>OY759230.1:4800000-5469000 GCA_963662185.1 Eilema griseolum
GGAGACTCTTAACACCGACATGTATTTTTACTACTGTCGCCATCTAGCGCGGATGCGCTTACTAATAATGCTCAATTTACAACTTGTACAATGTACGTACAGTCTTTATCAGTGTGGTGACGAAGAAAGAATACGAGTATCACTATCCCATTTCAAATTCAAATTCAAATAATTATTGAAGAATAAGGATTGTTTAGGTATATTCAGCTTTTTCTTTTTTTAAATACTTTAATTTAGATAACTTCCCGTGTACATTATGTAAATATTAATATTGTTAAAATAAATAGATGTCACCCTAAAGACATTAAAAATTCAAATTTATTTATTTCGTGCAGCAAAGGTTACATATGTATAAATAATAGTACAAGCTAATAATAGAAAATATTGAAATGAAATCATTTAAAATAGATAAAATGTACATGCAGATAGGTCAAAAACGTAATCGCAATAAATAAATGTCAGCATAATTTAAAAAAATGAAATGAAATATTTATTTGACTCCAATGGTTATTTACAATGTGTTTACAAACAATACTGTACTAATATATATTTTTACAATTTATGTCGATACTGGTTCTCAAACAAGGCAAAAATCTGTATCTTGAGAAACAGATAATTATGTCTATGGGAAATTATATATATAGATAATTATGTCTATGGAAAAATTAAAATGTCAAAATATTACGCATGTCAAGTATTAAACGTAATTAATCTCATCCGAAGGAATGGCATAAAAGGCGACTAACGGAAAAATACCCACAAGATATCACTGTGAGAGAAGGAAAACTCGAAATAAAACCCTGTACGAACCCGTCTGGTCAGTGTGGAAACAGTAGGGTAAATGTAGGCAATGGGAGTCAGTAGGCAATGGTAATCACCTCAAAATAACAAAAATTGAACGCGAACCACCGATGCCAACATAACTACACGATAGCTATACGTCATTCCCATTCGCGGCCGGTAATTCACTCAGTTCGCGCGATGCGTTGGAGTGTGACAGGTGTGAGAAGGTTTCGCGCTATTTTCATCTAATTTTTCGAGTTGATAAATCCGAAGGTATGTCACAAAATAACAAATATTTATTTCTGTACTTGCATAGTGTAAAAGTCGTAGCATTTTAGTGTTCAATTCAACAGCTATATTGTTGTTATAACCTATATTTTTTTTGCCAGGATTTTTTCTCCGTCTTTTAGCCTATGTAGGTAATCGGAATCGGGTGATCCCAATTACCTACATAGTGATCCCCATTGCCCACACTACCTAATCTCGGTTAAACAGTATGATTTTTTTTTTAGATGCCGAAAGTACGTTCTAGAAAGACTAATAAAGCTAACTGGACTATGGACGACCTGGAAAGGGCTATAAAGCTCATCGTCGAACAGAATTATTGGATAAGAAAAGCCGCGAAGACCATGAATATTCCATTTGCCAGTCTTTACAAGAGGTTCAAAAAAAATTTTGATAAGGCACCTCGTCTCGGCCGTCAAACTGTTTTCACTCCTGAAATGGAAAAAGAATTCGCGGACCTAATCAAGAAAATGGCCAACATATTCTACGGCTGCACCCCAAATCAAATAAAAAGAGCAGCGTTTGAATACGCTGAAGCCCTAAATCTGAAACACGATTTTAATAAGAGTACAAGATTGGCTGGTCGAGTTTGGTTTGAAGGATTTATGGCCAGGAATAATATTTCTGTGAGGAAGCCCGAAGCTACTAGCATCAATAGGGTTACAGCCTTTAACAAGACTGAAGTTGGACGATTCTACAAGCTGCTAGAGGAACTAATGGGAAAATACAAATTTTTGCCGAAAAATATTTACAATTGTGACGAAACCGGCATCTCTACCGTCCAAGAGCCTGAAAGAGTATTAACTGCAACAGGACAAAAGAGAGTAGGGTCCATAACAAGTTGGGAGAGGGGTAAGAATATCACTATGCTCTGCGCTATGAGTGCTGGAGGTGGATATGTCCCGCCAATGTTCATTTTCCCCCGAAAGAGGATGACCCCGACTCTTGAAAAGGATGGACCAACAGGAGCAATATACAAATGTTCGGACAACGGATGGATAAATGAAGAACTTTTCCTTCAATGGCTCAAACATTTTACCCAGTATGCCAAACCTTCTGCAGAAGAGCCGATACTATTAATATTGGACAATCATGCTAGCCACAGTTCACTGGCCATCTTTGAGCATTGTAAGGAAAACTATGTCCATATGCTATCTCTTCCACCCCATACATCTCATCGCATGCAGCCATTAGATGTGTCCTTTTTTGGTCCATTCAAAGCTGCGTATAGAAGAGAATGCGATTTATTCATGAAGAGCCAACTTTTACAAAGAATAACACCCTATGATGTTGCTTCGTTGGTCAAAAAAGCATTCTCTAATGTTGCCTCCATGAGTAAGGCCGAAGCAGGATTCAAAGCAACGGGCATATTTCCGATAAATTCCAATGTTTTTTCAGATGAAGACTTTATAGCAGCTGAAGTCCTTCAGTCAGAGCCAATCGTTGTTCAAGATCTTGCTGACTCTATTTCAGGATCGCCTTCTGTTGGTGCTGTTGCCTCCGTATCATCCATAACAGCTACTATCGAGCTAGAACGAAATAGTCCTACATTCACATTTTGTCCGACTACATCTGAACGAGCGACTACACGGTTGTCTCAATTTGATATACCATCAACATCTAAGGATCTGCCAAGTGTTCAAAATTTCATTCAAATGCCTAAGAAAGTAACAGTTGCCAAGACAAGACAAGGAAGACAAAAACAGCACGCAACGATTTTGACATCTACACCTATCAAAGACGCCCTAGTTGAAAAAGAAAATAAAAAGAAGGCCAAAGCTGTGAAAACCCAAGGAAAAGGAAAAGGAAAAGGAATAGGGAAGAAAAGCAAGCCACAGGAGATCAGTCGTGAGAAGGTAAAGAAGAAAATACTGCAGGACTCCAATGATACTTCGATGTCAGACGTGAATACGGATGAGTTATGCCAGGATGACGAAAACGATGATACAGAAGATGCAAGCAACTTGTGTCTTGTATGTGGTGAATTTGGACGAAACAATGAAACATGGTACCGATGCACTTCTTGTGGGCACTGGGCTCATGCCGATTGTACTGGATGGGACTCTGCGCACAATTATGTGTGTGATATGTGTTGATCACCATTGTCCACATGCTGATCACCATTGCCAACCGGTGTTGACAATCGTGATCAATCCGATTTTTTTTTAAATTTTATATTGTACCAAAATTAATAAGCCAAAGTGATTAAAGTTGATCTCAATTGATAGTATAGTAAGTAAGTACAGTTTATAATAAGAACAGAGCAATAAATAGTTGAGTCATATATTTGCTTTTATTTTCATTCTCGCTTAAGTGATCCCCATTGCCTACATTTACCCTACGCCAGTGCCTCCGAACTCCAGCTGCGACTGGCTAATTCATTCATTCATTCCCCAACCGAATTAAGTAAAGGCTTCGAGAATAATGATGGTTTTTTTTAAAGAGTATTAGCAACCGAAATTACGAATATTCCCTCTAACCCCTCCAACTAAGCTAAATTGCTTTGTTAGGAGTGGGTTCAAGTCGGTAGTGTAATGGCCAGGATACGAAGTTGGGACCTCTCGATCGTAAGGCCGGCTCCTTAACCATTGAGCTACTAACGCCATGACGACTCATGAATTTCGATTTATAACAAATCTGACATTGAAAATAGATATTCAAGACTGAGAGTTCTGGAATACTACTGGCGCATGTACATTATTCTTCTTGCAGTTAAATATGTTAGTTAAAAGTTATCTTAAGCATTTCATATACCTACATTATAATTGCCTGTTGCACTGCACAATTTCATAATGAGAATGGAATGAGAAGGTTTCTTCATGGTCGGCAGCGCGAGTGTAACACCCCTGGTGTTGCATACATCCATGGGCCACGGTAACCACTTCCCATCAGGTGGGCCGTGTGCTTGTCTGCCACGTTTAAAAAAAAGAATGTACCTTTGGATTCTTCTAAAATATAGTACCTATAATATAGAAACATTCGCGCATGTAGGTACATAAATAGGCCCGCGGGGAGCTTCAATCGGGTCGGGTTGGGTTGGAATCATAGCGTTTATCTCCGTGCCTGGTTGCAAAGTGAAGTACAACCACAGAATATATAATAGTACTACGTACAATACGTACCTAATGGTAATACGCTAAATAAACTAACTACTACGCTAAATAAACGCTAAATAAACCAATAAAAATACTTCACCGAATTATATTCGTAGAAGGTACAGTGAAATTAGTCTAGAGAAATTTTTGCATATGTAGTGGTGTGTATATTACTCAGATCTTAGAGCGCGTTTCCACTATATCGTTCTGGCCTATACAAAAATGTTTCGATATCCTAATATTACTATTTAATTTTATACTTATCCCTAGCAACACTCTGATTTTTGTTTTCAATAAAAACAAGGTTTTATTTTAAAGAAAAAGGTTTTGTTTTATAAAAAAAAAAATTTCATTCAATTTCACGTTCTTGAGCAAACGATAAGGTGACTACCGTGAAACATTAAAATATCGTGTCGTTCTTTAGATGATAGTAGTTTAGCTATAGGTAAAAAGTTTTGACCATAATAATTACGAAACAAAACAAATAAATAAATCGTCACTTGATAGTGGAAAGTGGAAACACGCACAAAACCAGAATAAACCAGTTTATGCTGTCCGCAGGTGCCACGTGCAGTCCGGCGTCAGTCGCTTGGTACCGTTAGAACATAAAGCACACATTTCATTCAAAAATTATAATTATTACGTAGTTTAATTGTTAAATTTTGTATTTGTTGATTGTTGTTATTGTTTGTTATAATATTTGTTGAAGTGTTTAATTTGTGTGTAAGTGTTGTAACTTTATATTGTTAATTCAAAATGGCTCCAGTGTTAAAACATGGTCGAGGCAAGCCTTTGACTTCTCAAACTAAAGAAGTTTTGTACTGTTTGTACAAATTTTTCGAAAATGAGTGTAGCGAGCAGTATTATGACCCCCACTCAATTAGTTGCTAAATCAACAGGAATTTCAATAGCATCCGTCAGAAAGGTAGTATCAGAAAGCAAATGTCGTACTTCAGATCAGGAAGTAACATTTAAATCTCTTAAAAAGAAACAGAATCGTAAACCTACAATAGTAATCGATAACTTTGATCAGCAAGTTATCAGAAGAACAATTCATGACTTCCACATGACAAATAAAGAAGTTCCCACTTTGAAAACTTTGCACGCAAAATTGAAAGAAGATATCGATTATAAAGGTTGTGTCAGCACGTTACGAAAACACGTCATGTCATTAGGTTTTAATTGGAAGCAAACAGAAGATAACCGGAAACTTCTTATGGAAAAACACGAAATTAGATACTTGCGAATTAATTATTTGATGAAAATTGCTGAATATCGTGAACAACGCCGACCAATTGTTTACACCGACGAAACATATATACATACATCACATACCCTCTCGAAATCTTGGTCAGATGGAAGCACTTCAGGTTTGAAGCAACATATATCGAAAGGCAACCGCTTAATCATTGTTCATGCCGGTGGTATGGATGGCTTTATACCAAATGCATTGCTTATGTTTAAAGCCAACCAAAAAAGTGGAGATTACCACGACAATATGAACTATGACAACTATTCAAGGTGGATTCAAACTCAATTAATACCCAACTTACAACCAAATAGTGTTGTTGTTGTTGACAACGCACCATATCATAACTCAATACAAAATCCTGCACCGAATAGTAATTCTAGAAAAAAGCAAATGATTGACTGGCTGACATTTCGAAACATTGAGCATTCATCCACGTTGCTTAAGCCTCAATTATATGAACTGATTCTGCAAAACAAGGCGAGATTTGTAGAGTACAAGATAGACGAAATATTACGACAGCACGGTCATACTGTGCTGCGTTTACCACCATACCATCCGGAGTTTAATCCTAAAGAAAATATATGGGGGATAGTGAAAACATATGTCGCAAAAAAGAATGTCGCAATGAATATGAAGGTTATAATGTCATTAGCTGAAGAAAAAATGAACGCCATAACTGTAGAGGAATGGAGAAAAGTTTGTCTGCATGCTATTGAGGAGGAAAACAAATATCAGGGTAGAGACGCAGCTTTAGACACAATATCAGAACGAATCATAATTAATTTAAATAATTCATCTGATGAAAGCGAGGATGGGGATGATTGTGATATGCCTGGGGTTGATGAATTATTAGAATAAAACATTTATGGCCGGAGAACACCTAATTCATACACGTCTTCACTGAAGTGAAAACCGGCATTCACTGCTTGTAATGTTTGGAACTGGCTTGTCTGCCTCATACAGTTCCATAGATTACAATGCAGTGGATACACATTTTCACGTCCGTATTAGTACGTAGTGCGTATGCGTAGACGTGCACGCATTTGGTGTGCTCCAGCCACAAACGTATATTACCTTTAAAAAAATAAAAACTAAAAATAAAATGTTGTTTATTTTTTATTTGCTGACCATACACTACAACAAACGCAAAAATTTCTCCAAGCTAATTTACCTGTACCTATTCAATAATGTAATTATTTAATTAAAATAATAAATCTGTGTGTAGATGTATTATTAATCACTCAGGTAATATAAGTGTTGCGGAGAGAACAACAACTTCCAGTTTGATTAGTGCAGGCCGCCATCAATCGCGGTGCGCGAACAGCGTGCGCAATAATTGAACCAGTTCGGCGGGAAAAATTCAAATCGTCTGTCAGTCAGTCAGTCCAGCGAAACCGATACTTAATTTTAAAGTGGTCATGTCTGTACATAGGCGATATTTAAAAACAAATACATAGAGGATAGATGGGTTCTAAATACAAAAAAATATTTTTTTAAATTTGCCGGCGATGGACGCAAAACTAATGAACGGATTTTTATGCGTTTGTTTGTATGAATGGTCTTGCTCAAACTTAAAATCTTACGTCTGTATTTTCGCACTCGGTTCAGTTACAACATGCTGTAAGAATGTTTCGAACGATCAATAGACATGACAGCTGAATTCGGAGTGAGATTTCAATTAGGTACCCATTTGACTGACTAGTCAAATTAGTTACTTTTTACTAAACGTAAAAACGGTTAGTTAAAAAGGAAACTAGTATGAAATAATTTATTGTGACGTCATAATATTTAATAGTCAAATCGTCCACTAATATAGGTTAAATATAGATAAAATAAGAACTGACATAACTTTTACTGCTCTTTTACCATTTTTAATTTACCAAGCATAGCTTAACAATTTATTTTAACTACAGGAAAATATTTATTTGTCCATGCTGTAACGTGACGTCACCAAATTTGGAGCATGCGCAATTAAAATCTCACCGCGAATTCAACTGTCAAACCCGTTCGCTCGTTCGAAACGTTCTTACTTAGATTTCAATTTCTCATGCTATAAATTTAGTGACGTCGAGCACAAGTCGATAGGGATGTATGTTTATGTGACTCGACAACGTGACGCCACTAAATTTTCAACATGCGAAATTTATATCTCATCACGAATTCAGCTGTCGACTTCGTTCGATCGTTCGTAACGTTTTTTTTTATCTAGGACACGCCAATTTGACTTCACCACGCCTGATGGTAAGCTAAAGGCAAGTCTCAGGAAAGAGGGTCACCATTACAGATACTAAGCAATGTTACAATGCACGCTTTTTCACGCCCCGCTTAAAGGACCCGGGACTGTAGGGAGAAGGAAACACGTGAGCTGGTAATGAATTCCAGGCCTTAGTGGTGCGGCAAAGAAAAGAGTCTCCGAACCGCTTGGTTCTGGCTCGTATATTCTGCACAGTGTGGGTGACATCTAAGCCATGCACGTCCGATCTTACAGCATGTGCCTGATATAGAACCGGAGATTTGAGAAAAAATCGCATTAACCGAAATCTGAACGAGCGGTGCCGCGGGCGGATGGCTAGTAATTATAATTTAATGTACTTGTAATGCCGACTAACTGACTGAATCATCAGTGCAAAGCCTAAACAGCACGTGATATAAAAGATAAAAGCTCTGGAGTCAGACCTGCCGTCCCACTTTCTAGGGCTCCAATTACCCGTAACGATTGCCATAGAACCACGTATGGCAATCGAGACGAGACTTAACGTGCTCTCGAAGACACGGAGGGCTCTCAATTTCTTAGAAATGATCACCCATCCTAAGACCGACTTGCCTATATGTCTTAACCTTACAAAGTGAAGTTAAAAAGCGCCTCTGCAGTGCATTCACTTATCTTTACGCGTCGCTATCTGTCGCAGTTGTCAAATGTAGCCCAACCTCATAGTTTAAACTTCGTATCCCCTAGGCAACATTTGTCGCTCAACAAGTTCGGCAACGTTGCGCAACACGCGTGGTTTGTTTATTCAAAATTTGATCATGCGTGGGAAGTCAACGCTGTCACGATATTCCGCATTTCTGTGTGTATTTGTTGTACAATGTTGTGCAACAATGTTGCGCAGCGTGCCTCGCATCAATGTTGCCAGTGGATACTAAGTTTCAAAGGTTTGCTTCTTTAAACGTATCCTTCTTGGTCTATAATCCTCATCTTCTTCTCCTGCTTTTTGTCTTCTGAGTTAAGTGATCTGAATTGATCTTTCTCACAAACACAGATATCTGGACGTGTCCCCGCGCGGTATGCCGGTGCACAAGTCGGACCACACATAATTCTAGCTTCCCTCCCCTTGCAGGGGAGCAGGCGGCCTGGTCTCAAGGTGAGGTCTACTACGTAGTTAGTTCGGAGAAGACCGGCAGGAAAGTTCTCGGCCTCGTGGTCCTCCTAAGAGCATAAAAAAACATTGGTCTTTTTAGATCCTATTTATAGATTTCATCCTCCGATTCTTTTTCCAACTCAATTGAGGTCGCTTTCAGTTTCAATATGAAACGGCTCCGAAGTATTCTGTAGTTACCAGACCCTCGATTCTACACTACTACTAAAGCAGAACCACAGACACTGCAAAAAATTGCAATCAATGTTCGACTTTATTTCTAAACTCTTAAAGTCCAAATAGGCAACATGCAAACGGTTTCATTATACTTTTTCATTCACTGTGCAAAAAGATTTATAATTTTGGACTTTAAATACATTTCTTTGAAGTCTAAAATCAAATGAATTTTTAACATTGTCAGTGGTGTGACAGTGGTTAATAAAGTCATCACACCACTGACAATGTCTTAGAGGTAGGACACGGCGGTATTTCCGCCCAATTGAACAGTCCGACTAGGGAAGTACCTCTGCCCTACAGAATACCGCGACCATAATAACTTCGTGTTGTGTTCCCAGCAGTGAGTAAGGTAGCCAGAGCTCACTGGAGCATTCGTGCTGTCAGTGGGAAGACTAATGGCTTGTCCTGCTTTGTCTTCTACACTGACGGCACAGAAACTCTGTGCGTACAGGGTCGGCTGCGCGATTGTGGCTCCTCTGGTGTTACACACTTCCATCGGCCACGGTAAACACTTTCCATCAGGTAGCCCGTGTGCTTGTTTGCCACCTAAGTGGTATATTTTTTTTATAAAATGCCAATTAATTTGGGAATTTACTGCTATGCATTTAGTGTCTCAAATGAAATGGCATCTTGTCGAGTGAATAAAAAGATGTAATGAACTCTTTTTCAGTTAATTTTGGACTTTAAACGTATCAAAAACTCACGCCTATATCCCCGAAGGAGTAGGCAGAGGTGCTAGTACCCACATTTCGCTAGTTTATGTTTAGATTCCAATGTAATAGGTGGGCGAGCCTATTGCCATTAACCGGGCACTATAAACCTGCGATAAATACACACATAACTTCGAAAAGCATCGAAAAGTCATTGGTGTGTGCCATGGTAAAACCTGGGATCGAACCCGAGACCTCGTCTCAGCAGTCATACAACTAGGCTGCCGCGGTTTTATGTTTTGGTTTGGACTTTAAGCGTGTTTTATTCATGGTCTAAAATTTAATATCATTTTTTGCAGTGTCTGTGACATAAAATTAGTAACGTCGAGGAGTTTTAAGGAAAGGCTAAGTAAAGGTACACACACACGCGTGTATGTATGAAGACAATTAGCGCAAGTAAGCACGTTACCAGGTCGACCTCGGGCACGGCGACCTCGCACCAGGCGTGCGCGCTGGTCGTGCGGCGCAGAGCACACGGCAACCCCACGCGGTCCGCCAGCGCCTTGTACAGCAGCGCCCTCTCCAGCGCTCCGCCGCACTTCACCCAGCCTAAACCGATCACTGGAGAGTTTAACTCTATCTGGAAATTATTGTGTGACTTAGAGCCTTTTCTCTAAACTCGTATCTGCTCAAAACGGAATCGAGTTTTGAGATGATACTTATCTTGAGATGTGAATGCGTGGTCAACCTAAGTCTTCGTTCTTCCCTCTACGATCAACCCCTATTTTTCCATAGTGATATTTTTTTTTTTTTTAATAATTTCCTTCAATCGTGTTTTTTTTTAATCTTCTGCTTTCGCCGATCGATAACCGAACAACTATGGCAAAACAACGTTTGCCGGGTCAGCTAATCCTTTATAAAAAAATAACATTTCGATTAAGAAGAGGTGTTTCCTACCTAATATGTGGTACTCACAAGCCCCATGTAGTTAACTATATGTTAGTTACCATCAAATCAGTGAGGTGCAGGTCGACGCTCGGCAAGGAACAGTCCTTCTCTTGTGTTAGACCGCTCATGTTCTCGGCTACAAACTCCGCTAACATTTGAGCTTTCTGTTTCAATGACGTAGATACTTCATCGCATTTGTCTCGATATCTACGCAAAATGATATCCATTCACGAGAGGAATTTGTACTTAATTGAAAATTTAAATTGGCAGCAACCAAAGTTATGGTACCTTAACCCCTCAATTACACGTAAGTATAAAACATGTATTTGACAAGTTGCAATAATGTCACAGGTTACAGTGTGAACGCAAACGTGTTTTATACTTGTTTACAACTTGTTGGCTATACATCCTATTCGAAAAAGTATCTTAGATACATGTATAAAACAAGTATTGTGTTTTAATTAGTCTTCTACAAGTCTTCAACAAGTTTTTTATAAACGAGTTTACAACTTATTTCGTGGTGAAAACGAGGGGTGAGAAGTACAACGCACTTGCGCACATGACCGTGGCTATCAAATGTAAGGACGATGGCCCGAGTGACTCCCGTAAGCGGTTTATTTCATACAAAAGTAGACTGCGGGTACTTTATAAACAAGTTCACAACTTGTTGTACAACTTGTTTCGTGGTGAAAACGAGGGGTAAGAAGCACAACGCACTTGCGTACATGACCGTGGTTATCAAATGTAAGGACGACGACCCGAGTGACTCCCGCATGCGGTTTATTTCATACAAAAGTAGACTGCGGGTACTTTATAAACAAGTTCACAACTTGTTTTACAACTTCTTTCGTGGTGAAAATGAGGGGTAAGAAGCACAACGCACTTGCGCACATGACCGTGGTTATCAAATGTAAGGACGACTGCCCGAGTGACTCCCGCGTGCGGTTTATTTCATACAAAAGCAGACTGCGGGTACTTTATAAACAAGTTCACAACTTTGTTTTACAACTTGTTTCGTGGTGAAAACGAGGGGTAAGAAGCACAACGCACTTGCGCACATGACCGTGGCTATCAAATGTAAGGACGATGGCCCGAGTGACTCCCGTAAGCGGTTTATTTCATACAAAAGTAGACTGCGGGTACTTTATAAACAAGTTCACAACTTGTTTTGTGGTGAGAACGAGGGGTAAGAAGCACAACGCACTTGCGCACATGATCGTGGCTATCAAATGTACAGACGACGGCCCAAGTGACTCCCGCATGCGGTTAATGTCATACAAAAGTAGATAGTGCTGGTACCCGCAGACTGTAGTTACATAACTTGCAATATTCTTCTTCAACTTAGTGTTAATCCCATTCGTATTCCAGGCTCTCACCTCGGAGTCTGGGGTCCGCTTTACCAGTCTAAATGCGGATTTGGTTGAACTTGGATATTTCTGTGAAGCGACTGCAATATGACCTTCACAATCCAAAGGCTATGTCGAAGCATAGCAATTAGACCAATTGTTGGACCTTTTAAGACTACAACTACTCGTAACGACTGCCTTAGATGTTTGTATGGAAACCGGGACTTAATGTGGAGTATGGAGCTTAATGTGCTCTCGGAGGCACGACCAGACCAATGCAAATACCCATATTCATGCATACAAATATTTGTACTAAGCGGGGATAGAACCCGCACCACCTGCGTAGCAGCCGCATTCACTACCGCCACGCCACGGAGGCTGTCAAAACTAGAGGAGGTATTCAAACAATCGTGGTCTCTAATATTAGTATTAGAAATATCGAGATATTTCGGCAATGATGCAAGCTGTTCATTTGCATTGCCGGAGTCATGCATACAAATATTTGCACTGAACGGAGATCGAATCTGCACCTCTTGCATAGCGGTCGAGTTCACTACCACCACGCCACAGAAACCGGCATTAATAGTTAACTTGCAATGCAATGAGGAGGTAGGACACGGCGGTATTCCGCCCAATTGAGCAATCCGACTGGGGAAGTACCTCCACTCTACAGAATACCGCGGTTATAATAACTTCATGTTGTGTTCCCAGCGGTGAGTAGGGTAGCCAGAGCTCACTGGAGAATTTGTGCTGTCAGTGGGATGTCTAAAGGCTTATCCTGCTTTGTCCTCTACACTGACGGCACAGAAACTCTGTGCTTACAGGGTCGGCAGCGCGAGTGTGGCTTCTCTGGGTTTACACACGTCCATAGGCCACGGTAACCACTTTCTATCAGGTGGGCCGTGCGCTTGTCTACCACCTAAGTGGTATAAAAAAATGTAACTAGGTACTTCATTTAAAGATTAAACATAGAAATGTAATACTTACCTCACTTCATAATGTGCCTCTTCTATTTCAATATAGTGTAAAGATTTCATTCTGAGAAAGAAAAAGCATTAAGTTAATATACATACATTCGTTGACTATCTTGCGGGCGCTTGTTTAGTGCAAATAATACTGAGCAAATTTCGTGCAGATACTTTGCACAAAATCATGCCAAAACTATACGATTTGCACGACGATCGGGCATCAGTTCCTATACAGAATGCGCACAACACTCTGGCGGCTATAAGAGTCAGCGCGTACAATATCTAGTGATTCCTTAGTTGCGTTCGTCGCACTAACTAGACTTCGGCTCCTGAAATAAAGATATAACTTCGGGGTCCTCTACGTTACTTTTTTATAAATAAACATTTGTTAAATAACTTCATAGCTGCTTCACGGTAAATGTGTAACAACTGGAATTGACTAAGTCATAAGAATGATTTATTGAATAATGTACAAGTGTCTTGTACTTTTTCACAGTACACACACGCACGCACGCCCGCCCGCACGCACGCACGCACTCTCGTCTCGCACGAACTCACGCACGCACTATCGCACGAACTCACGCACGCACTATCGCACGAACTCACGCACGCACGCATATAATGTGTGTGTGTGCACACACACACATTATTTATATATAAAATATAAAAAATAGACTATATAGAATAACAAATGGGAGCTTCATTCTCTCAACAAACTATTTTGCAATTTGGCAGAAGTAAAATGTTGTACTTACGTGAATAAATTTCATTTAAAAAAAAAGACCAAAATTTCAATTTCATTCGTAATTTCATTTTATTTCACACGCACACACAAAGCGTTCCACCAAACGTCATTAATCAACAGTATAAACAAATTAAACAGTCCTAAGGTCGAGTCAAAAAATCATTCCCACATAGCATCGAAAAATGGCAGCGGCGCTTATAAATAAAATACTAACGGGTCACCGAACCACAGCTTCAGCTTGAGAAGGTAGTTCCTCAAGTTGGCGTCATCAGGCAACGGAGGGAAGAGCTTGCTCGAACGGCTTAAGGTGACACTTGACTCTGTAGGAGGATCTGCGGGAGGGTGTAAAACATGGGCTCCGATTCTACTAAGTTTATGATTATAACAAAACCATTGTCACTGTAGAAAGTGCCCTTAAATTTTAGAATTTATTTATATATTATGCTTAAAGTTCAAAATTAAATGAAACACTGAACTTTTTCATTACATTTTTCATTGCCTCTACAAGAAGCTATATAATTTTATACTTTTTTTTTTTTTTTTTTATACCACTTAGTTGGCAGACAAGCACACGGCCCACCTGATGGGAAGCGGTTACCGTGGCCTATGGACGTATGCAACACCAGGGGTGTCACACTCGCGCTGCCGACCATGAAGAAACCTTCTGATGCCCCTCTTGAAGAACCCCATATTGTAGCCGCTTGGGAAAACCGCAGCAGGGAGGTCATTCCACAGCTTGAGTGTGCGTGGGATGAAGTTTCTTTCATACCGCACAGTGCGTACCGTGTCAGGTCGCAATGTGTGGGGATGAATTCCCTGCCTATGGCGAGAGGTGCGATGATAGAATGTAGCTACGGGCATCATGTCAAACAATTCATCTGAGCACAAACCATTGTATAGGCGGTAGAACACACACAGTGAGGCAAAATCCCTCCTAAGGCTAAGAGGTTCCACTCTACCTGTGAGTATGGGATTGTCAACCAGCCTCAATGCCCGTCTTTGCAACGAGTCGAAGGGGTCAAGCTGGTATGCAGGTGCTCCAGCAAAAAAGTGACAGCAGTACTCCATGTGAGGCCGGACCTGTGCTTTATAAAGAAGGAGTTGCTGCCCCGCAGTGAAATACTGCTTCGCCCTGTTGAGCACTCCGAGCTTTCTTGATGCCAACTTAACCTTGTCCTGCAAATGACTTCGGTATTGGACGTCACTGGAGATATCGACACCAAGGATCCCGATACTCGGGGAGATGGTAAGCGGTGTGCCCAGAAATTGCGGTGCTACAATATAATACTTTAAAAACATCTTGGTGAAGTCTAAATTTAACTGTAATTTTTTGCAGTTCACAGATATAACAGTGGTTTTGACCTGACATAAAATTAGCGGAATCGACGATATGGTTGGTATAAATTATAGTAGAGACTAGCTGTGCCCCCAACTTTGTCCGCATGGACTACGTATTCATTTTTTGTGCGGTGCCTCAATATTTCTTCAAAAATAATATTAGTCTACTTACATACATATAATCAGTAGGTGGAGTATAGGAGGTGGTAGAGATTTGACGGCACAAATTTGTCACAAAATTCGACCGGGTTGATACCACCGTGCTATATTGCGAAAAATCCTTCATAGTAATTCAATTTCGGTTGGATTGCGTTCAGGGATCAGCAAATGCATAACCGGGCAGAGGTGATGGTGGTCGCAGCACTAGTGGGACCAGTGGGTCTTAGCGTAGTCTAGTGAGGATGGTGCGGGGCGACGCGCCGGTCAGGGAGACCCGTAGAAACGGTGGTGCCGCTGGCCGCCCGCGGTATAGTACAGAGGCCCAACTGGGACTAGCCACCCTGGAAGGCTGCCTCACCAGACCGCGCATAATCCTGGTATGGCTCATCGTGCCGGTTGGTGACCGGCAGTGGGAGCCCAGCGTCCATATTCGGGGGGGGGGGGGGGGGGGTACGGGGGCCCTTCCGTACGGCGTGTCGGCTCACACCACAAATAGGCCGCCCTGATGACACGACCTACTTGCTTTACCCCGGCTATGGTGCTATGGGAAAAATTCCGTGCAAAAGCCGGGGTGTGCGTGTTTGTTAGGGCGAATGTTTGTTGTCACCGTTTGCGCTGCGTTGAGGACTCATCCTTCTAAATCCTATGGGTACACGTAGACCATGGCTCTACGAATCAGATCTATGTGTGCCTCTACAATATCTGTTAGAATATCTGAGTCAGGCGGTAGATGATGCGCAGGAACGGTTTCCGAACGCCGAAGTGGTATTTTTGGGGGACTTTAACGCCCACCACGAAATCTGCTGTTACCGATGAGATCGTGCTGGGTATGGAATACTATATCCCGTACACTGATGTCACCGGTGCCCAAGGAGTGTGCCCTTGGTTCGGACGCGAGTGTGCGAGGGCTGTTGATCAAAAGTAGTCCGCGTATCGCGCTTGTGTAAGGGCGCGTGCCACTCACGATCCCAATGTGAGCCACTTCAAGGCGGTGTACAACAGAGCCACAAAGGTCTGCAAGAGGGCTTACGTCAGAGCGGATGCCATGCGCATTGCACGGCTTGGTCAATGGCACATCCCACGGGCAGCCATGGATACTGGCGACTGGCCAATGCCATGCAGGCCAATTTCTGTCAGCCTTCGCTGCCACCGCTGCGCTACCCTGATGCGGCGTGTTGCAGGAGGTCGGCCGCTTCCGGAGGAGATCGATCACTGGAGACAGGAGGCTCGCGATGTTCTCTTCCGGAAGTGGGCCGATAGACTGGCTACGACAAGGAGTAGCTTGCTGCTTGTGGGGGCCGTTCGGCCCGTCCTGCGTGAGTGGGTTGAACGGGGTCATGGGGCTCCCACGTATCACCTCACCCAACTTCTCACGGGTCATGGCTGCTTCGCCAAGTACCTGTGGGAGGTGGTGGGGGTGGAAGCGGAGCCCCGGTGCCGAAACTGCACCAGCGGTGACCCCGACACGGCACACCACACCTTGGCCGTGTGTGACGCGTGGGGCGGTCAAAGAGCGGCCCTCACAAGCATCATTGGTGTGGACCTCTCGCTGTCGGCCGTAGTTTCAGCTATGGCCGGCAGCGAACAGTGTTGGGCCGCCGTCGCCTCGTTCGCTAGCGAGGTGATGGCGGCCAAGAGAGAGGCACTGCGGGAGCGGGCGCGAGCTGGGCTCACTCTTCCACCCCGCAGGCCCCCGGCGAGGGGACGCCGGCGAACGCAATTCGCCCGCGTCCCCGAATGAGAGTGGCCACGGGCAGTGGGTCGGGGGACCCGCTGCCCCTATGCTGATGTGGCGGAATGCGCCCCTGTGTGTTCCTGGGGTGCATTCTTGAGGTGAAAAAACCCCCACCATTCCGGCGTGATTACCGGGATGGTGGGGTCTTGAGTAGCGGGCCTACCAAGGGCGCCCCTAGCCGAGTCGCGGTGAGCAGACTATCCCGCGGCTCGGATTAGGCGAAGGAGGAACACCGTGGTGGTTTAGTGGGTAGTCTGGCCTTTGTCCGAGGCCAGGAGTCCCACACGAAGCGAGCCCCCTGCCCCGGCGGGGGGTGAGCGAAGTGCGTAAATGCATTTCACCACGTAAACAAAAAAAAAAATCCCTGGCCCATGGACCGCAAGAGAAAGCCAATATGCTAGTAAATCTCTTTGCGGCCAATTCCCGAGTCGATGATTGTGGTATACAGCCGCCGACACTACCCAATATTTTTATTTTTTTTTTTTTTTTTTTATATAGGACACGTCAATTGGACTTCGCCTTGCCTGATGGTAAGCTGAAGGCAAAGTCCCAGAAAAGAGGGTCACCATTACTTACACATACCGTGTGACAATGGTGACACTCAGCTTGACGGCCTCATCATATGCTTTTTCACGCCCCGCTTAAAGGACCCGGGACTGTAGGAAGAAGGAAACACGTGAGCTGGTAATGAATTCCAGGCCTTAATGGTGCGACAGAGGAAAGAGTCTCCGAACCGCTTGGTTCTTGATCGGATGTTTTGCACCGTGTGCGGATGACATCTAAGACCTGCACGCGTTGTCCTGTGTAGGAAAGGGGAGGGTGGGACTAATTGGAAGAGCTCATCAGAACACTATCACGTATCAGGCAATGCGATGTCCGTGCGGTACTTCAATCACTCGATGTCCGGAAAGCCAGTGGCCCGGATGGTATTCCAGCGGTGGTTTTACAAAAATGTGCAGCGGAGTTGTGTCCAATGCTTATGCGGCTGTACCGACTGTCCTACAGCTCGGCTTGGAAAGAGGTGAATGTACGGCCAATCCCCAAGAAGGGGGATCGCTCAGAGCCAGCCAACTATCGACCCATAGCCGTCACCTCAGTGCTGTGCAAGGTCTTCGAGCACATAATTAACAAACAGCTCATGCGTCACCTAGAGGATCACTCCTTAATTAATGACCAGCAATATGGCTTCAGGCCGAAACGGTCAACGGGAGAACTTCTAGCATACGTTACCCATCATTGGGGTAAGGCTATGGACAAGCACGGCGAGTTACTAGCAATTAGTCTTAATATCGCCAAAGCTTTCGATAGAGTCTGGCACAAATCGCTTCTCTCCAAGCAAGCCTTTGGTCTGCCTCCTAGACTGTGCAACTGGGTTGCTAGTTTCCTGCGGAAGCGCCGTATTCGCGTCCTCTGTGATAGACGGGCTTCGGAGTTCTTGCAGATAAATGCTGGCGTACCGCAGGGGTCTGTATTATCTCCTGCTTTCTTTCTTCTGCATATCAACGACATGCTGTCCACCAGCAGCATACATTGCTATGTAGACGATCGATAGCACCTTACACGGGAGTTATCACGGAAAACCTGCGGCCAAACAGTCTGATATCGCGAAAAAAGGCAGCTTCTTGTCACTGAACTGGACCGGATCTTGAATCACATTTCTCAATGGGGCTCTGAGAACCTAGTCGAGTTCAATGCCAAGAAGACGCAGGCTTGTGCGTTCACAGCAAAGGTATCTTATTTCCTTTCCCTTCCCACTCTTCAGAGCACGCCACTGCCACTGCAGGAAAATCTCAATATCCTAGGTATGGATATTCTCTGCAAACTGAATAACAGAAATTACATCGAGAGCATCATCAAAACAGCCTCACGGAAACTCGGACTCCTGAACAAACTGAGACGTTTTTTCACGCCGGAGCGAATTTGTATCTTATAGAGAATCATTGCTTCTCTATAAGACACAAATTCGCTCCTGTGTCGAATACTGCTCGCATCTCTGGAATGGCTCCGCGAAATACCTAGTAGATGCTCTCGACAGGTTGCAGCGACGCGCGGTCCGAATTATTGGGAACCCTGCGTTCACGAATACCCTCGAGCCTTTGCAGATGCGTAGAGATATTTTTTTTTTATACCACTTAGTTGGTAGACAAGCACACGGCCCACCTGATGGAAAGTGGTTACCGTGGCCTATGGACGTTTGTAACACCAGAGGAGTTACAGTCACGCTGCCAACCCTGTAAGTAGAGTCTCTGTGCCGTCAGTTTAGAAGACAAAGCAGGACAAGCCTTTAGTCTTCCCACTGACAGCACTCCAGTGAGCTCTGGCTACCCTACTCACCGCTGGAAACACAACACGAAGTTATTATAGCCGCGATATTCTGTAGGGCGGAGGTAATTCCTAATTCACCTCTGCCTAACCCTTCGGGGATAAAGTCGTGATTATATGTATGTATATGGCGCAGTCATCGTGTTTACTACTAGCATTTATTAAAATTCTTCAATAGGTCTTGTTGGACTTACCATGAGGTGTTCTTATATCTAGTGCAGACGAGTCCCACTGAGCTGGATGGAACTTGCAAACGAACACAGGGTCCCAAGGTGGGTGTGGTTTCATCTGCACCTCCAGGAGGGTGGGGAAATGTTTGCCAAGACGCTTGAAGCAGTAGAAACCTTCCTGTAAAAAATAAAAGATATGGAAATAGTACCTTTTTTCGTGGATACACCATGGATACCACCCCTGCTGGCCACTAGGGTTGGTTATGTACTCTTTGAGGGGTCGCACTACTGTGCTGGCCTGCTTCTGTTAGGGTGACAGGCAGTCCCACCTGTCAACTTCAGGCCCGCGCCAGAATAACCAGCGTGCCTCTTGCCTACTCTCCAATGTACACTCTGCTAAGGAGGTTTCAGAGAGACACGTGGAGAACTATACATCTACTCTGTTCAATGTCATTTTTCACGTAAACTTTCCATCTTTTCTAGGGAATATGTGCCCTTTGTTAAGGAGGATTCAGAGGAACATGTGGAAAACTATATCTACTATGTTCCATGTCATTTTTTACTCAAACCAACCATCTTTTCTAGGGCATATGTGCCCTCTGCTAAGGAGGTTTCAGAGGGACATGTGGAGAACTATATATCTACTCTGTTCCATGTCATTTTTCACTAAAACCATCTATCTTTTCTAGGATATCTTTGCCCTCTGCTAAGGAGGTTTCAGAGGGACATGTGGAGAACTATATATCTACTCTGTTCCATGTCATTTTTCACTAAAACCATCTATCTTTTCTAGGGTATCTTTGCCCTCTGCTAATGAGGTTTCAGAGGGACACGTGGAGAACTATATATATACTCTGTTTCATGTCATTTTTCGCTAAAACCATCCATCTTTTCTAGGGTAAATGTGCCCTCTGCTAAAGAGGTTTCAGAGGGACACGTGGAGAACTATATCTACTGTGTTCCATGTCATTTTTCACTCAATTTAACCATCTTTCCTAGGGTATATTTTATGTGCCCTATGCTAAGGAGGTTTCAGAGGGACATGTGGAAAACTATATCTACTGCCTTCCATGTCATCTTTCACTCAAACCATCTATTTTCTCAAGGGTATATGTACCCTCTGCTAAGAAGGATTCAGAGAGACACGTGGAGAACTACTCGTATACTTATATCTACTCTGTTCCATGTCATCTTTTCTAGGTAGCCTGGTTGATAGGTTGGATGTAGAGAGAATCAGACGTATACCCTATGAACCAGGCTGACAATATGCTCCCCAGCTATCGTTTCACGCTCATTACTTACTGTAGTATAATCGTTGATGTCGAGCCTGCCAGTGTACGCAAGCTTAGCAGACGAGTGATGGCGAAAGATGGCTTCCAACGCTGGCTCCCACGCGCCCACCACGTATCTTGCTTGTCTGTTCTCCACCATGCTGCGAATATGATAGATATTCTCAAACATTCTACACACCACTATCGAGACACAAAATAAGATTAACTTAACTAGATTGTGTTATGGCCTGTGGAATGCGGATAAGCATTTTTTTTTGTAAATACTTTCGTAATATAGGAACATCTAGGGTCTCGATTAAGCTAAACCATAACCAATAACATACCACGGACTCTGCTAAAAAGCCATGTATTTTGAATTTTAAAGCTAAACGGTTAAAGTAAAAAATTAAAAGGCTTTTTGGAGAGTGAATGAAACTCAATCCATTTAATTTTGCACTCAATCGTATGGAAATAAAGTCCAAAATTTAATGCCATTTTTTGCAGTGTCCGTGGAATAACGTCTTTCCTTTAGTAGAATCGAGGGCCAGACTGACGAAAAATTAAAAAAAAAATTAAATATTATATAAATATTTGTATTAAGTAGGAATCGAACCCGTGGACTCCGACATAGCAATCAAATGCTCAGCTGCCATGCGACTCAGGACGGAGAAGTTATTAACGTTTGTCATAACAGTGACAATTGCAATATGCATATTATGTTAAAGCTTGAATTGAATTTTGGAACCCACGGTCCTCTCTGCTTCTTTCCAAAATTTTGTTTTAATTGACTTTTAATTGACGTTGGGGAGCGACCAACTCTGACGGAGCGAGTCCTTTGACATCCCAACTTTAAAAGGAAAGTCAATTCAAAACGCTCACATCAAAATGACCCCTGGCTAGACTTTTCCGGTTGAGCCATCCCGTTCCTGCTGCCTCTACCAAGAAAAAACAGGAGCTTACTAATGTATTGTCCCAAGACCCAAGTACACGTCGGCTCCATCATCAGTGACGCTTATCGCAATCAGCATGCACAGAGCGGTGCGAAGACCAATGTGTTCAATATATAGGTTATCGGATACCACCTGGAAAAGATCGACGAGGAGCATGCAGAGGTTTAGGTTTAGTTAATATTATCTCTACCTGAGTAGTGACGGAGATACAAGTATCACCACCCCATCTCATCCGAAGGGTGTCGTAAGAGGCGACTAATGGAAAAATACATAACATAACATAACATAAACTCACGCCTATATCCCCGGAGGGGGTAGGCAGAGGTGCTAGCACCCACATCTCGCCAGTTTATGTTTAGGTCCCAATGTAATAGGTGGCGAGCCTATTGCCATTAACCGGGCACTTATAAACCTGCGATAAATACACACATAACTTCGAAAAGCATCGAAAAGTCATTGGTGTGTGCCATGGTGAAACCTGGGATCGAACCCGAGACCTCGTCTCTGCAGTCCATTACCCATACCACTAGGCTACCGCGGCTGACGTGGACGGAAAAATACGCAGACGATATTATTGCGAGAGAAGGAAAACTCGAAAGAAAACCCTGTACCAATCCGTCTGACCAGTGTGGAAGCAGTAGCCTAATACCTCCCAAAGAGGCATATTATGTCCAGCAGTAGACTCCGATGGACTAATTGATTGATTGAATTTAATACACATATTGA
Organism: Eilema griseolum; assembly: GCA_963662185.1. Taxonomy (NCBI): domain Eukaryota; kingdom Metazoa; phylum Arthropoda; class Insecta; order Lepidoptera; family Erebidae; genus Eilema; species Eilema griseolum. The sequence continues at coordinate 4,822,337 of OY759230.1, forward strand.
AATACACTTGTATTTTTTCTAAAGTATTTTTTTATTATTACACTAGCGACCCGCCCCGGCTTCGCACGGGTGCAATGCTGATAGTGCTATAGGGAGAACCGCGGCCTCCGACGCGCTATTTATAGGCATGCCTCCCCGCACTGCCCCGTCCGACCACCGCCCGCCGCAAACGCAAATTTTAAATTTGTAATATCTCCGAAAATATATGTTTAATTTACATGCTGTAAGGAACCATATTGATCTATATTAATTGCACACTGTATTTAAGGTACTTAATTCGATAAGGATTAATGCCGTATTGCTTAAAATAGCTTCGTAAATAAGCCATTTTTTCACGTAAAAAGTAAACAATAAAAATGGTTAATGTGGGTTATCCCTAAAGATAAACATATACCATCGCGGACTTTTTTGTAGACCTTTTTATGGTGTACAATACTGTAGTACATTAATTTGATCTAACACGTAGGGTTTTTAGGCAGCGTTTTTGCTAAATTGCTAAATAAGCCCAAAAAAATAGGTTAATTTACGACATCACGTTAGAAACCTCTAAAATTAGCAATGTTGCCTTAGTATATGATGCATGTATTATACATATAAACCTTCCTCTTGAATCACTCTATCTATTGGAAAAAGCCGCATCAAAATCCGTTGCGTAGTTTTAAAGATTTAAGCGCACATAGGGATATAGGGACAGAAAAGGCGACTTTGTTTTATACTATGTAGTGATGATGCATGTATTATACATATAAACCTTCCTCTTGAATCACTCTATCTATTGGAAAAAACCGCATCAAAATCCGTTGCGTAGTTTTAAAGATTTAAGCGCACATAGGGATATAGGGACAGAAAAGGCGACTTTGTTTTATACTATGTAGTGATGATGATGATGATACTGTGGAAAAAGTAAACGTGTATTTCAAAATGTGTTTCAACAAATTCCACCAAGTGCCATCAAGCAACAGTATAAATAGATTGAAGTTAATGTTTTTAAGGTCAGATAAGTAGATAGGTATTCCATCGATCAATAAACCTATTGCAGTCCACTGCTGGACAAAGGCGGATAGGTCTCTCAACGATGAAAATCAACAATTTCATGGTAAAGTTTTTTTCTCGAAAATTTTAGTAGAGTTTAGTAGACCTACGTATTACTAGTAATTACTATCACACCGGGGCCTCGATTCCGCTAATTTTATACATACATACATACATATAATCACGCCTTTATCCCCGGAGGGTTAGGCAGAGTTAAACACACATTTCCCCAATCATTGTATTCGATCCCACGTAATAGGGGGGTGAGCCTATTGCCTAATTTCGGCTGCTTTTGAGGCTGAGTCTGGCCTGTAGATAGATAGATAATTCTTTATTGTACACCAATAGATTAAAATTTGTAGTTAGCATGCATACAGTTTAATATACAATGGGCGGCCTTATCTCTGGTATCTGCCTGATGTTAAACAACCCTATCCCTTAGTCGCCTTGTACGACATGGGAAGTACGCATGGGAAGAGATGGGGTGGTCCGAATTCTACTCTGCTGGGAACCACGCGGCTAACTACTGTTTGTATAGTGGCAAAACCACTGACATGCCAGACACTGCAAGAAATGACATTTAATTTTAGATTTTATCTTCATATGTTTAAAGACGAAAATTACATGGTATTATGTAAAGTGAACGAAAAATATAATGAACATTTTTTCAATTAATTTTGAACTTTAAGCGTTTATACAAACGTCTAAAATTAAATGGCATTTTTTGCAGTGTCACGTCAGTGGTTTTTTTTTTTTATTTCGGATTTTTCCGTTATGTCGGACTCGAACCGACTAAAACGCACGCCGCCTGTGGGTCGTTTTGGTTGCCGAAGGTGAGGTTGACAAGCATATCCCTCGCACCCCGGCCGACCCAGGGCCATCTCTCACGATCTGGTGTGACGTGTGTGTATAATAAATGGTTTCTTTCTTTCTTTCTTTCTTTCTCTTCTCGGGTGTGGGGACTACAGAGTCCCCAACTCGACCCCGGAAACGGGGAGGCGCGCCAGGCGCGCCACCGCCGCGGCCTGCTTCTGCCAGGGTGACAGGTGGCTCCACCTGTCACCCCCAGGCCGGACGTCAGTGGTTTGACACTGGTTTTGTTATGACATAAACTTAGTAGCATCGGGTATCAGAAATGTCTTTCATCCACTAGATAGATGGATAAGTAGCCATGTTCTTTGGGTCAATCAGGGACAACAGGGTCACTAATATAGCCATACTTACTCCGTTCACCCTGCCCTATCATGATCTCGAACATCGAATAAAAGTAGTAGGTATTCCCGGAGACTAGACCAACTCTCCAAACCACCACCTCCCCCCTGTCATTCCCTCCCCCCGCCATGCCCTGTCTCTCGGCTTCAGGGTGGCCGTCACGGCTAAAAAAAAAAAAAAAAAAAAAAAAAAAAAAAAAAAAAAAAAAAAAAGTTTGGTGTCTATTCGGGGGTTTTCGGCCATGCTGAGTCGATTGCGCTAATCCGTTTTCGCGTACGACGCACCGTTACAAAGTTACAGAAACGTAATCTGAGGTAATTGACGAACAATTGATAACGGCCGACCCTTGATAACGACCAGCCGTCGTCGCTCATTGTTATCTCGGGTCTGTTGTCTTTTTTGTCAATGTCTGCGTCATAGCCAATGATGACTAAACCTATGATGTAAACGGGTATGTATATGATTTAAAAAAAAGTCCTTTCGCAGTACTAATGTTCTTTATTATTTTCAAAACAATATTTGAATAACTTACTTAGTATGATATCGTTATACAGCGTATTGTTAGTGAACAGGTGCTGGAAATCGGCTAATGACATACCATAATGTTTATAGTATAAATACATTAAACAATATTCGCCACATACTGGAGTGTAATCGTTTTGGATTCGATTAGTGTTGTAATTCCATACTCTGCAACAATTTCGATCTAAAAACGTACGATGGAAACCTGTGGGTGCTCTACCATAGGAATCAAAGTACTGACCAACTCCATTCGCGTCTATGTGTATAGCAACCCAGTGAGAACCAGGCTTATTGTCGCTATCTAAGTTGCTTATGATATATGTAGGCATATCTACATGAATCGGCAAGCGATTTGCGGCATAAACATTACATTCACTTTTTGAATCCACTTGTCTCAAGTATCTCCGTATTTCTAATGTATTCATGATCGCGTTACGATGTTATCAGGCTCGTAGATTATAAGCAAATAATGAGATCAACAATAATTTAACATATTATAGGGTCTACAAAAACTTTTGTTTTAACTGTAACATGACGTACGAGCTCCCTTTGCTCGCTCCCGCGCATAATAATTTCACTCATAATGAACATTGACCAAATTGGTCTGGTCTATGACAGAGTATCTTAACATACACTGCATTTCGAACATTCACGGTAACATAATATATACAAACACATTGTTAATAAAACAAAGAAATACTTTGTATGAATATATTTTATTGAAAGGATCAATATACAATAATGCAGACTTATTTCTAAAACATATTTAATTCTAATACGCGCTTAATTCTAATACACACTTAATTTTAAAACATTTAAGTTTACTTAACTACTATAGTCAACAGAAATGTTACGGTTTTTATCGATTTCTATAACATTATCAAATTCTGCATAGACAATACAATTAATAGTTTGTGTTAAAGCCGTATCAAAGCGAACTTCTATTCTTACGCTACCATGTTTTATAAGGTTCCAGTGATTAGAAGCATTCGCTGATAAGTCAGGTATTAAATCGAACGCTAGCAGACAAAACCCTTTGGAATATTGATCTCTAGATATCCCGTTGCCTTCATTAAGGAAATGTATACCTGTACCCGAGAACAACGTATGATAACTAGAAGTAAAAATATTATTCCCAAATGATGGTTGTAAAGCTTTTGAAGGTATTTGTTGTCCGTCTATGTATAAACAAAATGTACTAATATCAAAATTTTCAAAGTTAAATGGGTTTTTAGAGAGATTTCCATTGAATGCTGCATTATTCACAAAACCAACTATACACCGTTTAGGTACTTGACCAAGGAATATGTTATCAAGAGTTTTACCCTGAACACCTGATGGTATCGTTAAAACTTTAACTTCAGCTCGTGTGATAGGATATTTAGCTGTCGTAGATGATAACACTTTTTGATGTGCAAGTAACACAGTTGGATTAATTCGTGCTCTACGAACAATCAGGGTTGCATCTGTAATAGTAACTTTAAATTTAAGGTCATGCGAAGAAGCCATTAGATTAAAATTTTCCCTAGAGCGAACTAATTTTACACACATATCAACACCATTAATCAAAAATTTTTCTTGATTAAATATATCACCATGAAGATGACCAATCATTTCTATTTTTCTACTTTCACTAGCCATTTGTTGTCTCTTTGTAAATCCCTCATTTTTATCATCCATCTCGTCCATTTTCCCAGCTACGTCTTCATACCAAAGACTGCATGATAGATGCGAGTTTTTAGCTGCAGGTGCATAGTTCAATAGTGTTTCTATGTAAGCTCGATAAGCATATGTATTATTTGGAGGTGATACAAGTTTTTGGTTTAAGTACACATCGAGTTGACTAAAAAGCGAATGTAACCAATTGTTAACTGGAGCAACTACTGCACTAGTAGCAAGTTTTGTATTATCCTGGGTTAATATTTTCGCTTTTAGTTGAAGTAAAGTATGAGATAAATCAACGTAGTCGTCGCCTGCTCCGGGTATTTGAAATTCAATAGGTCCATCATCAGCAAGGGACGAAATGGGCTTATAGTGTATCCATATTCCACTTTCAATACTAGTTTGAGTTGTTGGTAATGCAAATAAATCTAGTTCAGACTTAACACATTCACAAGATTGACTATGTAAAAAAGACATAGTTAATTCGAAAATATATCTTTAATATGAGCACTTTTCAATTTTTTTGTGGCTTTCACTCTCGCTGTTATCGAAGGAATGAATGTAGAAAGACGTTTCCGTTTCGTTATATATCCTGATCCAGACATGTTGATGCTATTTATTTTCTTATCAGCTCTGCGTTTCAAATTGGTACCGACCTCTTTGAGTCGGGATTTAATTGATTCCTCCATAGGACGTGCACTGACCATATCCGACAACAGACCAACGCCAGCATTTAAGGCTTCTTTACCAATTGCTTTAGCTCCACTAGATAGTAATGGAAAAACAGATCGAAATAATCCCCCAAGAAAACTTCCAATACCATGTCCTTTTTGATATGGTGCTCCCCTATAGATCACTCCTATACCTGATCCAGCTTGATGGGAATAATAGTGTTGGTAAGGACATGAGATATTATCATGTTGAGAATACATTATAATTTTTGAAAGTGAAGTTTAATGCACACTGTCCCAAATTGGAATGGTATCTTTTGACCAGTGGTTGATCTTATATCTATTTCAATGGTATCAAATTCTCTACGCATAACAGGCAAATAATGGGGTGGAGAAAAAACATGCATTTTATTAGCACCATAAATGTATTTCGAGGGATCTAATGGTATAATTCGCAGAAGTGGAGTCATCACATCCCCAACAATTTGTGGTTCAACTATATCACAATAAACAAATATTTGCGATGGTAAATTAGCCGGACATTTTCCTATATTTTTTTCTACAAAGTTTCTATTTGGTTCAAAACCTAATTGAAGGGCTAATCTGGATGATAATGTTATGGATTTTATATTTTCATCTGATACACTAACCACAACAAACTTTGATATCTCATCATAACGAAATCTTATTTTTTCTCGAATATTATTCATTGCCTTTAAAATGTGATTAATATTGTCATAATTCGTTGCTGGAATGTGTATTTTGTAATATATTAGAGATTCTTTTTTTTCATTAGGCATTTGTGCTAATTTTGCAATGTATATAACATTTTCATGTTCTTGAACCGTAAACATGGTGCATGGATACTGGAATTCCACAACGCCAACCTTCCATTCTCCTTCTAGTATTATTGGTTTCGGTAATTTTGTGGAAAAAATTGATGTTTTGTTATCTGGAAAGTATTCCATGGAACTATTACTTAGTAAAGTTAGATAAGAGCTTTGTTTGTTCATATTTCTTTCAAATTAGTAGCCAAGACCCAGCTATTAAATTTGTCTGGATAACCTCTCCACTTGACTAACACTTCTTTTCTAACACCAGAATATCGAGAACGTATTATTTTATCTACTTTAAAATTGGCAGTGGGGTCAAAGATGATTTTCTGTAACTCTTTTTCATAGAAAGTTCCTATTATCTCTTCGCCCTCTAGGTCTTTAAGAGTGTATACTAACCACGGAGACCAGCGAATTACGGAAGATATTATGAATATTTCATCACTCCAGTTAGATTCATAACCTTTTTGAAAAATATGTTTGTGTTTCGTTATTCTGACAAACTCACCAACGCGAAACTTCGATAAAGCGATGTTAGAAGGTTTGTCTTTTCCTTTCTTGTAATATAAATTTTCCCATACAGTAATGATATTATCACGATTAACTTCAGATGGACACATTTTGATACTAGAATGATAACTATGATTATACGAGTACAGCAAATCTTGTAAAACATCAATATATTTATGCGTGTTCTTATGTGTGAAATACCGCCACATTTTCATCTTTAGAGTTCTCTGGAATCTTTCTACAATGCTTGCTTTAATATCAGGATTATTAGTAGTATAATAATTAATATTTTTTGAAGTAAAGTATTTTCGTACGTCTTTGGATACGAATTCTGTCCCTTTGTCAGATTGTATATGTGTAGGTGTAACTTTAGCTTCCATGAATATACTCTCGAAACATGCTTTGATTGTTTCAGAGTTTTTCTTTTTCATTGGTCTCGCAAAGGCATATTTACTAAACACGTCAATAACACAAAGAATATAGTTGAACCCATCATTATAATTTGAGTAAGTTCTCATATCACTCAAGTCAGCCTGCCACAGTTCGTTAATATTAGATAAAATATATTTATTTCTTGAAAAGTTTCTTTGTACAGGTTTATGTAATGTATATGTTTCTTGTGACTTTAACCAGTTCTTCACATCATCTCTTTTCAATTTACCTTTCATTGCTTTGGTTAATTTGCTAAGGCTACTATACCCTGCAGGATGTGAAGAATCATAATAAATCTTATTTAATTCTAATATGGGGTCCATTTTTCCCAATCTATTTTTCTTTTTATCTTTTTACGAAATTTACTTTCAGTTATTGGTGTAGAAAATAATTCATCTGCTGGGATTGAATCTTGATGCTCTTGTGATTGTAGCTTTTTAATATATTCAGATCTTTTTGTGTTACCAATATATATAAGCGGTACTTTGATTTCCTTTAAAGCTGTAGCGAATTTTTGCCATCCAGTAGGTTCACTATTTTTAAGTGTCCTCAATGAATCATTTACCAAATCAACAATATTACTTTCAGGAACTTTTTGACCATCTATAACCACAGTGCCTGTCTCATCCCAATTAATCTTATATTTATTCAAAGAGAGTAAGTTCAACAGTGATTCCCCCCTTTTTATATAGGATTTTGGTATAAGTTTTAAAATGTAATTAGATGTGTATGGTCCTTCATTAGTTTCTTGCAAACTTACTTCCTTTACTGATGTGTTAGAATGGACTGTAGATATATTATCTTCATCATCAGTAATATACTTCACCGATCTTTTCGAGTCTTGATTTATTATTGGTATTTCATAGGGCTGTCGCTCCTCTTTAGTGAAGTTTAAATATCTTTGTAGAGTTTGTAAATATAAAATACACTTCTTTCGATCATCCATATCGCTATTTAAAATGTTTTGCATATCTGTGTCTAAACGAGATAATGGAGTATCAACCGCGTTAGGTTGTTTTAACTTTTCTAATAGAGATGGATCGATGAGTAACATTTTTTTAGCATTATCCATTTTTCTTAGACAAGTGTACTAACCAAGGCACTTAGAACAGAACCCAATATTAGTGGTAGAAATGCACCACCTTTTTGTATTATTAAATGTTTTCTAATTTTGTGTGATCCCTTCCGTACTATTTTTCGTAGAATATTTTTGTATTTTTTCAATTTTGATCTTTCTTTTTCTTTCAATTCTATTTTTCCTTGTAAAACGTTATGAATACATTCACAAATACAATTTATTTCTTCTTCATCGCAGGCTTTTAAAAGAGCTTTTTGATATTTTGGTTTAAGTGTAATCAGAGCGCTTAATAGGCCTTTATGCGTCTTTGTGCTTCCATGCATTGTTAGTAACTAATGGATATCTGTTGATTTCTACTATATTTAAACCCTTTTGATGGTATGTAAACAGTGCAATATCCATCACATGGAAATATCTTTGTTTTAATACGACACATGTCATTTGTTTCTTGTTTTAAATCAATCATAAGATATCCATGTGCATTGTTAGTTGCGTCTTTGTAAGAATCTTCCAAGTATTTTGGATTTTCTGGAAATACTTGTCGTGCCAAGTATCGTATTTGTGTTTTATCTCTTGGATTTTTAAAATAAATTATATAACTTGAATTCAGAGATATGTCTCGTTGACCTTTTCCCTGATGAAATAAATTTTGTGATATGTAAAACACACTTAAATTTCTATGATGACTTCCTTTTGTGAATATATCAACAATACGTCCATCAGACTCTCTCATTAAGTCATCAATTATTAGGAGTTGAGGATCCTTTCCACTAAACATAGTTAGATCTGGTATGCCTTGGATGTAATTAACATTTCGTATATTGTATAAAGGTTGCATTTCATCAAAACACCATGTTATTTGATCAAAATTTGTGTTACAAACATCTTTAACAAATTTTATAAAATTTGTTACAAAGACTGACTTTCCACATCCACTTGGACCAGCAACTATCGCAGTAAATGGATGATTGAAGTGGATCATTTTGAAAAACGTCTAAGTAAGTTACGATTTAGACAAAGAATGAAACAATTTGTTAAGAAAATAAGCATTTATATATTTTATTTTAAAAAATTATTACTTAAACAGACTTATAATGATAAACATTTATAACACAATCATATAAACAAATTTACTATATTTTATACATTTATTATACAATCTTATAATAGACAGACTTATAATGATAAAAATTTATGGCACAATATTATAAACAAATTTGTTAAATTTTATTTTATATAATTATTACACAATCTTATAATAGAGAGACCTATAAGGACAAACATTTATAGCAATCTTAAAAACATATTTATATTACAATTAAAGCACGAAGCAAGCGTGTTGCGGCAGTAGATTGTAGAATATTTATTATTTATATTTACAACATGCATAAAAAGTTAAATGTTCTTAATTTTATAGTGCCCCCAAGCTAGGGTATTGATAGCGTCTTCCAATATGTATCGTTTAGTGTCATTGTGCGAAAGAGATATTTTATTAACTTTTTGTGTGTATATAGTATGTTTTATTGACTTAAATCTTAACATTTCACTATAATGTATTTTTTCTTCTAACAAACAGCTTTTATAATCATTTAAAGTAAATTTTTTTGTAACACATTTATTAACACCCTTTGCTTTAGCTATAAATTTATTTTGTACGTCCATAGCATACATTTTTGCTCGAAGTCCTACAAACTCTTTAAGAATTTTGCCATTGTTTTCGTCTTTAAAAAATCCTAATCGCTTTTTATTTATTAGAGGTAAACCATATATATTGTCAGGAGGATAATCGGATGTATCAAAGTAATTTTCTAAATTTTCTTTAATATCATGATAAAAATTATTGGTAAAAATCTGGTATACTAAACTATCAGTATCTGTATATAATAGTTTAATATTTTCCATATATTTTTCTTTCATAAAATCATAATGAAAGTCATACATTAAAGTTTTTGAAATATCTAAAATACAAAATCCAAGGTAAATCGGTTTGTTGTATAAAACTTGTGTTTTGTTTAATTGTACAGCGATTAAGTCTTCTGAAAATACAGATAAACTATGAAATTCAGGTCTTGCTATTAAAGTTTCAGCTCCCTGAGTTTTCCCACAATTTGTCCAACGGTTCACTAATTTTACATTTACTCGTTTTAAAACATTTTCCATTGTTTTACCAAAAACAGAGTTATTCATTAATTTAAAGAAATCTTTTTCAAAATCTGAAGTTGCCAATGAACGCATGCGAGTGTTCAAATCTATATAAACTTTTAACCACGCTGATTGATTGAACTTAAGAATTTTGTGAATTTTAAGCAAACGAAGTCCTCTTTTCAAACATTGTTTAAGATTCCTATAATGAATGACATAGTTCTTTTTATCATTTAAATTTGGAATCAATTTTTTGTCTTTACTACCACCATAACATAAATTTTCAGGACATAACGGCAGATCCGAATGTAAGTCGTGTAAATGTTTTGGATATGCTAAGTCCACTTCCAAAATGAAACCATAATCAGCATCGTCAGGAACATGAAAGTTAGTATTAACATCAACCCATTCAAATTTTCCAGTAGGGAGACATTGAGACATAGCCCAACCGTAAAGGTTATTTGCATCCAGATACATTAGAAAAGAAGATGGTACAGAAGGATCATATTCTGACATATAAGAATTATTTGCTTTAGCATGTCTGTTACTACATTGAGATATACCACCGCGAATATTTTTTGCAATAAAAGTAATTTTGTTTATATCAGTTAACAACTCTAAATTTATTTTAGTATGTACTAACATGGCATCCCAACTCAAACCCGGTGCTGTATAATAATGGGCTGGGTCTAATTCATATGTTTTAAGACACACATCTCTAAAATTTTCAAATATATCGGCCAACAATAAAACATCTGTTTTTAAATATAAATCAGAGTATTCTTTCATATTTTTACAATGGAAATGATGCCATACATCTTGAGCATGCTGGTAATCATTTTCAGTAACATGCATATCAGTTAACAAACTATAAAATTTGTCAGGAGTAGGCAGACATGTTAAGTTTAAACATTCGAATGAAGTCATATTTTCATAAGGATAAATACCTTTACGTATTAAGCGCCGAAAGTCTTCCTCACATGGAAAATTTAATTTGAGTTCTTTGAATTGTTCCAATAATAAATTTTGAGCCAATTTTTCTAGACTACTAGACATGAATTTAAAAGAATCAAGAAATCTTAATTTCATAACACGGTTATTAATATTTAATATTTTTGAAAAAGAAATGTACTTTTCTTTATTCTCAGGAATGATTTCTATATTACCATCTTCAAAATTGAGACCATGAACAATAAAATGCGAATCATAGTTACCCAAGTTATGTAGAAATATGGGTACGAAGTTTGGTACTCTATACTTTTTAGAACAATGTGTATGTCCAACTCCTTCATATAAACCAGTAAACCAATTATAACAAATCTCAAAATTTTCATTTAAACTATGATTACAAATATAACAGACTTTAGTTTGATTAGACATATTAATATTTTCTTCCGTTAATGGTAACGGACTTTTAACAAATGTATTTTTTTACAGATTTTAACTAAATCATCTTTTATCATTTTCATAAACATAAGTGCACAATCTTTACCAGTATGTGACCTATACTTTGAAAGCCTATCATCATATGAACATTTAATGTAATAGCCAAAGCTATACGTTTCATGTTTTTGGATGTTTTCGGTTGATGAATTATTTGGGTTATTAGAACATCCGTTAATAGGATTCAAAAAAGCTTCAAAGTCAGCGTATATTACGAAGGGTACTCTTAATTTTCGTTCATAATTGTTAAATGATATTTGGTTCGAAGGTGTTAACTCATTAAACCAATTACTTTTTTTATTAGATTCCGATGGTAGTTTTGTTGAAATGTGGAAACAATCTTTTTCTTGATGTTGTTTTAAATTATTATGCGATGTAAAGTTTAACAAACAACCATCACAAATATGAACTGCACATTTACTTGATGAAATTTGTTGAGCTACTAACCTTGAAATATTTTTTATATAACAATAATGACCTCTGTTAGCCTGAGTTATGTATAATAAGTTTAAATGGATGTTTTTTTTTTCTTTTGTAAAATATAACGGGCCAACCACAATATTTTTCTTTTTTCTAGAATCGTAATCTAAACCAAAAACATTTATACTAATATCATTAAGTTTTTCAAATTTATTAATGTCTTTCAATTTTACAGGAAATGAAATATTACCAAATTTTAATTTATTTTTATAAGGAATATAACATGTTACCCTGTCAACATGGGTTTTAGCTGGATATAATGCTGATAAAACTGCCCATCGAAAACATTCGTTATCCCTATTTTGTACATTTATTACTGCTTTTTTAACTTTTATGTCTAATGGTAGGTCTATGTAGAAGGAGCCCCGCAATGGGTTAAATTTATTAACATTCATATCCATGTAATTTATTTTTAGTAAACTCCAACCACTATCTTTTTTTTCAAAATTTGAAATTTTAGTACTTATTTCAGAAGTTATTAAAGAAAAAATCATATCTTTATCATCACCACGACTGAAAACGTAATTAGTTATTTGGAAGTCGAATGTGTTACGTAAGTTTTTAGTTAGCTGTATAAAGTCTGCATTGAGGATAAAATTTACTTTTACAATAAAAAGATCTATGATACATCGTTCAAGTAAAGTAAATACGACATCTTTGATTTCTTTTAAAAATAATTCAGGTGTTTGAAAAGGTTGTGGATTGTTGTCAATAATGATATCAGATTTAATTCTATACGTAATAACTCTATTTCCGAAAGCACTTTCAACTATTTTAACATTTCTTAACTCTGAATCATTCTTTAAAGAATTATTTTTATGTGTATTACTTTTCAAATGGTTACTCAAAAATTTTTTTTTTATCGACACATTGCACTGTGAACATTTAATTGTATCATAACTTTCTGTACTCACAGTTTGAAAAAACACTGATGATGTGGATGGTGCTTCAAGATGTATTCTTTTTGCAGTTGAGTCTTCTTCTGTTGTTGTCACAGATTCTGATTTTCTTTTTCCTTTTCCAGTTTGTGATATATGAAATTCCTGGTTGAATTCAGATGACATAAAATCTAACGACACTTCCTCAGCAAGCACCACGAGTTCCGAATTATATAAGTCACAGTTTAATGTATCCATGGTGTATCACTATTAATCTATATATTTAACACAAGGATTCTTGAATACGCACTGATTTACTAGATAGATTGTACTACACAATAGTTCATACACTATCAAAACTAAATTAAGGTAGAAGTCTCTGTGTATCTTCACTACTTCAATTATTCATGAAGTATTTAGCACAATCTTCGGTAGCAGCGAGCTGTTTAGTTATATCGTATATGATATCACGTACATTGTTTAGATTCTTGTCCCCATCGTTTGCTGTATAATATTTTACACGCAGCTCGGCATGTTTCCATAGCTCCGTCGGTGCAATTTCTTTAGTCTTCTTCAGATCGTAAATTTCAATTTTTATGAGGTGGGATGCATTATCTCCATCGTCATTGTTTGTAGAGATATATGCTGTACCCCCGTTTGATAAGCGTCCAACAGTAGATGACTTTTTGGAGGCCTTCTTCTTCTTCTTCGATTTCTCAAAGAATTCCTCTATGTCTTTCTTCCTTTTTAGTAGAATGGCGTTCTTTACTTTGTACTCCAGAGTACCTTCTTCGTCACTGCGCTCATCCTCTTCCCCTGGATAGTAAAACTGTTTATATGTATTATCTAGAAACTGAAACAATATAAAATATCTTTTTGAAAAATTTGACATGGACACACGAATAAAAAAGTATAAATGTAATTAAGAACACTATTTGAAATATGATAATACTTACAGCCATAGTAACCACAACGTATGAACAGCACACTGTAATGTATGAAGAATACTATGATATTCAGTTATCAAACTTGTACTTTGGTCTTTTTATTATAGTGTACTAACTTATCCACTGTTGACTACGACGTTTTAACTGAGTTTAGTGAGAGAGAGGGCTCTCTTTTATACACAGCGCATATCTCGTTGCTTTTAGAAACGTAGTAATGATATCCTCAGATAATTTACCTTCAGATAGCGAACCAATTTGTTTGAATTGTAAGCTAAATACCTCAGATAACTGAACTTTTTTGTTGTATTCGATAACCACAAATCCCTACCTACTTAGTCATATTCCCACATAACAGAAATTTTACTTATAACGAGTGGTCATTACTTTAGATGACACATACATTTTTGTTTTTTTTGTTTTAGATAGCGACTGACTCGTTCTAATTGTTTGCTGACGACCTTAAATTTAAAGTTACTATTACAGATGCAACCCTGATTGTTCGTAGAGCACGAATTAATCCAACTGTGTTACTTGCACATCAAAAAGTGTTATCATCTACGACAGCTAAATATCCTATCACACGAGCTGAAGTTAAAGTTTTAACGATACCATCAGGTGTTCAGGGTAAAACTCTTGATAACATATTCCTTGGTCAAGTACCTAAACGGTGTATAGTTGGTTTTGTGAATAATGCAGCATTCAATGGAAATCTCTCTAAAAACCCATTTAACTTTGAAAATTTTGATATTAGTACATTTTGTTTATACATAGACGGACAACAAATACCTTCAAAAGCTTTACAACCATCATTTGGGAATAATATTTTTACTTCTAGTTATCATACGTTGTTCTCGGGTACAGGTATACATTTCCTTAATGAAGGCAACGGGATATCTAGAGATCAATATTCCAAAGGGTTTTGTCTGCTAGCGTTCGATTTAACACCTGACTTATCAGCGAATGCTTCTAATCACTGGAACCTTATAAAACATGGTAGCGTAAGAATAGAAGTTCGCTTTGATACGGCTTTAACACAAACTATTAATTGTATTGTCTATGCAGAATTTGATAATGTTATAGAAATCGATAAAAACCGTAACATTTCTGTTGACTATAGTAGTTAAGTAAACTTAAATGTTTTAAAATTAAGTGTGTATTAGAATTAAGCGCGTATTAGAATTAAATATGTTTTAGAAATAAGTCTGCATTATTGTATATTGATCCTTTCAATAAAATATATTCATACAAAGTATTTCTTTGTTTTATTAACAATGTGTTTGTATATATTATGTTACCGTGAATGTTCGAAATGCAGTGTATGTTAAGATACTCTGTCATAGACCAGACCAATTTGGTCAATGTTCATTATGAGTGAAATTATTATGCGCGGGAGCGAGCAAAGGGAGCTCGTACGTCATGTTACAGTTAAAACAAAAGTTTTTGTAGACCCTATAATATGTTAAATTATTGTTGATCTCATTATTTGCTTATAATCTACGAGCCTGATAACATCGTAACGCGATCATGAATACATTAGAAATACGGAGATACTTGAGACAAGTGGATTCAAAAAGTGAATGTAATGTTTATGCCGCAAATCGCTTGCCGATTCATGTAGATATGCCTACATATATCATAAGCAACTTAGATAGCGACAATAAGCCTGGTTCTCACTGGGTTGCTATACACATAGACGCGAATGGAGTTGGTCAGTACTTTGATTCCTATGGTAGAGCACCCACAGGTTTCCATCGTACGTTTTTAGATCGAAATTGCAGAGTATGGAATTACAACACTAATCGAATCCAAAACGATTACACTCCAGTATGTGGCGAATATTGTTTAATGTATTTATACTATAAACATTATGGTATGTCATTAGCCGATTTCCAGCACCTGTTCACTAACAATACGCTGTATAACGATATCATACTAAGTAAGTTATTCAAATATTGTTTTGAAAATAATAAAGAACATTAGTACTGCGAAAGGACTTTTTTTTAAATCATATACATACCCATTTACATCATAGGTTTAGTCATCATTGGCTATGGCGCAGACATTGACAAAAAAGACAACAGACCCGAGATAACATTGAGCGACGACGGCTGGTCGTTATCAAGGGTCGGCCGTTATCAATTGTTCGTCAATTACCTCAGATTACGTTTCTGTAACTTTGTAACGGTGCGTCGTACGCGAAAACGGATTAGCGCAATCGACTCAGCATGGCCGAAAACCCCCGAATAGACACCAAACTTTTTTTTTTTTTTTTTTTAGCCGTGACGGCCACCCTGAAGCCGAGAGACAGGGCATGGCGGGGGGAGGGAATGACAGGGGGGAGGTGGTAGTTTGGAGAGTTGGTCTAGTCTCCGGGAATACCTACTACTAATAAACACAAACCTTTTCGCCTTCTCGTAGCGTGAACAGTTCTTTTGCCATGTCATCCACCATGAGCCCAGTTAGGGCCGTACAAGTCATAATCTTCAGACTGATATCAATGCGCTAGAACATAGGTAAAATGACACTTAGGTATTGACAAAAAAAAGAACTTATTTATTTCTATAACGGAGGTAGGACACGGCGGTATTTCCGCCCAATTGAGCAGTCCGACTGGGGAAGTACCTCCGCCCTAGAGAATACCGCGGCTATAATAACTTCGTGTTGTGTTCCCAGCGGTGAGTAGGGTAGCCAGAGCTCACTGGACAATTTGTGATGTCAGTGGGAAGACTACCTAAAGGTTTGTCCTGCTTTGTCTTCTACACTGACGGCACAGAAGCTCTGTACTTACAGTGTTGGCAGCGCGACTGTGACTCCTCTGGTGTTACAAACGTCCATAGGCCACGATAACCACTTTCCCTCAGGTGGGCCGTGTGCTTGTCTGCCACCTTAGTGGTATAAAAAAAAGCTTAAACTGCATTGACACCTGGCCATCGGTTCTACCACAGCAAAACTATATATACTGCAAGAAATGTCAATAAATTCTCGACTATATTTCTATAAGCATTAAGTTCAAAATTAAATTAAAATAGTTTCATTACACTTTTTCATTCACTCTGCAAAAAGTTGTTTTATTATAATAGTCTTTAATGGCATTGCTTTATAGTCTAAATTTGAATGGATTTTTAGCTCTGTCCGTGGTATGACAGTGTTTTAACTTTAGCAGAACGCGCCGTATAGCAACCCTGATAAAGGCACGCTGATACACTTTTCGGTAATCCCTACGGATAACAGCCCATTACGAGTGGTTGTTTAGGTAATAATTGCCTCTTTGGTCCATGTTCATATAGGTATGTAACTAGCTTTTGCCCGCGGCTCTGCCCGCGTGGATGTCGGTTCCCGGCAATTATTCGAATTTTTCTCACCTTTTAAACCTTTCCTGTCTAAGAACACGAACATTTCAAGACCATGATAAGATAAATCCGTTCAGCCGTTCTCGAGTTTTAGCGTGACTAACGAACAGCAATTGATTTTTGTAAATATACATTGAGGAGTCCCGGGCTGTGTTGGGCTTGCGGTTGGGAAATCGTCGATAGACAACACAAACACTGAGAACACGATAATGAGCTTGCTATCAATTAGGGACAACAAAATATTGATGAAATATTACCGGGTAATTATAGCAAACCTGCAAAATATTCAGCAGCTCCTGCATGAATTCTCCGTTAAGCATGGCTTTCGTGCTGACGTGGTAGTTCAGCAAGTTAATGTAGACTTGCACAGCCAAACGCTGAGCTTCAATTGGCGTATCCTTATCTGTAGAAAATAGACAGTAAGAAAGTATTTTTGTGGGCAGATTCGATGGTGATTTTATTACCACATAGTGCTTCTATAATATTCGTATCAGACATGCGAACGGCCGATGGCAAGAGCTTCGTCATGTTGGCGACGCCCATCGATCTGTCGGTGACCACTCGTAGTATATGCCAAGACCCCTTCCTCTAGGCCCCTTGGCAGTAAAGAATATTGAATACTAATATGATGCCGGCGGTTTGGTCAGCGTAATATTTTGATACTGTTCTCGTTGCACATGGGAATCTATTCCCGGGATAAATATTAGTCTTTGTGCGCAAAATCCCCACGGATACCCTCCACCACTGGAACCGGTAGGAGAAGTTATGTCGGACTTGAACCGACTAAAACGTACGTTGTCTGTGTGGGCCGCAAGTTGCCAGAGGTGAGATGATTTTCTGAGACATTTCCCTCGTACCCCGGCCGGCCGGATAAATATTACTTTAATCTATTCCTATACCAAATTTTAGCAAGATCCGTTAAGCCTTTGGAGCGTGATTGAATAAAAACATTCAATCATCTTCACAAACATTTACAACTAGCAGACGCCCGCGGTTTCATCTGCGAGAAAATATATTTTATTTATATGTATAGATCAGCAGGAAGTAGAATTTGCAAAGGCTCCCTGGAACGACCGAGGATTAAAAGGATGAAAGACAGCATCTATAGCTAAAGAGCTTCAGTAACTTACATTTTTTGTTGATATTCCTAAGAGCCGTAAAGGTTTTGGGCTCCACGAGACTGAATGCAGCTTTTGGTATGATACGACATAATTCTGCTAGTGCCCGTAATGCATTGATGCGGATGTAGAACCACACTGCTGCATCATCTCCCAGGATAGCTGGAGAAAGTAGAAAAGCATAGCACATATATATTTGGAGGTGTACCCTTTCTTATGACAGGCATGCTGCCGCCCCAGTATACGAATTCAACTTATCACATGAATATTTCCTTCTTCCCAAATATTCGTTAAGAGACAACATTCAACGCAGTTCAACAAGATATCACTTATGATGGAAAAATCAAGTCTTTCATTGACAGCCTTACCTGGCCATGGAAGTAGTAAAATCTGTAAATAAGAACCCGGACAATGTAGTTAATCTGAAGATGACAAGCGTTTACAACTTTTTCCCTACTCCACTATCATCAGCTTGTGAATAACAATTCTTGAAATAGAGCTATTTTTAGAATGATCGAAATTGACTCGAACTGCCTTCTTTTCAATGCCATTTTTTTCTATCGGGAAGGAGATTCACGGAGAGTAATGATGATTTTATTACCACATAGTGCTTCTATAATATTCGTATCAGACATGCGAACGGCCGAAGGCAAGAGTTTTGTCATGTTGGCGACGCCCATCGCTGCATCCGCAAGAAGCTCCACATTGGAGCTGAGCAGTTGATGGCAGAATACTAAGTCGGTGCCTGTTTCATATAGTGCCTGAAATAAAAATAAATACTCAAATCATAATTCATTTATTCATTAGAATACTACACGTTATTCTTCCTTGTGTGACTCCTTACAAATAGGCTAACTCCCGAATCTCATTACTTGCATTACGGTTCATCTGAAGAGGTTTTCGTTTCAGGTATAAAAAAAGTATTAAGTACTCGCTGTAAAAGTCAAGATAAACCAAAAATCTACGAGTTGGACTCCTGACTCCAAAGTGGAAATTTTGGATGCAACTGGTGCTCAGATGATCAGAATATTGTTAAATCTGTCAAGAAATGTCGTAAAAAATATAACTCACATCTCTTCCATTATTACTGAAAGACATTTTAGTCAACACAGCCAAGCAGCAAGGCTTCATTGCCGGCAGAGCCATTTCCAAATAAGCCAGCAGTCTCAGTATACACCCTGACTGAAAGACGTGGTGGGCATTCTCTTCTGTCTCCACGTAATTGCGAAGGACACCCAGAACTAGGGTGTGAACATCACGGAATTCGTATGACTGCGGAAATAAAATGAGAAAAAGCTAGAGACATATGGTATGGTGGTTTAAAATGCAAAAGTCATTGGTCAAATTAAACAAATGGCGAAAAGTAGGTACCCCTTTGGTCTCTCATCTCTAGCTTTATTTGCGTGTTGCTTCTCAATAATTACTTACGCTTTATACATCATATACACAAACACAAGGGACATTGAATATAATTAACTTTCAATTCATATTGACATGTATCGAATTTGTGAGTCAATATTGTGACCGCTGCGCACTGATGGGAACCCATTATTAATATACAGACGAAAGTCCCCAGAAAGCATTAGGAATCCTACAAATCCTAAAAGGCTTACTTATCTAAAACGTACCTCTAGTATGTCACAGAGATCCAACACGCCCGTTGAAGCTCTGAACGTCTTCTGCACATTTTGGTCTTTGTACCTGCAGATTAATTGATCAACGGTTCTCAGAGCCGCATGCTGGATAGCCAAATATTTACTCTGCATCAAGGCCAAGGGCGAAGGCCAACTAAACTGGTGGTTTTTTGTAACTTCTGAAGCGCATACCGGATCATCTAAGAGGTTGCTTAGAGTCTTGAAGGGAAGAAAAAACATCTGATAAGTATACTCCTCCTTAAGTAATTCTCCAAAATATATTAGCAGTGATGTAAGAACGTACACATTTCAACAGCTAGATATTCCGTCTCAGGTAATAGGGAGTAAGACTAGTAATTTTTTTCATACGCTGTATTACTACGGAGGATTTTCTAACAGGAAAACCTTTCAACACTTTAGCCATCGCACCCTAAACTTCATTATTCTACTACAGAATGCTGCTATGTGCAGAAGACACACTGTGCTATCACTATGCTAAAGAGACAGGGAGTTAGTCTTGGCGGGCAGAATTAACAGGAATGGTTAAATTCATTTTGTACTACAGAAACGAGCGATACGAGCGATACGAGCGATCTATAGCCTCAGGCCAAGTGACTCGCTGTAAGAAGTTTTCAAAGAAATTAAAATTTATGAAAATATCTTATGTGTACGAAAAAACCTAAATATTTTCGAAAAACTATCTGATGTACACAATTTTAATACGAGAAATAAAGGTAAACTAGTTGTACCAAAACTTAGGCTTCACAAGGTTGGTGATTCATTTGTAGGCAGCTGCATAAAAATATTTGATTTACAAACTTCCTCAGTACTTGATTAATATGCCAATAAATAAATTTAAAATAGAAGTGAAACAAACTTTAATGAGTAAAGGTTACTATAAAGTGGATGAGTACCTTAATGATGTTAATGCGTGGTCAACATAAGTCTCTTGCTTGCTCGCACAAAATAAATTGTAAACTAAAGCAAATTTAAAAAAGAAAAATAATCTAGTTCTAATGTAGTTCGCTGAGTTTCTTGCTGGTATCTTCTTAGTAGAACTAATCTACCGAACCAGCGAAAGAATCATTTTCCAATGGTTTATTTTTACATTATTTAATATTTTATATTATTTCTTGACATACATAATTGTAAAATTTTGACGTTCATATGTTTGTGCGCCTAAACTGAATAAATGAAATTGATTCTTTGATTCTTTGATTCTTTGATTCAGGTCTAGGGCGGGCCAATATTAGAAGCTGCTTTCATTTTTATTAATCGATGTTACTGACTTCTTCACGAGCTTATTTAACTATTCAGTAAACCATCAAACTATTTTACAAACATTAAGTAGGTGGAGTCAAAATTTTTGAAACCGTCTTACTTGCAAACAATTCTTTTGGACGTCAGGATCCAGGCTGTTCTTCATCCTAGAGAACAAACAACCCAAGATATTTGCAGAAATCAACTGTTCACATCCGAGTGGCTCCCTGGTCAGCTCGGCAAGCACCAAAGAAGCAAATTCTAAAACAAAAACATCTTCGCTCTGGAAGATGATACGTATTACACTTTTTTTAATTTATATCCCTAGACATAATCTACTAATCTTAAAAGATCCTTTAAGCGGGGCGTGAAAAAGTATCTGATGAGGCCACCAAGCTGAGTGTCACCATTGTAACATTGCTTAGTGTCTGTAATGGTGACCCTCTTTCCTGAGACTTTGCCTTTAGCTTACTATCAGGCGAGGTAAAGTCAAATTGGCGTGTCCTATATAAAAAAAAAGAAGACGCATTCAACTTTCGTCTTCTGGTGGGATTCTTTGATCATCACTGTACTCTGTTGAGTGTGTTGATACTAAAAATAAAGATGACGTACTTGGGTGATATTATCTTTTTAGGAATATTTGCACCTGAAATTACTAGCCAGGATTCGAACCTCTCGATCAAAGGCCTACTCTTTATCCACTGTCTATCCACAATCTAGCAATGTAACTGTAAGTCTGTACGTAAAGATATTATTACTTTACCTAGGTAGGTAAAGTAATAATATCTTTAATCTAGTATCCAGACGGGAATCTTTTTTTTAATTTAGGACAAGTCAGTAAGATTTTGCCTCGTCTGATGGTATGCTGAAGACAAAATCTGAGAAAAGAGGGTCACCATTACATACATATACAATGGTGACACTCAGTTTGACGGCCTCATCATATGGTTCGCAACACATGAGCTGGTAATGAATTCCAGGCCTTAATGAGACAAAAGAGTCTCCGAACCGCTTGGTTCTTGATCGGATACTCTGCACTGTATGCTCTCTTTGCTGCTCTCTGATTCAAGCAACTAATTTATATCAACGCTGCCGCGCTGCTGCGAATTTTAGCTTTAAAAAAATTACATCCAATTTATTCTTAATTTGTTCCAATAGTGGTGTGAATAACTTCTGAAGTACATACATAGTCACGCCTTTAACCCCGAAAGGTTAGGCTAAGGTGAATTAACACCCACATTTCGGCAATAACTGTATTCGGTTCGACATAATAGGGGCTGTTGTTGATCAAGGCATGCATCTGAGGCTGAGTCTGGGCTGTATATATCTGTATGATGTTAAACAGCCCTATCCCTTAGTCCCCTTGTACGACACCGCATGGGAAGATACGTGGTGGTCCAAATTCTACTCTCATCTGCCGGGAACCACGCGGCTAACTTCTGTAGTAGGTTGAAAATATCTACATTCATTTATTTAAGTTAAGACAATGGTCCTTACCTTAACCAGCAGGTAAGTAATATTTCTCAAGTTCTGCGGATCGTCCAACACCTGCTCAGGACCTTGAGGAAGCTGACAGAGCTGCGCTAGAGCTTTAAGAGCGAACCTTCGTATGTTGAGCTCCGAATTCGTTATATGTTTCAAGATGTACTTGATAGCATTCAGATTGTATAGTACAACCCGATTGTGCATATCCTGAGCTGAGAATTTCGTTATTGCCCGTAGTGTCTAAAAGAAGAGATAAGAAGATAAACGCCAGGCAAGATTAAGTGCCTAACTTATGACAATTGGTACCTATCGCCAATGAGACAATAAATATAGGTTTCTCTAAAGAATACAAGTATCACCACCTCATCATACGAAGAGTATAACACATACATATATATAAAGACAAAGTCAAAGTCAAAAATTATTTACTCTGTATAGACCATTATATCGGCACTTACAAAACGTCAACAAAAAAGGAACATCAATATCAGTTTAGTAAATGGACCACCGGTTCGAAACACGGCCCCGGCCTGAGAAGACTCCGGCAAGAAACTCAGCGGATATTTCTTTTTTTTGGTCTGTTTACAAACATACACTTAGTCTCCTTAATCTAAATACAAATATTACTTGAGTAGCATAGTTGAGTGAACAGCTCATTTCCAAGCAAGACGATATGACTGTAAGAGAAAGAAAACTCCGAAATAGAACCCTGAACCAACCCATCTAGTAAGCGTGGAAACTGTAGGCCAAAGCCTCCCAACATAGCAAGAGACCTTTGTCCAGTAGTGGTCTCCGATAGGGTAATTGATTGTAATGTACAACACCGTACCGTACCGAGATCATGGTCCCACCGGGGTCAGTATTTGTCGTACGAGGCACCAACGTCCTTGGGAGAGAGAGATGCCGTCTACGTTGACATGCCAGGTGATAAGGGCCACATACCACGAGATCATGGTGCCTGAGGTCAAAATTATAGCAGACAAAGTCCCCGGTCATTGAACCCCGATGTCAAGGTCGACGACCACAAAATCAATGACCTGGGTAGTGCGCCGTGGTGTTTCTTCACCCATAAACTCCCACATATGATGCGGTGAAGTTTTTGGTGGAAATTTTACTCTTTCATTGGTTTTTTTTCATTTAGGTCTTTTTTCTTTTCTTTATGCAACTTAGGTGGAAGACTAGCACACAGCCCACCTGGTGGAAAGTGGTAACCGTGACTTATGAACGTGTGCAACACCAGAAGAGTCACCCGTGCTGCCGACCCTGTAAGGACAGAGTGTTTCTGTGCCGTCGGTACAATCAGGACAAGACTGGCGCTGAATTCTCCGTTGACATGCAGGGTGCACTGTGTAAAGGTTTCAGACCACATACCACAGCCTTTTTGATAGCGTTCCGTTACGTAAACTCATACCTATCATTTATAATCGAGAAGTTGGTGATGTCCTTTACCTGGCATAGCACTTCGCATTCATTTGACTCCAGAAGCAAGATTGATGTATGAGCACTCTCAGGTGATATAGTATACGCATGGAAAGTTAGGTCCTTCTTCTCAGCAGACCTGTTTTCCCTCTCTTTCTGGAGAGGTTTCGCCATGGTTCCGGTTTACGAAAGCTAATAATATAAAAATAAATAGCAGATACGTTCCGCAATGTAAATAAATCGCGAATTGTTATTTGTCAATATTGACATCAAAGATTGACATGGTCATTGATTTTACCAGGTTGTCTATGTCTTATATTTTTAAAGGAGGCAGTTAGCAAATAGATCATTTAAATTTCTTAGCGGTTATAAGAATTCGGTCTTTATCGAGAGGTGAACCACAGATTCACTACCGCTGCAGACTTTGATGGAGGTCAAACTGCAGTCGACCCCATAGTAATGAGAACCCATCAAAACAAGAAGGAACGGAACAGTCGACCTCAGATTTCAAAGTGAGGGATGAAACAATACATTCTATAGATGCAACCTTAGCGTGATTCTACCTTGAAGACTCCTACAATACTCAATACGAAACCTATGTTGTGGTTTCACTTAAAAAAGCGACATTAAAACTATAACCTATAACCGCGGTAGCCTAGTGGTATGGGTAATGGACTGCTGAGGAGAGGTCTTGGGTTCGATCCCAGGTTTTACCATGGCACACACCAATGACTTTTCGATGCTTTTCGAAGTTATGCCCGTGTAATGGCAATAGGCTCGCCACCTATTACATTGGGACCTAAACAAACTGGCGAAATGTGGATGCTAGTCGATGATTGTGATACGCAGCCACTGACACTACCCGACAGTGACCACGCGATACCTGATATACATATCAGGCAACGCGATGTCCGTGCAGTGCTGCAATCACTCGATGTCCGGAAAGCCAGTGGTCCGGGTGGTATTCCAGCGGTAGTTTTGCAAAAATGTGCAGCGGAGTTGTCTCCAATACTTACGCGCCTGTACCGGCTGTCCTACAGTTCGGGTACAGTGCTTTTGCCTTGGAAAGAGGCGAATGTTCAGCCGATTCCCAAGAAGGGGGATCGCTCGGAGCCAGCCAACTATCGACCCATAGCCGTCACCTCAGTGCTGTGCAAAGTGTTCGAGCACATAATTAACAAACAGCTCATGCGGCACCTAGAGGATCACTCCTTAACTAATGACCGGCAATATGGCTTCAGGCCGAAACGGTCTACGGGTGATCTTCTAGCATACGTTACCCATCTTTGGGGTGAGGCTATGGACAAGCACGGCGAGTCACTGGCAATTAGTCTTGACATCGCCAAAGCTTTCGATAGAGTCTAGCACAAATCGCTTCTTTCCAACCTACCTGCCTCTGGTCTGCCTTCTAGGCTGTGCAACTGGGTTGCTAGCTTCCTGCAGGGGCACCGTATTCGCGTCCTTTGTGACGGACGAGCTTCTGAGTTTCCGCAGGTAAATGCTGGCGTGCCCCAGGGGTCCGTCTTATCACCCACTCTCTTTCTTCTGCATATCAACGACATGCTGTCTACCGGCAATGTTCATTGTTATGCAGACGATAGCACTTTACATGGGAGTTATCATGGACATCCTGCGGCCAAGCAGTCAGATATCGCTGAGAAAAGGCAGCTTCTTGTCACTGAGCTTGACGGGATCCTGAATCACATTTCTCAATGGGCCTCTGAGAACCTGGTTGAGTTCAATGCCAAGAAGACGCAGGCATGTGCGTTTACAGCAAAAGTATCTTCTTTCCTTCCCTTCCCCACTCTTCAGAGCACGCCACTGTCACTGCAGGACAATCTCAATATCCTAGGTATGGATGTTCGCTGCAACCTGAATAACAAAAATTACATCGAAAGTATCATCAAAACAGCCTTACGAAAACTCGGAGTCCTGAACAGAGTGAGACGATTTTTCACGCCGGAGCAGCGGTGTCTTCTATACAAGACACAAATTCGCTCCTGTGTGGAATACTGCTCGGATCTCTGGGATGGTTCAGCAAAGTATTTACTAGATGCTCTCGACAGGTTGCAGCGACGTGCGGTCCGCATCATTGGGAATCCCGAGGTCACGAACACCCTAGAACCTTTACAGATGCGTAGAGATGTTGCGTCCATGGCTGTATTTTACCGTCTGTACCATGGGGAGTGTTCTGAAGAGCTCTTCCAATTAGTCCCACCCTCCCCTTTCCTACACAGGCCAACGCGTGCAGGTTTTAGATGTCATCCGCACACGGTGCAAAACATCCGATCAAGAACCAAGCGGTTCGGAGACTCTTTCCTCTGTCGCACCATTAAGGCCTGGAATTCATTACCAGCTCACGTGTTTCCTTCTTCCTACAGTCCCGGGTCCTTCAAGTGGGGCGTGAAAAAGCATATGATGAGGCCGTCAAGCTGAGTGTCACCATTGTCACACGGTATGTGTGAGTAATGGTGACCCTCTTTTTTGGGACTTTGCCTTCAGCTTACCAAGCAGCAATAGCAGGAAGGCGAAGTCTAATGGACGTGTCCTATATAAAAAAAAATCCTCTGACTATCCCTTCGGGGATATAGGCGTGAGTTTATGTTATGTTAAAACTATAAAAAACTGATTTACAGATCCCACGCCGACCACCGCGGAAGACGCTAGCTCGAGGAAGAGACTCAAGTACACCAATTTGGAGCCCCTGAAGCAGTTCGTGTCAGTTGCGGTGGAGACAGTGGGGAGCTGGGGCAATGAAAGCCAACAGCCTTGTAAGTGTGTTATTGGGCAGGGGTCGTAGAGCTTAAGTACTGGTGACTCGCAATCCAGCGGAAACGCCTCAGGTGTGATGGGCACCTTTGCACCGGGAGAGAACAGGGAATCGAATAGATTAGTATTGACATCATATAATTTATTTAGTAGATATTAAGATGGCATCGTGTAACTTCTAATTGTTTTGAAATAATATTAAAATTTGGGACGAGATTGCGTGCACAGGACAGATTTTTGTAGGAGGTAGGACATGGCGGTATTTCCGCCCGACTGAGCAGTCCGACTGGGAAAGTACCTCCGCTCTACAGAATGCCGCGGCTATAATAACTTCGTGTTGTGTTACCGGCGGTGAGTAGAGTAGCCAGAGCTGGCCGCGGCAGTGGCGCGCGTGGCGCGCCTCCCCGTTTCCGGGGACGAGTTGGGGACTCTGTAGTCCCCACACCCGAGAAGAGGGCCAGATCGTGAGAGATGGCCCTGGGTCGGCCGGGGTGCGAGGGATATGCCTGTCAACCTCACCTTTGGCAACCAAAGCGACCCACAGGCGGCGTGCGTTTTAGTCGGTTCGAGTCCGACATAACCTCCTCCACCGGCTCCGGTGGGGAGGTATCCGTGGGGATTTTGCACACGTAAAAAAAAAAAAAGAGTAGCCAGAGCTCACTGGAGATTTTGTGCTGTCAGTGAGATGACTAAAGGCTTGTCCTGCTTTGTCCTCTACACTGACGGCACAGAAACTCTGTGCTTACAGGGTCGGCAGCGCGAGTATGGCTTCTCTAGTGAAACACACGTCCATAGGCCACGATAACCCCTTTCCATCAGGTGGGCCTTGCGCTTATCTGCCTCGGATTAAAGAAAATCTTGACAAATCAAAAGTCCCACAGCATATAGATAAGCCTAATAATAAGAATAATAATGGTAATATTAACACTTATAATAATAAAAACAATTCACAACCCTCCAAAAATAAACAAACAAAAATCACATCATATTTTGCGAACAAGACTCCGCCCTCAAAACCTGCCTTAACCTTTTTTCGATCCTGAAATTAAATGTGAGACCCTAACACTATTTCATCAAAATATTGCGGGATTACTAAATAAACAGGACCGACTCATAATTGCGCTGGAGGATCTAAATAATGATTTAAGTAAGGTTCAAATAATCTGCTTATGTGAGACATTTGTGAAGCGAGGTACAGAAATTAACTGTAACATAAACAACTTTAGAATGGCAGCTTCTTTCTCTCGAGCAGACAAACGAAGAGGCGGTACCTGCATCCTTATAAAAAATAATTTACAGTGTAAGGCAGTTGATAACTTGTTTCCAGCCATACCGTTCCATTTTGAATACTGTACGACCGAGTTAGTTAACTATAATTTAATTGTGGCATGTATTTATGGGACACCAGCTTCAAGCTCAAGTATATTTCTAAATAAGTTGGAGCTCCTTGCAGGTAAACTGAGTAGGAAAAGAAATAAAAATATCATTCTGTGCGGTGACTGGAATTTAAATATAATGAAGACCAACACATTAACCAACAAACTTAACGGTATATTGAATAATAATAATTTAGATAGCCATATACAGCTACCCACACGGGACAACGCCTGCTTGGACTTAATAGTGAGTAATATTCCTGAAGTTACTCCTAAGCTTCACCATCTGAATCTGTCTGATCACCAAACAGGTCAATCAATTACTTTTGCACTTGAATCACACAAGGTACGGCAAGCACCCGAAGTTTGGTTCAGGATGGTGAGGGATTTGTGCGAGGAAAATATCTATAGTTACAAATCTTACCTATCCCAGCTTTCGTTTTCTGATGTCTTAGCTACTGCAAATTCGAACGAAGCTTTTAACACATTTCACGACACAATTACACTCTTCTACGATCTATGTTTCCCAATAAAGAAAATTAAATGTACTAATAAGTTAATAAAAAACAAATGGTTGACGAAAGGTATAAAAAAATGTTGTGTAAGAAAAAGAATTCTTTATAATAAGTACCGTTTAAGCAAAGACAATAAAAATCAAAATAAGCACACATACACACGCTACTCTACTATATTAAGGAGATGTATACATACAGCGCAACAAATTAGTAGCCAGCGCTTCATCGCGTCATCGAAAAACGCCTGCAAGGCTGCATGGCACTTAATTAAAGATAAAACAAATAAAAAGCAGCAACAATCGACGATCGATACGTTGAT
Organism: Eilema griseolum; assembly: GCA_963662185.1. Classification (NCBI taxonomy): domain Eukaryota; kingdom Metazoa; phylum Arthropoda; class Insecta; order Lepidoptera; family Erebidae; genus Eilema; species Eilema griseolum. Next base: position 4,851,424 of record OY759230.1, read on the forward strand.
AATAGATGACACGATATATGAAGACCCTAAAGAACAATGTGATATATTCAACAACTTTTACATTTCGCAAACTAACACACATACGCATAATTCAAACCAAAATTGCACAGTTAACATACCACATAACCCCAATAGTATATTCCTGACTCCAGTGGATGAGTTTGAAATATATAAAATAATCTCAGGCCTAAAGGAAACTTACTCCACAGGTTATGACGACTTAAGCACTCTAGTACTAAAAAAGTGTGCCCCCAGTTTGGTTGTTCCTCTCACACACATTATTAACTTAACATTATCAGAGGGAAAGTTTCCAGACCGCCTAAAAATGTCTGTGATCAAACCATTATATAAAAAAGGGGAAAGAACAAATTTAAACAACTACAGGCCCATAACCTTAATTCCTATTATAGCAAAGATTTTCGAAAAGGTAATGTGTTCTAAACTGGAGTCATTTATAACATCATGCGGCATTCTCGATGCACGGCAGTTTGGATTTAGGAAATCAAGTTCAACTGCCCTGGCATGTTTTTCGTTAGTCCAACAGATTACAGAAAGCCTTGACTCTAAATCTAAAATCGCTTGTGTGTTTCTTGATATGACGAAAGCATTTGATTTCGTCTGTCACAGAAAACTCTTGTCGAAATTATACAATTATGGTATACGGGGAACCGCCAATGACTGGATTAAGAGCTACCTAGAGAATAGAGTGCAGTGTGTAGAAATAGAAACATTCGAACATAACGTACAGAAAAAGTTCAGATCAGAGTATCGACATAATGGCTACGGTGTACCACAAGGGAGTCTGATCTCTCCCCTTTTGTTCTTGCTCTATATAAATGACCTCCCAAAAGCTGTAAAGCACGATTGTATACTTTTCGCCGACGACACAACCTTAATTGTTAAAGGCAAGAACAACGGCGAACTAGAATTTAAAATAAAAGAAGCCTTAAGTAATGCGAGCTCATGGCTAGAAATGAATAATTTAAAAATAAATACCTCGAAAACAAACATCATGCAATTCCAAACATACAATGGTAACGCAGTAGACCTTAAAATTAACTACAACAATAATGTAATTAGTAACTGCAACGAATGTACATTCTTAGGTATTACGATGGACAAATTTTGTAACTGGAAGTCGCATATCAATAGGATTCTAACTAAAATTGACCGTTTTGTGTATGTACTCGGCAGACTTAGACAGATTGTAAATCTGCATGCAGCGGTTATGACGTATCATGCGTATGTGTCCTCGGTGCTCCGCTATGGAATTATTATATGGGGCAATTCCGTGGAAGCAGATAAGGCGTTCATTGCCCAAAAGAGATGTGTCCGTGCAATGTGTGGAGCTGATGGCTTAACTAGCTGTAAGCCGCTTTTTAAACGTCATAAAATTCTCCCGCTGCCTTGCCTATACATACTGGAAATGTGTATCTTTGTTAAAAAGCATTCACATCTCTTCATTAAATTGGGAGACATGCCAAACAGCCGAACAAGGCATAGAAATAGACTCCAGATCCCAAGGGTAAACTTAGAGCTGTCCAAGAGGAATTCATTTTGTATGTGTATAACATTATATAATCATCTGCCAGAATGTTTAAAAGAACTTGAAGGAGCTCCTTTCCGCAGGAAACTGTACGGAATCCTAAGCGAAAGGGGTTACTATGGGATAGATGAATATTTAAGAGACAAAATAACTATTGAAAATGAATAATTTCTAAATTTAATTTAATGTTTTCAAATTTTAATTGACATTGTTATTTATTTTAATTGAATCCTCATGACTGACTCTTTCGCTTTTGGCTTTTGACTTGATTTGTGTTTTAGTGACATTTATTTTATCATGACTGTATGAAGTTCTCAAAATATTATGTTAGCTACTTATTACTATTGACTATTCTATTTGTAACATATTAATCGATTGGCCGAAGCCCCTAAGGGTGTTATTACTAATTATTTATTATTTGCACATTAATTTTAATATTGTCAAGTAAGCATGTTATATGTATTTCAACGCCACACGGCAGAGTATGACGTTCTTTTATCTATGTCTCACAAAATCTAATGTATACCATATTCCATGAAATAAAGTTTGAAGTTTGAAGTTTGAAAAAAAAAAAAAAAATTACGGAGAAATCGAGCATTCATCGTCAATTTTTACGTCGAATATATAACCTCCTCCTTTTTTGAAGTTGGTTTAAAAACCAATTTAAGCTGTCATCTTTGACAATGTATACTTATTGTCAATCAAACAAACTCAAACTAACACAAATTCCAACTTGAATAGAGAGTATTTTTAGCCATATTCTTATTTATGAATAGAAAAAACACATTGGTACGTTTTATAGGTTCTATAGCGAGGAAGTTCAGGGTGATAGAAGAAGTATGGATCCTACCGTGGTGGGGGAGTGGGGGGTTGGCTGCGATACCCCTATGGACCTTGGACACTTTTGTGCTTGCTGTTAAGCTATGTTCCACATGTACAATGGCTATAGCCAGGGTTTTTATACCACCGATGATGAAGAGTTTGCATGGCGAAACAGTTTTGGTGAGTGATATTTAAATTACTAACTACGCCCCGCTTAGTGATAAGCTGTAAATAAAGTCCTAAATATGATGGCCAGTATTATAGAGAACCATAATGACCAAGGAACACGACAAGACAAGGCGACCAATGGATAGGGCTGTTTAACATCAGACAGATATATACAGCCCAGACTCAGCCTCAGACGCAAGGCTCGAGTCAGCAATAGTACCCGGAATATGGCAATAAGCTCACCCCTTATTACGTGGGACCGAATACAAATTATTGGTGAAATGTGGGTGTTTATTCACCTCTGCCTAATCCTCCAGGGATAAAGGCGTGATTATATGTATGTAAGTAATAATGACCAATGCTAACGATAGCACCTATCTATGTATCTACATCAGGGATGGGCAAAGTACGGCCCGCGCAAACATTTATAGATGGCAATAATGACCAATGCTAACGACAGCACTTGTGTATCTACACCAGGAATGGGCAAAGTACGGCCCGCGCAAACATTTATAGATGGCAATAATGACCAATGCTAACGACAGCACTTGTGTATCTACACCAGGAATGGGCAAAGTACGGCCCGCGCAAACATTTATAGATGGCAATAATGACCAATGCTAACGACAGCACTTGTGTATCTACACCAGGAATGGGCAAAGTACGGTCCGCGCAAACATTTATAGATGGCAATAATGACCAATGCTAACGACAGCAGTTGTGTATCTGCACCAGGAATGGGCAAAGTACGGCCCGCGCAAACATTTATAGATGGCAATAATGACCAATGCTAACGACAGCAGTTGTGTATCTGCACCAGGAATGGGCAAAGTACGGCCCGCGCAAACATTTATAGATGGCAATAATGACCAATGCTAACGACAGCACTTGTGTATCTACACCAGGAATGGGCAAAGTACGGTCCGCGCAAACATTTATAGATGGCAATAATGACCAATGCTAACGACAGCAGTTGTGTATCTACACCAGGAATGGGCAAAGTACGGTCCCCGCAAACATTTATAGGTGGCAATAATGACCAATGCTAACGACAGCAGTTGTGTATCTGCACCAGTGATGGGCAAAGTAAGTAAGTATTGTTTTTCATACTTACAGATTACTGGAGCTGCTGGAGGTATAGGGCGTGAGTTAGCTCTCCAATTCGCTGAGCTAGGTGCTACGGTGATATGCTGGGACAAAGATGCACGTAGAAACAACGCTTTGGTGGACGAAATAAGACTTAAAGATGGCGAGGTATGTGAGTGCACTTGTAACATAAAAGACACATCACAAGAAGCGCCGCGACATACTTCTCAATACTCAATACTCAATACATTTCTTCTTCTTCTCATTTTATGAAGAGTTGTATTGCATAGCATTGTAGAACAAATGTGTTACGGCGTTTCTTCATCTCCAACAGCGCTTAGGAAGCGGTGGCAAATGCGTTGAGACTCCGTGTTGTTAACACCAGGGTGCGGCTGGCGCCAAGGGAGCAGGCATTTGAGGTTCCAGTACTCCGTATTAACTTATTGAAAGCACGCCCCGTACGTGCGAGTCGTGAATATTCTAAATAGCATAGCACAGAGGGTGGATATCTTTTATTGTTCATAGGTGGAATTTGAGCGAGTGACACTCTTTTTTTTTACGCGCAAAATTCCCTCGGTTAATCCCTCCCTCCCCCACACCGCAGCCGGGGGAAGAGGTTATTTCGGACTCGAACCGACCAAAACGCACGCCGCCTGTGGGTCGTTTTTGGTTGCCGAAGGTCAGGTTAACAGGCATATCCTTCGCACCCCGGCCGACCCAGGGCCATTTCTCTCTATTTGGCCCTCTCCTCGGGTGTGGTGTCCCCGACTCGTCATCGGAAATGAGGAGGCGCGCGAGGCGCGCCGCCGCTGCGGGTAACACTCTACTGTTTAGAGTTACGAAACTATTGATTTTATCATAGTTACATAAGCAATAATTATGTACTGCACTGTTATCTTGGATATAATCTGCAAAAACAATGTATGATTATATTAAATAAAATAAATAAAAATAAATAAATTACGTTAATATAATTTAACAATGTTATACTAGGTATAATGATAAATAAAGATTAGATTTCGCTCAGACGCACCAAAAAAATGGACAATACCTTTATTACTGGTCTGCTAAGGAGTGGAACTCCTTACATGCGTTTGTGTTTCTAGAAAGTTAGAATTAAATCATCGCAATCATCATCTGCCTGTCCTTGACCAAATTATTGGGGGTCGGCCAACATGTCATTCGTCAGGAAAGAGGGTCACCATTACAGGCACTAATAATATAATATTACAATGGTGGCTCTCAGCTTGGCGGCCTCATCGGATGCTTTCTCACGCCCCACTTAAAAGACCCGGGATTGTAGGAAGAAGGAAACACGTGTGCTGGTAATTAATTCCACGGTGGTGCGGCAAAGAAAAGAGTCGCCGAAACATTTGGTTCTTGCTCGAATATTATGCAGTGTGAGGGTGACATCTAAGCCCTGCACGTGTTGTCCTATATAGGAAAGGAGAGGGTGGGATTAGTTGGCAGATTTTTTTTTATTTATTTTTTTTATACCACTTAGTTGGCAGACAAGCACACGGCCCACATGATGGAAAGTGGTTACCGTGACCTATGGACGTCTGTAACACCAGAGGAGTCACAGTCACGCTGCCAACCCTGTAAGTACAGAGTTTCTGTGCCGTCAGTAGAAGACAAAGCAGCACAAGCATTTAGTTTTCCCACTGACAGCACAAATTCTCCAGTGAGCTCTGGCTACCCTACTCACCGCTGGGAACACAACACGAAGTTATTATAGCCGCGGTATTCTGTAGGGCGGAGGTACTACCCCAGTCGGACTGCTCAATCGGGCGGTAATACCGCCGTGTCCTACCTCCTAATAAAGCAGATCTCATTAGAACACTCACCATGGTAGAGACTGTAAATAACAGCCATACTTTTATAACCTGAGTTAAATGTGAGTGTTAATACACGTCTACCTACCCCTTCGTGAGTTTACAGGTGTGGATGTACCTAATGATTCATCTTTTACAGAGTTATGGGTTCACAATCGATGTAACAGCACGCGACCAAGTGAAGTCTTTAGCACTTCAAATGCAACGGCAGCTTAGTGAAGTATCTATGGTCGTCAGCAACGCCGGAGCCGTCTCTTGCTTGCCCCTCACTCATCTGCGGCAGGATACTATTGCGAAGCTTATTGAAGTCAACTTGCTGGCACACTTTTGGGTTGGTATATTGTAATGCATTGACAGAGGTACAGCCAAGATGAAGGGTATTTTTTAGTCATTGGAATCGATTAAACTTTAAAAAGAACGAATCTAGATGTTTGACACGTCAAAGTCAAATTCGATAATCATTTATTCTATAAAGACCATTACATTCAAACGTCAAAAATAAAAAACATTAAAACTAGTTTAATAAATTGGCCACGGGTTCAAAATGCGGCCACGGCCTGAGAATGCTTCGGCAAGAAACTCAGTGAGCAATTTTTTGGACAATAAACCAAGCATTTGCTACTTCCTACTACTAAATCCAATAATTTGCTTGATTAGCTTAGATATTCTACACGTAAATAGATCCGCGTGGTTGGCTGAGTAGAATTTGGATCACCCCATCTCTTCCCATGCGGTGTCGTACAAGGCGACTAAGGGATAGGGCTGTTTAACATTAGACAGATATATACAGCCCAGATTCAGCCTCAGATGCATGGCTTGAGTCAACAATAGTGCCCGGAAGACGGCAATAGGCTCATCCCCTATTACGTGGGACCAAATTCAATTATTGAAGTGTGTGTGTGAATTCGCCTCTGCCTAACCCTTCGGGAATGGAGGCCTGATTGAAGGTATGTATGTATGTATGTAGATGGATTATCCCAAAACTATTGACCTATGTTCTTATGGATCGCAGAAACGCAGGCGATGCCACGGGCCAACGTATAAAAGCCACAATCAGAGTGCAGACACCAAGTATTGCCAATCAACCTAAATGTCAATTATTTTTTATTTTGTAGGTAATTCAGGCTTTCTTACCGACCATGGTGGAGAGGCGATATGGTCACATCGTTTCCATCAACTCAAGCGCAGGTTTGATGCCCTGTGCTGATATGATTCCATACTGCGCAGCCAAATTTGGACTTAAAGGTACTTCTTTTTCTGCTATAATATTTACCATAACGTTTTTTATGGCACTTAGGTGGCAGACAAACACACTAAACAGCATTTCCGCTGACGAGTCGAGGACACTGGGGTCACCACACCCGAGGAGAGGGCCAGATAGAGAGAGATGGCCCTGGGTCGGCCGTGGTGCGAGGGATATGCCTGTTAAACTGACCTTCGGCAACCATAACGACCCACAGGCGGCGTGCGTTTTGGTCGGTTCGAGTCCGACATAACCTCTTCCACCAGCTGCGGTGTGGGGGAGGGGGGGATTAACCGAGGGAATTTTGAGCGCGTAAAAAGATTTATTGCGCTGTCAGTGGGACTACCAAAGCCTTTTCCTGTTTTGTCTTATACACTGACGGCACAGAAACTCTGTTCTTACAGGTTCGGCTGCATGAGTGTGACTTCCCTGATGTTGCACACGTTCATAGGCCACAGTAACCACTTTCCATCAGGTGGGCTGTGTGCTTGTCTGCCACCTAAGTGGTATAACAAAAACGACTAACCTGGCGAAAAGTGGGGGTACCATGGCCTATGGACGTGTGCCTTACCAGAGCCGTTACAATCATGCTTCCGACCTTGTAAGAACCTTCTAATTGGAAAATTCCGATTCAGCAGATTCCGACACAGCAGGAGCTCATTTACCACACAAGACTACAGTTTCGTTTGGCAATAGATATATACCTACCATTTTCACCATAACCATAACATATTAGACGTGCGCAATCCCTGGCCATATTAAAAAAATATATAAAAGAACACTATGTGTGTTCTTAGTGACTTTATCATGTGGTCTTGCGTAGGATTATACTCGCAGCGTTGTGTAGGAATATATTGAATACCTGTATGTTTATGCAAATATTATGGAAATTGAATTTAGTATGTGTGTACTTAGATATGTGTAAAATATTATTAAATTATACATAATGTATTTGTTTATGTATATATATATATATATGTAGCTTATGACTACACTAATAAATTAAAACAAAAATTAAAAGATCTCCATCTAAAGGTTGCCTGGAATAGATCGCTTGTAGCGATAAGGCCGCCATTTGTACATTTTTCATAATGTTGTCCGTACATGTACTGTGTAATGTGTTGGTGTACAATAAAGATTATGTTATCTTATCATATAACCATTTTTGTGGAAGGTTTAATGGATTCTATAACGGAGGAGCTTCGGCTGGACACGTGGACCAAGAACATCAACACGACATCAGTCTACTTGGCTACAGTGGCCACTGGATTCTATCCACCTCCTACTCATAGATTCACTTCTTGGTATTCGGAAATACCTGCTAAAGAAGCTGCCAGGATTATAATTGACGGTAAGATCTACATGTAACTAATTATGTACAAACTCTCTAAAATTGTACAATCTCTATGCCTAACCCATTAGATCCACACAGACCGAGCAGCCTCGCTTGGCATTTGCCGCACGAGGAAACTGTCCCCCAAACGACGACTGCTTTGATCTTGGTATTTTCGCTTATAAATAAGGCTCGTGCGCTTCCCACGTCTACATACTCTAAATGGACCCGGCTATTGATGTATTAAATTGGGTATTTGACTAACCATTTAGTCAAATTAGTTACTTTTTTCTAAACGTCAAAACGGTACATTATAAGGGAACTTGTATGAAATAATTTATTGTGACGTCATAATATTTAAGAATCAAATCATTTACTATTATATGTTGGGTGGATATAGTCAAATTAGTTACTTTTTTCTAAACGTCAAAACGGTACATTATAAGGGAACGTGTATGAAATAAAATATCGTGACGTCATAATATTTAAGAATCAAATCATTTACTATTACCTACCTATATGTTGGGTGGATGATTTAAAATAAATAAAAACGATAAAATAAGAACCGACACAACTTTATCGTTATTAATTTAATAACCTCAGTTGAATAATTTATTTTAATTACAGAAAAATACTCAATTATCATACCCACATTTCGTTAACTTTTTAGTATTTTCATGTCTTTTCCATTCCCCGATTCCTTTTTTCTCTCGCTCATTTTTCTTCCCTTCTGCAGCTATTTATATTTTAATTCTTAACTTTATAAATTAACCATATTAAATATTCTGTACCCATCTCTATTTTAAAGCATTTGTTAGTGAAACTAGTGTGATCGATTCGCTAGGTTTAAATTGACCATGTTTGGCGTTGCAGGTATTCGGAAGAACTACAAGGAAATCAGCATACCTGTATTCATGAAGTCTCTGATTGACTTCAACAACCTCATGCCTTACAGGATAAGAATCATTTTGACGGATTTCTTCAATTTCAGACATAGGGGATGGTTCTGTTTTTGTTAAGCGTTTGTACGAATTCGTTCATTTAATTTGTAAAAATCAATTCATCTAGGTTTGGTAAATCTATAGATGTATACTAAATCCTAAACCAAATTACAGCTCCACCTACCGGGTTGAATTGTAAATATAATTATACCTACGCAACCATTCAAACTTAAAATAAATAGAATTGAAAATTCCGTAGAATTTTATTAAAATCTATTTATTAGTGTTGAGATCGCTGACAATCAACGAATGCGTTATTTTTGGGGTTCCCTATCTCAAATTAAAAAACAGAGCCCTTATAAGGATCACTTCGTTATCCGCTTATCTGTCTGTTTCTGTTTTTCTCAGGAATGCATGTAGGTATCAAAATGAAATTCATACCGAATACTTAGATCTGCGATGCCTTGAAGCTGTGAAAAAAAAATCAAAGTACTAAGTCAATGTCATGAAAAGATACAGATATTTATGTAGCATAGATTCGTTCCTCAATCCAGTTTGTACGGAACCGTCGGTGCGCGATTCCGACTCGCACTTGATCGGATTTTTATATATGCATACCACTTTTTACCCGACTACAGCGAAGCCAAAGGAGGGTTATGAATTTGACAGGCTATGTATGTATGTAGGTTCATCTGTTCCCTCATAGCTTGTGAATTACTCTTTTAGAACTGGACAAATGATGTATCATTAGAAGCGTTTTGGTCGTCCGCTGGTTAATAGGACATATGACGTACCTATCACTGAATCTAATGTAGCGCCCTCTAGCGGTGTTAAAAAATAAACTTGAGATAAATATACCGTGTACAAATATGTATAAATTTTAGCTGTTGGTTGCCTCAAAATAATATAAATATAAAAATAATTTTAAAACTAAAACCCGGCTATTGAAAGTCTATCAAAACAAAACATTCTAGGAAAAAGTGGCATACGACCACGGCTATACTTGATATTTTCTTGTTAAATACTTTTTAAATGGTGATTTTTCAATAGTCGGGTTTTAGTTTTAAACTTATTTTTTTTATCGTGTGAACCGGACGTGTAATCTGACCTAGGCTGACCGTGGACCATCTACTACCTATTGTTTTAAGATGCCCACCTTGGGTGTTGGAAGCACGTTGTCCTTGTCCCCTGTCGAACCCCGTAAATGAAATGGTGCGCCGCACCGGCCGTGGTGAAGGGGTGACGATGAAGGATGCCGGACCTGTCACCCTCAGGCCTGCGCTTTGCGACTAGTCCGCCGCTCCTTGCCTGCTTTCCACCTTACCCTTTGCTAGTCAGAGAGACGTGGAAAGTCTTCAAGCATCCTTCTACGGGGCCGCTCCCGTCACGGCCTTTATAAGCCATAGGCGGCAGCGTCTTTGCAAAGAGGCTTTGCTATTGCTTAGGGCGCACGGCATGAAATTTCTGTACCATTTATATGCGTACCAAGAGCTTCGTTCGTCAAACAGCAGGTGAAGTTAGCTTAAACTGGGACCCCAGAGACACTGCTCCAATGTAAAAGCTCGTGTTCCCGGCGGTGAGTAGGGTAGCCAGAGCTCACTGGAGAGTTTTGGTGCTGTCAGTGGGATGACCAAAGGCTTGTCCTACTTTGTCCTGTACACTGACGGCACAAAATCTCTGTTCTTACAGGGTCGGCAGCACGGATGTGACTCCACTGGTGTTACACACGTTCATAGGTCATGGTAACCACTTTCCATCAGGTGGGCCGTGTGCTTGCCTGCTACCTAAGTTGTATAAAAAAAAAAAAAGCTATACTGACTTCATCTTTTTTCTTTTTCTTTAATATATGCTATCAATCAAGATGACTATGAGCAAATGTAATAGTTATACATATAGTAGGTGAGAGACTGCGTAGTAACTTCCCTTAATTTGTTAAGTAGCCAGCCCATCCGCCAGAGTCAGTGCCTCCGCCCTACAGAATACCGCGGCCATAATAACCTCGTGTTGTGTTCCCGGCGGTGAGTAGGGTAGCCAGAACTTACTGGAGAGTTTTTGTGCAGTCACTGGGAAAACCAAAAGCTTGTCCTGCCTTTTTTTTTTTTTTTTTTTTTACTTGCGCAAAATCCCCACGGATACCTCCCCACCGGAGCCGATGGAGGAGGTTATGTCGGACTCGAACCGACTAAAATGCACGCCGCCTGTGGGTCGTTTTGGTTGCCGAAGGTGAGGTTGACAGGCATATCCCTCGCACCCCGGCCGACCCAGGGCCATCTCTCACGATCTGGCCCTCTTCTTGGGTGTGGGGACTACAGAGTCCCCAACTCGACCCCGGAATCGGGGAGGCGCGCCAGGCGCGACACCTCCGCGGCCTGCTTCTGCCAGGGTGACAGGCGGCTCCACCTGTCACCCTCAGGCCGGCGCTCATGGGGGGCGAAGGTCGTTCATCGACCTCCGACGCCCGAGTTGCCTTCGTAAGCGGGCAGCTTGGCTTGCGATCCTTCGTCGCTCCCGCTGCCGCTCCCAAGCTTGTCCTGCCTTGTCTTTTACACTGACGGCACAGAAACTCTCTGTGCTTACAGGGTTGGCAGCGCGAGTGACTCCCTTGGTTTTGCACACATCCACAGGTCACGGTAACCACTTAACATCAGGTGGGACGTCTGCCACCTAAGTGGTATAAAAAAAAGTCGTCTTACTGACTGACCAGTAGGGTCAAAGATGTCTCGCCGCTTCTTTAGGCGACGAATGCTTTCAGGGACTGTGAGCTGTCCCGTAAGTTTATTGGGATGCGTTTGAAGTCTTAATAAGTTCCTCAGTGCAATCACATGATAGTATTATATCCCTTGCCATGTTGAAAACGTATATATCTAAAATGTATGTGAATATTTGATATTGGTTTGTGTTTATTAAGCTGGTATTGTTAATAGTCATTTACATTATTATTAATTAGTTATTATTTTAATAAACCGAATTAACTATTATACCTTCTTTTAATTTTTTCTTGTATTTATACAAAATACATAAAATTTATTAATAAGGAAAAGTAAAATCAGAGTATATAAAAGTAAATTATGCTAATAGTATTCGTATTCGGGTTTATTTGCTTAAGAAACACTTGTTCCACTCTTCAGGGCTAACTAATTCAGGCTGACATCTGTCATCGGCCAGATTCTGCAATTAAGGACTGTTCCTTCACCTCGGTGGTATATCTATTTATTTATTCAGTGGGGGTTTGAATGAACACATAACCTTATTAATTATAAGTGCAATTAATTAAAGAATAACTGGTATAAACATAATCTGTAATCAAAAACAAAATATTACTACAGCCAACCATCCCACATTAGGGGGGTATTGCCTTGCATTACAAATATCAAGTCAAGATTTTGATCTTGATATGTAATATAATATTACGTTTTATTCACTGATTAAAAGTAGAGATATTTTTGGTCTGTTTCCAATTTTTTTCAAAATGTGCCTGGGGCTTCCATACCTTTAAATCTGGTGCTGACTGTAAGTGAAGAATGAAGGCAACCATTTGTAGCATTCTCTGATTATTTCAAAGGTTGGCCCACCTCAGGAAATACAAAATTATACACAAGTGTGCAAATTCAGCTTATAACTATTAATGCACTGACCACATTTCTCACACATTGTCATATTGATATGCTCCAACGTATGCTCTTTAAGCGTCTTTGTATCTGCAAATTCCTTGCTACAGATATTGCAAACTGGTTTAACTGTCTCGTGTTGTAGCATGTGACGATTTAAAGTTATACGAGTAGCAAAACTTCGGCCACAAGATTCGCATAGATGCCGAGTTGGTTCAGATCTTGAAGTGTGGCCTTTAACGTGGAGGTATGTTTCTTTCCGGACTGGAGATGTGAAGTTACATATTTTGCATCTGAAACAAATTAGATTTCTTTGGACAGTAGCGTGGCAGTAGTAAAAGCGATTACTACGCAGGAGGCGCAGATTCGATTCCCCCTCATTGTAATGAATATGGCTTATTGTATTGGTTCTTTCCGTGCCTCGGAGAGCAGGGTAAGCCGTCAATCCCGGTTGTAATACGAACATCTGTGATAGCCATTCTGAGTAGTTGGGAAGCCTAAAAATTCTAACTGTTCTAATTGTAACGCTTCATAATCACCAATGTGTTGTGAAGGTTGAATGTCCGTTTATGGAAAATATAGAAGATCAGTCAACCTGCAGTTAAACTGGAAAACCAGACCCGGAGGTGAAAGCTTCGGATATAATTTGGTTTAATGCTAGGATAATGAAGAGTTAGGTTTCTTGAATGTTCAGTAACCTACCTAACAGTATATTAGTTTACTGGACTGTAGCTCTGGGGCCCTCACCAAAGAAGGGCCTGCAATTTGATAAGAAAAGAATAGGTACATCATATTTCGTATTTTAATTTGCTAATAAAAAGTAGAGATTTATTTTGGTCTGTTCCCAATTTTTTTCAAAATGTGCCTACCTTCAAATCTAGTGCTGACTGTAAGTGAAGAATGAAGGCAACCATTTGTATCATTCTCTGTGCTCTGTCTCAGTATGCCTGGTGAGTTTCAGTCAGAGGGGTTACTTTGTAAAACATGGAGGCTACTACCACTGCTGTCATTAGGGATGGGTTATTTCACCTATTTGCCCTATATAACAACCGCCATAGTTGTTCATATAAAAATCAGGACTGATGGTTTACACCAATGCAAATAGACATATTCCAGCATACAAATATTTGCAATGAGCAGGAATGGAACCAGTTGAGGCCATACATAAAATTTAAAGTCAAAACAATTTACCTAAACATAACATTCTCCACTTTTTGGTGCAATTCTTTTCTATGTTTAGCCAAAGTATCACTACCCATAAAGGTGTGACCACAAATATCACAGATTTTCTCTTCAGACTTTATTATGTGCTCTTTAGCATGTTTGTATAGCTTAAATCTTTCTTTAAATGTATCCCCACATTCCTTGCAACGGTACACACACCCTACTGATGCTGCATAGTCCGTATGACATGTCTTGTGATGTTGAATTAAACGTTCTTTCGTTTGAAACTGTTCGCCGCAATTACAAGAGAAAGATAACGGCGTGTTGTGCGTGATAGAGTGTTGTTGCATTTGTTGTTTAGAATTAAATAGTTGACTACAGTGTACACATGTCCTTTGTGCGATATCACACAAACTCATGTGCTGTAACAGTTTCGACACACTGTCATACATAAGTTTGCAACCGAAACATATGTATGTATTTTTTTCTATTTTTACGTGGTTCGATTTAAGTTTTGGATCGGCATCTTTCTTTATAAACCCTTTTACTATACGGTTCTCTGACTCAAACCCATCTATTTCCATTTTCATTTTCTTGGCGTCCTTTTTCTTTGGGCTAGAAATTTTCGTTTTTAAATTTGCTTTTGCATATTCAATGTTCTGTTCATTTCTGTCTAATATATTAACTATACACGGTATATCTTCTTTACCAAGGTTATTTAGGTATTCTTCGATATTTGCAGTATTGTTCAAGAACTCTAAAAGGGAATCTGAGTTGTATTCCGAGTCAGGCAAGGGCTGCAAAGGCACTTTATTTTCGGTAGTTTTCTTTGCTTTCTCTTGCATTGAAGATTCGAGCAACTCTTGTGAGTAACGAGCATTTATTTGGAAGTTATAAAATTGATTTAATAGTTCCACACAAGACATGCAAATAGTTTTCGGCAGATGATCATTCGGTGACACCGATATCGCAAGACATGTTTTTAGATGTAAACTTATAGTAGGATCTCCTACTATAGATACGTGGTTCGACACTTGGTCTAAACATATTCGGCAACAATTTTGAACGTCGCCGTCGTCGCACATGTTGCACTTAAAATGAGGGTAAAATACGTAACAAAACAATAATACAGATTTTGCAACCGGAATCGGCTGTCTTCTTCTTACTATTTGACAAACCAGTTCAGAAAACTCTATGTTCAGAAATAAAAAAATGATAGACGTAATAAAGAGGAGCCTCGATTATAAATAATTTGTACGTAACTAAATTTTGGCTATTTTAAGTTAAAGTTCTATATCAATCCTCGAAAGCTTGCTATTTTCTCTATCACTTTATTATAAAAGTTTATTTATTATTTTTAAGCGTATTAAAACTTTCTTTGTAGACCAGTGTTACCAATTGAGGAGGTCTTCCCATCCAATGGGGTTAGGTACATGAGTTAGGATTTATGAAAGCTTCATATTTTTAAGGACTGTTTTTTATATATCACTATGGTGGCAGACAAGCATACGGTCTACCTAATGGAAAGCGGTTACTATGACCTGCAGTACCAGTATCGTTCACACTTGTGCTGCCAACAAAAATATTTAATTTACACGACATAACATAACATGAACTCACGCCTATATCCCCAAAGGGGTAGGCAGATGTGCTAGCACCCACATTTCGCCAGTTTATGTTTAGGTCCCAATGTAATAGGTGGCGAGCCTATTGCCATTAACCGGGTACTTATAAACCTGCGATAAATACACACATAACTTCGAAAAGCATCAAAAAGTCATTGTTGTGTGCCATGGTAAAACCTGGGATCGAACCCGAGACATCGTCTCAGCAGTCCATTACCCATACCACTAGGCGTGGTACTTCAATTTACAAGTAATAAAATCCAATCTTGGCGATTTTTTATCCCATTATCTAAGCGATATGATGATGTTGCGTTCCTTGACCTAATTTTCAAAATTCATGATTTTAATAATTTAGAATTATGTGGCAAAAGGTGCCACATTTTTGATATTTATGAATACACAGAACTACTAGTAACATAGATTACATAGATCGTTAACAAGATTTGATGAAATGCGTAATACTCTAATGTAATGTTCGTTCGTACGGCGCACACGTAACATTTGACAACCCGGCTGGATAAAGCTTGGAAGAAAATCAAGAGGTGCGGGGGTGAGTCGTATCGTGAGCATTGTGAGTAGGTAAATGTATCACATAACTTACGTGAGTACATAGAGAGAGTGGCGGCGTCGTGGACTGGTTTTTCCTTTAGTTTTAGGGGTAAACGTGCTTATGAGTTGGTAGCACTGGACAGGAAAGTCAAATGTCCTTTTAAAGATCTGTATCCATGAACGGTGGGGGGGGGGGGGCTATCTTTACTTTATGTCACGTTAAATGTCACTAACAAATAATAATATTAAGGGCACATCTTTTTTACTGGCGAATCGATAGCTATACTTGAAGCATTACTATATGTTGAATCTCATAATGTAAGCAAGGCGGTGGTTTTTACTGATTCCAGGAGCTGCTTAATGGCCATCCTAGCTAATCAATTCACCAGTAAAACAAAGTTCCCCTTAATACTGTTGATTAAGCAATCATTGTTCAGATGTCAGACTAAGGGTCTGTTGATTTCACTGGTATGGATCCCAAGCCATACGGGCATAGCAGGTAACACTTTTGTGGATTCCCTTGCCAAGGAAGCAATATCCAATGGTGCTCTCGACCAATATAGAGTCTATGCTCACGATATCCTCTTACTTGCCAAACCCTGTTTGATCTCAAAATGGACTACCCTTTGGGAGAAGTCCAGTAAGGTGAAGGGTAGACACTATGCCTCCATCCAGCCTGATATTCCAGCTAGACCTTGGTTTTACCAATTCCGTGAAGCTAGTAAGAGAGCTACTTCGGTAATTTGTCGTCTGCGTTTAGGTCATGCCTGCACCAATGTATTTCTAGCTAAAATCAGGATCAGGGACAGCTCTCTCTGTGAGTGTGGCTTAGATGAACACACAGCGGATCATATTTTCTTTGAGTGCACAAGAAGGAATGGTTCTTTATATGATATCCTCCCCATTAACCGTATCCCTCGACCCATGAATTTTAACTCTCTTCTGACCTATACTAATTCTCCTCTCATATATTTGATCTCTAGCTACATTAACTCAAATAATATTAACCTGTAGAACTGTGTTTGTCTGCTATAACCTCCAACCAGTGTGTTTTGCTTTGACTCAGGTACTCCAGCGTGCTACATGACTTTCGGCCTATATTGGATGTTAAATACATCATCTCTTGTACATTCATAAAACCTTTGATCCGAGACTACAACAAGTCACATTCCGACAAGTCGAAACTATGAATTAGATCCCGAGCTAAGTCATTGGCGGAAACATCGGAATCGCCAGAAGGAAAAAAAAAAAAAAAAAAAAAAAAAAGGGCACATCTCTATTTTTCCCTTATGTTGGCAACTCTGTGCCTATGTGTTACAGTTGTTAGGTTGGCTACGTTCAGGTAGCCCTGATTTGACATTTCGTAAGATTATTTTGCACTATGGAAGTCCCGTCTCTTCTTACGTACCGTATTGTATTCTCTTTGGTCACTAATGCCAATGTCAGCGAGACTTGTTCTCTGCGGTATTCTCTGCTGATAATAAATATTAAAAAGCGACAAGTGAGTCTGTATTACGAAGTTCAATGACGAAAAGACTTGGCTATTTATAATATAGAAATAGGAGTTGAGTAAAAGTTTTTATAATGGCTAAAAATTATACGTTGGGTTCTGAGACACAGGAGTCCTTATTGTATTCAGCTAGACATGGTGAATTATCGGTGGTCAAAGCATTACTGGAGGCGAAAATGGAGGGAAAGCTAACTTTGGATATTAATTGTAAAGGTATGAATATTTTTAAAATAAAGTTGTGGTATTTATAAATGAATTATTTTATCCCAGAGGAAATCTACATTTTATTATTAATTTATAATCACAATAAGAAAACTTAATGGGTATCTTCTATGACTTACCAAAACTTCTTAGATATTTTTTTAAGTTTTAAGCACTTTGAGGAATAAGGAAATCATAATTTTGAAATACTTTAATTATTGAAACTTACAAATAATAAAGCTGAAAACGTTTGTTTGTGTGAAAATGTTAATCTTTGAAATTAAAGTTATTATTTGTTAATTCATTTTGTATGTGTTGCCTGTTTGCCTAGACGTAAGTGCATGAAAGACAAACACACACACTAGCTGTTGTGATATGTGTATAATTATTAATGTTTTTGGCATGTCTACCTAGTAAAAAATCTCCAAAACCAAATCCATACACAAATACACATAACACCTAAAATTTGTCATCTGTGAAATGGCATTAAAGTGCTTAACTGCTATGGCTAAACTTAACAACATAATATTTTTTTTTTACATTTCACAAGATTTGTAAAAAGTATTGCATTAATTTAAAATACTAGCTAATACTAGCTGACCCACCCCAGCTTCGCCCGGGATATATTTTGAAGCTTTATATCCCTTTGAGCCCATATGTTTTAGTCTTCAAAATATGTATGAAAAATTGCCGGATTTGTTAACATTTATTATCAATGCTCCGCTCCCTTAAGTAGTAGCGTGATGATATATAGCCTAAAACCTTCCTCGATAAATGGACTACCCAACACTGAAAGAATCATTCAAATCGGACCAGTAGCTCCAGAGATTAGCGTGTTCAAACAAACAAACAAACTCTGCAGCTTTATAATATTAGTATAGATTGCAAAACCTTTCACTCTGTATTTTAAATAAATGAGAGTTTTTATTTTCTTTCAATGTCAAACCGAAAACTAGATTACATTCTCCATAGGTTATTTTTTAGTGTTGCCAGCTTAATGGTTATGTGGTTGGCAATATGATCAAGATTGTCCAGGTTCAAATCCTGGCCATTACACTATTGATGTGGATCCACTTCTAGCTCTATTAGTAATCTTAGTTTTAAGTATAAAAAAAAGCTGCTGAGTTTCTTGCCAGACTTCTCTCTATTTGCCCATTGGTGGTCTATTTGCCCATTGGTGGTCTATTTGCCCATTGGTGGTCTATTTGCCCATTGGTGGAACAATAAACATTTGAATTTGAATACTCTTTTTTGTCATATAATTAATATTGAATAAATTGAGATTGGTGGCTGATCCCCGCTCAATGTAAATATTTGTATGCATGAATATGAGTGTTTGCATTGGTCTGGTTATGCGTCGGAGAGCAAGTTAAGCCGTCGGTCCAAGTTGCCATACAAACATCTATGGCAGTTGTTACTTGTTGGAGCCCAAAAAATTCTAACAACTGTCCTAACTGCAATGCTTTGTTATCGCCATAGGTTTGAGGATTCAGATTGCTCGGAAGTCGCTTCACGAAAAACATCGAAGTTAACCTAAATCAACAGTTTGACTGAAAAAAGCGGTCCCTAGACTCAGAGTTGAAAGCTTCGGATGCAATTGAGATTAACGCTAGGATCAAAAATCATACTATATATCCATATATATTACTGTGGTAGCCTAGTGGTATGGGTAATGGACTGCTGAGACGAGGTCTCGTGTTCGATCCCAGGTTTACCATGGCACACACTATATTATATTGGGACCTAAATATGAACTGGCGAAATGTGGGTGCTAGCACCTCTGCCTACCCCTTCGGGGATATAGGCGTGAGTTTATGTTATGTTATGTTATTTTATATTACTTTATTGAATTCTTGTTCCGGTATACGGTGAATTCTCTCTATAATTTTACACTCAATAATACACCTACTGAGTCTTTCTCTGCATCACCTTTGGTTGACTGGTAGAGAATGCCTGTGTACTTGTGCATAAAGTTTAAAATAAAAATAAATAAAAAATAAAATTAAAAAAAATAAAGAAGTCAAGATTATATTACCCTTTATACTAACTAGATCTCTTATTGACACATTGTTGTGTGGTTTAGATATTATATCTTAATGAGTCATAGCTTATAAGTATTTAGTATGCACTTCTTGTCATATTTCAATAATGTAGTAATAACAATATTGAACTAATGAACTGTGACAATCAGTAGATGAGTCATTACTTACTATGCAAAGTGACGTGACCTTGTTGTACCTACTAGGCATAGTGTATTATGTTATCTGTATGTACTTGTGATAGGTACCATAATGCTTTTTTGTACGTGCGAAATATTCCCACGGATACCTCCACCACCGGAGCCGGGGGTAGAGGTTATGTCAGACTCGAACCGACTAAAACGTACGACGTCTGTGGGTCGTATTTGGTTGCCAAAGATGAGGTTGACAGGCATATCCCTCGCAGACCATAATGCTTGTTAATGCTTACTTTTAGTGCCAAATGACCTGTGACAATGACTTTCGGGAAGTGAGGTGAGGATTTTTCGCACGATAAAATAAAAAAGAAAGACTACTATATGTCACCAGGCTGTGTCTCTTGAGCCATGACAGCTAGAAATTTTCACAGGTGATGGATTTCTGTTACCACTTAAACAATTACTATACACTGTATATTCACTTTAAAAATAAAAAATATACCACTTGGGTGACAGACAAGCACACGGCCCACCTGATGGAAAGTGGTTACCGTGGCCCATGGACGTGTGCAACGCAAAGTGAGTCACACTCGCGCTGCCAACCGGGCAACCCTGTAAACACAAGAGTTTCTGTGCCGTCAGTGTAAACGATAAAGCAGGACAAGCTTTTGGTCTTCCCACTGATAGTACAAAATCTCTCCAGTGAGCTCTGGCTACCCTACTCACCGCCGGAAACACAACACGAGGTTATTATGGTTATTCTGTAGGACGGAGGTATTTCCCCAGTCGGACTACTCAATTGGACGGAAACACCGCCGTGTCCTACCTCCTCTAAAAACTTCTTCATGTGCTAGTCGCCACTTGACTGGTTATTTTACACTATATTACTATGCAAAATGTTTTAACCTTGATAATTAAGTTTTCCCACGCGCCTACAATATGGAGTTCTTCAAAACGGGCATTAGAACGTTTCTTCAGGGTCTGCTGCCGACCCTGAAGAAACGTTTTAATGCCTTTTGACGCCCCTGGTGTTACACACGTCCATAAGCCACGGTAACCACTTCCCATCAGGTGAGCCGTGTGCTTGTCTGCCACCAAAGTGGTATAAAAAAATATTGTTGTCCTCATCTGCCTGCCCTTGTCCAAAATATTTGGGGCCGGCGCAACACGTCATTCTCCTCCAAACCTTCCTATCAGATTTCATTTCCTCAGTCACTCCCCTCTTTCATGCAGTCCATCCATCTTGAGCTTACCTCTGCTTCGAAAGCCCTCTGCATTCATACTTTGAACCGTTTTTTCCAACATTACGTTCATCTCTTCTCATAGTATGATCCAAACCTCGTCGCTCGCTTCTCAGTTTTTCATTCATTGGTCACACTTTCAAACTTCTTTTAAGTAAGATAGACATATATTATATTATCATTAAGCTTAGTAATTAATATTATCTAAAGATGAGCAACTTTCTTTTGTGCTCCATTTACTTCAAACATCCAAAATTAAGCAACAAAAGTAAAGAAGAAAGTTTAATTTTTGAAGATAAAATTAATTTTAACGAGATAGTTGTTTCCTATTCAGAAATTTGTTGGATTATAGTATCGCTGCACAGTTTCATCCGCGTTAATTCTGATCCCGTTAGATTATCGGCAAAAAAAGTTTGTTAGCTAGTAGCTTGTGCTCAGAGATAATATAGCATTCTATCAATGAAAGAATATTCGAAATCGGCTCAGTAGTTTTCGAGTATTTCGAGAGTTCCCAGCCTCATCCGAGGCTTTCAACTCGGAGTTTGGGGTCCGCTTTACCCAGTCTGACTGCGGATTTGGCTAAACTTCGATACTTAACGTGAAGCGACTGCTATCTGACCTTCACAACTCAAAGACGATATCGAAGCATTGTAGTTAGACCAGTTGTTGTTTTTAGGGCTCTAACTAAAGGTTACGGCGCCTCCTTCTGCGAGCAAGTAAAGCTCGTGAAGGAGATAGGGGAGCGGGAACGAAGGAGATGCGCGCCTCGCCATACCCGGGGATGAGATGGGGACTACATGGTCCCTACAGCCGAAGAGGGCCGGCTCACAAGAGACGCTCCTGGGCCGGCCGGGGTGCGAGCTCAGATAATCTCACCTCCGACAACTTGCGGTCCACACAGTCGGCGTGCGTTTTAGTCGGTTCAAGTCTGACATAACCTCCGCCACCGGACGCGGTGGTGGGAATCCGTGGGGATTTTTTCGTTTTTATATGTATGTCTCGGGTTCGATCCTAGACTTTACCATGGCACACACCAATGACTTTTCGATGCTTTTCGAAGTTTTGTGTGTATTTATCGCAGGTTTATAAGTGCCCGGTTAATAATGGCAATAGGCTCGTCACCTATGACATTGGGACCTAAACATAAACTGGCGAAATGTGGGTGCCAGCATCTCTGCCTACCCCTTCGGGGATATAGACGTGAGTTTTTGTTATGTTACGTATGTACAGCGTTTACTGTCAAACTATAATACAAAGGAGCTGTCCCTCAGCAATCCATGTTCCTTACCTACTAACAGACTAACTTGACTAATTTGAACTACAGTATCAGTTTATTTCCTCTGAACAGATAGAGCACAAAAGGGTGTTGGAGGAAGCCCTGGCGGTGTTATGTATGTGTGAGTGATGTCCAGGTGTTGTTGTTGTCAGGTTCGATGCAGGACGCGCTGACGGCGGCCACCAACCGCCTGGCGCTGCTGGACACGCAGCTGCACGAGTGCTCCGCCATCGTGGCCGCGCTCGACAAGAGTGTCAACGTCGGCAACTCGCTGCATCACTCCGCCTACATGGTGAGTCGGAGGGGCTGGTCACACAGCTTTTTTTTATATAACACTTAGGTGGCAGACAAGCACGGCCACGGAAAGTGGTTACCGTGGCCTATGGACGTTTGTAACACCAGAGGAGTCACAGTCGCGCTGCCAACCTTGTAAGTACAGAGTTTCTGTGCCGTCAGTGTAGAAGCAGGACAAGCTTTTAGTCTAGCCACTGACAGCACAAATTCTCCAGTGAGCTCTGGCTACCCTACTCACCGCTGGGAACACAACACGAAGTTATTATAGCCTAGGTATTCTGTAGGGCGGAGGTACTTCCCCAGTCGGACTGCTCAATTGGGCGGAAATACCGCCGTGTCCTACCACGTCCTACCAGTTTTATACTACATTTATAAGGAAAATAAAAACTTGTCTCTGACTCCACTTCGACTCGGCTCCGACTTCACTTCGGCTCTGACTATTCCGACTTCACTCCGATTCCACTCGACTTCGACTCCACTACAAAATACACATACAAAAATAAAATTAAGAAAATAAAACACCATAACAGAAGTTTTATACACTTTTGTCTCCCATTTGAAAAGTTAACAATGAATTTTCTGTTTTGTTTATACTGAAATCATGCAGTGTAATAACTTTGATTGTTCCGTGAAGTATGATGACATATTAGGTTGGGGAATAAGTCTTTTCGCATTATAGTATGTATGAACTTATAATAAAATCTCTTTGGCTATTTGCATCTGGCTGGTTTTGATATCAGGTGAATGGTGTCATGCTTTGACAGGATGAAGATGACATTCTTGAACCCCCTCTTGCCGAAGCTATGCTGAACGATTCAGCTAGCGAAGAGGAGGAGGTCGAGGAAGAGCTGACCGAGGCTCAAATCTTTGACATCCTCAAGGGCGCCGACGACGACGACGAAGAAGACCCGGGTTACGGAAACGTGTCTGGGGAGGACTTGGCATGGTCTGCCAACTATACCACCTTCCGCGGCGTCCGAGAGGAGTTCCAAGAAGAGCCTGGTCCCAAAATTGAGGGAACATCTCCTTTTGAGTTGTTCACTCAATTGTGGGACCAGCCTCTGATGGAAATGATCTCGGAAGAAACTAACAATTATGCATGGCAGACCATCGCCCCTATTTATGAGACGGGATCCCTGCCGCCCTTCTCTCGGCTCCACCAGTGGGTGGAGACGTCTGTGGGCGAAATGTATAGATTAATTGGCATGCTAATTTTAATGGGGATTTGTGTCCGGGGACGTTTGGATGAATATTGGACGACGGGAGTCTTGGAAATGCCGAGCTTCCGTCGTTTAATGTCAAAGGACAGGTTCCTTATATTAATGCGGTTTCTGCATTTTGCAGATAACAACATTATGGCGGCTCACGGGCCTGAGCGAAAGTTGGCTAAGATTGTACCCTTGTTGGAGTACCTAAATACCAAATTCAAAGCCGCTTACACGCCTCGCAGGGAGATCTCTATTGACGAATCGCTGTTGCTTTGGAAGGGACGCTTGAGTTGGATCCAATGCATCCGTTCCAAAGCAGCGCGATTCGGCATTAAGACGTATGAACTCTGTGAGGCTGTAAGCGGCTATGTCTTATCAATAATCATTTATACAGGGAAGGGCAGCACTACTGCGGAACCTATGTACGGCTTTACGAGTAGTACAGCCAAAGTAGTGCTGACCCTGATGAAGGACTACTTCAACAAGGGGTACAATCTTTTCATGGACAATTACTACAACTCAATTTTACTGTCGCGATTTTTAAAGAGGATGCGGACTGATGTTGTGGGCACCCTCAATAGGCGTAGGGCTGACACGCCTTTAGATGTGAAAAATATAAATGATAGGCGAATGCCAAGAGGCGATGTGGTGAGTCGACATTGTGGTGACGTTTCCGTCGTTGCGTGGAAAGACGTAAAATTAGTTACCACAGTGTCGACTTATCACAACGCCGACATGGCTCCGGGTAGGCGGGCTAGGCAGGATTGCCCCAAACCTCAAGTCATCCACGACTATAATAAATTTATGGGAGGGGTTGACTTGAAGGACCAGAAATTAGCCTCTTATCTGATGGAGAGGAAAAGAGGACTGAAGTGGTACATTAAGGTTTTTCGACGTCTATTGAATGCTACAATTTTAAATACTTACATAATTTATTGCGCCAACATGGGCCAAGACAAAAAATTGACGCACCGCCAGTTCAGGCTAAAGTTGGCTGAACAACTGTGCGCACACTTCGGCACCACCGCCAACGAAGTGCGTTCGGGTCGCCAAAGCTCGTATTGCGCCAGGTTAGACCGCGACTTGAACCACTTCCCTGCGCACAGCGAGGTGCCCGAACGCGTCGCCGGAGACGTGCGTTACAAGAGGGGGCGGTGCGTCCGTTGCACCGCAAAAAAATTGAGAAAAACCACCAACGCCATTTGTTGCGCGTGCAACGTATTTCTTTGTCTTGGCCAATGTTGGCTCGAATTTCATACTATAGATAATATATAAATCACTTCTTTTCTCTTCTTCTCTTCATCTCTTTTTTTATACCACTTAGGTGTCAGACAAGTACACGGCCCACCTGATGGAAAGTGGTTACCGTGGCCTATGGACGTGTGCAATACAAGGGGCAATTCTATATTATGCATGTGTTATACAATTCCTTATCTATAATAAGATCATCAAAATCCGTTGAGTAGTTTTTAACATTTATGTCTACATGGGGACAGACAGACAGACATATATATATTTTCGAGAACCTCATGTATGTAAGGAAAAATGTTTCAAATTCTTCAGAGCTTGTGACCGCCATAATGTAAATATCAGACAAAACCAATCTTGTAGTATGTGGTAGTCGGCTTGAAAAGTTAGTCATCAATTCCAGGCTAACTGTATACGCTTTTTTAACAAGCTCCCTAATGAAATTAGGGATTTACCTGTGGATAAATTTTAAAATACAGTTAAACGTAGATTGTGCCACAAAGGCTATTATAAAATCCAAGAATACTTGGATGATAAACAATTTTGGAAATGAGCTGTTCGCTCAACTATGCTACTCAAGTACATGTACCTTTTTTATTGCAGTTTTGTAAGTGCCGATTTAATGGTCTATGCAGAATAAATGATTTTTGACTTTGACACAGGTAGCAATTTGTTTTATACTAGTAATGGTGATGCATGTGTAATAGTTAAAAAAAACTGTTAGTTTGATGTTATAAACCGACACAAAGGTGTGGTCATATTCGAGGGACGCATTACGTGTGATATAAATAAATTTTCCGCGGGAGTATAAACACCAATTTACTTTGTATCAAGTAGAGAAATAATTTTCTTTTTTATCGACCATGTGTAAGCTAGTGGAAATTGTCGACAAACGCACAACACTAAAAAACTAACCAGGGCTGCAGCAGCTGCAGCGCGCTGTTACAAATGAACTCTACGGTTTGAACCCGAGTAGGTTTACCAAACGATCGGATTTGATAGGCCCTGTCTCAATATCACCCTACTTACTTTCTACCTAAACAATTTTTTTTTATATCGGGCAAAGAAATTCTGAAGCAGCTTATATCTTGTTAAAATAGTATTAAAATAAAACAAAATTTACTTAAGCAATAATAAAACATTTTTATGTTCCTGAAATCATCCATGCTAAATGTAAGACTTGTCTCAAAAATACCTTAGGTAAAGGTTAACCTACATTCAATACCAGGAGTCGTGGACTACCGAATTTCCAGCCACGCCCCTTTATATTATACTAATTAAAATTGGTTCCGTACCCAATTTTATTGAAATGTGATGCAATTTTCGGTTTTTATACAACTTAGGTGGCAGACAAGCACGGCCCACCTGATGATAAGTTAAATAGAACAAAATTGGGTAGGTACACGATACATAGAGATGCTTGGTTGCGAACCTCCGCAGCGCAACTGCGCGTGAAGACGGCAGCACCTCTACTCTCACAAAATCCCGACCGAGGCAGGAATGCCCCTGTAAAGGGTTGCTGGGTGACTCTTCATGTGTGCCTGAGTAGCATAGGACACAGAGGAGGTAGGACACGGCGGTATATCCGCCCGATTGAGTTAAGGAGGTAGGACACGGCGGTATATCCGCCCGATTGAGCAGTCCGACTGGGGAAGTACCTCCGCCCTACAGAATACCGCGGTTATAATAACTTCGTGTTGTGTTCCCAGCGGTGAGTAGGGTAGTCAGAGCTTTGGATACGACTGGGTGCTTCGCGGTGAGCTTGCGGACGGCGGCGCCGCCGTCACGTGCTATGCGGACGACACGCTAGTGACGGCGAGCGGGGCTACACACCGCGAAGCGATCCTGAGGGCCACGACCGCGGTTGCTCAAGTCGTGGAACGGATCCGGCGGCTGGGCCTTGAGGTGGCTTTGCATAAATCCGAGGCCATGTTCTTTCATGGACCTCGGCGCACGCCACCACCTGGTTCCAGTCTCACAGTGGGAGGCACTCTCATCGGCATCAAGCCCCAGATGAAATATCTGGGGCTCGTGCTCGACGGCCGGTGGGACTTCGGGAAGCACTTCCGAAGTCTGGGCCCCAAATTGGCGGGCACAGCCAACGCTCTGGCGCGGCTACTGCCAAACCTGAGGGGCCCGGAGGACTCCTGCAGGAGACTCTACGCGGGTGTCGTGCGGTCCATGGCCCTGTACGGGTGTCCCGTGTGGGCGGACACCCTGAGTGATCGGCATATGCTCCTGCTGCAGCGTCCGCAGCGGAAGTTGGCGTGCCGCATCATAAGGGGGTACCGCACGATATCATTCAACGCGGCGAGTCTCCTCGCCGGATCGCCACCATGGATCCTGGAAGCGAGATGCCTTTCGGCGCTATACCGGTTCCGAAGGGCGGCGCGGGAGCGGGGTCACGATCCCGAGCCCGAAGAAATTCGGGCCGTGAGATCCCGGCTCCACAGGGAAATGGTGGCGGAATGGGAGATACGACTTGGGCAACCAGGCGCAGGGCACGCCGTAGTAACGGCGGTAAGA
Organism: Eilema griseolum; assembly: GCA_963662185.1. Lineage (NCBI taxonomy): Eukaryota > Metazoa > Arthropoda > Insecta > Lepidoptera > Erebidae > Eilema > Eilema griseolum. Next base: position 4,879,024 of record OY759230.1, read on the forward strand.
CCCATCATGCGGGAGTGGCTAGAGAGGCCACACGGCAGCCTCTCGTACCGTCTGACGCAGATGATCACCGAGCACGGATGCTTCGGAAAGTATCTGCGTCGGATGCAGAAAGAGCCAACGTCCGAGTGCCATCACTGCGACGCGAGCGAGGACTCAGGTCCGCACACGCTCACCGAGTGTCCGGCGTGGGAGACGCCGAGGCGGGAGCTTGTGGCGGCCCTGGGAGTGAGGGTTCTCACGCTCTCCACCTTGCTCGCGGCGATGGTTCGCTGCGCGGATGCGTGGGCGGCCGGCGCCTCCTTCTGCGAGCAAGTAATGCTCGTGAAGGAGGAGGCGGGGCGGGAGCGGCAGCGGGAGCGACGAAGGATCGCAAGACAAGCTGCCCGCGTACGAAGGCAACTCGGGCGTCAGAGGTCGATGAACGACCTCCGCCCCCCATGAGCGCCGGCCTGGGGGTGACAGGTGAAGCCGCCTGTCACCCTGGCAGAAGCAGGCCGCGGCGGTGGCGCGCGTGGCGCGCCTCCCCGTTTCCGGGGACGAGTTGGGGACTCTGTAGTCCCCACACCCGAGAAGAGGGCCAGATCGTGAGAGATGGCCCTGGGTCGGCCGGGGTGCGAGGGATATGCCTGTCAACCTCACCTTCGGCAACCAAAACGACCCACAGGCGGCGTGGGTTTTAGTCGGTTCGTGTCCGACATAACCTCCTCCACCGGCTCCGGTGGGGAGGTATCCGTGGGGATTTTGCGCACGTAAAAAAAAGAAAAAAAAAGGGTAGCCAGAGCTCACTGGAGAATTTGTGCCGTCAGTGGCTTGTCCTGATTTGTCTTCTACTGACGGCACAGAAACTCTGTACTTACAGGGTTGGCAGCGCGACTGTGACTCCTCTGGTCCGCTCTCGTCCTTCGAGACCAGCAGGAGGTTGGACAAGGCGGTATTTCCGCCCAATTGAGCAGTCCGACTAGGGAAGTACCTCCGCCCTACAGAATACCGCGCCCATAATAACTTCGTGTTGTGTTAGGGTAGCTAGAACTCACTGGAGAATTCGTGCTGTCAGTAAGAAAACTAAAGGCATGTCCTGCTTTGTCTTCTACACTGACGGCACAGAAATTCTGTGATTACAGGGTCGGCAGCGCGAGTGCGTTCCCTCTGGTGTTACATATGTCCATAGGCCACGGTAACCACATTTCATCAGGTGGGCCATTATCGGATTTTATTTGAAATTTGTTTGTTCGTTACGTTTGGGAAACCAGATGTCATGATAATGCACAATGGCGCACAACTTAAATAACGGCGGTGTACAAAAATGCACACAGAACTTAAGAAGGTATATCATGTCGTACCCGGATAACATAGACTCTAAGAGGTCCTTCATAAGTGTTCGTTAAAGTAACATTCATTGCGGTACCCTAAAATATTTCATAATAATAAAATATCTTCTCTTTTACTCCAAATCGCCACGCCCTTTATTATGATTGGTTCCGTACCAATTTTTATTTAATACAAAACCTTTCTTAAAGCATAAAAAGGCATGGTAAAGTGAACAAAAATATGTTCAAATACCAGGATAACATAAAATGTAATAGTGCTTTCTTCAAAATTTTTGAATCAAGATTTTTTACGGTACCCTAAAATAATTGATAAGAAAAAATCATTTGTTATTTTTTTCCTATACCTAAATAGGGTGAACTGACTAGTATTCGACCATGGTCACAATTTTATTATTTTCTGCATTCTTAGTATCGGATGTATTATCTACTGAATTACATACTCTTTTTTAATAACAATGTTGTTCAGTCAGTGGGTCGTATGCTTGTTTGCCCACCCGTTATTGAATGATACGAAAATCACGGCGTCGAAAAAGTTGTCTTTTACATAAAAACAGACAACGAGTAGATTGAATAGTAGTTGCGATTTTTTTTCAGAGTAAGTACACAACTCTGATTTTGATTAAATTTGAGCGCGATAGCCCATTCATTGTCCAACCCAAACTCAATGCGAGGGGGTTTACGCACTTAAAGAAACACAAAGTCATAGTTGAAAAATCCAGATTTAAATATTAAAATATTTTTTTTAAATGGACGTAAACCAGTACCTCTACCCTAATTTCATAGGTAATACGTTCGGCCGCGGAGTCCTTTGATGAGGCCGCGATGCGTGGCGGCGCTTTTGATGCGGACAATCGGTGCCGCCGTGCCGCCAAGGACATAATATTTGGCGCCAAAGTGCGTAAAACAGTAGGCATCAATGTTGCCATAACTGATTTTATAAAATCTGTAGATGGCATGTTAAAAATAGTAGAAGCAGCGTAGATTTCAAATGAAAAAGTGGTAAATTTATTAGTAGAATAAAATGTATTTTTACGAGTTTATGCTTTTTAAAAGATAGAAGACGAAAAGCGGTTCGTTTGTTTTGCGTCTTGTCATCCGCAGAGTAGGTAAGTCTTGTCATATGCAAAGAAAATATCGTGACAATTTTATGTATTAATTATTTCCTGATTCCTCAACTTTTTCTCCTCTTCCTCCTTTCCTCCTTCTCCTCTGGCTCTATCTCCTCTCGGTATGATTAAAACTTGTGATTTTCAGTAGCAAGGCCGACCTTAACCACTGAGCACGAAGCTATCATTTAAGTACTTTGAAGTTCAGATTTTTAGCGCGAACAGATAGCAAAATGTACCTACAATATTTTTCACGTAGCATGGGTACGGTGACGTTTGGGATTTGAAGTTACTAGAGATGTAGTCAAGATAAAATCGCATGAAATAAAATCGATTATATATCTTATCGAGATCATTTATTAATGAAGAAGAAATCGATTCTATTAACTAATAATTTTGAAGAAAAAAAGTAAAACAAAATTGATAACCTGTTTAATTATTTATTAAAAATCAAACATGTTCATCATCTTCATCATCATCATCATCATCATCATCGTCATCATCGTCATCTGACTCGTCGACGTGAATAATTATTTGGGAATCAATTATGCAGTCTATTCTAATGTCTCGCTCCCAGTCATGTAAGATTAGATTTTTGGTTTTCTCCACTACTTTCTTCCAGTCATCGCCAGTGACATTTTTGCATCCCTCTTTCAATAACCCCATCATTTTTGTGGCTGTAAAAGGCGGAGCTGTATTTTTTCGTGCAGCGTATCCTGAAACAAGATGAAAAACAAATTGAGTCATAGAATTCAAGTAATAAACATAATCATATTTTTGTCAGTATGTAAATAGACTATGGTTAAACAAGTTACCTTTGATTTGGGCCCAAATTAATTCAATGGCATTGTACTGACAGTGGTACGGTGGAAGCCTCAGGACTTCGTGACCATATTCGTTTGCCATCATATCTAATTTGTATGTCGTTTGGGGCTTGTGCATTTTACGAGCTTCACTAGCTCCACCTTTAATTTCGTCTCATCGGCTTCCACATTATTGGCTTGGAGCCACTCGATCAACTCGCTCTTCTTATTGGAAGAAGTCGGCGGTTTGTTCAATTGCACGGAGTGATATGGGGCATTGTCCATAATAATTGTGCTGGGTTCTTCTAAATTGCTAAGCATATTTTGAAACCACTCCGTGAATACTTCCGCATTCATATCTTCGTGATATTCTCCCGTCTTTTTCGATTTAAAAGCAAGTAGCCCATTTTCTACAAATCCTTTCGATGTGCCTGCGTGACAAATAATCAATCTCTCCCCTTTTCCTTCTGGCACTTTGGTCGAGGCATGAGGTGTATCGTCAGTCCACATTTTACCGACCGTATGATTGGCATTCAGCCAAGTTTCATCCAGGGAGACGACATTGCTCCAATCGGTAATCGCTTTAGCCTTTTTCAAAAAGGTAACCCGCGCAAGTGCTATATCGCCCCTCTCCATGACAATTTTTCTTTTGTTTACTTTTTTGAATTGGAAACCAATGTCCTTCAATACGCGCCACAAGGATGTAGGACTTCCAGTAAACAAATCAGCATCTTTTAAAGACTTGACCAGCTTTAGAAGCGTCGGTAATTCTTTATTCTGGTAATAGTTATAAATGTGGCTCCGTATAGCATCGGCCGCAAAACTGTCTACATCTGTTACAGATGCCTTTTTGGTTCGCTTTTTATTAGGGGTGGACAACTTATTTTCTTCTGTATCGTGAGCACCATATTTTTCTCGAGTGATTCGAGAAACCGTGTTCCGCCCAATATCTAACGCATCTGCCACTCGATCCAAAACGTTGGACACAGGCAATAGCGTTCCTCCATTCTCACGTTCCCGCTCAAAGTAATCCCGCAATCGAACTACAAATTCACGGGCTTGACTACCAAGCACAGTCTTTTTCGTTCTTTTTGGCATTTTGCCAAAAAAAACAACAAAACAAAAGTCAATAACAAAAAACGGTAACGAAAACAACAAAGCACAACGATAGTCAATAACAAAAACAAGTAACAAAAACACCACGCAAGCTCAAAACAAAGAAAACAGACCGCATACAAGGCAGACGCACTCGTACTGAGTTGATATAACAAGATGGCTGCCAGCTCATGCTTAAGCAGTGCTGCTATATTATAATAAAGCTCCACAAAGACAAAAATGCTTTGTTTAAAGTTTATTATTACATAATTATATTTTATAATCGTATTTTAGTTAAAAATACAACTAGCGATTTATGATACTTTATTCGACAATTTATCGATTATAACGATTTTACTATGTCAATCTCTAACGCAACCTGTTCCGATTCACGCATCAAGAATTATGTATTTGGAATGTTTATATTTAAAGTTTAAATAATTACGGAGAAATAAAAATAGTTTTAAGTTAAAAATGCAAAATAAAACAGTTTTCTTTTTATCTTCGTATTAAGTGTTGTTTCCTGTATTCCGCGTTAGGTAAATTGTTTCGAAATGAATCATGCATGAAATGGAATTAGTCAAATGTCACCGTACCCATGCTACGTGAAAAATATTATAGGCAATGTACTTTTTAGTAGAAATAGAATATTGTTCTGAACAAAGGGATTGATTTAACCATTAATTACTTAACTGCAGGTTTTTCAGTCATATTTACCTTAAAAATGAAAGGAAGGTCTGTGGATTTTTCAAAATTCTACGTATTAAATTAGATAATTAGAACTCGATAGATTAATGGTTGGCAACATTCGTATGTACCTACTTGTGCCGACTTCTTTTCTGTAGGTTGTTTACATGTTATTTGTAGACTAGTTGTTGTTCTGTTGTGCAGTGAAAATGTCGGTTTTTAGTAATAGCGAATATTAGATGATGCTTTGTGTTGGCGCAGCTGATGGTAGCTTGCGAAAAGCTCGTCGGCTGTACAGTGAGAGATTTGTGGACGGAAGACTAGAGGGTGACCGTCGGCGGTTTCCCTCTTTGGAGTGTTTTAGGAAGATGGTGAACCGCCTTCAACACACTGGAAGTTTTCGTGGCGACCTTCTACGATGCCCACTGCTTTAGACGATCGTATTCTCGAGCATTTTGAAGTAGACCCGAGAACGAGTAGGTACCCGGCGAGCTGGAACGGTTATCGGAGTGAAACCCGTTCATTTCAAGTAGGAAGTTCGTGCGTATTTAAAGATGCGTTTTGATCAGAGCATTGGGCGTGGGGGTGAAGTGAGAGTCGCTTGCCCGGCGAGGATTCACGCATACTGTGGCGTCATAAACTCTTCATTCATGTGTACATGTACTCTTATGTTTTTGTGACCTACATAAGTGATAGTTGTAAACTCCTTGTGTCGCGATCGTGAAGTGATAAATTAGTGCGTTCTTATGACTGTACCAGATCAGGTACATCACCGTTTCGCTGTAAGGAGAACACGCCCCGGTAAGTGATAGTCAAAATAGCTCTGATGTAAACATATCTCTAACTGTACCTACGCTTGGTAGGCCGGCTACCAGGCGCACAGCTGAGATTAGAGATTTTGCAGAGGTTATTGGACTCAATTGAACTTATCGCGAAAAAACAAAATACAATAGTGTTGTGACCTACCGCTTTTGCTAAAATAAATATTGTAAGACGATTTACGATGTCATCACTTTATTACTATTTGTACATTGGCCGGTGCATATCGACTGGTTATCAGGCATGTGTAACGACTCTAAAATATGACCACACCTTTCTGTAACACCCTGTATTTATTTATATGTATAGATAGAGAATAAAATGTGTAGAGAATAAAAATAGAATAAAATAATATTATTGTATTTTATTTCATTTGAACTAGGTACAAACCCAAAAATATAAACATGCTGTATATTACACATAGTGAACCCAGATATGTGCCTAAGCAGATGGCGGACGCCCTGCGGACGCCATCTTGGCTCATATATGTGTCTAAGCAAATGAACGCTCTACGCAAGTCACGCACACATGCACAAAAAGTAAATCATAGATATCATATTATATGGATCATATTTATACGTTTCTTGGAAAAAACCTCTATAAAACGTAATCGATTACGTAACACAGTAAGTCAGAGCATTTTTTCTAGATTGCAACACTACCAATTGTGCAAAGCATAGATAAAGGTAAGTATGGAAAAAATATTGTTGACAAGAAGGTTATCTGTTTACATAGACTGTTCAATTTATAGTGAAAATAGTTGTATTTTGGTTAGATATTTGAGTATTTTATATTACCTTTATAGAGATTGATTATTTACCTATGTCATAAAGTATTTACTTACCAATAAAACCAACTATTTACGTACTGGGAGTAACAAGAACTTCTTCGCGAACACTGTTCAAAATGGCGAAATTTGATTTCTCAATGACAAATTTCAAATGAAAATATGGTAGTCAATATTTATTAGAAATAGTGATTGTGATATATCAGTGAATTGCTACAATATTGAACTATGAGAAATAAAAAAATATAATCAAAATAGTGTAATATTTATTTACAAAATCGTATTTATTTGAAAAGTGATCTCTGCCAGGTTAACCTCTATAATCCAATGCGTATAAAATATATAAATACGTATTAGTTACGTATAAAGTACAGCTTTTAAGGTTAAATGATTAGTTATCTTTCAAAAATAATCATTAGTTTACTATGTGCCAAATAGTAATTTCGAGATTTTCAACAATCTCTACGCCAAGGCGCACACGCTGTCCGTCCGCCTCAGATCGCAGCATACACGGGCGTACAGGCAAGTGATCTCGCCCCGCACACAATGGGTTAAAAGATAAAACTTTAAAGAACATATGTAATTCCAAATTCAAATTAGGAAAGTGTGTGATTTTCATTTAAACGTCAAGATCAGTGAACCTGATGAAGAAATTCGATACGTTTTAAAATTTCATTACAAATGGTAAAAATGCAAGGCAAGCCGCGAAAAAAATTTGCGTTGTTTATGGACCTAGTGCAGTGTCTGTGAGAGTAGCACAAATTTGGTTTAAGCGTTTTCATTCCGGAAATTTTGATGTCAAAGATGCACGTCGCTCTGGTCGCCCTATTACGGATAAAATGGATGCCATTTTTGAAAAAGTGGAGCAAGATCGGCACATCAATAGTTACGACGTAGCTGAAGAACTGGGAATTGACCACAAAACAGATTTGGCGCATTTGAAAAAAACTGGATACACTAAAAAGCTCGATATTTGGGTACCTCACGACCTCACTGGAAGAAACCTAATGAACCGTGTACTCATTTGTGATTCTTTATTACGACGTAATGAAACCGAACCATTTTTGAAGAAGCTGATAACTGGTGATGAAAAGTGGATCACGTACGACAATAACGAAACGAAACGAAAAAGGACGAAAAAGAAACGTGCGAAAAAGGTCGTGGTCAAAGGCCGGTCCGGCTTCACAGACTGTGGCGAAACCCGGGTTAACTCGCAATAAGGTGATGCTGTGTGTGTGGTGGGATTGGAAGGGCATTATTCATTACGAGCTGTTACCTCCACGCAGGACCATCGATTCTGAACTCTACTGCTAACAACTGATGAGATTAAAGCAAGAAGTTGAGAGAAAGCGGCCGGAATCAATCAACAGAAGGAGTGTGGTTTTTCATTTCATGTGTCATTTCATACAAACTTTAGTTACATGTAAATAAACTGTATTAAATAATGTTTTGAATTTTCTTAAATGCGAAGAAACTTTTTCCCCTACCTATTGTTACGACTGCCGTCGATATCTCGAAAACTAATAATCAAATCTTCAAGAAATAAAAACGCATTGTTAGTGACGACTTACTCTACCGAATGGCATAGAAAAATCTGGAATCGTCAACAAAAAGTCACAACGTACCTACGGGTACGGGTACCTACACTCTCAAATATAAACAAACAATAGGTAAATATCGAGAATGTACTCGAAGGTCAGCGACGGCGGCAAGATCAAAGGAATAGGTATTTGTCGCTCGCTAGCTTTCTAGATAATTCGATCCTCTTAATTGAGAGGTATAAAAACACGCTCGCATAGCGACACGATTCATTCAGTCTTTGAGATCGATAACGAACACAGCGAACTTAAGCGACCGAAGAAGATTCTACCTGCGACCTGAGCAACGACTGTGGACTACTGTGAACTACTGAGCGACTGGAACTGTTGAAGAAGTACTGTGTGTACTAGTGATCTAATTGTCTAGTTTGTGGTGAGCTAATAAATCTCTTCGTTGAGTAAACGGCATTTAATTGTACCCCGTGCACGTAACAATTGGTGTCAGAAGCGGAATGCCGTTATTACCACGTGAAGACGAAGGGCGTACTCCACGGACCAGACGTCAAGTGGAAATGGATGCCGCACGTCAACGAACCCTCGAAGAGGAAGGGAGTCAGGCCGATGCTGCTGTCTCAGCGGGAACTACGGCAGCACCAGATGGAACCTCATCAGATACCAACATGATGACGCTGCTGGCTTCTATGCAGCAGATGATGCAGGCCTCCAGGCAAGAAATGCAGGCCTCCAGGCAAGAGCTGCAGGCTTCTATGCAGCAGATGATGCAGGCCTCCAGGCAAGAGATGCAGGCCTCCAGGCAAGAGATCCAGGCCTCCAGGCAAGAGATGCAGGCCTCCAAGGAAGAAATGCAGGCTACTATGCAGCAGATGATGCAGACCTCCAGACAAGAGATGCAGGCCTCCAGGCAAGAGATGCAAGCCTCCAGGCAAGAGATGCAGGCCAACCAGGAAGCTGTCATGGGTAAAATCGATGCAGGCATCCACGCACTGGGGGATAAGGTGAAGAGCCTCGAAGATGGCTTGCAAACGCTGAGCTTGAAGACTGGGACCATGAATGACCGCTTGCAAGTCCTAGAAAAGAAGATCGTCAGGCTGGAAACCTGCGGACCTGTTACCGTGACCTCACCATCATCAGCAAGGTTCGACCTACCACACTTTGATGGAACTTCCTCGTGGACAGCCTTTAAGTACCAATTCGAGATATTGGCAAAAACTAAAGCCTGGAGCAACGAGGAGTCATTTATGGCCTTGACACTTGCATTACGAGGAGATGCCTTAATAATACTGGAAAACCTGCCGCCTGAAGGAAGGACTCTGGGGTCTTTGATGGAAGCTTTAGACACACGTTACGGTGACAAACACCTGGAGAATGTCTACCGAGCGCAGCTCCGGGAGAAGAAACAAAAGTCTAGTCAAAGCCTCCAGGAATGGGCTGTAGAAGTTGAAAGACTCGTTCGTCGGGCCTACTCATCGACACCCATTATGATCGAAACCACTCTGCTGGAGGCCTTCCTAAACGGCATACGAGACGCAGAAGTGAAAACTAGTGTACAGTTGCGTCACCATCAGACCTTGAAAGAAGCACTGGCTTATGCTCTCGAGGTGGAAACTGTACGGCAGAATGCCGGAATAAGTAAGGTCAGGGAGGTCAAAGAGGTGGTTGCAGAAGAGAGGAAGCCACGGTATGTCCCAACGTGTTATTCCTGTAGAGGAAGGGGCCATATTCAAGCAGAGTGTCCTTCGCGAAAACGGAGGAGGGTCACGGACTCCGGGACCCAAGTGGATCAAGAGGTTCCGTTAAACTAAATGCCGCCAGGGCCGCGGGGCGGGCGCTGGCTGGTCGACATGAGGCCCCAACCATCACTATAACTCAAGTTTGCAATGGAAATAGTTTGATCATCGAAGCCACCTTAAACAATCAACCTTGCAGTTTAACAGTGGATACTGGAGCTTCACGTACAGTTATTAGACCAGAATTGCTGAAACGCACCATAAGGTGGGAAAAACGATTTCCAAGGTGCCAGCTTCAGACCGCTACTGGCCAGCCAGTGACCGTTCTCGGTGAAACAGACGTGGAGGTAAGAATTGGCGACCAAATATACCAGCAGTCAGTGCTCATTGCTAATATTACTGATGACTGCATTTTGGGACTGGATTTCTTGAGGAACCACAGATGTGTCTTGGATATACCTAGAGGAGTGCTGAGATTCCCTGATCAGGAAGTTTGTTTACAAGGATCACACCCGTGCTCTCTTTACTGTTTAACGGATACAACGTTAGCTCCTAAATCGGAAACATTAGTCAAAGTGAAGTTTCCCGCGAAGACTGAACAAAGAAGATATCTTATTGTGGAAGATGCCGGCAGTCATCAAAATTTAATAACAGCAAGAACCTTACTGATACCGAACGGAATCGCTAGAGTGAGAATTCTTAACCTCAGTGATGAAATAGTTCTCCTGAAGAAGAATAGTGTGGTCGGAAGATGTGAGGAAGTAAAGTGCCTGAGGCGGTTGAACAACACTTCGACTCAACAAGGTGGTACACAAGTCTCCAAAGATCACATCGAACAACTTCTTGAGAATTCGAAGGAAAATTTAACAGCATCAGAATTGCACCAAGCCAGAGACCTGCTGCTACAATTCAGAGACATCTTTGCAACCGCGAATGACTGTGGAAGGACTGGGCTCGTGAAACACCGGATTGACACAGGTGTCTCCAGGCCCATAAAACAGAGACCTCGACGTTTACCGTGGGCCAGAGAAGGGGAGGTAGCAGAAATGATTAAAGACATGGCTGAGAGCAAAGTGATCGAACCTTCTACGAGTCCATGGTCATCACCTGTGGTACTAGTAAAAAAGAAGGACGGTAGCACAAGGTTTTGTGTGGATTACCGAATGTTAAATAATGTCACTAAGAAAGACAGTTATCCTTTGCCTAGAATCGATGATACCCTGGACATGCTTAGTGGTATGAAATGGTTTTCAACCATCGATTTAAAAAGTGGCTACTGGCAGGTGGAGATCAGTCCTGAAGATAAAGAGAAGACAGCCTTTAGTACAGGAGTTAAAAACAGATTTTGGCATTTTAATGTTATGCCATTTGGGTTATGTAATGCCCCGGCCACGTTTGAGCGCCTCATGGAAAGAGTAATGGTGGGTCTACTCGGAGACGTCTGTCTGGTTTACCTGGACGATGTCATAGTTATGGGACGCAGCTTCAAAGAAAACCTGAAGAACCTGGAAAAAGTTTTTACTCGAATCCGTGAGGCTAACCTTAAACTGAGTCCAAAGAAGTGCGCTTTATTTAAAAGGGAGGTCAGCTATCTTGGACATGTGATCTCCACAGAAGGAGTTAAAACCGACCCCGAGAAGACTAGAGCTGTTCAGGAATGGCCTGTTCCAAAGAACAAAACGGAGATTCGCGCGTTTCTGGGACTATGCGCGTATTACAGACGCTTTATTAAGCATTTCTCGGATATTGCTAAACCACTACACAGACTAACGGAAGATAAACGAGATTTCGTTTGGGACTTAGACTGCGAGCAAGCTTTTAGTACACTTAAAGAACGCTTGTGCGAAGCTCCTATATTGGGTTATCCTACCAGGGAAGGAAGATTCATTGTGGATACGGATGCCAGCAATACCGGCATAGGTGGAGTGTTGTCACAAGTGCAAGGAGATCGCCATGTTGTAATAGCATACTTCAGTAAATCGCTATCCAAGCCGGAAAGAAATTACTGTGTCACTCGTCGTGAACTTCTCGCTGTGGTGAAGTCCTTACAGCATTTTAATAAGTACCTTATAGGACGAGAGTTTACACTAAGGACAGATCATGCTGCACTACAATGGTTGCTACAATTCAAGAATCCGGAAGGTCAAGTAGCAAGGTGGATCGAGCAACTACAGGAATTTCCCTTTGTGATAGAACACCGAAGTGGAAAAGGGCACGGCAATGCCGATGCTTTGTCTCGTAGGCCGTGTGCCGAAGATTGCAAGCATTGTCAGAAGAACGAAGCCCGTGAAAATATTAAAGTCATAAAGGTGAATGGACTTGACGACGAATGGACCGGAAGCAGTATGAAGCAGGCGCAAGAGGATGATGATGATCTACAACCTATACTGCACTGGAAGCAGCTTGGAAACAAACCCCAATGGAGTGATATATCTGCTTACAGTTCCACTACCAAAAGTTATTGGGCCCAGTGGGACAGCTTAACTCTGATCGATGACGTGCTGTATAGGAAATGGGAATCCAACGACGGCAAAGAGGTGACCCTACAAGTAGTGGTACCACGAAGCAAGGTAGCTACTCTCTTACGGCACAGCCATGATGGTGTCTCTGGCGGGCATCTCGGAGTCAAGAAAACCCTAGTTAAAGTACGACAGCGGTTTTACTGGCTTCATTGTCGCGAAGATGTCGAGGATTGGTGCCGTAAATGCACTGCATGTGCTTCAGTTAAAGGACCGCCGACAAGAAGCAAAGGAAAATTGAAACTGTATAACGTCGGAGCACCATGGGAACGTATCGCGATTGATGTCGCTGGACCATTTCCAACGACTGAAGAAGGTAACAAATACATCATAGTAGTGCAAGATTACTTCACTAAGTGGCCGGAAGTATTTGCGACACCCAACCAGGAAGCAGTCACTGTGGCAAGGAAACTGGTTCAGGAAGTGGTCTGCCGGTACGGCGCACCTATGGAGATCCACTCTGACCAAGGACGGAACTTCGAGTCTGCTCTATTCCAAGAAATGTGCAAACTCCTTGGAATAAACAAGACCCGTACGACTCCAGCGCATCCGCAGTCAGACGGAATGGTCGAGAGGTTTAACCAGACGTTGGAAAATCACTTGGCTAAAGTTGTCGATGAACACCAAAGAGATTGGGACCAGTACATCCCACTGTTCTTGATGTCCTATCGATCTGCGGTACATGACAGTATGGGACACACCCCAGCGAAAGTGAACTTTGGTCGAGAGATTAGGCTTCCAGTGGATGCAATAACCGGTACGCCACCTGATAGTCCTGAGCCCGTGACGGATTACGTGAGTGATCTTCGAAGCCGACTGGACGAGGTGCACAGGATAGTACGGGAAAACAATTTGAAGACAGGTGAAAGGATGAAAACCCGGTACGATAGAAATGCAAACACCAACGGCTTTGAAGAAGGAACACTGGTATGGTTTCATAATCCGCTACGCAAGAAGGGGAAATCTCCAAAACTCCAAGCTCGCTGGGAAGGGCCCTATACGGTTATTACGAGGATCAATGACATTACCTACCGCATTAGGAAGGGGGTTAGGGGAAAACCAAAGGTAGTCCATGTGGATAGGTTGACGCGTCATCATGGAACAAATGATGCTCGGGACGAGCATGACTAAGAGGGGGGTAATGTTACGACCGTCGTCGATATCTCGAAAACTAATAATCAAATCTTCAAGAAATAAAAACGCATTGTTAGTGACGAGGTACTCTACCGATTGGCATAGAAAAATCTAGAATCATCAACAAAAAGTCACAACCTACCTACGAGTACCTACACTCTCAAATATAAACAAACAGTAGGTAAATATCGAGAAATTACTCGAAGGTCAGCGACTGCGGCAAGATCAAAAGAATAGGTTTTTATCGCTCGCGAACTTTCCAGATAATTCGATCCTCCTAATTGAGAGGTATAAAAACATGCTCGCATAGCAACACGAGTCATTCAGTCTTTGAGATCGATAACGAACACAGCGAACTTAAGCGACCGAAGAAGATTCTACCTGCGACCTGAGCGACGACTGTGGACTACTGTGAACTACTGAGCGACTGGAACTGTTGAAGAAGTACTGTGTGTACTAGTGATCTAATTGTCTAGTTTGTGGTGAGCTAATAAATCTCTTCGTTGAGTAAACGGCATTTAATTGTACCCCGTGCACGTAACAATACAAAGACTATCAGTAGGTAGTAAGTAGATTTCTATACAGGTAAATTAAATGTTAGATTATAATATATTTTAGTAACGTATTATTTTATACATATTTGACATGGAATATAAAATAGAAACAATATCTCAATTCTAAGTAATCTATACAGAAATAATATTAAATAATTTATAAATATTAAATACAATAAAAATAAAATAACTATTATACAACTTATAGCTAAGAACAATTAAAATGCGTCGTAGAATTCCTCCGCATCGCATGCTTCTTGTGGCAGCGTGGTAAATTAAATAAAACAAATATATATAAGTTCATATCTTGTGCATTTATTACTTCAAAGTATTTAATACAAAGAGTTTCTATTAAGTCTTTACAGACAATAAAATTTTCTCAGTCTTCATTTTGTAACATTTTGTTGTGACTTCGGCTATGGGTATCCTCTCCTCAGGCTTGAGTTGAGTGACAAACAACGGCTGGCATCTGCAATAAAAAGAAATAGAAAGCAATAGGATTACAATATAGGTTGCACGAGTAGGCTTCGTCGTGGAGGAGAAAGAGCCGAAGGCGGACCCTGAGCTGCGAGGTAACAATGCAATAAGTATAGTATGTCTACACAAAGATGTTGATGACAATGTTCAATTTCCGTTCAGTGAAAATATGTATATGCATCAAATACATCTATTTGCAAAGGTTGTGTATCTGCCTATTGTCTGCCCCGGTTGCCATACTAACATCTATGGCAGTCGTTATATATGGCAAAAGCCCGTACAAAAGGGCTAACCGTCTGTCCGGTTAACAGCTTCTCTGCTGGAAGGATCCACCACTTGAGCTTGAGTGACAGCTGCTGGCATTTGTAATGAATAATAATAGATAGCAAAAGGATTATACAATTTTCCTCTGATATAAACTGTACCCTCATGGATACAACCTTTAGTTCCATCAAAAGCAGAAAATGCCTGCAGAATATTGGTTTGGGATTGTTAGTTTATATTATAGTAGTTACTAATTTGCAAGTGCATAGCACACATCTAAGTATGAAAGAGTAGAAACCACTTCCTACTTCACCTGTAGAACGTTACTGTAGTGTCTTGCATGTAAGTTACATATTTGTGTGTCAGTGGGGTATATATATATATTATGTACTACTATGGTACTCGCAAGGTTACTTGTACAATATCTACCATTTTCAAGAACTGGGTCGGCACATTCTTGTAATATGGCACCTCTGAAGTGTTGCTGATGTTTATACATCAAAATTATTTTTGGCCACTTGGTTGACTTGCAGTTGACAAGGCGAAAACAATCGAAAATAATGTTTCTGAATGATTCTCTGGGGCGGTGGCATGCCACAGATGTTCACCATAGTGTCAGTTCAGTGTAATACACAGTCTTCAGTGTATACTTCCAATAGTTGCTTGTAACGACAAGCAACTATTGGAAGTATACACGAAGTATAAACGAGGCCAAGGGGCTGGTTCTTCATTGGGGTCATCGGCCATGGTTCTAGTGGATGTCCATCATCACCTGCGGATTAAATCAAAATATAATATATGTTATATTGACACATTGACAGCCTCTGTGGTGAAGCGGTATTAAATGCAGCTGCTGCTCTAAGTAAGTAAGTAAGTAAGTAAGTAAATCATTTATTGCTCGAAACACGGTATGTTACAATGGTGTTACAAAAACAAATAAGGTCCGACATGCTTCGCAGTTTCTCTGCATGCAAAATCCATTGAAAATGTTACATATTCGATTGATGATGATGTAGGCAATTCAATTGTAATAAAATTAAAAATTAAAAATAGAATACATATAAAATGTCCAAAAATGTCAATATTTAGTGTCAAGAATACATGCAAGTATAATTTATTTATTTTTTATATAAAAGAATACACAATACCTACCTACTAATAATTACACATACAATAATACATTAAAAGTCAATACAATAAGTCCCACATAATACATTAAAATGACATACATTAAAATCATCATTTATCCTCAAGAAACTCCTTGACACTATAATAACACTTCTCAATCAGCCAGGTAGTTAGTGCTTTCTTAAATTTGTTGAAGGTTAGCTCTCTAATGGGTCTGGGTATGTGGTTATAAATTTTGGCTGTCATATAATGTGAATTATTTTGATGGAGAGAAGTTTTACAGCTAGGCAGCAGAAGTTTCGTGGTATCCCTAGATTTGTACAACTTATCTTCACTGGCCTTTTTAAACAACTCCGGATGCTTCCTTACAAATATGCCAATTTCCAAAACGTATAGTGACGTCAACGTCAGCAGCCTAAGACTTTTAAAGGCTGGTCTACACGAGTCTAGTGGCCCAATGTTCGCCATAGCTCGAATACATTTTTTTTGACATATAAAGACCTTTGAGATATGATTTGAGTTACCCCATAACAATAAACCGTATCGTAAAGTTGATTGTATATAGCCGTGGTAAGCAGTCATTGCAGTTTTTAAATTCACTGTTTTGCGTAGTCGTCTTAAAGCAAAAACGAACCGATTTATTTTGGAACATAAGCCATCTATATGCAAGTGCCAATTACAGTGTTTGTCTAATGTAATACCTAAAAATTTAGTATCAACTGCTGTCTCTATATCTGTACCCTGATAGGTGATCTTTAGTGGTTTGTTATTTGATTTGTAATTCTCAAATTGTAAAATTTTTGTTTTAGCTATGTTGGCGGTCAGATTGTTCTTATTTAGCCAATTCATTACGTCGCTTATTGCAGTATTTACATCAGAAATGTGCTGTGGTTCACCCCTGACGTCGGACACTACAACTGATATATCGTCTGCGAATAAAGTACAGTGATTTTTTATAACTTTAGGTATATCATTAATATAGAGAAGAAAGAGTAGAGGACCCAGAACACTTCCCTGGGGCACGCCGGATGTATTTGGCGCAAACTGTGATCTAAAGGCATTTAAGCATTTTTTATTGTCAACCCGGTCTATCTCAACACATTGTGTACGATTTTGGAGATAGCTACTTATCCATTCGAGAGCCTTGCCCCTGAGCCCATATCGTTCACATTTGCTGATCAGTATTTTGTGATCTACAAAATCAAATGCGCGACTCATATCAAAGAACACAGCAGATACTTGTCTCTTCCTATCAATGTTTTCAGTAATGTTCTTAAACAAGTTAAAAGCTGCCAGTGTGGTTGACTTGTTAGCCTGAAAACCATTTTGCTCTGGGACTATGATGTTGAATTTTTTCAAAAAGTCATTGATTCGAACACACATGGCTTTTTCAAAGATTTTTGAAAACACAGGAATCAGAGTTATAGGTCTATAATTACTCATTTGCAATCTACTGTGTTTCTTGTGAAGGGGCCTCACTGTAGATATCTTTAATTTTTCGGGAAATACACCTTGTATAAATGTTTGATTGACCAAATGACACAAGACCTCTGCCAGCTCCATATCACATTGTTTTAAAATAAATGTAGATATACCATCATAACCGACTGCGTTTGTATTTTTGAGCGATTTTATGATTTTAACTATTTCTAATTCCGTTATGGGTTGCAAAAATATAGTTGGGTCTGTCTTAATTATCAACGAGTAGTCTGGATTGTTTATGTTTGTTGAATTAACAAGAGATAAGAAGTAATCGTTGAACTTATTCGCAATCTGTGTTGCATCTCGCACTTCCTCTCCATTGCACTCAACCATTTCAATATCATGCCTCGTTATACCACTATCGTTTTTTATAACTTTCCATGATGCTTTACATTTATTTTGCGAATTTGTTATGTATTTTTTGTAGTGACTCTTTTTAGATATAATTATACATTTTCTAAATAATGTGTTATATTCGTCGTATTTATTCTTATTTTCTACATTTTTTTTTAAATAATACTGGTATCTATACTTTCTGTTTGTCATGGCTGATACTTTTATTCCCTTTGTTAACCACCTAGGACCCGTGTTATTTTCTGTTATTTTAATTTTATTTATGGGAAAGCACAGATTGTACAGGAGTGAAAACATATCATGAAATTGATCGAATGCACTGTTGCAGGTTGGTTCATTATATACCTCTGACCATGATAAAGAGGAGATGTAGGTTTTAAATTTTTCAACGTTTTCCTTATTAAAATCTCTCCTTAATGCATACCAATATGCGGGTGTTTGCCGGTCCCTTGCAGCTGGAAATGATAATGTTTGTCCAGTTTCATGATCAGATAGAAACAACCTATGAACGTGCCCTTCCGCATCATGAATGTTGCTTATTATGTGGTCAATACATGTCTTATTTTGGCGCGTGGGTTCCTTGATGTGTAGGTACAAATTGTAATTTAACAACAGATTCATTAAAGTTTCCGAAAAAGTGCTATGTTTCAATGTGTTTATATTAGTGTCACCTGCTATAATTAGTTTTGTATTAGATTTAAGGTTTAATTTGTGAAGTAATATTTCCAGTCTTTCGAGAAGTGTACTAGCATCTGAATTGGGTATTCTATATATACAGATAATAATGCACTGTAATTTAGGTATTCTAATTCCACAACATTCGAAGGATTTTTCTAAAGCCAACTCATTACAAATACTAATAGGTTCACATTCTAAATGCTTTCTGACTAGGATGCATACACCCCCCCGCTCTTTATCTTGTCTGCAAAAAGCACTCACCAACTTAAAGTTGCTAATATGTACGTTACACTCATCACCCGACCGTACAAACGATTCGGTTAAACATATTATGTGTATTGGCTTTTTATTTGTTGCAAATCCATTCAGACATATCTCTAGCTGATCCTCCTTATTTAATAAGCCCGCTATATTCTGATGCAATAATGTCAATGTACTAACACTGGTATTGACTTGATCGTTATTAACGAAAAAAAGTTGAATTCAACTGGTCTTTACTGGTATCTGTATCACAAGAACGAATATGCTTCGGTTTCACTATCGGAAAATAATATGGGATTGTGCCTTTTTTAATACCGGATTGTTTAAGATTATTTGTACACAAGGTCTTTTTAATATTTCGAAATGTCAGGAAATTTCTTGCATAATAATGTGTGTCAACTGTAGAATTAATTATAGTACAATAGTGAATAATGAACTGATTTTTAGTAAAATGATTTGTAAATGTCAAATCTATAAACGTACAATTTTCAAAGTTTCTACAGATATTTTTAATTGAGTTATTTAACATTACTTCATTTAAATATCTATTTTTGTTTACCTTTAATAAAAGTACATTGGCTTTCTTAAAATAATTTAAAATGGTAGTCAGATTAATCATGCATTTGATTGGATTAGTATCATTTTCGCCTATACATAATATTAAAAAATTATCAGGTACATCTTCTAATTGACAACAAGTTTGTATAAATTCTTCTGATTTTGCATATGGCTTTGTGATGGATGTAATGTTATACCGGCCGTATCCTCGATTTTGTCTAGAATACATAAGCGCCGACGCCAATCCACTGCACTGTTGTCCACCCACTATCAGTATATTGGGATGACGCTTGTTGACTCTTGTAGGTTCAGGCGTTGTTTTAGCGCCATCTGTTGATTTTTTGTGGTGATCAGTTGAACTCATAGGAAGCATCAGTCGCGAGCGCACACTTCGCGCGCTTATGACGCCATCTTTTGTTTTAGTTGAGTAATGCGTCGTCCCGTTGCCAATATTTGAAGACGGCTGCTGTGTGAATGCTATTGAATTATTCGTGATAGACTCTGCATCCGGTTTTAAACCTAGTCCAATGCTACTGTCGTTTAAATTTTCCCTCCTTATTTTCTGTAATGGCGTACTTCTTTTCTTTTGCGAACTTTTTCTTGCACTATGTATTGGTTCTACACAAATAGTTTTCAGCTTTTTAATAATACTCTCCTGCTCAGTAGATAATTTTTTCAAAGAAGTATTTTCCAAAATCAAGTTTTCAATTTCTGTGTGTGCCGTTTGTAATTGTTCACGTAACACATCATTTACCTTCCTAAGTTCTTCGACCTCCTCGTTATTTAGGCATCCCGACGATAAATCTGGTAGACTCTTCGATAAATAATCGGAATGGCTCGATATAAATGACAAGTTTAGTGTGTCATTCATAGCAGTCTTATGTCTTCTCAGCGTAATGTTTTGAGAATCCATTGTGTTCTATTCAGAAACAATATTTATATAAACAAAATGACTTTCAAAAAGCAAAACAGCAAAACAGCAATTCTAATTGTACAAAAACAACATAATAAAGCGCAAAAAGAGATGGGTATCACTGGAATCGATCCGAGAGCTCACGTGCCCGCATCCGATCGCTAGTATTACTGAGCCACGGTGACTTCAACTTTTGAATCGAATTTTATGTTCAGTACATACGGCATAGTCTTAAAAATTTATAAAATTTCACCAGTATGAGTCATGCTGCAAAAATGTCAGCCTTATATTATGGACGATGATCTGCACTTTTATTTCATTGAAATGGTTTATAATCAATCACTTATAATTCTAGACTGAGATCACTTGTTTTGATTCTTAACTTGCATGGGTACTTTTTATTTCCAAATTGTTCATTTATCTTCTAGTTTCAATTTAGTTTTGTTCAAATTCACTACACCTTATGAGCACTATGAGATTTTACTTTTAGATGAATTTGTTAGACTGGATAACACTTGCACTGTCACTTTATGCCTATTTATATACTTTTTTATTGTTTTTGGAGAAAATACCGCAATATATTAATTGTATTTTAAATATTTATACGGAGTCGATGTTATCGTGACGCACAGCGCCATCTGTATGCAAATATTTGTATGAATAAATAATTTAAGCCGTTGGTTGCAGTTAACATGTATGACAGTCATTATATACTGTCAACAGCAGCCCACTGGCAGTAATAGTATATTGACACATGGGGTGTTCAGTTATTCGACTCGAAACTTACCAAGTAACCATGCATGGTGGTCTCCGTTATTAACAGACGTCTTCATGGGGCATGAACTGGGGAATTTTCATATAATATATGTGGCTATCATGCCGAGCTCCTGGCCATCGAGCATTTATATTTAAAATGAGCAGAATAGAGTCACACACCTAAAATGATAAAAAACACATAAATTATACAATTACAATACATTAAATGAGATGAAGTACTTCCAGATAAATAATAATTTTTAATCAACCCAACAATAGGTTAAACAATGTACAAGTTATACAATGAAACTTACATAGGACTCCACAGAAAGCTCGTAAGGGCGTTTTCTTTCAAGTGATAGCGCTATTTCATCAACAAGTTCTTTAAACATTGCCTTTGTAATGCGATACAATGATAGGTGTTCACCATCAGCCAAATTCAAATAATTTTCACTAGCGCGCAGAATCCATTGCGACTCGCCGTCGCATTACCGCCTATGTTCTAGAGTAAACTAATCCCATGCTAAACACGCTTCAGCCATAATATTTCTCGTATTTCCCTACAACCTCCAAAAATATTCAATTATTTTTCCTTGGCTTCTTGCTTCTGTGTGTTATGTCACTTATGTGACTTGTGTCAACTTGCCATGCCAAAGTCTATGTATGGTCTATATATATAATAATCTATGGTAAGGGTGTTGTGAAAAATCATTCAGCGGAGAGATTTTTCTGTTTGATGAAATTGTACAGTCAAAAAAAATACAATAACAAATTCATAAAGCATAATTGTACAAATAGAATGAAAATATCAACAAATTACACAGTTAACCAAAGAGAATTTAAGGGCAAGAGTAACTAAATCTATGCTTGTCTATGATATTAAGGTACTATCCGAGAATTTGTTAAGTTTGCGACGAATTTCGTTACGATAACCGACAAAAATCGTAACTTTAAGTACAGACTTGGGAATTTCGGTTAGTTTGCGTCGCTACGTACTTAACATCCGAAATCGGTCGCTATCTCATGTACAGATGGTCCCAAATTAAAAAAAAGTGGACATTGATAGTAGACCGCTGATATTTTTTTTTAATTGTTGATACAGTTATAACAGACAAGGCAAAAAAATATTATTGTCCTACTTCAAATACTTTTCTGTAAAAAAATTATTTCTTTTTTTTTTGTATGGGAGTAATTACATTTTATTCAATTTCTCAAAAACCTTAAGCGATGTCGAGATGGCAATCACATATGTTAGAAAACTAATAATTCTGAGTATTTGGCTAGAAGAAACTTATTGCTTATCTCTGCGTACTTTCGAGATAATAGTGACAGAAAATAACCATTTTTTTTAATTTTAGTTATTCGCTTTTTTTCATCATAGCCTTACTGTAGCACAAATAATGTAGGCTAAATGTTAAATAAATAAAAAAGAGACTTCTCTGTAAAAGAGGTAGGCAAACAAATTAACGAGTACATTTTGAACATTCAAAATAGAATTAAAACATAATAACAAAAATGAATAGAATTATTGCAATAGGTCCGCTGGCCAGCAAAATGGATCTTCGACGCTTCGAGAAAAATTCAGACTGGTTACAATCCTAAATAGTTTGGCCAAAATGTCAAAATATCGATTTAAGCAGCATTTTTAAAGTTTCCGAGGAAGTAATTCCAAATTTCGAAACGCAAGTGGATACTCATCAATTAAGTTGTGGCACAAGTAAAAACTGCTTGTTAATATATCTGATAAACTGAAGAAAAGGCGTTCTCTAACACTTCTAGATCACACAGAGGAGGAATTAGTTTATGCTTTATGTGCCAAATTGAAAGTGTCGAAATAACAAAATTAGCAGCTGTATTAAACGAACTCAGCCAAAATAAGGAAAAATGTGAGATGGTACATGATGTACTATTCGCAAAAAAAACTGACAAATCGTGTTTACCAGATAATAAAACGTCAGCGCTTTACACCTCAACAAATTTGTCAAAATGGCAATATCGAAATTTAAGGACTATTCTTGCTTAAGAGAAAATGTGTAGTCTTCCATCCTATCAAAAGCTCCTGGAAGTCAAAAAAACTTGTTATCCTCCAGAGGCAGACATAACTGTAACAGAATCTGATGCCAAGATAAGACTTCAATCGCTTCTAGATTTGACAACTAATAGGATATTAAAAACAATTTAGCACAACTCTGCCGACAAAGAATTGCTAAAACTAATAAGTAAATGGGGTTTTGACGGGTCATCTACTAAAAGTAATGTCACACTCCGACACTAAAATTGACGATTCTTCAGTTTTCATGATTAGTTTGGTTCCGCTTCGTTTGGAAGAAGAGAGTGGTACTATCTTGTGGCAAAATCCTGCTCCCTCTTCAACAAACTACTGACGTCCAATTGGTTGTATGTTTGCAAAAGAGACAAATGAATAGATAAAGAAGGAAAGTGCATCCTTAGAGGAAGAAATCCGTAATCTTGTGCCCATAATTGTTGATAATTTTGATATTAGCCATGTTTTGTACATGACTATGATTGATGGGAAAATTTCTTCTGTGCTTTCCAATACTTCTTCTGCAGCTGTTTGTAATATTTGCAATACCCCACCTAGCAAAATGAATGACTTGGACTTTGTATTCAAAAGACCAATCAGTGAAGATATGTATAAATATGGTCTATCTTCGCTTCATATGTGGATAAGATCTATGGAATGCATTTTACACATTTCGTACAACTTACACTTCAAAAAGTGGGCAGCACGAAAAGAAAATAAATTGTTAAAAGAATTTGACAAAAGAAGAATTCTGGAAAAGAACTGGTTTGTTAATTGACATGGTAAAACAGGGATTTGGTACAACCAATGACGGTAACACGGCAAGAAGGTTTTTTCAAAATTATGAAGTATCTGCTGAAATAATGGGTATCCACCCTGATTTAAACAAGAGATTTGCAGTCATTTTACAAACAATTTCATCTGGCCACCTTATTAATATCAACTTGTTTAGGGAATATTGTAAAGAAACAGCAATGCTGTATGTAAACTTATATCCATGGTATTACATGCCTTCAAGTGTCCATAAATGGTTGATACACGGTATCAAACACTTGAAGCTGATATTTGTGAAAATTTCTCCTTTATTCCGATAGGTATGCTTTCCGAAGAAGCTTCCGAAGCGAGGAATAAAGATTTCCGGAATGTTAGAATGGCAATCGGTTAAATCGGCAGAGTTCAGACTAATTTAGACATTATTCACAGCTTTCTAATTAGCTCAGATCCTTATATCAGCCATATCAAACCAAAGTTTGCTCGTTTACATAAACAGTTGTTCCCAGGGGGTAGTGCTTTGATCTTGAACAATGAATTGCTTTCGTTGGAAAACGAGGAAATAGAGATTTCTCAAGAGAATATAGACCCTAATATTAATCTTTCAGCATAATATTTTCTCAAAATCGTTTGTGAACATATTCAACTTTAGGTTTGCAGCTTTATTTATCTTCGTTTTGGTTGTGTTTTTTAGGTCATAGCTTTTCAGTTTTTAGTGAACCCCCATAACCTCTTTTACAGAGAGTTTCGTTTTATTTATTTGACATTTCGCATAGGTACATTATATGGGCTCATGACGTAATTCGTGAGCGTATTACGTCATGAGAGACGGCCATCTTGTTATCCCGGCAAACTCGCGTCGATGCTCCATTTTGCTGGCCAGCGGACCTATTGCAATAATTCTATTCATTTTTGATGCTCTCCGGTAGTGTGGATGATGCCATCACAGACATTTTGTATGGGGCTAATTTGTGTGCCCTACGCAAGACAGATGGTGGCATTCGTCCTATTGCCGTGGGATGTACGTACCGACGTATGGCAGCCAAACTCTGTTGTAAATATTACAAAACCGAGTTATCTTTGAAGTTCCAGCCCCTCCAAATTGGTTTTGGTTCAAAGGGGGGCTGTGAGGCTGCCATACATGCTTTATCAACCTACCTTGGCTCCAGTAAAGGTGAGGTCATTCTCAAGGTCGATGTGAAGAATGCTTTCAACTCGGTGAACAGAGACACCTTGTTGAACCAAGCTAAATTAGAAACACCCAAAATTTATAATTTTCTTTGGCAATGTTACAGATACCCCTCCAAATTATTATACAAGGACAACCTTTTGAAATCAGCTGTTGGATGTCAACAAGGAGACCCTCTTGGACCGGTAATTTTCAGTTTAGCTATTCAGCCCATTATTCGGCGGTTAAATTCTAAATTTAATGTATGGTACCTAGACGATGGGACTCTAGGGGGAGATGTGGAGACAGTTTTACAAGATTTGGCATTTATTAAAAATGAATTTAGATTAATTGGTTTAGAACTAAATGACAGCAAATGCGAGATTTTTTTAAACGACGTTTCGGACAAAATTTCTACTATCTCTAAATTCAATTCCATAGCTCCCACCATCAAAATTTTAGAAAAAGACTCTTTACGTCTCCTCGGGTCCCCAATCCTAGAAGATGCCTATACCCCATTTATAGAGGAAAAAATTCAAAATTTTAGTGACATTTCGGATCGCCTACTCAAAATTAATATACACTCGGCTTTCACTATTCTTCGGTATTGCCTATTCGTTCCAAAATTCACCCATGCCCTACGATCAACGCCATTTTTTAAACATTTAACGATTTTGAAAAAAATGGACGAAATTATAGAAAATACCCTCACCAAAATTTTAAATGTGGCCTTGGATGACCGAGCTTTACTACAAGCGACTCTACCGATTCGCTTGGGTGGGCTCGGTATTCGCAAAATTTCAGATGTCAGCTTACCAGCGTTCCTGTCTTCAGTCCACAGTACCGAAGAATTAACTAGGAAAATCCTTGCACCTACACTAGTCAATTCTGAAGTATTGTGTAAGACTGATGCAGTGAACGCTTGGAAAATTGCATGTCCAAACACCGATCTCCCAAGGAACCTCTTCTCACAGCGTCAGTGGGACGGGCCGCTCTGCAGCTTAGTTGGAAAAAAATTACTAAATACATGTTCCAATGCTGCTGAGCGTGCCCGTTTACTGGCGGTTGGAGTGTGGGAATCGGGTCTTTGGCTACAAGCTCTTCCGTCATCTAACGTAGGGACTATGTTAGATGACACTACCTTCCGCATCGCAACTTGTCTCCGTTTAGGCGCGCCGTGTGTTTCTCCGCATCAATGCCGCTGTGGAGAAGCCGTTGACAGACTCGGACACCATGGTCTGTCGTGTTGCAGGAGCGCAGGGCGAATTCCACGGCACGCCAGCCTCAATGACATAATCCGCCGTGCTCTTGTCACCGCCGGTGTACCAGCTGTACTAGAACCAAACGGTTTGGCGCGTGACGATGGCAAGAGACCGGATGGCATGTCGTTAATGCCATGGAAGATGGGTAGGACTCTGGTGTGGGACGCCACATGCGTTGATACCATGGCTCCTACCCATATAACTAGCACGGCTGGCTGTGCTGGAGCTGCTGCTGCTTCTGCAGAGGCTCTCAAGCGGCGCAAATACTCCAATCTCATCGGAGATTATGAATTTGTGCCGTTTGGAGTCGAGACTTTGGGGTCATGGGGTCCGAGCGCTCGCAACCTCTTCCGTGAGATTGCGAAGCGTATGGTCGACGCTTCTCGTGACCAGAAGGCTGGCCTCTTTTTAGGTCAGAGAATAAGCATTGCCATACAACGTGGCAATGCTGCCAGTCTTCTGGGAACGCTGCCACAAGAGGCATGCGATGCGGAGGAATTCTACGACGCATTTTAATTGTTCTTAGCTATAAGTTGTATAATAGTTATTTTATTTTTATTGTATTTAATATTTATAAATTATTTAATATTATTTCTGTATAGATTACTTAGAATTGAGATATTGTTTCTATTTTATATTCCATGTCAAATATGTATGATTTGATGACAATAATTAAATTTTTATTATTATGTTTTAATACTATTTTGAATGTTCAAAATGTACTCGGTCTACTATCAATGTCCACTTTTTTTTAATTTGGGACCAGTGTGCGGCGTCGTGGACTAGTTTTTCCTTTAGTTTTAGGGGTAAACGTGCGTAGGAGTTGGTAGCACTGGACAGCAAAGTCAAATGTCCTTTTAAAGATCTGTATTCATGAACGGTGGGGGGCTATCTTTACTTTATGTCACGTTAAATGTCACTAATGCCAATGTCAGCGAGACTTGTTCTGTGCGGTATTCTGTGCTGATAATAAATATTAAAACTGCTATTTTATTACAATATTTACAGAAACAATTGTTCTGTACACTTTATCACGGCAAAAATTCTAATTTCAAATCCAACGAAGGTTTTCTATTGTGGACGTGTGTATTAAATAATACGAAACTGTATTGTGACTTGTGTGGTCTTTACATCAGGATCGTTCCGCAGAATAACTATTGACATAATAAAAAGCGACAAGTGAGTCTGTATTACGAAGTTCAATGACGAAAAGACTTGGCTATTTATAATATAGAAATAGGAGTTGAGTGAAAGTTTTTATAATGGCTAAAAATTATACGTTGGGTTCTGAGACACAGGAGTCCTTATTGTATTCAGCTAGACATGGTGAATTATCGGTGGTCAAAGCATTACTGGAGGCGAAAATGGAGGGAAAGCTAACTTTGGATATTAATTGTAAAGGTATGAATATTTTAAAAATAAAGTTGTGATATTTATAAATGAATTATTTTATCCCATAGGAAATCCACATTTTATTATTAATTTATAACCACAATAAGAAAACTTAATGGGTATCTTCTATGACTTACCAAAACTTCGTAGATATTTTTTTAAGTTTACTGCAATTTGAGGAATAAGGAAATCATAATTTTGAAATACTTTAATTATTGAAACTTAATAAAGCTGAAAACGTTTGTTTGTGTGAAAATGTTAATCTTTGAAATTAAAGTTATTATTTGTTAATTCATTTTGTATGTGTTGCCTGTTTGCCTAGACGTAAGTGCATGAAAGACAAACACACACACTAGCTGTTGTGTTATGTGTATAATTATTAATGTTTTTGGCATGTCTACCTAGTAAAAACTCTCCAAAACCAAATCCATACACAAATACACATAACACTAAAAATTTGTCATCTGTGAAATGGCAGTAAAGTGCTTAACTGCTATGTCTAAACTTAACAACATGATATATTTTTTTACATTTCATAAGATTTGTAAAAAGTATTGCATTAATTTACAACTTTATTATATATTGCAAAACCTTTCACTCTGTATTTCAAATAAATGAGAGTTTTTATTTTCTTTCAATGTCAAACCGAAAACTAGATTACATTCTTCATAGGTTATTTTTTAGTGTTGCCAGCTTAATGGTTATGTGGTTGGCAATATGATCAAGATTGTCCAGGTTCAAATCCTGGCCATTACACTATCGATGTGAATCCACTTCTAGCTCTATTAGTAATCTTAGTTTTACAAATAAAAAAAGCTGCTGAGTTTCTTGCCAGACTTCTGACGATTCTGCGAATTCGAATTGGTGGTCTATTTGCCCATTGGTGGTCTATTTGCCCATTGGTGGAACAATAAACATTTGAATTTGAATACTCTTTTTTGTCATATAATTAATATTGAATAAATCGAGATTGGTGGTTGATCCTGTCGGGTCGGGTGTTGGTTGTCTCTGGCACTACTCGTCAGCGGACTGGGATGGACTTCGTGACTATTTTGCGTCCATCCCGTGGGTTGAGCGCTGCTTTGAAGGTAAGAACCCATTGGATTGTGCTACTGCTGTCGCCGGTGAGATCGGTCTGGGTATGGAATACTATATCTCATACACCGATGTCACCGGTGACCGCGGGGTGCGCCCTTGGTTCGGGCGCGAGTGTGCGGAAGCTGTTGAACAAAAACAGTCTGCGTACCGCGCTTGGGTAAGGGCGCGCGCCACGCGCCATCCCAATCTGGGCCACTTCAAGGCGGCGTACAACAGAGCCACAAAGGTCTGCAGAAGGGCCTACGTCAGAGCGGATGCCCTGCGCATAGCGCGGCTTGGTCAAGAGCTAGTGATGCATCCCACGGGAAGCCGTGGCTACTGGCGACTGGCTAAAGCCGTGCAAGCCAACTTCTGTCAGCCTTCGCTGCCTCCGCTGCGTAACCCTGATGGATCCCTGGCCCATGAGCCGCAAGAGAAGGCAAATCTGCTGGCTAATCTCTTTGCGGCCAACTCCCGAATCGATGATTGTGGTACGCAGCCACCAACACTACCCGACAGTGACCACGCGATGCCTGATATCCATATCAGGCAACGCGATGTCCGTGCAGTGCTGCAATCACTCGATGTCCGGAAAGCCAGTGGTCCGGATGGTATTCCAGCGGTAGTCTTGAAAAAATGTGCAGCGGAGTTGTCTCCAATGCTTACGCGCCTGTACCGGCTATCCTACAGTTCGGGTACAGTGCCTTTGCCTTGGAAAGAGGCGAATGTTCAGCCGATTCCCAAGAAGGGGGATCGCTCGGAGCCAGCCAACTATCGACCCATAGCCGTCACCTCAGTGCTGTGCAAAGTGTTCGAGCACATAATCAACAAACAGCTCATGCGGCACCTAGAGGATCACTCCTTAATTAATGACCGGCAATATGGCTTCAGACCGAAACGGTCAACGGGTGATCTTCTAGCATACGTTACCCATCTTTGGGGTGAGGCTATGGACAAGCACGGCGAGTCACTGGCAATTAGTCTTGACATCGCCAAAGCTTTCGATAGAGTCTGGCACAAATCGCTTCTTTCCAAGCTACCTGCCTTTGGTCAGCCTTCTAGGCTGTGCAACTGGGGTGCTAGCTTCCTGCAGGGGCGCCGTATTCGCGTCCTTTGTGACGGACGAGCTTCGGAGTTTCTGCAGGTTAATGCTGGCGTGCCCCAGGGGTCCGTCTTATCACCCACTCTCTTTCTTCTGCATATCAACGACATGCTGTCTACCGGCAATGTTCATTGTTATGCAGACGATAGCACTTTGCATGGGAGTTATCATGGACATCCTGCGGCCAAGCAGTCGGATATCGCGGAGAAAAGGCAGCTTCTTGTCACTGAGCTTGACGGGATCCTGAATCACATTTCTCAATGGGGCTCTGAGAACCTGGTTGAGTTCAATGCCAAGAAGACGCAGGCATGCGCGTTTACAGCAAAAGTATCTTCTTTCCTTCCCCTCCCCACTCTTCAGAGCACGCCACTGCCACTGCAGGACAATCTCAATATCCTAGGTATGGATGTTCGCTGCAACCTGAATAACAAAAACTACATCGAAAGTATCATCAAAACAGCCTCACGAAACCTCGGAGTCCTGAACAGAGTGAGACGGTTTTTCACGCCGGAGCAGCGGTGTCTTCTATACAAGACACAAATTCGCTCCTGTGTGGAGTACTGCTCGCATCTCTGGGATGGTTCAGCAAAGTACTTACTAGATGCTCTCGACAGATTGCAGCGACGTGCGGTCCGCATCATTGGGAATCCCGAGATCACGAACACCCTAGAACCTTTACAGCTGCGTAGAGATGTTGCGTCCATGGCTGTATTTTACCGTTTGTACCATGGGGAGTGTTCTGATGAGCTCTTCCAATTAGTCCCACCCTCCCCTTTCCTACACAGGACAACGCGTGCAGGTCTTAGATGTCATCCGCACACGGTGCAAAACATCCGATCAAGAACCAAGCGGTTCGGAGACTCTTTCCTCTGTCGCACCATTAAGGCCTGGAATTCATTACCAGCTCACGTGTTTCCTTCTTCCTACAGTCCCGGGTCCTTTAAGCGGGGCGTGAAAAAGCATATGATGAGGCCGTCAAGCTGAGTGTCACCATTGTCACACGGTATGTGTAAGTAATGGTGACCCTCTTTTCTGGGACTTTCCCTTCAGCTTACCATCAGGCAAGGCGAAGTCCAATTGACGTGTCCTATATAAAAAAAAAAATAAAAAAAAATGCAAATCTTTGTATGCATGAATATGAGTGTTTGCATTGGTCTGGTTATGCGTCGGAGAGCAAGTTAAGCCGTCGGTCCAAGTTGCCATACGAACATCTATGACAGTCGTTACTGGTAGTTGGAGTCCAAAAGTTCTAAAAACTGGCCTAACTGCAATGCTTTGTTATCGCCATAGGGTTGAGGAATTCAGATTGCTCGGAAGTCGCTTCATGGAAAACATCAAAGTTAACCTAAATCAACAGTTTGACTGAATAAAGCAGTCCCCAGACTCAGAGTTGAAAGCTTCGGATGCAACTGAGATTAACGCTAGGATCAAAAATCATACTATATAGCTAAATACATATATTACTTTATTGAATTTTTGTTCCGGTGTACGGTGAATTCTCTCTATAATTTTACACTCAATAATTCACCTACTGAGTCTTTCTCTGCACCGCCTTTGGTTGACTGGTAGAGAATGTCTATGTACTTTTTTTTTTTACGTGCGCAAAATCCCCACGTATACCTCCCCACCGGAGTCGGTGGATGAGGTTATGTCGGACTCGAACCGACTAAAATGCATGCCGCCTGTGGGTCGTTTTGGTTGCCGAAGGTGAGGTTGACAGCCATATCCCTCGCACCCCGGCCTACTCAGGGCCATCTCTCATGATCTGGCCCTCTCCTCGGGTGTGTGGGGACTACAGAGTCCCTAACTCGTCCCCGGAAACGGGGAGGCGTGCCTGCTTCTGCCAGGGTGACAGGCGACTCCACCAGTCACCCCCAGGCCTGCGCTCATGAGTTGCCTTTGTACGCGGGCGATTCAAGCGATCGGGCTTGGCTTGCGATCCTTCGTCGCTCCCGCTGCCGCTCCCGCCCCGCCTCCTCCTTCACGAGCAAGTAATGGCCGCCCACGCATCCACGCAGCGGACCATCGCCGCGAGTAAGGTGGAGAGCGTGAGAACTCTCACTCCCAGGGGCGCCACTAGCCTCCGCCACCCGGACACTCGGTGAGCGTGTGCGGCCCCGAGTCCTCGCTCGCGACGCATGGATGGCACTCGGACGTTGGCTATTCCTCCATCTGACGCAGATACTTCCCGAAGCACCCGTGCTCGGTGATCATCTGCGTCAGACGGTACGAGAGTCTGCCGTGTGGCCTCTCTAGCCACTCCCCCGATGCCTATGTACTTGTGCATAAAGTTTAAAATAAAAATTAAAATAAAAAAAATAAAAAAGTCAAGATTATATTACCCTTTATACTAACTAGATCTCTTATTGACACATTGTTGTGTGGTTTAGATATTATATCTTAACGAGTCATAGCTTATGAATATTTAGTATGCACTTGTCACATTTCAATATTGTAGTAATAATAATATTGAACTAATGAACTGTGACAATCAGTAGATGAGTCATTACTTACTATGCAAAGTGACGTGACCTTGTTGTACCTACTAGGCATAGTGTATTATGTTATCTGTATACACTTGTGGTAGGTTTAGGTACCATAATGTGAGTGTGACTCCCTTTGCGTTGCACACGTCCTTAGTCCACGGTAACCACTTGCCATCAGGTGGGCCGTGTGCTTGTATTTTTTTTATACCACTTAGGTGGCAGACAAGCGCACGGACCACCTGATGGAAAGTAGTTACCGTGGCCTATAGACGTGTGTAACACCAGTCAAGCCACACTCGCGCTGCCGACCCTGTAAGCACAGAGTTCCTGTGCCGTCAGTGTAGAGGACAAAGCAGGACAATCATCCCACTGACAACACAAATTCTTCAGTGAACTCTGGCTACCCTACTCACCGCTGGGAACACAACACGAAGTTATTATAACCGCGGTATTCTGTAGGGCGGAGGTACTTCACCAGTCGGACTGCTCAATTGGGTGGAAATACCGCCGTGTCCTACCTCCTAGGAAAATCAAGTGGTATAAAAATAAAATAAAAAGTCTGTACGTGCGAAATATTCCCACGGATACCTAGGTAGAAGTTATGTCAGACTCGAACCGACTAAAACGTACGACGTCTGTGGGTCGTTTTTGGTTGCCGAAGGTGAGGTTGACAGGCATATCCCTCGCAGACCGTAATGCTTGTTAATGCTTACTTTTAGTCCCAAACTTCCTGAGACAATGCCTTTTTGTTATGTCGGCCTCTTTGGCGTAACGATAGAACGTTCGACTACTACGCAGGAGGCGCAGGATCGATTCCCGCTCAATACAAATATTTGTATGCACGAATATTTATATTAGAACTGGTCAGTGTGTCTCTACTCGTATGTATGATATGTATGTGTTTACAAAAGCATAATTATTTAAGTACGTTTACCCGCATTCTAATTTCCATAGCACAAACTAGATAGGCTATGCTCACCATGGGTCTAGATAGCGTTGTGTAGAATGTTGTGGAATATTTATTTATTTTGAGATTCCGTACCCAAAGGCTAAAAACGAAACCCTATTGCTGTCTGACGACTTGGGCAACCACGCGCAGGGCACGCCATAATACTACAACGCATAAGTAATGTTCGTGAAGGAGACGGTGGAGCGGGAATGGAGGAGACTCGCTAACCGCATTACCCGCGACGAGCGAAGGCTTCTCGGGAGTCGGAGGTCGCAGAATGACCTCTGTCTCCCATGTACCCTAGCAGAAGCAGGACGCGGTGGCGGCGCGAGTTGCGCGCTTTCCCATGCCCCGGTATTGCATGAAGATTCCGTGGTCCCCACTCCCGAAGAGGGCCTGGGTGCGAGAAATATGCCTCCGGCAACTTTGGACCCTCAGACGGTGTGCGTTTTAGTCCACCGGCTCTGGCGGGGGGGAATTTTTCGCACGATAATAAAAAGACCCTATTACTATCTGTCACCAGGCTGCGTCTCATGAATCATGACAGCTAGAAATTTCTGGGTGGATGGTGATTCATTTCTGTTACCACTTAAAAAATTACTAAACACTGTATATTCACTTCAAAAATAGATAATGGTTCAGATAACTTTTTTTTTATACCACTTGGTTGACAGACAAGCACACGGCCCACCTGATGGAAAGTGGTTACCATGGCCTATGGAGGTGTGCAACGCAAAGGGAGTTCCACTCGCGCTGCCAACCCTGTAAACAAGAGTTTCTGTGCCGTCAGTGTAAAAGATAAAGCAGGACAAGCTTTTGGGTCTTCCCACTGACAGTACGAAATCTCTCTAGTGATCTCTGGCTACCCTACTCACCGCTGGAAACACAACACGAGGCTACTTCCCCAGTCGGACTACTCAATTGGACGGAAATACCGCCGTGTCCTACCTCCTCTAAAAACTTCTTCATGTGCTAGTCGCCACTTGACTGGTTATTACATTACTATGCAAAATGTTTTAACCTTGATAAGTAAGTTTTCCCACGCGCCTACAATATGGGGTTCTTCAAAATGGGCATTAGAACATTTCTTCAGTGTCGCCAGCAGTCGTGCTGCCGACCCTGAAGAAACCTTCTAATGCCTTCTGACGCCCCTGGTGTTACACACGTCTATAGGCCACGGTAACCACTTCCCATCAGGTGAGCCGTGTGTAAGTCTGCCAACTAAGTGGTATAAAAAAATTGTCGTTATCATCTGCCTGCCCTTGTCCCGTCATTCTCCTCCGAACCTTCCTATCAGATCTCATTTCCACAGTTACTCCCCTCTTTCATGCAGTCCATCCATCTTGAGCTCACCTCTGCTTCGAAAGCCCTCTGCATTCATACTTTGAACCTTTTTTCCAACATTACGTTCATCTCTTCTCATAGTATGAACCAAACCAGTTTTTCATTCATTGGTGCCACTTTCAAACTTCTTTTAAGTAAGATAGACATATATTATATTATCATTAAGCTTAGTAATTAATATTATCTGAAGATGAGCAACTTTCTTTTGTGCTCCATTTACTACAAACAGATCCAAAATTAAACAACAAAAGTAAAGAAGAAAGTTTAATTTTTGAAGATAAAATTAATTTTAACGAGATAGTTGGTTCCTATTCAGAAATTTGTTGGATTATAGTATCGCTGCACAGTTTCATCCGCGTTCTGATCCCGTTAGATTATCGGCAAAAAAAGTTTGTTAGCTAGTAGCTTGTGCTCAGAGATAATATAGCATTCTATCAATGAAAGAATATTCGAAATCGGCTCAGTAGTTTTCGAGTATTTCGAGAGTTCCCAGCCTCATCCGAGGCTTTCAACTCGGAGTTTGGGGTCCGCTTTACCCAGTCTGACTGCGGATTTGGCTAAACTTCGATACTTAACGTGAAGCGACTGCTATCTGACCTTCACAACTCAAAGACGATATCGAAGCATTGTAGTTAGACCAGTTGTTGTTTTTAGGGCTCTAACTAAAGGTTACGGCGCCTCCTTCTGCGAGCAAGTAAAGCTCGTGAAGGAGATAGGGGAGCGGGAACGAAGGAGATGCGCGCCTCGCCATACCCGGGGATGGGATGGGGACTACATGGTCCCCACAGCCGAAGAGGGCCGGCTCACAAGAGACGCTCCTGGGCCGGCCGGGGTGCGAGCTCAGATAATCTCACCTCCGACAACTTGCGGTCCACACAGTCGGCGTGCGTTTTAGTCGGTTCAAGTCTGACATAACCTCCGCCACCGGACCCGGTGGTGGGAATCCGTGGGGATTTTGCACACATTAAAAAAGGTATGGAAACCGAGACCGACGGCTTACCGTGCTCTGCGAGGCACGACAAGACCAATGCAAATACCTAGGCTGTCCAGTAGTTTTCGAGTATATCGATTACAAACAAACAAATCCTTTCAAAAGGAAACTAAATCATTCTATTGAAATAAAATTCATATCTACAAATTGTGGGTATCGTGATTTATTTGATATTTTTACTATTTATTTAGCCCGACGTTCCTCTTACTTTTCAGCAGTTATTTTAACTAAATTATATTTCTATGTAATTGTAGGTAAAAATAAGACCAACCTGGGATGGACACCGCTGCATTTGGCAACATACTTCGGCCACACAGATGTAGTGCAGGCTCTGTTAGATGCTAATGCTAACGTCGACGAGGTCAACGACACTGGTGACACAGCATTGCATAAAGCGTCTTTTATTGGTAATGAGGTAGGTCTAGCTATCAATCAATCAGTGTATTGCAGTCCACAGAGGTCTCTCTGAATGTTCTCCGGTATGACCGCTGTTCGCACTACTACCGATCCCTTTCTCACGGTTCCGCACCTGGACACGCGAGAGATCAGCGGAACTACATAACTAAAGATGTGTAGAAACCACTGACTGCAGCCAATCAAAAATGATGATGCCGTCGGTGATCAAACGGCTTGCGAAATGTCTCCTATAATTAAACAGAACAAGTCTAAGAACAATTATGGGAACAACAATGGACCACCAGAACAAGTCTAAGAACAATTATGGGAACAACAATGGACCACTGTCCCTTCAACATGCACCTATCACCATCGGGATCACGGACAGACTCCTTTGCAGGGGGTTTTTCGTTTCCAAGGAAACGGTAGCCCGATAATAACGATTTCAAATCCTCGGCACAGTGAGGTTGCTCCACTAAGTCTGTGAAGCCCTTAGTAACTAGGCTGGCTGCTCTAGCCAGTGCTCTTCACGTAAAAAGTCCTAAAAAGGGAAGCAAAGTACGGACAAAAGAGTCTTTTTCCAATCCAATCCAATCTCCCAATGTACGCTATTGCTCTCGATCCCGATCTATCACCTTCGGCATCCAGTCTGTTCCAGCTACCCCGTTCAGGTTGTCAGTTTAGATCGAAGTCAAGCTGTAGTACGATGTAGTTGGAGATCAGAGGTGTATGTATGCTTTATCAAAATTTTCTCGGCCCGAGTTGGCAATCTACTTATTTAGAGTAGATTTAGAGGCACAATGCACCTGCTGGTAGGGAATGGATGGACGGTTGCTCGTGCTTTTTTTGCATGCGGTTCATTTTCATTCTAAAGTAGACAAGCCTTGTGCGGTTAGTATGTTCTAGGTCTAACGGACGAGGCTTAGCTGAGGTCAGACGCCGTTGATCTCATTAAAGTGGTATAAGTCAAACGTAAAGGAGTAGAAGTAAGGAGTTCCTAGGCTCCGACGTAAAAATCTGAATGCAACTAGCAAAGTTTAAGATGACAATGAGTACCTTCTGATTGTAAAAGTAGTGCAAACAATAAAACGTAAGAAATTGATTCGCTTCTGCAGTTACCTGTAAGCAACCACTACTGCTCTATCCAAAAGTAAACATACAGCTCATGACAAATTGCAGCTTGATGGCAATAGGTTTGCCCCCTATTACGTGGAACCTATACTTCTTAAAACATTCTAATGTTAACAGGAGCTCGTCATACTGCTGCTGAAATACAGAGCAGATGTCAACGTAATGAATGGTGAAGGTAAGACGCCTTGTGACGTCTCCAAAACTAAGGATGTTCAGCGATTATTGGAAGCGGCTGAAAAGTCCGAGAGGCATGAACGGGAGCGACTGCTCCTCACCGCCGCTAAGGAAGGCAACATTGAATATATTCAGGAGTTGGTGAGTTATAAAATCTTTTAAAGCCATGTATAGTTCCCGACATATATCTTGACACCAAGTCGCTAGAAAAACCAGGTCTTTTTTATTCGTGTGGAAATCTGAACTCCCTGCTGCGGCTTTCCCATGCGCCTACAATATGGGGTTCTTGAAAAGAGGTATTAGGTTTCTTCAGGGTCGGCAGCGCGAGTGTGACGCCCCTGGTGTTGCACGCGTCCATAGGCCACGGTAACCACTTCCCATCAGGTGGGCCGTGTGCTTTACTGCTACCTAAGTGGTATAAAAAATCTCCAGTGGATATTATCGCTGTCGGCCATCGGTGGTGGTTAACTCAGACCGACTAAAACCGCACACCGTCTTGGCTCTTTAGATGATACCGAGGTGTAAGGTTGCCTAGAGCATAAATACCTTCATCATACATCACCCCAGCTGACCCCAGGCCATCTACGGTTCTAAGATGACCTCCTTGAAAGCACGGTATCCCCAACGATCTCCGGAAAGGACGGGGGGAGGTCGAAGGTCATTCCGCAGCGTACCTTATGTCTGATTATCAATTTATCTCCTTCTTCGCTGTAGCATCACATCCTTAAAAAGTACCAAAAAAACTGTGCATAAAGAGTACATTTTTTGACATCGCTGGGGTCAAGATAGCCGGTAATTGTACAAATGCTATGATGAGACCGTCAAGCTGAGTGTCACCATTGTCACACGGTATGTGTAAGTACGTAAGTAAGTGACCCTCTTTTCTGAGACTTCGCCTTCAGCTTACCATCAGGCAAGGCGAAGTCTATTTGATGTGTTCTATATAAAAAAAAAAACTGAACACAAAGGTCGACTCAATGTCACATGACACTCATTCTGTTTTCCAGCTAAGCGGCCCGTATGCGCCAAATATAAACTGCGTGGACGCACAAGGCAACACCTGTTTACACTGTGCCGCTTACAGAGGACACACTAGACTGGCTGTGTTGCTACTTCAGAACGGTGTTGTTACTACTATTAGAAATAATTCTGGTGAGTTTATATACTTCAATTGAGATTTATTGGTTTGGCCACATCAACGTGTTTGAGAACACCTTGATGTGGCCATCGGTTTGAATGATAAAGTTAAACTAAACTAGGCGCTAAAAACTAGAAGTGGAGTGTTTTTTTTGTCAATTTGACTGCGGTCAAAGAATTAAAGAATCAATTTCATTTATTCAGTTTAGGCACGTAAAAAGCACATATAAACGTCAAAATTGTACAATTATGTCAAGAAATACTACTCTTTCGCTGGTTCGCTAGGTTAGTACCGATATTGGCTCAGCCGTTTCGAAGATTGCACCTATAAAATAAAAATAAAAAATACGTTTCGAGAATTGAATGTTGAATGTATATTTATAACAAAACCATATTATTTTATGCATTCATGAAAGGCCTTACATTTTTTCTAACGTTAAAAACAGCCACACCAAATTTTATTTATTTGTATATTTTTTTATTAATTACGGTCTTTTTTTCTTGATAGGACAATTAGCAATCGACATGGCTAAGGATACGGAGATGCGCGAAGTGCTGGGCGTCCGGCCTGTACAGAGCCTGCAGAGAACATCAGCTAGGTTCGAAGGACCTTTGATGAAGCGGTCCCGCTTCTTGGGATGGAGACCTGTTTGGGTGAGTGGCCTACGGAACTTATGACGTCACTATTTTATGAACGATCATAGAGTAAAGTTGTAGTTAGAATATACTAAATACCGAAGACAGGCTTGGTGACATTCATTCATGGGTCATTTTTATATCATTTCACTTTTTGTTCATTATTATTCGTCGTCCTCCTGCCCTTATCCCAAGATTATTTGTGGTGCGCGCAACATGTGTTCTTTTTCCATTCATCTAGTTGCAGTCATTTCAACATTCACCCCCTTTTTAACCACATCACCATTCACACAGTTCATCCACCTCATTTTAGGCCTCCCTCTCCTCTTGTAGCCATCCACTTCCATAGTTAGTGCCTTCCTTACGACATTACTTTCATCCCTAGTTCATTATTGTTGTATATTTGAAATTGAAGTGTTACATACATATAATCACGTCTTTATCCCCAGAGGGTTAGGCAGAGGTGAATTTAACACCCACATTTCACCAGTAACTTTATTCGGTCCCACGTATCTATAGGTGGTAAGCTTATTGCCGTATTTCGGGCACTATTGTTTACTCGAGCCATGCATCTGAGGTTGATTGCGTCTGGGCTGTATACAGGGTGTATTTTTGAAACGGGGCAGTAATGGCAAGTACCTTAACCGTTGCAGTTACAGCAAAACGTTCTTAAAAGACCTTCCCTAACTTTTTGGTACATTTTGAACTGCATTCACAGATTTTGTAAAAAACTTACAGTTAGCAAAAAAAATGCAAATAGTTCAAATTTTTTTATGCCAATCGATTCTATTTCAAGTGGGGATCAAAAAACTGTATGGGACCATTTTAGCTTTCAGTACTAGAAAAGACAGAAATCGCCAAAAACGTTTCCCATACATTTCGTACGGAAATATGATAAATCAACTCGAAACTCATAGGTCAAGTAAAATTTTGAACTTTTGAAATAAAAAAAATCATTTAAACATTTAAGAAATTAGTTTATGAAATAAATTGCTCAAAATGATTTCCATTTTCACGAATACATAAGTCTATCCTTTTTTGCACTGAACGAATGGCGGCTAATAATGTTCTGGGATGAATATTACGTAAAATGGTAATTAATGCATCCTTGAGCTCTTGAACACTGGCGTACGTCGTCTTATACACCTCGTTTTTCACGAAGCCCCATAAAAAAAAATCAAGTGGTGTTAGATC
Organism: Eilema griseolum; assembly: GCA_963662185.1. Classification (NCBI taxonomy): domain Eukaryota; kingdom Metazoa; phylum Arthropoda; class Insecta; order Lepidoptera; family Erebidae; genus Eilema; species Eilema griseolum. The sequence goes on from OY759230.1 coordinate 4,919,267, forward strand.
GGGGCTACGAGGTGGCCACTGTGTTGGACCATGTGTACCTATCCACTGTGTACCGAATAGGCGGCTCAAATTTAAACGTGAAAGGTGACTGTTATGTGGCGGAGCACCATCTTGTTGAAAATGAACTTTTCGCAATTCCGACAGGGGCCATTAGTCCATCTCGTTTTCAAGATGGTGTAAAATGACTTCATTATACATGGCAGAATTCAGTTTCCCTTCCTAAAATTCCACCATTATGACTCGATTGGACATTATACCACACCAACAGTTGAATGAGAAGCGAACCTGATTATGACTTGCCGTAACTCTTGCAGTGGATTTTCTTTGGACCAATAGTGGTGATTTTTTCTGTTGTACATACCGTTATTGGAAAAATTCGTTTCGTCTGACCACAGTATGTAATTTAAAAATTCATGATCTCTGCTTATTTTTCCTCTTAACCACCTGCAAAAGGTAAGCCTTCGAACATCATCACCCGGATGTAATACTTGAACTATGCGCCCATATCGATAGCACTTGTAGCCGTATTTCTTCCATATCTTTATCACAAGGGAGTGGGATACACCTACTTCAACGGCGACTTGCCTGGACGATACCTCTGGATATGCTTCGACATAAGTCAGAACCGCAATCTCCGTGTCCATGTCCACACGAGGCTGCCGCTTTCTTTTGAAAGAACCCTGCAATTCCAGGTTTTTCAAAAGATTTGTAATAACCTTTCTTGTGTGCACATGCCGCAACGGATACTTATTGCGGTACCACACTAATGCAGCTCCCGCATTTCGATTATTGACAAAATACGCTTCTTATAAGTAAATTTTTTCACGATTAGAAGACATTTTAGCGAAAATCCTTAATTAATAACTCATACGAAGTTTCTCAGCTGAAACTAAGTATAACACACAGATTTTCGAATCAAATTCGAAATTTGAGGGTAAAAATTATTTTTATTTACTTTACAGTCTATTCTACCCACTTCCTGGCCATAACAAAAAGTTGACCATCGTAGAAATTTGTTTCTATTGCCGAAATGTATGGGAAACGTGTTTGGCGATTTCTGTCTTTCCTAGTACTGAAAGCTAAAATGGTCTCATAGAGTTTTTGATCCCCATATGAAATAGAATCGATTGGCATAAAAAAGATTTTTTGGTCTTTTTGCATTTTTTTTGCCAACTGTAAGCATAACATAACATAAACTCACGCCTATATCCCCGAAGGGGTAGGCAGAGGTGCTAGCACCCACATTTCGCCAGTTATTGGCATAAAAAAGAATTTTTGGACTTTTTGCATTTTTTTTGCCAACTGTAAGCATAACATAACATAAACTCACGCCTATATCCCCGAAGGGGTAGGCAGAGGTGCTAGCATCCACATTTCGCCAGTTTATGTTTAGGTCCCAATGTAATAGGTGGCGAAGCCTATTGCCATTAACCGGACACTTATAAACCTGCGATAAATACACACATAACTTCGAAAAGCATCGAAAAGTCATTGGTGTGTGCCATGGTAAAACCTGGGATCGAACCCGAGACCTCGTCTCAGCAGTCCATTACTCATACCACTAGGCTACCGCGGTAACTGTAAGGTTTTTACAAAATCTGTGAATGCAGTTCAAAATATGTCAAAAAGTTAGGGAAGGTCTTCTAAGAACGTTTTGCTGTAACTGCAACGGTTAAGGTACTTGCCCTTACTGCCCCGTTTCAAAAATACACCCTGTATATCTGTCTGATGTTAAACAGCCCTATCCCTTAGTCGCCTTGTACGACACCGTATGGGAAGAGATGGGGTGGTCCAAATTCTACTCTACCGGTTTCTACTTGCTTTGCTTTGAGTTCAGACAGTAACCAATCGCAATTAGGAGACACACTGCTTATTTATCCCGATAGGTGGCGCATCATCACTGGTATTATGTTGCTGTAAAATTTCACACAAATTGTTAGTAAATAAAGGGAAAAGTATTTTGTGGCATGAACAATGACACTGTGTAGCGGTGTAATTTCTATCTTATGCGGATAAATATACTTAGACTTTTTTTTTGTAAATACATACCTACATATTATATTGTTACGTGCACGGGGTACAATTAAATGCCGTTTACTCAACGAAGAGATTTATTAGCTCACCACAAACTAGACAATTAGATCACTAGTACACACAGTACTTCTTCAACAGTTCCAGTCGCTCAGTAGTTCACAGTAGTCCACAGTCGTTGCTCAGGTCGCAGGTAGAATCTTCTTCGGTCGCTTAAGTTCGCTGTGTTCGTTATCGATCTCAAAGACTGAATGAATCGTGTCGCTATGCGAGCATGTTTTTATACCTCTCAATTAGGAGGATCGAATTATCTAGAAAGTTCGCGAGCGACAAATACCTATTCTTTGATCTTGCCGCCGTCGCTGACCTTCGAGTAATTTCTCGATATTTACCTATTGTTTGTTAAACGGTTTTATTTTTTTATTCAAAAGGAGTGTGTAGGTACCCGTAGGTACGTTGTGACTTTCTGTTGACGATTCTAGATTTTTCTATGCCATTCGGTAGAGTACCTCGTCACTAACAATGCGTTTTTATTTCTTGAAGATTCGATTATTAGTTTTCGAGATATCGACGGCTGTCGTAACAATATAAAGAATAGTGGTATGGGTAATGGACTTATGACGTGCTATGCGTCATAGGCAAAGTACACTATAACTAGGAAATAATATTATATAAACAGCACGTATCAATAAACAATAATGTCAGCACTAAACTTATATGAGTAAAACCCCACTCTTAATCTCAGTAAAATCATGTAGAATAATTAGTATATAAGAGTGTGTAAATAGTAAATAAATTAATCTTGTTCCAACTGGTAAACCATCTTTTACTCACCTCCGCAATATTGGTGACCCCGACGTGATCTCCTAGTGCTGATATAATTGCAGGCCAACTGCAGCCCTGAAAAGGTTTTCAGCAGCAAACCTAGGAACTATCACAGAAACGGTGGAGCCATATAAGGAAAAATTTACCCAACAGCCCACCAGCTTACTGACCACCACCATCAGCGAAATAGCGAAATAGCACATTTCAGTTGACTTCCCACAAGCGGGTCCAAACCAGCTGAAATATCAAGAGGCTAGAAAAATGGCACCGATAATTCCAGGGACACCTCAAAAAAACCCCGGTACATCGGCTGAATCAATCAGCGACAGCCAGGTGGTGGCTGCAATTAGCATTACGGAGAAAATACCAGCGTTTTGGACAGATTCACCGCGCTTATGGTTCGCGCAATTCGAGGCCATCGTAGCCTCCCAAAAACAAGGTGACGAATATAAATATAACAGCGTCATCGCAAAATTACCAAAAGAGGTCATACATCAAGTCAGCGACATCCTGACGTCACCGCCAAACGCAGACAAGTACCTTAAAATCAAGGAAAGATTAATTGCGTGCTATGAGGAAAGCGAGCAACGACGCTTCCACAAATTGCTTTCGGAGATGGACCTAGGTGACTCAACACCATCACAGCTGTTGAGAAAAATGAAAGAAGCCAGCTGCGACAAAATGACCGAAGATACCATCAGATTATTATGGTTCAGACAGCTTCCGGTATCAATCACCTCCATATTGGCAGTCTCCGAAGACCTCGACCTCACAAAATTATGCGAAATGGCGGACCGAATTTATGAAAATATGCGCTATAAAACCAAAACAAACAACTCGTCACAGGAATCCGCCGACGTTAACTTAATAACAATGCTGACGTCACAAATTGCAGCTATGCGAGTTGAAATAAACGAGCTCCGCGGTATGAGTAATCGCCGACCGATGCAACGCAGCAAATTCCGAGCAAGGTCGCAATCACGCTCACGGTCACGTACACGGCTATGTTATTATCACAGACGATTCTAAACAAAAGCATATAAATGCGATCAGCCGTGCTCGTGGATAAATAAAACCGATAAAAATTCGGGAAACGAGAACTAGCGCAGAATAAGACGGGACTCTGTGCCATACACCCCGCCAACCGTCTAACTATAACCGACTCAAACAGTGGTTATAGGTTTTTAGTAGACACGGGAGCAAATATTTCTGTATTACAAAACGCACAGGGTAAGAAAAACCCAAGCAACTACAAACTGTATGCCGCAAACGGGTCAACTATTGAAACTTATGGCGAAAGCACATTAACGCTAAATCTGGGGTTACGCAGACCTTTTACTTGGACGTTTGTAATCGCCGATGTAAAAATGCCTATCTTAGGAGCTGATTTCCTAGAGCACCACAGATTATTAGTGGATCTATACGGCAAAAGGCTGATCGACCAAGAAACAAAATTAACGACGCATGCGAAAATTGCAAGAGCAACACACATGCCTTCAATTAGATCCATCGACGCGAAATTACCCGAACATATAAAGCACCTGCTAGAGAAATACGTAAACGTCACTAGACCAACACCACTTAAAAAACCCACAGAACATGGAATACAGCATCACATCATAACAAAAGGTCCTCCAGTTTATGCCCGCGCGCGCCCACTACCACCCGACAAATATAAGGCAGCAAAAAAGGAATTCCAAGAGCTAATAAACTTAGGAATATTAGAACCTTCCAGTAGTCCTTGGGCATCGCCTCTCCACATGGTAAAGAAAAAGAATGGGGAATGGAGGCCATGCGGAGACTACCGCGCGTTAAATAAAATAACAGTTCCCGACAGATATCCCTTGCCAAGACTGTTAGACTTTACATACATCGCAAGTGGAAAAACAATATTCAGCAAAATTGATATAAAGAAGGCGTTCCACCAAATCCCTGTTGCGGAACCAGAAAAGACCGCAATAATCACGCAAATGGGTTTATTTCACTGGAATTACATGCCATTTGGCCTCAGAAATTCAGCCCAAACGTTCCAGAGGTTTATGGACTCCCTGTTTAGAGACCTGGACTATATATATGTTTTCGTGGACGACATACTCATAGCAAGTCAAAATACCGAACAACATTACGTTCAACTAGAGGAAGTATTCACTCGCCTAAGTAAAAACGGCATCTCAATCAATACGAGCAAATGCGAATTCGAAAAGACAGAGATAGATTTCTTAGGTTATCATATAACGAGCCAAGGAATCACCCCCACGTCTGAGAAAGTACGAGTAATAAACGAATACCCAAAGCCAAAGGTGGTAAAGGAGCTACGTCGATTTTTGGGAATGATGAATTTCTACAGAAGTAGCATCCCACACGCCGCCGGACACCAAGCTCCGCTCAACAAATACTTAATAAACTGCAAAAAGAATGACAATACGCCAATCGAGTGGAATACGGAAGCTAACCAAGCATTCGAACACTGCAAACAGGACATAAGAGATGTCACAACACTCGCATTTCCGGAAACAGACACACCACTAGCCATTATGACAGATGCTAGTTTAAAATGTGTAGGCGCCGTACTTCAACAAAAAGTTCAAGGAAAATGGAAACCCATATCATTTTTTTCAAAAGGGTTAAGCGAGACACAAACAAAATATTCCACATACGATCGAGAACTACTCGGTATTTACATGGCAATAAAAAACTTTAGACGACTAATAGAAGGTCGCACATTTACAATATACACTGATCATAAGCCACTGATTCATGCATTCGACAAGAAGCAATCAGTGGATGAATCCCCTAGAAGAATAAGGTACCTAGAATATATTGCACAATTCAGCACAGACATAAGGCACGTCACGGGCAGCGAAAACGTGGTAGCCGACGCACTATCACGGGTAATAGAAACAATAGAACTACCCCAAATTCTCAACTGGCAAGAGGTAAAAAAATACCAAGACTGTGACCCGGAGTTAACAAAACTAAAACAAAATAAGTCACTAAAAATAACACAGGTACCAGTACAAAACAATAATACCAAAATTTATTGCGATATATCCACCGGTACAACAAGGCCATACCTACCACAAAAGTTCAGAAAAACAATTTTTGATAGTTTTCACAACATGAGCCACCCAGGGAAAAACACAACAAAAAAGTTGATAACCGCAAAATACATCTGGACTAGCATGCACAAAGACATTTACGAAATGTGCAAAACATGTTTACAATGCCAGCAATCAAAAGTTCAGCGGCACACAGTATCACCCCTGGGCAAATTTATGCCAGCAGAACGATTTAGCCACATACACATAGACATTGTGGGCCCCCTACCGACATCACAAAACAAAAGATACATCGTCACTATGATCGATCGTTGTACGTCATGGCCAGAAGCATATCCTATTTCGGACATCACAGCAGAAACTGTAGCCAAAACCCTATACGATGGCTGGATCACACGTTTTGGATGCCCCAATTATATAACAACGGATCAAGGACGACAATTCGAGTCTGAGCTATTCAGAAGCCTAACCAAATTCCTGGGTATACAAAAAATCCGTACTACACCATATCACCCTCAATCAAACTCCAAAGTAGAAAGACTGCACAGAACCATGAAAGCAGCTTTGATGGCAAGAGGAAATACCGAAAATTGGACGAAAGAATTACCATCGGTATTATTCGGGATACGTACCAGCATTCGACAAGACACTGGATACTCAGCAGCCGAATTGGTCTACGGAACAACAATAAAATTACCAGCAGCATATTTTGGCGACTGTTCTAAAAACACAACGTATGCAGAGTTTGTGGAGAAAATTAAAGATAACATAACGCACATGACGTCAATTCCACAACGACAAAGCTCAAACAAAAACATATTCGTACACCCACGCTTAGCCGACTGTACACACGTGTTTCTACGATGCGATAAGCTACGTCCTACGCTCACAACACCTTACGACGGACCGTTTCTCGTAGTCAAACGTGACAACAAAATAGTCACGATCAAGCGAAACGGCAGGGAAGTGAACGTGTCGATTGACAGGCTAAAGCCAGCATTCACGACGAGCGACGACAAGATAGAAGCTCAAAATCAAGAGCAAGATAAGGCAGAGCCAATTCAAAACATAAAAAGAACACGTTCGGGAAGAATATCACGACCCACGGTCCGTTTCAAACAATGATATAAAAAGGGCAAAATGAAAATAAAAGTCACTCCACAGCAAGCCACAAGAAACAACACACAAGATGGGAAGCAGTCAAACCCACGCAAAGGAGCAAATAAACATGGTGCAGAACAATAACCTGGCAGAAAAGGCAGAAAAGAACACACACATGGCAGCAGAAATTGAAAAAATAAAAATCTGGATCGGAGTACTCATCGCTATAATTATACTAGCAGCAATAATAATAACAATCACCAGACTCGTACGGAAAACTAACAAAGTCATGGACAAAAAGATAAACAAAATAATCAAGGAAATGCAACAAGTGTAAACAACTGCAGAAAAAGTACAACTCAGCAAACAGCGTGCACGAACAAGGTCGACGCACCACAGCAAATAATAACTAGAAATTTTATATAGGGGGGAGTACTATGACGTGCTATGCGTCATAGGCAAAGTACACTATAACTATAATCAGCTCGGCGAACCTTGATCCCTATGACAGTTCATACTAGTGACGGGTCGTGTCGATATATCGCAACTTTTTATAGGCAAAGGCGTGACTTGCATTCAGCCACATCGATAAACATGTTTTTAAAATATAATCTACATTACTATAATTATAATGCTTGTTATATTTACAAGTATCCGTGTATTTGTATATGGGGTTGCCAATATTCCGATGCAGAGGTAACATGGTCGGACTGTATAATTTTAATGTGAATTAAAATTTTAGTTATAGCAACACTATCTGATCTGTCACTACGCTAGTACTGTCAGTTCGCTACGCCAGTACGAGTGCTAACGCCTTGTATGCGCCACGTGTTTTCTTGTGTCAACGGAATCCTTTGTTTGTTACTATTGTTGTTTTCTGTTTTTGTTATTGTTGCTGTTTTGTGTTTGTTGGTGTTTCAAAATGCCGAAAAGACTGAGAAAAACTGTACTCAACAGTGAAACGCGGGAGTTTGTTGTACGCTTGCGTGACTATTTTGCTCGCGAACTACAAAATGGCGGACCTTTGTTGCCACTTGACAACGTACGCGACCGTGTTGCTGATGCTTTGGGAATTGGCAAAGCTACCGTTTCCCGAATTACAAAGGAGAAGTTCGGCGAATCGTCGATGGAGGAGAACAAATTATCAACTCCAAAGAAGAAAAAACATAATAGGGCACGACCCGTAACTAACCCCGATGATTTCGACATGGCAGCGATACGAAACCATATTTACGGCTATTATTTTCGAGGTGAACTGCCGACTTGCACAAAATTATTAGCGTCGCTGAAATCGGCTGATTTATTTAAAGGTGGATTCACTTCTCTCAGACAAGTTATAAAAAAATGTGGATTTCGTTATGGGAAGTGTGACAAAAGAAAAGTGATAATGGAGCGGAAGGACATTGGATTGATGAGGTGTGATTTTCTACGACAAATAAAAAACATCGAGAACTGGGACAAGGTGGTTTATCTGGACGAAACGTGGCTCAACGCCAATCACTCAGTCTCCAAAACATGGACAGACGACACAGAGAAATCCTGTACCAAAGCACCAGAAGGCAAGGGCCAGCGTTTGATTATCTGCCACGCTGGCACAGCCAAAGGTTTTGTACCTAACTGCTTGTGGGCCTTCAAATCCGTGAAAACAAGTGATTATCACGAAGAGATGAATTTTGAGAATTTCAAGAAATGGTTCACAAAACTATTAGACAATTTAAACGAGCCCCACTACATTTTAATGGACAACGCCCCATACCACTCTGTGCAAATTAATAAAGCGCCTACCGCGAACAACAATAAAGGCGAAATAATAGAGTGGCTGCAAAACAATGGTGTGGCAGCTAATACTCAAATGCTGAAAAAGGAATTAGTTAGATTGTTGAACCTTCATAAACAGCAAACAAAGAAGAAATATTTCTTGGATGAGATGGCAAAATCAAAAGGGCACACCGTGATTCGGCTACCGCCCTACCACTGCCAATATAATGCAATCGAAATGATATGGGCGCAGATCAAAGGTGGGTTGATTTGTATTTATTTTAACATGTTTTTATTTAGGTCACTGGTGACTGTCTAGTCGGCTAGTACTATTTAAAGCTATTTTATTTCACTAGCAAATTGCATTTTTATTTTTATCCATGTGCTTATATCAATTACACACTTTTAACGTACAAAATTATGTACTTATAATGTACTTACCCCGATCTCGCTCTTTGACTTTGCATCATTTTCAATCTAAACCATTATTGTTTCAGGTTGTGCAGCCAGGCTTAACACCACTCCACCATTCACAGCTAATAAAATGCTTACGTTGCTACAAGAGGCATGTAGTCAAGTGACTCCGGACAATTGGAGGAAAGTGGTTGAAAAGACGAAAAAGCTATGCTTAGATGATTGGAATCGAGACGTGCGATACGACAATATAGTAGACCAGCCGTTTTTCATAAACATAGGAGAAAGCAGCTGCAGTTCGGATTCCGAGTCTGAGACGCAATCGGTGACACCATTGTCAGATTCAGATTAATGTATATTAAAAAATCATAAATAAACCGCTTTTGTTTTATTTGAGTAGGTATATACAATAAATTTGTTAAATCTCCTTTATTTTATTATCGCAAACAACTTAAATGATTATAAATCTGACACTAAGAGCGTAGGTGCTCTATTGATGTATTTTGTACACTCGTTTCCATTTTCGATATTTGTTTATCGATACTTTTCCGCACTAGTCGATATCTTCCAAACGGAGTAACTTTTGCAGGACGTCAACGTAAAGTCTGATTGAGATAATTTCTTGTAAGTGTTAATAATTATTATAATTCCAACGGGATATTATTGTAATTGCATATATCTGCCTAAAATTAATAAATATCATTTTTAGACACCGCCAATTCGATTATAATATAACGGTGACGCTACTACAAGGTTGTGTCGTGGGAATAACTGTCAGTGTCATAGGGATCAAGGTTCGCCGAGCTGATTATAGGAAATAATATTATATAAACAGCACGTATCAATAAACAATAATGTCAGCACTAAACTTATATGAGTAAAACCCCACTCTTAATCTCAGTAAAATCATGTAGAATAATTAGTATATAAGAGTGTGTAAATAGTAAATAAATTAATCTTGTTCCAACTGGTAAACATCTTTTACTCACCTCCGCAATAGACTGCTGAGACGAGGTCTCGGGCTCTATCCCAGGTTTTACCATGGCACACACCAATGACTTTTCGATGCTTTTCGAAGTTATGTGTGTATTTATCGCAGGTTTATAAGTGCCCGGTTAATGGCAATAGGCTCGCCACCTATAACATTGGGACCTAAACATAAACTGGCGAAATGTGGGTGCTAGCATCTCTGCCTACCCCTTTATGTTATGTTATGTTATATAAAGACCAATGCAAATATACAATACATATTATGCATTCAAATATTTGCACAGCGCGGGAATCGAACCCGCGCCTCCTGCGTAGCAGTCAAACATTCTACTGTTACGCCAAACATGCACACATTTAAAGAACAACATTGACATTAGTTTACATTAGTTTCACAGCTGTTTGTATAGAGTATAAGGTCTAAGATGATATCCTACAAACACGAATACCTTTTTTTTTGGGCCTCTTCTCGGGTGTGGGGTCCAGGCGCGCCACCGCCGCGGCCTGCTTCTGCCAGGGTGACAGGCGGCTCCACCTGTCTCCCCCAGGCCAGCGCTCATGGGGGGCGGAGGTCGTTCACCCACCTCCGACGCCCGAGTTGCTTTCGTACGCGGGCAGCTTGGCCTAACACGATGACCTATGGTGTTACAGGCGGTGCTACAGCGCGGGGTGCTGCTGTACTACGGGTCGCGCGCCGAGGCGGCGCGGGGCGGCACGCACTGGCGCGGCCGCAAGTACCTCGACGCCGCCACGCTCACCGTGTCGCGCACCGAACCTGCACTCATCGTGCTCAACTTCAGCGACGGGGACACTCACCGGATCGCCGTGCCGCAGGGGGAGGCGGACGTCGCTGCCACTAGACAGGTAATCTTGGAAGCTGGACGTTTTATACTGCAATTTGCTAGTACGGCTACGAATAAACACACAACTCACGCACGCACGCACTCACGCACGCACGCACTCACACACGCACGCACTCACGCACGCACGCACTCACGCACGCACGAACGCACACGCACACATCCATCCATACAATAGAAACCTTGTAGAACATATTACATATTATATTATTATTATTTACCCGCTTAACGGCAATAGGCTCGCTCCTATTACGTGGGACTGCAGAAGTTGACAAAGATGGAAACGTGGGTGACACCTCTGCATACCCCTTTGGCGATTTACAGTGTTTAGTTGATTATTACGATATGTGTGTATGTATCAAAACGACTGAACACATACATACATAATATTATTACATAATATTCTTATGTATGTACCTATGTGTTTAGACGTAATTTTTTCTTGTTAATGATCATTAGTAATGGTTTATTACGTATAATAAGAATTTTACAAAAAAATATCATTTTTTTTACATCTAGAAAACGACAACTTAACTTCACCTCGCCTGATGGTAAGCTAAAGGCAAAGTTTCAAGAAAGAGGGTCACGATTACAGACACTAAGCAATGTTACAATAATTATTAAGTGCTACAATAGTTACTTGTTATAATAGTAGGTATTAGTGCTAGTTAGTTTTATACAAAATATAAAACTGATTGGTACATGGTACCATTTTGAGTAAGGTTATTTTTTTCAAATTCAGATACTTTAATTGATTACAATAAATAAAATATGCTATTATAATATACAATTACTTACAAATTTATATAAAACTATGCTAACTATACAATATATACAAAAATGGGATAGAGAAAAAGAGGGAGACTGTAATTTTAGGCATCGAAAAATTCCTCCCCATCGATCTCTACTGGTACCGTGCCCAAGAGGCTGGCGGCATTACCACGCTGAATGGCGATGGCAATTCTTTGAGTGAGGTAAAGGCCAGCCTTATGGTCACGGGAAGCGTAGATTAGTCGCTTCGCTATTTCTTTGAATAGCGCGCGCGCGCTTGGACCCCACGGACCCAACGTTTCGACTCCAAACGGCTCAAAATTATAATTACCAGTTAAATTGCTATATATGCGCCGTTTGAGAGTCTCCGCTGATGCAGCAGTAGCGCATGCGCAGTCCATCGTACTTGGAAGATGGGAAGGCGCCAGGGTGTCGACGCAGGTTGCATCCCACACCAAAGGCCTACCCATCTTCCAAGGCAACAACGACATACCGTCCGGTCTCTTACCATCGTCGCGAGCCAAGCCAACAGGTTCAAGTATAGCTGGCACGCCGGCGGTGACAAGAGCTCGACGGATAATGTCGTTAATGTTTACATGTCCGGACATGCGGCCTGCGCTCCTGCTGCAAGACAATCCGTGATGTCCAAGGGCTATCGACAGCTTCTCCACAGAGACACCGATGCGGAGAAACACACGGTGCACCCAAACGTAGGCAAGTCGCAATGCGGAAGGTCGTGTCGTCCAACATTGTTCCAATGTTGGGCGAAGAAAGTGCCTGGAGCCATACACCAGATTCCCATTCACCCACAGCCAATAGGCGAGCGCGCTCAGCAGCGCTGGTAGCTGTACTGATTAAATGTTTTTTAACACCAATAGTGAGCGGCTCATCCCATTGCCTTTGGGAAGATGGGTTGGCGGGCATGGCGGCAGTTGGACAAGTCATTTTCCAAGAATTTACAGCTTCGGCCTTACCTGGCACATCCGAATTAATCAGTGAAGGAGATAGAATTTTCCTTTCTTCAGTGCCATAGACCGACGACAAAAATGCTGGCATACTTACATCTGCCATTTTGCGAACGCCGAGGCCCCTGAGACGAACTGTAAGGGACGCCTGAAGCCACACTCGATCGTTCAAATCTATATTTAAAATTTTGCATAGAGTGTCTTGCAGCACTCTATCCACTTGACCTAAAAGTTCCAAAAATTTTAAAAGTTGAGTTGAACGCATGGCATGTGTAAATTTTGTTACGAAAAGACAATGCCGAATAATGGTGAAAGCTGAATGCATATTAATTTGGTACAATCGCTCCGAAACATCACAAAAAAAAAAAATATTTTCTCTTCCACAAAAGACTCGTAAGCATCTTCAAGAATTGGCGCCCCAAGGAGGCGGAGAGAACTTTTTTGTAAAACTTTTAAATTTGGAGCCAAATCATTGAATTTTGAGAGTACCGATAGATTGTCAATTTGATCACTGAGAAAAATTTCACATTTGGTGGGATTTAGTTCTAGGCCGATTGAACTAAATTCTTTTTTTAGAAACGCCAAATCTTTTAATACCGTTTCTACGTCGCCTCCGAGAGTACCATCATCTAGATACCAAACGTTAAATTTGGAATTTAGTCGCTGAATTATAGGGTGAATAGCCAGGCTGAAAATGACTGGTCCAAGAGGATCACCTTGTTGACACCCTACTGCTGAATTTAAAATATTTTCCTTATAAAGTAATTTAGAAGGATGCCTATAGCACTGCCAGAGAAATTTAAAAATTTTGGTGGTTTCCAATTTGGCCTGTGTCAACAGAGTGTCCCTATTAACAGAGTTAAAGGCATTCCTCAAGTCAACTTAGAGGATAACTTTACCTCCACTGCAGCCAAGGAACGTAGATGAGGCATGTACAGCAGCCTCACAGCCCCCTTTGGAGCCGAAGCCGAGTTGGAGGGGCTGGAATTTATCTGTGAGAGAGTCTCTATATGCTCTACAACACAACTTGGCTGCTATTCGCCTGTATGTACAGCCTACGGCAATGGGACGAATGCCACCATCTTTTTTACGCAAGGCGCCTCTGCGCCTTGCGTAAAAAAGACTTACTAAAAAGACAAAAAAAAACTACTAAAAAGTTAAAAAAGACTACTGTACGGCGCTAATCTCTATTAGCGCCGTACAGTAAATCAATGATGCCCTCGTCCACATTGCCGGACAACATAAGGTTAATTAAGGCCGTTAGTTCTTTCAAGAGTGCGTCGCCAGCTTCTCCGACGCTTACGCCGGTAAGGTCCTTGAGGTGCTGAGGAGTAAGGCCATCGAGGCCGCCGGCAGACCCACTCCGGAAAGAGCCAACGGCTGCTATCACGTCCTTGGCTGAAACACTGAGACAATCAGCGTCTGACTCCAGAGGCTCAGGGACGGAAAGGTTATCAGCAGGTGATGGGTGCTTGCTTTGCAAATCTGCCAGAGTATCTGGCGAGCATGGCGCTATCACATCGCTGCTTAATAAAAGCCTTGCAGCTCCTCTAATGTCACCTTCTCTTAACTTGGACTCTACATAGTGGTAAATTGAATTTTTATGGAAAGTGGTGAATTTTGGATCAAAATTATGAGCTAGAGAGCAGTTTTCTTTTATTTGTGTTGTTAGCGATTTAATGGTGGCCTGGTCTTTCGCAACATGTAGAATCCTATAAGGGAAGGTGAGTGATTGTTCCCAAGCGCTTTGAGAGTTCTCCCGGACTACCACGGCTATACACCGAGTAAGGTTCAGTGCAACGGATGGCCTTGCACCACGAGGAACTCTCTTTAAAATTGGAACCGAATTTTTAAATTTGGATAATGTTTGCCAAAAGGGAATTTGGGTGACAAAGGTAGGGGTTGTTTGGATTGAAGGTGCATTTTGGGATTTGTGTACTTTCCCAAAATGCACCTTTAAACCTCGCTTACCTTTATAAAAACGGGCTTGAGAACAATCTGGGCATTGTACAAGTTGACTTTTTTTTTATTTTTTTTTTTATTTTTTATTTATTTTATTTATTTACAAGATATCCAACAGCAATTTCAACTTATATAACTAAAACAGTAAATAACACAGTATATGTTGGCCAATAACAGGATATCATAAGTAACATTTTAATTGAACCGTTGAAAACAGTTGTGAACAGATAACTTAGCTAATGATATATGGATTACATTATACATATATATTTATATATATGCGTGTACATATTTATATAATATAAATAAAATGATAAGATCATAAATAAATATTGAAACATACTAAAAAAATAAATAAATAAATAAATAAGTGTTTGTATTACTTGTAATGATTTAAGTTAACATAAATACTCAATGTTTATTGTTTTTTCGATATTGATTCTATTATCTCTTTTTTGAACCTTTTTTTAGACCGGTCGTAAATATCTATATTGCTGAAATTGTTGTTATAGTATTTGCTAACTCGTGAGATGTATTCATTTCTTCCATAATTAGTTTTGCTACGAGGTACGTGAAAGACATCGTGAAGTTCATGTCGGGGGGCTCGCCGGGGTACTATTAGAGACGTAAGCGATAGTAGATCGGGACAGTCGATGTTGGAATTGACTATGTCGTGGAGAAAAGACATGTCCAGCATGATGCGCCTGTTTTCCAGAGCGTCGATTCGATGATGTTTACAAGCTTCCTCATAGGTTGGGAATTCTATTTTCTTTCTGAAGTTAAGATGTTTGATAAATTTCTTTTGTATTCGTTCGATGCTCTTTATGTAAACCGTATATTGTGGGTTCCATATGATACTTGCAAACTCAAGGATGCTGCGAACGTACGCGTAGTATGCCATCTTAATACATGAGATGTCATTAAATGGTTTGCACACCCGAAACACGAAACCCAGGTTTCTATAAGCCTTATTAACAGCTGTATCTATATGCTTCCTGAATAACATTTTGCTGTCCAAGTATACACCGAGATCTCGAACATCATTAACACGTGTAATTGAATGGTCGTTAATTTTATAGTTATAAAGAATTGGTTTAGGTTTGCGAGTATACGTTATTACGACGCACTTGTCTATGTTTACATTTATTCTATTGCGTTTATAATATTCGAATAAGCGGTCCACATCTGATTGTATTTTTTGGCAGTCTTCGACTGTATTAATTTTCAGAAATATTTTTTTGTCATCCGCATATAGTAGATGTTTCGAGTGTTCAAAACATTCATGAATATCGTATAAGTAAGCGTTGTAGAGTAAAGGCCCTAAATGAGATCCCTGAGGAACTCCTGAGGGGATATTTATAAAGTTAGCCCTTTCAGAACCCTCTAATACAATTGTGCGGTTTATAAGATTCAATTTTTCTCGCAAACTAATCGTAGTATCTGAACGGGCTCGACATCACACGATTGCGCGGGTACGTAAGTTTGACATTCAACACAAATTTTGTGCATCGATCATTCGACGGACAGGATGCGACCTGTCAAGTGAGGTGTTCGTCCGCGCTCCCGCCATTAAAGACTGTAAGTACTAAAAAAATAATATTTTTCAGTTTTTATGTTATTTATTGATGTGATCACGTAATATTATTAGTTTTTCTATGTGTTTTGATATATTATTCAATTGAAATCGATTTAGAAGTTGATGTACTTTGTCAATGAACTTTTTCAACACAATTGTTTCAACCCGGGCCCTATGACTAGAAATATCGATTGTATGGGTGCATTTGTTAATGTATTGTTTGTTTATTTTACAGGATTAATTTTACAACATGTTACATATTTTATTAGACCAAGATATAGACGAGCTCCTTAACGGTTCTGGAATGAAGGTAGCGATGATGAGGACTATGTAGACGGACCTGGAGCAGCCAATTTTTGTGATTCTTCATCATCGGAAACCGACTCGGAAGACGATGTGCCGCTTGCAAATTTACGTTGGAAGAAAAGAAAATTTGATGGCAAGAGTGTGCCTGAAGAGTCACCACCAGATATTGCACCAGTCAGGAGTCCTGCGGAATATTTTGAGCAATACTTTACGCCAGATATCTTTGGAAACTTTGCTCTATTTACAAACCAGTACTACATGACGAGCAATGGAGGTAAGCAATTAAAACCTATCTGTCCTCATGGGGAAATGAAGACCTTTTTCGGTATCCATGGCATGATAAGGTGCTTCCACTTTCCAAGGTTGAAATTGTTATGAAACCATCGATAAAGATTTGACTCTGTAGCCAGCGCAATGGCTAGGATAGATTCTTTCTACTCAGAATAAACATTCATATCACAGATGTTCATGGGGTAAATGAGAGAGAAGAGCAGGCAAAAAACAGATTATGGCGCATACAGCCCTTGATTGACGCCGTTTGAGGTCGTTGCTTAGAGCTACCGCGTAATGCCGGCAATTATTCGATAAATGAGCAAATGATACCCTTTGAAGGACGCTGTGCGGTTGTAGTAAAGAACACACCTCGTCCTGAAGGTCTTAAGAACTATGTTGTTACTACCTCGAAGGGAAAGGTACTGGACATTGAGATATATTAAGGACAATCAACGAATCTGCCTGTTGTTGAGATATTTGGAATGGAACCTTCAGTTATTTTGCGATTAGCAACAACCTTGCCAGACAACAGTTTTCTCTACTTTGATAGGTACTTTACTTCTTTACCTCTAATGCAAGAACTCCATAAAAAAATAAAGAAGGAACTCGCACATTAATGGCCAATCGTTACAAAATGTGATGTTTATCTCTGCTTGACCAAAGACCGAAACTGTTTTTACGCTTTTCGTCAATCCTAAGACCGGTGATAATTTAAATATTTTAGACTGATTAAAAAAGTAACTTTGAGACTGATTAGAAGTGCAAATCTGGAATATTTTGTTTGATTTGTTTAATAATTATGTTGATTTTGCATGTTTAAGAATATATAAATTACTAAAGAAGAATTCTGCTACGAATTTAGTTTGTTTTAATTCACTATCTAACAAATCATTGGAATAATTAATAATTATAGTTGCATGACACACAATTGTATCACGTCACATGTGGCCCGACATGATACAATTGTGCGTGTACACAATTGTAGCTTTAGAATGAAGGGCCCACAGTAATACAATTGTGCGTGTACGAATTTTTCAAGATGGCGGCCGGAAAATGGAAAACTAAGCCCATTTTCGTCATCTACACACATTTTTACCATGGGTATGACTTTTCAAACTTTCAGATTCGTGGCAGTTTGAGTGCCGGTCTGAAAGGGTTAGACTTGTGTCCACCCACGATAACAGCCTGTCTTCTTTTATATATATATGATTTGACCCATCGAAATAGGTCGCCCTGAATGCCCAGCTTGCGTAATTTATTAAGGAGGATGACGTGATCAACACGGTCAAAAGCTTTTTCAAAGTCCGTGTGGATCACGTCAACCTGAGCAGGTTGCTCCATACTGTGTAGAACGTAGTTAGTGAAGCTACAAAGATTGGTGCAAACTGACCTACGCCGCAGGAAGCCATGTTGTTGTTCACCGACATTAGAGGCGATCGTGGGATAAATGGAGTCGTAGACTATTCGTTCGAAAATCTTGGAAATACCATTGAGAATGGATATTGGCCTATAGTTTTGAATTATAGTTTTAGAGTCTTTCTTATGGATCGGCACGATATGAGCTTCTTTCCACCTATCGGGGAACACTCCACTCGTAACAGAGCGATTGAATAGTATGGCGAGTGGTTTGCAGATGCTGTCGTGACACCTTTTAAGGAAAATTGCAGGTATGCCATCGCTGCCTGCACCCTTGTTAATATTTAGATTCTTTAAATATTTTGAGAGTATGTCCGGAGTTACAACTATGGTGTTAATATAGCCGCTATCACCCCTGGGAGCTTCTGTCAGTTCTTCGTAATGTGGATAATTAGTTGCTGGGGTGGTAAATACGCTTTGGAAGAAGGCATTGAAAGCCTGAGTAATGTCTTCTCCGTTATCAAATGTCCCATGTCCGTCAGTCATTGTGTTCGGGTAACCTGTATTGCCACATTTACCATGCATAGTGTGTATGAAGCTCCAAAGCAGTTTAGGATTTTGCTTAATGTTTGATTGTGAAGTTTTAATGAAGTTATCGTAACATATGTCTTGTAATACTTTTTGTCTGGCGCGCAAGAGTGAGAATTCGTCATAGTCTCTATTATTGCTAAACTTTTTCCATCTAGAATGGACCTTAGTTTTTTGTTTAATTAATTTAATTAGAGAAGGTGTGTACCATACGGGGTAATTTTGTCCGGCCGTGGTGTGTGATACTGGTACGTGTAATTTAATTATCTCATTAATGTGTTCGTAAAAAACGGCGACGGCTTCATCGACTGTGCCTTGCTTGAGAAGATAATCCCAATCGATTTTGTCAATGTCTGAATTAATAACGTTATAATCTGCTTTCCAGAATCTTAACCTAGGAGAGGTTGTCTTATTTAAAGTCGGTAAGAATATGTCCTCTGTTTCAATGTCCATCGTCGTGTGACTCGGGTCCTCCTTGACAAGTGGGTGTAATGATTTGTTCACCGATAAGAAGAAATTAGCGAACATCAGATCGATCGTGTGGTCATAATTGTTGGTGAAAAAATTGTATTGGTTAAGGTTCAGTAAACTGCAGGTGTTGATAAGATCAGTCGCGGCCAGCTGAACTTCAATTAGGCCCTCGCGTTCAACAGTGGCAAGAGCTGGAGACCATTTTATGCAGGGCAAATTGAAGTCGCCTGTTAGCATAATAAGGTCGTTGGGACAAGAAGCAGCGACATGTGATATCGAGTCTATAATGTTTTGTATGTTTGCAGGTTGACAGCTATACCCACCCACGACATAGGCAACGCATATGTGTAAATCTCCCGTAAGTCCGCCGATTGAACGCTTGGGAATGGTAACCCACAGATATTCTGAAGTAGGACTACCCCACTCCGGACGCGAAGTAGCCGCTAGAGTTTTCTTTGTGCAGATCATAACGCCCCCTCCCGAAGTAGTCGTTAGCCTATCGTTCCGAAAAACCTCATACCTATGGTCACAAATCTCTGAATTCAAAATACCTGGGTGCAGCCAGGTTTCAGTAATCAAAAGAATGTCTATATCATTGTTTAAAATATTTCTATAAAATTGTAAGGTTTTTGTTCTTAGACCTCTCACATTCTGATAGTATAATTTGAGCTTAATTAGGAGAGAAAAAAGAAACCGAGTAACTTATTCTGTATGTGTTCATAATGAGGTTGACATTGAGAATGTGAGGGATCGTAATAATAACAATATTATTAATGACACTAACATGCGCCTGACCTTCATCTTCAGTGTGCCAGAGATGTTCATGTTGTGAGTGAGTGTGTAATGAATTATTAAAAAAAAACTCGTCCAGGTGGGCTGTCGATAATAGATAATGATAATTGAGCCAGCTAGTACATATATAGATTGTTGTCTTTCGTATGTATGAATAAGTGTTGTAGTTTAGAGATAACGTTAAATATATGTTAGGAGATAAATGTATACATATGGAAATAAAGAGTAACAGATAATTATTCTTAATTACTAAAATAACATTAGTAAAGCGATATTTAACTATGAATTTAAATACAGAAATAAGTTTTCTGTCAGACAATTGAACATTATAATTATAATTAATGCATGAGGTAACACTCTCACTTTTCACGCAGCATTCTAAGAAAGTCAAGATTAGTCACACGTATAGCTGGAGTGTCAATATCCTTCCGAAGGTAGATCCGCCCATATTTGACCCATATGAATTTATATCCTTTATCCTTTGCGAGCTCTCTGGCAGCGCTGTGTAATTTTTTATTATCGGGAGAAAGATGTTCGTTCACATAAATTTGGCACGTGTCACCCGTGATGCCGATGTGCTTAGAGCTGAGTTTGTCGTTGGGGTGTTGTTTGTTATAGCGATGACACGCCGATAACACATCATCACGGAGTCGAGAAGAGCCAAGTGTGACTACTATATTTCGTGATCTCTTTGAGGTGGTATCGATTTTGGCTACACGTCTGCAAGCCTTGATTTCAGTCACAGGGATGTTGACATTCACCAATTCGCAGAGCTTATTAAAAGTGTTAAACAGATTTTCATTATTTATCTCCGGGACAGACTGTATCTCAATGTTGCATGCACGTGACCGTTTTTCTATGTTATTAATTTGGGTGCGTAGTTCTGTGTTATCCTTCTCTAGTTTACATTGTCTTTCTTCCAGTGTTTTAATTGCCACATCCCTTTCCTCAACTTTTGACTTTAAATTAGCCACCTCGCCCATGATAAAGTCAGTGGTTGAGGTGAAGTCGTCTTTGATATGTTTTACGGCGGTATTAATTTCTGCTGAGATCATGGATTTGACGTCATCCCTCCAAGCCGCGCGTAAGTCTTTCATTATGGATGATCCCGGCGATAACTTCGAATCTAGAAGCGAGCTGATGTCGCTAAGAGTTAGAGCAGGTCCATGTTCGTTAGGTAACTTGACATTAGCACTTCTTTCATTGGGTTTGGAGAAACTATTATCGACTTTTGGTGATCCAACTGGTGTGTTGTCGCCTCGATTTCTATTAGTTACATTGATGCACGAAGGACATCTAATTTTGGATCGCTGTTCCGGCTTTAGAAAGTTAGGATCAGTGTCTGGGTTGATGTTTAGACATAGTGAGCAAAAGTGTGACTTACATGCATTGCATCTCAAGTAGCCATTCTCTCTCAGTGTGGCGGAGCAACCTGAACACTTATTCATTCTTCAACAAACGTTTGCAATCACACTGTTGAATGCCGGAATCGTAGTACACGTATTGATTGGCTGTGATACGCGGTGATGTATACTGTAGGCGCGTAGCAGTCTTAGCAGGCGGCGTAGCTCTAGTGACGTTGTTGCGTAGCAGTCGTGGCATGCGGCGTAGCACTAGTGACGTTGTTGTAGCAAGGTGTTTGAATATTTCGCCGCCTGACGCACGCAGCTCGTTGGCTCAGCGGCAGCGCGCTCGACTTAACACGACGAACGCCGGAAGGTCCGAGATCGATCCCCGCGTCTCACCTCTGATTTTATTTGCGTTAATTTCTTGTTTGGCAGGTGATAGGGACGCCGCTATACAATCTTCAAGATGGCGCAGGCTTCTTATGGTCTTTGACACAAGTTAGTAAGAGAGGTACCGATTAATAACCGATCGTAAAGAGTTGAATTTAAGATTAATGAATTTAAAAAATAAATAAATAAATTCAAAAGCCGCAGCAAACCGAACACACAACCGCTCGCAACGATTCGCAACGGAGAAAAAAAAATTTGCACACTTGCACATATTTCCGCTTCGCTGTTACCACTGTTACAGTCTCTTTGCATTAAAATACACACAATAACACTTAAAAACTTAAAAACTACACAATATACGATAAAATTATAGAAACTGAAAAATTTACTATAAACAAAATTGACAGTTGCATCTTCGCATCCTAGCAACGCGAGGGACCGAAGCGACGCCCCTGCGTTGCACTAGTACTGTTGCTATGACTTATTGTTTCTTGGTTCCCCGCGGTGCCCGACTATCTGTGGCACAAAATCTGGCTTCTTGCATTTCAAAAGTAGTCCGGGAGAACTCTCAGAAAGCTTGGGAACAGCTTCTCACTTTTCCTTACAGGATTCTACACATATCACATGTCTCGACTTATATCAGGTTGATGGATCCTTGTTAAATTATATTGTGATTTGATTATTTGAATAGACTCAAGATACATGAATCTATAACGGTATTCTATGGAAAGTTGCAGTATTACATTCTTATATATCAATTACTTTTGGATAAATTCAACGACATTTTTCAGACAGATGACATGACCATGGTACTAAGAAAATAGTCGAGTTCCCGCTCACTGTTAGGCGAGCTAAGAAATTACTTTAGTTGTATATATTGCCAAAATATGGTTTGTTTAATTTTATTTTATTTCATCACAGGTTTGGGTGACAGCTTTCAGAGAGCACATCGCTTATTCCGACCACTATCTGTGGGCGGGGGCTTCCCCTGACACCGCTAGGGAGGCCACTGAGGAGTTGGAGGACGAATGTAAACCGTTAGGTAAGATATTAGATACAGCTATAGTATGACCGTAATTGCTGTACCGCAATTTGGGTTTACGCGCGGTGAGACTCGACCGTCAAATTTGCACAAACGCCGCCAACTCTCACGACGCTATCTTTCTTTCTCTTTCTTTACCTCGTCCCTCGCCTCGCCGCGTGCACCTTTTTTCTGGGGGTCGTTGTTGGTTACCGGAAGACATAGGGCTATCTCTTTCGATATGGCCCTCCTCGGGTACGCCGCGTGCACGTAGAGCACGGTCTATGGTCGCGGTCGGTCTATATTAGTAGCAATTGATAATTTAACTACCTTACGGGGCTGATGTAAGTGACATTATGTGACCATAGATAATTGGCGTAGTAGCAAGTGATAATATAACTAAGATGTTCTCGGCAGAGTAGAATTTGACCACCCCATCTCTTCGGTGTTGTACAAGTTGACTAAGGGATAGGGCTGTTTAACATCAGTTTACCAGCCCTGACTCAGCCTCAGATGCATGACTCGAGTCAACAACACTGTCAGGAAGATGGCAATAAGCTCACCCCCTATTATGTGGGACCGAATTCAATGATTGGTGAAATGTGGGTGTTAATTCACCTCCGCTTAACCGTCCGGGGATAAATTCGTTTTTATATGTATGTCTCGGGTTCGATCCTAGACTTTACCATGGCACACACCAATGACTTTTCGATGCTTTTCGAAGTTTTGTGTGTATTTATCGCAGGTTTATAAGTGCCCGGTTAATAATGGCAATAGGCTCGTCACCTATGACATTGGGACCTAAACATAAACTGGCGAAATGTGGGTGCCAGCATCTCTGCCTACCCCTTCGGGGATATAGACGTGAGTTTTTGTTATGTTACGTATGTACAGCGTTTACTGTCAAACTATAATACAAAGGAGCTGTCCCTCAGCAATCCATGTTCCTTACCTACTAACAGACTAACTTGACTAATTTGAACTACAGTATCAGTTTGTTTCCTCTGAACAGATAGAGCACAAAAGGGTGCTGGAGGAAGCCCTGGCGGTGTTATGTATGTGTGAGTGATGTCCAGGTGTTGTTGTTGTCAGGTTCGATGCAGGACGCGCTGACGGCGGCCACCAACAGCCTGGCGCTGCTGGACACGCAGCTGCACGAGTGCTCCGCCATCGTAGCCGCTCTCGACAAGAGTGTCAACGTCGGCAACTCGCTGCATCACTCCGCCTACATGGTGAGTCGGAGGGGCTGGTCACACAGCTTTTTTTTTATATAACACTTAGGTGGCAGACAAGCACGGCCACGGAAAGTGGTTACCGTGGCCTATGGACGTTTGTAACACCAGAGGAGTCACAGTCGCGCTGCCAACCTTGTAAGTACAGAGTTTCTGTGCCGTCAGTGTAGAAGCAGGACAAGCTTTTAGTCTAGCCACTGACAGCACAAATTCTCCAGTGAGCTCTGGCTACCCTACTCACCGCTGGGAACACAACACGAAGTTATTATAGCCTAGGTATTCTGTAGGGCGGAGGTACTTCCCCAGTCGGACTGCTCAATTGGGCGGAAATACCGCCGTGTCCTACCACGTCCTACCAGTTTTATACTACATTTATAAGGAAAATAAAAACTTGTCTCTGACTCCACTTCGACTCGGCTCCGACTTCACTTCGGCTCTGACTATTCCGACTTAACTCCGATTCCACTCGACTTCGACTCCACTACAAAATACACATACAAAAATAAAATTAAGAAAATAAAACACCATAACAGAAGTTTCATACACTTTTGTCTCCCATTTGAAAAGTTAACAATGAATTTTCTGTTTTGTTTATACTGAAATCATGCAGTGTAATAACTTTGATTGTTCCGTGAAGTATGATGACATATTAGGTTGGGGAATAAGTCTTTTCGCATTATAGTATGTATGAACTTATAATAAAATCTCTTTGGCTATTTGCATCTGGCTGGTTTTGATATCAGGTGAATGGTGTCATGCTTTGACAGGATGAAGATGACATTCTTGAACCCCCTCTTGCCGAAGCTATGCTGAACGATTCAGCTAGCGAAGAGGAGGAGGTCGAGGAAGAGCTGACCGAGGCTCAAATCTTTGACATCCTCAAGGGCGCCGACGACGACGACGAAGAAGACCCGGGTTACGGAAACGTGTCTGGGGAGGACTTGGCATGGTCTGCCAACTATACCACCTTCCGCGGCGTCCGAGAGGAGTTCCAAGAAGAGCCTGGTCCCAAAATTGAGGGAACATCTCCTTTTGAGTTGTTCACTCAATTGTGGGACCAGCCTCTGATGGAAATGATCTCGGAAGAAACTAACAATTATGCATGGCAGACCATCGCCCCTATTTATGAGACGGGATCCCTGCCGCCCTTCTCTCGGCTCCACCAGTGGGTGGAGACGTCTGTGGGCGAAATGTATAGATTAATTGGCATGCTAATTTTAATGGGGATTTGTGTCCGGGGACGTTTGGATGAATATTGGACGACGGGAGTCTTGGAAATGCCGAGCTTCCGTCGTTTAATGTCAAAGGACAGGTTCCTTATATTAATGCGGTTTCTGCATTTTGCAGATAACAACATTATGGCGGCTCACGGGCCTGAGCGAAAGTTGGCTAAGATTGTACCCTTGTTGGAGTACCTAAATACCAAATTCAAAGCCGCTTACACGCCTCGCAGGGAGATCTCTATTGACGAATCGCTGTTGCTTTGGAAGGGACGCTTGAGTTGGATCCAATGCATCCGTTCCAAAGCAGCGCGATTCGGCATTAAGACGTATGAACTCTGTGAGGCTGTAAGCGGCTATGTCTTATCAATAATCATTTATACAGGGAAGGGCAGCACTACTGCGGAACCTATGTACGGCTTTACGAGTAGTACAGCCAAAGTAGTGCTGACCCTGATGAAGGACTACTTCAACAAGGGGTACAATCTTTTCATGGACAATTACTACAACTCAATTTTACTGTCGCGATTTTTAAAGAGGATGCGGACTGATGTTGTGGGCACCCTCAATAGGCGTAGGGCTGACACGCCTTTAGATGTGAAAAATATAAATGATAGGCGAATGCCAAGAGGCGATGTGGTGAGTCGACATTGTGGTGACGTTTCCGTCGTTGCGTGGAAAGACGTAAAATTAGTTACCACAGTGTCGACTTATCACAACGCCGACATGGCTCCGGGTAGGCGGGCTAGGCAGGATTGCCCCAAACCTCAAGTCATCCACGACTATAATAAATTTATGGGAGGGGTTGACTTGAAGGACCAGAAATTAGCCTCTTATCTGATGGAGAGGAAAAGAGGACTGAAGTGGTACATTAAGGTTTTTCGACGTCTATTGAATGCTACAATTTTAAATACTTACATAATTTATTGCGCCAACATGGGCCAAGACAAAAAATTGACGCACCGCCAGTTCAGGCTAAAGTTGGCTGAACAACTGTGCGCACACTTCGGCACCACCGCCAACGAAGTGCGTTCGGGTCGCCAAAGCTCGTATTGCGCCAGGTTAGACCGCGACTTGAACCACTTCCCTGCGCACAGCGAGGTGCCCGAACGCGTCGCCGGAGACGTGCGTTACAAGAGGGGGCGGTGCGTCCGTTGCACCGCAAAAAAATTGAGAAAAACCACCAACGCCATTTGTTGCGCGTGCAACGTATTTCTTTGTCTTGGCCAATGTTGGCTCGAATTTCATACTATAGATAATATATAAATCACTTCTTTTCTCTTCTTCTCTTCATCTCTTTTTTTATACCACTTAGGTGTCAGACAAGTACACGGCCCACCTGATGGAAAGTGGTTACCGTGGCCTATGGACGTGTGCAACACAAGGGGCAATTCTATATTATGCATGTGTTATACAATTCCTTATCTATAATAAGATCATCAAAATCCGTAGAGTAGTTTTAAAGATTTATGTCTACATGGGGACAGACAGACAGACATATATATATTTTCGAGAACCTCATGTATGTAAGGAAAAATGTTTCAAATTCTTCAGAGCTTGTGACCGCCATAATGTAAATATCAGACAAAAACAATCTTGTAGTATGTGGTAGTCGGCTTGAAAAGTTAGTCATCAATTCCAGGCTAACCGTATACGCTTTTTTAACAAGCTCCCTAATGAAATTAGGGATTTACCTGTGGATAAATTTTAAAATACAGTTAAACGTAAATTGTGCCACAAAGGCTATTATAAAATCCAAGAATACTTGGATGATAAACAATTTTGGAAATGAGCTGTTCGCTCAACTATGCTACTCAAGTACATGTACCTTTTTTATTGCAGTTTTGTAAGTGCCGATTTAATGGTCTATGCAGAATAAATGATTTTTGACTTTGACACAGGTAGCAATTTGTTTTATACTAGTAATGGTGATGCATGTGTAATTGTAAAAAAAAACTGTTAGTTTGATGTTATAAACCGACACTTATACAGGATGTTATAGAAAGGTGTGGTCATATTCGAGGGACGCATTACGTGTGATATAAATAAATTTTCCGCGGGAGTATAAACACCAATTTACTTTGTATCACGTAGAGAAATAATTTTCTTTTTTATCGACCATGTGTAAGCTAGTGGAAATTGTCGACAAACGCACAACACTAAAAAACTAACCAGGGCTGCAGCAGCTGCAGCGCGCTGTTACAAATGAACTCTACGGTTTGAACCCGAGTAGGTTTACCAAACGATCGGATTTGATAGGCCCTGTCTCAATATCACCCTACTTACTTTCTACCTAAACAATTTTTTTTTTATATCGGGCAAAGAAATTCTGAAGCAGCTTATATCTTGTTAAAATAGTATTAAAATAAAACAAAATTTACTTTAAGCAATAATAAAACATTTTTATGTTCCTGAAATCATCCATGCTAAATGTAAGACTTGTCTCAAAGATACCTTAGGTAAAGGTTAACCTACATTCAATACCAGGAGTCGTGGACTACCGAATTTCCAGCCACGCCCCTTTATATTATACTAATTAAAATTGGTTCCGTACCCAATTTTATTGAAATGTGATGCAATTTTCGGTTTTTATACAACTTAGGTGGCAGACAAGCACACGGCCCACCTGATGATAAGTTAAATAGAACAAAATTGGGTAGGTACACGATACATAGAGATGCTTGGTTGCGAACCTCCGCAGCGCAACTGCGCGTGAAGACGGCAGCACCTCTACTCTCACAAAATCCCGACCGAGGCAGGAATGCCCCTGTAAAGGGTTGCTGGGTGACTCTTCATGTGTGCCTGAGTAGCATAGGACACAGTGGAGAGCAGACAAAGCCTCAAAGGGCTGGTTGAGGAGCCGCCCCTTTCCAGGGTAAAATGAGGATACCGTACTTTTCCATACGGAATTAACATGGCAACAGGTTCGAAAACAGGGTTGTTTTTCTCTCGCATCCCCGCACGCTCTCGTCCTTCGAGACCAGCAGGAGGTTGGACAAGGCGGTATTTCCGCCCAATTGAGCAGTCCGACTAGGGAAGTACCTCCGCCCTACAGAATACCGCGCCCATAATAACTTCGTGTTGTGTTAGGGTAGCTAGAACTCACTGGAGAATTCGTGCTGTCAGTAAGAAAACTAAAGGCATGTCCTGCTTTGTCTTCTACACTGACGGCACAGAAATTCTGTGATTACAAGGTCGGCAGCGCGAGTGCGTTCCCTCTGGTGTTACATATGTCCATAGGCCACGGTAACCACATTTCATCAGGTGGGCCATTATCGGATTTTATTTGAAATTTGTTTGTTCGTTACGTTTGGGAAATCAGATGTCATGATAATGCACAATGGCGCACAACTTAAATAACGGCGGTGTACAAAAATGCACACAGAACTTAAGAAGGTATATCATGTCGTACCCGGATAACATAGACTCTAAGAGGTCCTTCATAAGTGTTCGTTAAAGTAACATTCATTGCGGTACCCTAAAATATTTCATAATAATAAAATATCTTCTCTTTTACTCCAAATCGCCACGCCCTTTATTATGATTGGTTCCGTACCAATTTTTATTTAATACAAAACCTTTCTTAAAGCATAAAAAGGCATGGTAAAGTGAACAAAAATATGTTCAAATACCAGGATAACATAAAATGTAATAGTGCTTTCTTCAAAATTTTTGAATCAAGATTTTTTACGGTACCCTAAAATAATTGATAAGAAAAAATCATTTGTTATTTTTTTTCCTATACCTAAATAGGGTGAACTGACTAGTATTCGACCATGGTCACAATTTTATTATTTTCTGCATTCTTAGTATCGGATGTATTATCTACTGAATTACATACTCTTTTTTAATAACAATGTTGTTCAGTCAGTGGGTCGTATGCTTGTTTGCCCACCCGTTATTGAATGATACGAAAATCACGGCGTCGAAAAAATTGTCTTTTACATAACAACAGACAACGAGTAGATTGAATAGTAGTTGCGATTTTTTTTCAGAGTAAGTACACAACTCTGATTTTGATTAAATTTGAGCGCGATAGCCCATTCATTGTCCAACCCAAACTCAATGCGAGGGGGTTTCCGCACTTAAAGAAACACAAAGTCATAGTTGAAAAATCCAGATTTAAATATTAAAATATTTTTTTTAAATGGACGTAAACCAGTACCTCTACCCTAATTTCATAGGTAATACGTTCGGCCGCGGAGTCCTTTGATGAGGCCGCGATGCGTGGCGGCGCTTTTGATGCGGACAATCGGTGCCGCCGTGCCGCCAAGGACATAATATTTGGCGCCAAAGTGCGTAAAACAGTAGGCATCAATGTTGCCATAACTGATTTTATAAAATCTGTAGATGGCATGTTAAAAATAGTAGAAGCAGCGTAGATTTCAAATGAAAAAGTGGTAAATTTATTAGTAGAATAAAATGTATTTTTACGAGTTTATGCTTTTTAAAAGTTAGAAGACGAAAAGCGGTTCGTTTGTTTTGCGTCTTGTCATCCGCAGAGTAGGTAAGTCTTGTCATATGCGAAGAAAATATCGTGACAATTTTATGTATTAATTATTTCCTGATTCCTCAACTTTTTCTCCTCTTCCTCCTTTCCTCCTTCTCCTCTGGCTCTATCTCCTCTCGGTATGATTAAAACTTGTGATTTTCAGTAGCAAGGCCGACCTTAACCACTGAGCACGAAGCTATCATTTAAGTACTTTGAAGTTCAGATTTTTAGCGCGAACAGATAGCAAAATGTACCTAGGCAATGTACTTTTTAGTAGAAATAGAATATTGTTCTGAACAAAGGGATTGATTTAACCATTAATTACTTAACTGCAGGTTTTTCAGTCATATTTACCTTAAAAATGAAAGGAAGGTCTGTGGATTTTTCAAAATTCTACGTATTAAATTAGATAATTAGAACTCGATAGATTAATGGTTGGCAACATTCGTATGTACCTACTTGTGCCGACTTCTTTTCTGTAGGTTGTTTACATGTTATTTGTAGACTAGTTGTTGTTCTGTTGTGCAGTGAAAATGTCGGTTTTTAGTAATAGCGAATATTAGATGATGCTTTGTGTTGGCGCAGCTGATGGTAGCTTGCGAAAAGCTCGTCGGCTGTACAGTGAGAGATTTGTGGACGGAAGACTAGAGGGTGACCGTCGGCGGTTTCCCTCTTTGGAGTGTTTTAGGAAGATGGTGAACCGCCTTCAACACACTGGAAGTTTTCGTGGCGACCTTCTACGACGCCCACTGCTTTAGACGATCGTATTCTCGAGCATTTTGAAGTAGACCCGAGAACGAGTAGGTACCCGGCGAGCTGGAACGGTTATCGGAGTGAAACCCGTTCATTTCAAGTGGGAAGTTCGCGCGTATTTAAAGATGCGTTTTGATCAGAGGATTGGGCGTGGCGGTGAAGTGAGAGTCGCTTGCCCGGCGAGGATTCACGCATACTGTGGCGTCATAAACTCTTCATTCATGTGTACATGTACGCTTATGTTTTTGTGACCTACATAAGTGATAGTTGTAAACTCCTTGTGTCGCGATCGTGAAGTGATAAATTAGTGCGTTCTTATGACTGTACCAGATCAGGTACATCACCGTTTCGCTGTAAGGAGAACACGCCCCGGTAAGTGATAGTCAAAATATCTCTGATGTAAACATATCTCTAACTGTACCTACGCTTGGTAGGCCGGCTACCAGGCGCACAGCTGAGATTAGAGATTTTGCAGAGGTTATTGGACTCAATTGAACTTATCGCGAAAAAACAAAATACAATAGTGTTGTGACCTACCGCTTTTGCTAAATATCGAAAAATTTAACGAATTTAACAATATTGTAAGACGATTTACTATGTCATCACTTTATTACTATTTGTACATTGGCCGGTGCATATCGACTGGTTATCAGGCATGTGTAACGACCCTTAAATATGACCACACCTTTCTGTAACACCCTGTATTTATTTATATGTATAGAGAATAAAATGTGTAGAGAATAAAAATAGAATAAAATAATATTATTGTATTTTATTTCATTTGAACTAGGTACAAACCTAAAAATATAAACATGCTGTATATTACACATAGTGAACCCAGATATGTGCCTAAGCAGATGGCGGACGCCCTGCGGACGCCATCTTGGCTCATATATGTGTCTAAGCAAATGAACGCTCTACGCAAGTCACGCACACATGCACAAAAAGTAAATCATAGATATCATATTATATGGATCATATTTATACGTTTCTTGGAAAAAACCTCTATAAAACGTAATCGATTACGTAACACAGTAAGTCAGAGCATTTTTTCTAGATTGCCACACTACCAATTGTGCAAAGCATAGATAAAGGTAAGTATGGAAAAATATTGTTGACAAGAAGGTTATCTGTTTACATAGACTGTTCAAGTTATAGTGAAAATAGTTGTATTTTGGTTAGATATTTGAGTATTTTATATTACCTTTATAGAGATTGATTATTTACCTATGTCATAAAGTATTTACTTACCAATAAAACCAACTATTTACGTACTGGGAGTAACAAGAACTTCTTCGCGAACACTGTTCAAAATGGCGAAATTTGATTTCTCAATGACAAATTTCAAATGAAAATATGGTCGTCAATATTTATTAGAAATAGTGATTGTGATATATCAGTGAATTGCTACAATATTGAACTATGAGAAATAAAAAAATATAATCAAAATAGTGTAATATTTATTTACAAAATCGTATTTATTTGAAAAGTGATCTCTGCCAGGTTAACCTCTATAATCCAATGCCTATAAAATATATAAATACGTATTAGTTACGTATAAAGTACAGCTTTTAAGGTTAAATGATTAGTTATCTTTCAAAAATAATCATTAGTTTACTATGTGCCAAATAGTAATTTCGAGATTTTCAACAATCTCTACGCCAAGGCGCACACGTTTACGTAAGCATGGGGGGGGGGGGGGAGGTTTTGTTTACTTTTGCTGAAAAGGGGAAGGTGGGGTTAAACATAACATAACATAAACTCACGCCTATATCCCCGAAGAAGTAGGCAGAGGTGCTAGCACCCACATTTCCCCAGTTTATATTTAGATCCCAATGTAACAGGTGGCGAGCCTATTGCCATTAACTGGACACTTAAAAACCTGCGATAAATACACACATAACTTCGAAAAGCATCGAAAAGTCATTGGTGTGTGTAATGGTTAAAACCTGGGCTCGAACCCGAGATCTCGTCTCAGCAGTCCATTACCACTAGGCTACTGCGGTTTTTAATGGGGGGGTTAAATAATTGTAATAAACCTGCTCACGTAATACTTGAAAACAGAGCGTCCTTAAATTGAAAAAGTTTCTTCGCATTTAAGAAAATTCAAAACATTTTTTAATACAGTTTATTTACATTTAACTAAAGTTTGTATGAAATGACACATGAAATGAAAAACCACACTCCTTCTGATTAATTCCAGCCGCTTTCTCTCAACTTCTTGCTTTAATCTCATCTGTTGTTCGCAGTAAAGTTCAGAATCGATGGTCCTGCCTGGTGGTAACAGCTCATAATGAATAATGCCCTTCCAATCCCACCACACACACAGCATCACCTTATTGCGAGTTAACCCGGGTTTCGCCACAGTCTGTGAAGCCTGACCGGCCTTTGACCACGACCTTTTTCGCACGTTCTTGTCGTACGCGATCCACTTTTCATCACCATTTTATCAGCTTCTTCAAAAATGGTTCGGTTTCATTACGTCGCAATAAAGAATCACAAATGAGTACAGGGTTCATTAGGTTTCTTTCAGTGAGGTCGTGAGGTACCCAAATATCGAGCTTTTTTGTGTATCCAGTTTTTTTCAAATGCGCCAAAATGTATGCTGCGATCTGAGGCGGACGGACACGCTGTCCGTCCGCCTCAGATCGCAGCATACACGGGCGTACAAGCAAGTGATCTCGCCCCGCACACAATGGGTTAAAAGATAAAACTTTAAAGAACATATGTAATTCCAAATTCAAATTAGGAAAGTGTGTGATTTTCATTTAAACGTCAAGATCAGTGAACCTAATGAAGAAATTCGATACGTTTTAAAATTTTATTACAAATGGTAAAAATGCAAGGCAAGCCGCGAAAAAAATTTGCGTTGTTTATGGACCTAGTGCAGTGTCTGTGAGAGTAGCACAAATTTGGTTTAAGCGTTTTCATTCCGGAAATTTTGATGTCAAAGATGCACGTCGCTCTGGTCGCCCTATTACGGATAAAATGGATGCCATTTTTGAAAAAGTGGAGCAAGATCGGCACATCAATAGTTACGACGTAGCTGAAGAACTGGGAATTGACCACAAAACAGTTTTGGCGCATTTGAAAAAAACTGGATACACAAAAAAGCTCGATATTTGGGTACCTCACGACCTCACTAAAAGAAACCTAATGAACCCTGTACTCATTTGTGATTCTTTATTGCGACGTAATGAAACCGAACCATTTTTGAAGAAGCTGATAAAATGGTGATGAAAAGTGGATCGCGTACGACAAGAACGTGCGAAAAAGGTCGTGGTCAAAGGCCGGTCAGGCTTCACAGACTGTGGCGAAACCCGGGTTAACTCGCAATAAGGTGATGCTGTGTGTGTGGTGGGATTGGAAGGGCATTATTCATTACGAGCTGTTACCACCACGCAGGACCATCGATTCTGAACTCTACTGCGAACAACTGATGAGATTAAAGCAAGAAGTTGAGAGAAAGCGGCCGGAATTAATCAGAAGGAGTGTGGTTTTTCATTTCATGTGTCATTTCATACAAACTTTAGTTACATGTAAATAAACTGTATTAAATAATGTTTTGAATTTTCTTAAATGCGAAGAAACTTTTTCCCCTACCTATTATAAGCGAACCTTGCGGTTGACTAGTCGCGCGATAAATTTAAGGACGCTCTGTTTTCAAGTATTACGTGAGCAGGTTTATTACAATTATTTAACCCCCCCATTAAAAACCGCAGTAGCCTAGTGGTAATGGACTGCTGAGACGAGATCTCGGGTTCGAGCCCAGGTTTTAGCCATTACACACACCAATGACTTTTCGATGCTTTTCGAAGTTATGTGTGTATTTATCGCAGGTTTTTAAGTGCCCGGTTAATGGCAATAGGCTCGCCACCTGTTACATTGGGATCTAAATATAAACTGGGGAAATGTGGGTGCTAGCACCTCTGCCTACTTCTTCGGGGATATAGGCGTGAGTTTATGTTATGTTATGTTTAACCCCACCTTCCTCTTTTCAACAAAAGTAAACAAAACCTCCCCACCATGCTTACGTAAACATTGGTAGTTTTTGTTAGGGTAATGCATGTTATATTGTGTGGAAAAGTACATAACTACTGCTTACGTAATCATTATCTAGACCTCCCCCCCATGTCATCAAAAATATATAGGGAGGCAGGACACGGCGGTATTTCCGCCCAATTGAGCAGTCCGACTGGGGAAGTACCTCCGCCCTACAGAATACCGCGGTTATAATAACTTCGTGTTGCGTTCCCAGCGGTGAGTAGGGAAACCAGAGCTCACTGGAGAATTTGTGCTGTCAGTGGGATGACTAAAGGCTTGTCCTTACAGGGTCCTCTGTGCTTACAGGGTCGGCAGCGCGAGTGTGGCTCCTCTGGTGTTACACACGTCCATAGGCCACGGTATCCACTTTCCATCAGGTGCGCCGTGTGCTTGTCTGCCACCTAAGCGGTGTAAAAAAAGAAATACCAAGACCCCCTTCCCCTTTTAGAGTTTACGTAATACCTGAACGACCCCACAAAACATCCGCACGCGTACGTTCTGTCTAATTGACTAACAAATCGAAAACAACCGCCGCAAATTTGCTTGTGCGCGTAAGGGAGATGGTGGGACGCCTGCCGGGGTGCGAGGGATATGTCTCAGATAATCTCACCTCTGGGAACTTGCGGCACACACAGTCGGCGTGCGTTTTAGTCGGTTCAAGTCCGAAATAAGCTCCCCCACCGGTCCCAGTGGTGAAGGTATCCGTGAGAATTTTACGCACACAGAAATAAAAAATTACTTTTTTTTTTATACCACTTAGTTGGCAGACAAGCACACGGCCCACCTGATGGGAAGCGGTTACCGTGGCCTATGGACGTATGCAACACCAGGGGTGTCACACTCGCGCTGCTGACCATGAAGAAACCTTCTGATGCCCCTCTTGAAGAACCCCATATTGTAGGCGCTTGGGAAAACCGCAGCAGGATTACTTCTAGGCAAGCGTGCCAGGCATGTCTTCATGATGGAAAGCATCAGGTGACATAGTGGTCAAATACAAGCCTAACGAGATTTTTTGAGAAATCCAATAAATCTAGATAGATAGATAATTCTTTATTGCACACCAATAGTATAAAAGATTTACAGACATAATTAAAGTTACAGTTAAATGTACAGGGCGGCCTTATCACTAAAAGTTATTTCTTCCAGGCAACCTTAGTATGGACAGGAATTAAAGTATATAAGTGAGTGTTGGTGTAATATGTCAACATTTATAAAATAGTGTGTAACATGAATAATTACATAGTATACAAATATGAAATATAGATAAATAAATAATATGTGAATATGAGAAGATTTCAACGACTACGCTGTAGAGAGATAATGACTCTTTACCATTGTTTTAAAAATATTTATGGATTGTGCCTCTTTAATATTTACTGGCAATGCATTCAATCTACTGCCTATTCAGTTTTCAATTTCCTGTAAATGAATATACAAAGGACTACATAAAAGCTAACAAATTCAAGAATATATAACCTCCCCACCGGTTCAGGTGGTGGGCTATCCGTGGGGATTGTGCACATTAAAAAGAAAGGGAGATGGTGGGACGCGTCATTTGGACTTCTGCCTTATTTTCAAATTATGCTGTGCTACTTTCTTAATTCTTTATTGCACACAAACAGTACAGAGATCATACACAAAACATATAATAATAATAATAATATATCTCTTTATTGCATGTACACAATGAAGGGATACAGAAAAAAATACAATAGGTACATCTTTGTGGCATTACAAGTGGCGGCCTTATTGCACAAGGCAATCTCTACCAGGCAACCATGGGATGGAGTGAGATAGATAAATAGTTAGACATAGTGGGCAGTTTCCGGTGTACATAATATATGTGATTTACTTTATTCCATTATTTACATTCAGATAATGTATAAGAAATATGTACAAAGGCGAGCTTAACTCTATATGAGTTCTCTCCCAGCAAACCTTTGAGTAGCAGAGAAGCAGTTATAGTAATAAGGGGAAGTGAAGTGTACAGTCACAACATACATACATACACACATACAACTTTCTGAGTGGGTGCAGTATAAAGTCTTAATGTTTATTTAATTATTTTGTTTTTTTGTTTTGTTTTTTTTTGGTTGGTATTGATTGGACACCCGAAAGTGACATTATTTTATGTGCGCGTGATACGAATTACTGACATTTTTTATTTTATTTTTTATCTTCTCTTGACATGATTTCAATTTAATTTTTAATTATTTTATTTATATTGACATGTGATGATTGATTCTGTATTATTCTTATTATAATGCGTTTTTTTTATTAAAATAAAATAATTTCGATCTTTTAATTTTTGATGTAATTTATATTTTGTATTGATTGTAATTGTATTACCTGTGTATGATTTCAAATATAATGTAAATTGTTCTTGAATCAATAAACAAACAAACAGACAAACCAATGTCGTTTGTGTTCCAGCGCTTCCAGCACGCGGCGGGCAGCGGCTCGTCCGCGCTGGCAGCGCTTCGCCACTGCGCCGCGCTGGTGGCGCAGGCGCGGGACGCCGACTCCGCGAGACTCACCCGAGAGGTAACCGCACTCGTGTAATAATAATAATAAATATTCTACAACATTCTACACCACGCTATCTAGATTCATGGTAAACAAAGCTTAATTAGCTTGTGTTATGGAATCTAGAATGCGGATAAACATACTTAGATACTTTTTTTTTCTAAATACATTCATATTATACATAGAACAAAATTCTGAAATATAAAATTCCCGTATCACACTGTTTGTAGTTAAACTCCTCCGAAATGGCTTGACCGATTTTCATGAAATTTTGTGTGCATATTGGTAGGTTTGAGAATCGGACAACATCTATTTTTTGTCCCCCTAAATGTTAATGGTAGTCCACCCCTAATTTTTTTATGATACAGCATTTAAAAATACAACCAACGATCAACCCCTATTTTTCCATCGTGATTTTTATTTTCATTGTCTACAAATAGTTATTTTCATTGAACTTAAGTTTTTTCCTAGAAATAATATACAAGGGGATACGTTTGCCGGGTCAGCTAGTATAATATACATTTGATAGATACACAATTACCTCAGCGTGGTAGTTGCGAAACTTCTCGGCTAGGACTGTTAAAAAGCAGCTCGTTCAACGACCTCATTCCTCCATGAGCGATCTATGAGATGGGAACACCGTAGTCCCGCACCCGAGAGGGCCTCGTATGGCCCTGGGCCAGCTGGGGGTGCGAGGGATATGCCAGCGACTACCATAGCCACCACCACCAGCAATTGGCCATATGGTTTTGATCGGTTCGAGTCCGACATAACCACCTTAACTGGATCCGGTCAGGTCCGATCTGGTCGGCGGTCCTTAGGGATTTTCGCACGTTAAAAACCCTCGCCATTCCGGCAATGAGCACATCTGCTGTAAACCAACCACGACTGCTCTACTCCGCCCTAGCTGAGAGTCGAGACCGAATAAAATACCGCCATGACAACGGCAAACTGAGCAAATGTGACGTCGATTGGTCCCCGGCAGAGTAGAATATGGACCACCCCATCTCTTCCCATGCGGTGTCGTACAAGGCGACTAAGGGATAGGGCTGTTTAACATCAGACAGATATATACAGCCCTGACTCAGCCTCGGATGCATGGCTCGAGTCAGTAATAGTGCCCGGAAGACGGCAGTAGGTTCACCCCCTATTACGTGGGACCGAATGATTGGTGAAATGTGGGTGTTAATTCACCTCTGCCTAGCCCTCTGGGGATAAAGGTGTGATTATATGTATGTATACCCAAGACACGGTACAGTGGCTGCGATCAAACTTTAATACAAAGAACCCGTCCCTCAGCAATCCATGCAATTGTAATTAATTTAGGAGGTAGGATACGACGGTATTTCCGTCCAATTGAGCAGTCTGACTGGGGAAGTACCTCCGCCCTACAGAATACCACGGCCATAATAACTTCGTGTTGTTCCCGGCGGCGAGTAAAGTAGCCAGAGCTCACTGGAGGGTTTTTTAGTTGTCAGTGGGAAGACCAAAAGCTTATCCCGCTTTGTCTTTTACACTGACGGCACAGAAACTCTCAATGCTTGCAGGGTTGGTAGCGCGAGTGTTACGACCCTGGTATTGCACATTTCCATAGGCCACGGTAACCACTTCCCATCAGGTGGGCCGTGTGCTTGTCTGCCACCGAAGTGGTATAAAAAAATGCTATTGCTATAGTTCCTTACCTACTAACAAACGAACTTGAATAATTTGAATTACAGTATTAGTTTGTTTCCTGTGAACAGATAGAGCGCAACAGGGTATTGGAGGAAGCGTTGGCGGCACTCGCTAGGACGCACCACGCGCTAGAGATGTCCGTCGCAGAGGAACTCACCAAGGTACATCATGCCATTAATTTAACGACCAAGGATACATACTTTTTTATCCCGGTTAAACACACAGCTTAACACATTTTCAAAATCCAAAGTGCATGCAAATGAAATTATAGGTGGTTGAAATATATCTTTTTTTTTCATTACAGAGTAAGAGAAAGAAAAAATCAGCGTCTCGTTCAACACTCAACGAATCTAAAGAGAACTTTTTCGATGTTTTTGATAGTAAGTATGATATTTATGTGATATTCACTATCAGGACATTTAACTATCGGGATATTTACAGTGTATTTGTTTTGACATACGGTGTGATGTTACCCCTCGTTTTCACCTGAGAATAAAACTTGCCCCACCCTCCCCATTCCTACACAGGACAACACGTGCAGGGCAACACGTGCAGGGCTTAGATGTCACCCTCACACTGTGCAGAATATACAAGCAAGAACCAATCGGTTTGGAGACTCTTTTCTTTGCCTCACCACCAAGACCTGGAATTCATTACCAGCTCACGTGTTTCCTTCTTCCTACAGTCCCTGGTCCTTTAAGCGGGACGTGAAAAAGCGCATGATGAGGCCGCCAAGCTGAGTGCCACCATTGTAACATTACTTAGTGTCTGTTATGGTGACCCTCTTTCCTGAGAGTTTGTCTTTAGCTTACCATTAGGCGACGTGAAGTCAAATTTGCGTGTGTTAAATAAAAAAAAATGTATTAGACAATTTGCAATATGACACAGGCTACAGTGTGAACGCAAGTATGTTTTATACTTGTTTACAACTTGTTGGCTATACATCCTATGTGAAGAAAAGTATCTGAGATACATGTATAAAACATGTATTGTGTTTTGACTAGTTTTTACAAGTCTTTAACAAGTTTAGTATCAAGCAAGTTGGGAGCGGCAGCGGAAGCGACGAAGGATCGCAAGACAAGCTGCCCGCATACGAAGGCAACTCGGGCGTCGGAGGTCGATGAACGACCTCCGCCCCCCATGAGCGCCGGCCTGGGGGTGACAGGTGGAGCCGCCTGTCACCCTGGCAGAAGCAGGCTGCGGCGGTGGCGCGCCTCCCCGTTTCCGGAGTTGGGGACTCTGTAGTCCCCACACCCGAGAAGAGGGCCAGATCGTGAGAGATGGCCCTGAGTCGGCCGGGGTGCGAGGGATATGCCTGTCAACCTCACCTTCGGCAACCAAAGCGAACCACAGGCGGCGTTCGTTTTAGTCGGTTCGAGTCCGACATAACCTCCTCCACCGGCTCCGGTGGGGAGGTATCCGTGGGGACTTTGCGCACGTAAAAAAAAAAAAAAAGTATCAAGCAAGGTTACAACTTGTTTCGTGATGAAAACGAGGGGTTGCCACCAACTAGATACATACATATAATCACGATTTTATCCTTGGTAGGTTAGGCAGAGGTGAAACGTAACTAACACCTATATTTCACCAATCATTTAATTCAGTACCTCGTAATAGGTGAGTCTATTGCAGTCTTCCGGGCACTATTGTTGACTCGAGCCATGCATCGTGAGACTGAGTCTGGGCTGTATATATCTGTCTGATGTTAAACAGCCCTATCCTTAAGTCGCCTTGTACGACGCCGCATGGGAAGAGATAGTGACCCAAATTCTGCTCTGCCGGGAACCATGCGCCAAATTCTTGTGTTCAATATCGCTAATAGAATCTAACCTTAGTATTTTTTATGTCCAATTTGTATTTGTAATTTTGTAGCCTAGTAGTATGGGTAATAGACTGCTGAGACGAGGTGTCGGGTTCGATCCTAGGTTTTACCATGGCACACATCAATGACTTTTCGATGCTTTCCGAAGTTATGTGTGTATTTATCGCAGGTTTATAAGTGCCCGGTTAATGGCAATAGGCTCGCCACCTATTACATTGGGACCTGTACATAAACTGGCGAAATGTGGGTGCTAACACCTCTGCCTACTATATCAGGGATATAGGCGTGAGTTTATGTTATGTATTTTTTATTTTATTGGGTTTGTTGTTGTGTTTATGTCTTCAATAGTATAGATATATATTGGTTACTCTCAACAGATTCAGAAGACGAAGATGACACGTTAGTGACGGCGGGCCTGTCGAGCCCCCTGGGCGCCCTGAGCCCTTGGGGCAGCAGCCCCGACCTCGCCCGGCGGACACCTATAGGCAGTCTTGACGGTTGGTGCTATTTGATAGAACAAATATTGCTAAAGTAAAGTTGGTGGAACACATAGTGCGCAGAACAGATGGCCGATGGAGCAAAAACGTTCTGGAATTGTGACCGCGTACGGGCAAACGTAGCGTAGGACGCCCAACGGCCAGGTGGAAGAACGACCTCATGAAGGTCGCCGGGAAGCGCTGGATGCGGGCTGCTTTAGATAGGTCATTCTGGAAGTCCATGGGAAGGGCCTATGTTCAGCAGTGGACTGTGTGTGTCTGATATGATGATGATGAGAATGGGGACATTAATTTTTCTTTTTAAATTTCTTTAAAAAGAAATAGAACATTAGCGTTGAGCCAGTCGTATCCGAAGTTTTCTCCTCGGAGTCTGGTGTCCGCTTTACCAATCTAACTGCTTGACTATACTTCGATATTTTTTGTGAAGCGACTTTTATTTGACTTTTATCAGACCAGTTGTTGAACTTTTAAGGCTCCAATTACCCGTAACGACTGCTATAGATGTTTGTATGGCAGCCGGGACTGACCAGACCAATGCCAATACCCATATTCATGCATACAAATATTTGTACTGAGCGGGGATAGAACCTGCGCCTCCTGCGTGGCGCCCGCGTTCACTACCGCCACACCACGGAGGCTGTCAAAACTAGAGGAGGTATTTAAACTATCGTGGTCTCTAATATTAGTATTAGAAATAACGAGATATTTCGACAATGATGCAAGGTGTTCATTTGCATTGGTCGGTCTTGGTTATCATACGAACATCTATGACAGGGAAATGGGGAACAGAAAGAGGCTGGTCAACTGTCCTCTTTCAGTAGGAATTGACCTTTACTGTTTCTGTAGAAAGCAATTGACCACAATCGTTAGCATATAATTACTGTAATATTTTGTCTATAGATATGTAAGCTGTTAGAATTTAGATAAGAACACAATTCTTGAAGAATATGGATCTTTTTTATACCACTTAGGTGACAGGCAAGCACACGGCCCACTTGATAGAAAGTAGTTACCGTGGCCCGTGACCTGGGCAATACCAGAGAAATCACACTACTCGCACTGCCGACCCTGTAAATAGAGAGTTTCTGAGCCGTCAGTGTAGAAAACAAAGCAGGACAAGTCTTTGGGTTTCCCACTGACAGTACAAAAATCTCTCCATTGAGCTCTAGCTACCCTACTCACCGTCGGGAACACAACACGAGCTTATTATGACCGCGGTATTCTGTAGGACGGAGGTACTTCCCCAGTCGGACTGCTCAATTGGATGGAAATACCATCGTGTCCTACTTCAGAGATTCTAAATAAAACTTCTCCTACAGGTGACAAAACACCCACTAATGAAGAGGAGCCCTACGGCCGACGGGGTTCAACTCCGGGCTCCCCAGGCTCGGGGGGTTCTCCCACGTCCCTGCACACCGCATTAAGCCCGGCTAGCTCTCGTGGTACTTTAGTGTCGCAGGGCGGGCACGTGTACAGGAATGCCAGGCCCTACCGCAAGAACACAAACCCGAGGTAGGTGGCTATCACTATATGAGAGTGTAAGGAGTGAACATGTTAATAAGTCTACTTACACGACATTTTGAATTGTATAAAAACGAAATCTCATAATAATAAATATAGTCAAAATTCGATTCGATTGTGAGATCTCTCTTGATCTCACAGATGTCATAAAAGTTATTCTTATAACGTAATTCTCATTTTACTAATATTCTAAAATTACTATTTAAAAATTCTAAAATACCCTGAAGTCTGCTTTTTAGAATTATCAACTTATTCACACCTTGTATGGCATTTTATTCGTAGATTCTTTGAAAACAGAAGACACCTCGGTCCTCATTATGGGCTATCGTTAGTAAAATATTGGTCCTTCGAGCTGGCTGAGGACTGTGAATGAAATACTCTGAATTATAATAAAAAAATATTATTTGTAGTATCTTGGAAGACCGAAGACACCTCGTTCCTCTTTATGTTAAAATATTGGGTCTTCGAGCCGGCTGAAAGCTTATGAATTATAATAAAAAACGAATACCTACAATATTATTAAATAAAGTATTTATCACAATAAATATTTCATGTAATCATTTTAAATTTTTTTCATCACAACATTAAATTCACTGAAAAACCAACTTATTTTGAATAAATCGAAATAACATATAAGAGTTGAAGCAGTGAGAGAAAGGGGATGTGGGAAGTTTTATCCCCGGGGACAAGCATTCATAGTTGGGGACAAGTAATTGCCTTTTGCCCCCAGGGATAAGTAGTTGCCTTATGTCCCTAGGGTCTAGTATTTGCTTTTTGTCCCTGGGGTCTAGTAGTTGGCTTATGTCCTCAGGAACAAATGTCGCGCGTCTTATACCGCCTAGTGCGTACGCGGCTTAAAAAATTACCTATTATTTTTTGCTATTATTTCTGTATGTTTAGTTTTTTTATTTTATTTTGTATTTCTTTGTTTCAGTTCTCAGTGGTCTCTTTAGAGTATTTTCGCTGGTCAGTATGAATACTTAAAACACATCGTAGTAAATAAAACTAGTGTGATGTATTCAACACAGTGTACAAACGCACAGAAGGACAAATTGCACAAAAATGCAATATACAATGCACTTATCTGTATAGATATTTTTGTAGTATAATTAACGAAGTTCAAAAAAGGTTGTCAATTCGACTGATTTTTATTTGTATTAGGGTCGAATCACATCTGTTCGATCAGATTTTTTTTTGTTGCTCGTTACTGGCGAGGTGTTAGCATTTAAGGCTGAGAAATGTATACTTTTTTAGTATAGCTTATTGATCTATAATCCTTTTTAGGAATATTTGATATATAGTATACAGTTTTATTACTGTAAACTGTAAGATAGATAGGTAATTTTTATTGTACATCAAAAAAATAAAATTTACCGAAATAAGTATACAGTAAGTATATTTTACACCGACCTAGTATTAAACACAAAAGGAGTGAGTTCTATTAGACGGACTGTTTTCAGTTTTCGTATTTTATTTTAGTATTATTTTTTGAGAAAAAATAACCCTTGTCGTGGTACTTGCCATGCCCTTTTCCCTAGGGCTGGCAGTAACGAGGGCTTACCCTACACACTTCAAGGGTATTCAGATGTGATGCGACCCTTATTGATGAGAAGACTGTTTAAACATTTTAAAACGTCTTCCATTTGAAATTGTACTGAAATTTT
The DNA here is from genome assembly GCA_963662185.1 of Eilema griseolum. Classification (NCBI taxonomy): domain Eukaryota; kingdom Metazoa; phylum Arthropoda; class Insecta; order Lepidoptera; family Erebidae; genus Eilema; species Eilema griseolum. The sequence goes on from OY759230.1 coordinate 4,963,564, forward strand.
TTATTCGTATTATTAGTAGATAATTATGTCCAGCTCAAAACACATTTATCAGCGGTGTTTTCGCATTTAGTTATATCTCTGTACCTTTCTTACACTTTGATTAATCCGTAATCAGAGCGAGATACACGATAAATAGTTTGTAGCTTGTCTCTGCTCAAAGTATGCGCCCCACCACCTCCCTTACACTCACGTTGATTGATTTAGAATTTGTTTGTCAATTTAATTTAATATCACTTAGGTGGCAGACAAGCACACGACCCACCTGATGGAAAGTGGTTACTATGGCCTATGGAGCCACACTCGCGCTGCCGACTCTGTGCCGTCAGTGTAGAAGACAAAGCAGGACAAGCTTTTAGTCTTCCCACTGACAGCGCGAATTCTCCAGTGAGCTCTGGCTACCCTACTCATCGCTGGGAACACAACACGAAGTTGTTGTGGCCGCGGTATTCTGTAGGGCGGAGGTACTTCCCCAGTCGGACTGCTCAATTGGTCAGAAATACCGCCGTGTCCTACCTCCATAATATGACAGAATGCGAGTGCGAGCGGATGTCTTGTCCTGTACAGTATGTCAGCGCTAGTTCATACACAGAATGTACTCGGATTTATCACGCGATCAGTCAATCGCAAGGTTTGAATACATTTCCAGGTCCATGAAACAATCGACGTTTTTACCCAGAATCATCTAATTAATGTAGAGGGGCACGTGATTTTAGTTTAGACAAGTTCTACGCATTTTTTCGTAGTCGATGCAACGAACAATTTCTGCTATCTATCTCGGTCTGATTACTGCGGATGTTGTAACGCGCAAGAAAGCCATAGAGCTACAGATCCGAGCAAAAACCAAGCGGTTCGGAGACTCTTTCCTCTGTCGCACCATTAAGGCCTGAAATTCATTATCAGCTCACGTGTTTCCTTCTTCCTACAGTCCCGGGTCGGGAGCCTGCCGTTTTGCCGAAAAGATTTTGCCAACATTTTTACTACCCAAACAAAGTTTGGGCACATGTTTTTATTCCAATGCAATATTTTGAATAATTTTAGTACGCACTTTTTCATTTTGTCAAATTTTTATTTGGCAGAATATTACCAAGTATTATGGCATTTGATCTTTAATCAAATGATTTATTACAGCAAACAATCTTTAGACACTAAAAGTTTGGTTAAACGATTTGCTATGACAAAAAAGTAAGAAATTTTGAGAATAATATAATTAAATAATTCAATTTTATTTTAAAGTAATCGTTTATTTAAGACTTCAATTTAATTACCAATTTCGATGGTGTAACTCCTAACCGATTCCGAGTCGAATACTGCGCACCCCAACTTGGATAGGTTAGAATTTGTATTAGCCTTCGTGGTTTTTTTATAACCATTCAACACCAATTTCGATGGTGTAACTCCAAAACGGTTCTAAGTCTTAGTTTATTTTGCATAAAATGTGTTATTCCAACTAAAACATTTGGCTGAATAAAAATTGGTAAATGTATTATTAGTAGGTAAACAAGTTATTGTTTAAACGTTCACTACCCAAACATGACGTTTGTGTTACAGTTATTTATGAAGATATTTTTTGCTAAGTGATAATTTGGCAATTCCTTTTGGGTGAAAAATAGGTAACCCTCCCGAGTTATTTAAGCGGGGCGCGAAAAAGCATATGATGAGGCCGTAAAGCTGAGTGTCACCATTGTCACATGGCATATGTATGTAATAGTGACCCTCTTTTCTGAGACTTTGCCTTCAGCTTACCATACCCGAGGCGAAGTCTAATTGACGTGCTGAATGCGAAAAGCCGATAAATGTGTCTTGACCCTTATCGAATATTATTGAAATCTTAGTAATAGGTACATTTTATGTATACTGCCACATAATATTGAGCAGTGTGGATTAAGCTGTTGAAATTGAAATACATATTAATAAATGGATAATACTATTTTTCAATTCCGATATTAATATTGTTGAAAACATTATTGTCGTTTTCGACAAATTTTTATTACAATGACAACATTATACAATTATATATAATAAATATACAATACATTCATATATATTTTAAGCGACATCGCTGTAACTGCTGATCTAACATCGCATTTAAGTGTTCATTAAAATTAACATTAGCATTTAGAGCTGAATTTTAGCTGTAGGTTAATTATTTTTCTTTACTTTCTATATATTTATTTTTCCACCTGAGCGTCAATCTCAGTTGCATACAGAGCCTGGGGTTTCTTACTTCTCTTTTTGGTTTATTTTGGCCTTTATTGGAACGATTGTGGGACTACCATCCGACTTCTCAACTCTAGGTGACCCTCCAACAGAGCCTAGTTCGTTATACAGCGAGTGAAGTTGGTCTGGGCCCCTAAGATCTTGGCAGGGCCCTATTTATATCGCCCTATCTTTCCTATAAACAGTCTAAATAATTTTCTTTCACTAAACTAAATGTCCGTTTGACTCTAAGGTCCTCTATTTTTCTGGACCCTTTACTAAGTTTAATTGATTCTTTAACTAGAGAATTAGCAGTCAAATGCGAATCGGACCGCTGATCGGATTGCTGATCGGATCGGACCGCAGATCGGATCGAACCGCAGATCGAATCGTACCAGATCGGGGATCGGAATTATAGTCAAATTATTATGAATGATACTAGAATAAATATATTTTATTGATATATTGTATCATGCAATGGCATTCTCAAGTAGATATTATTAATTATTACTATTTGTATTATTGAAACGGTACCTGAGTTCAAAGTGGAATTGTGATTGTAGCTATTATTTTATTTAATAAGTAATTATTATTGTGTGACGCATACTTGATTTAGTAAATAAATGTGTTCTTTTAATTTGTTTTGTTTTTTATTTTATTTTAAGTTCTTAAGTTAGATTTATGTGAGTCAAGTGATCGTTGTTCAATGTTCACATAGATTGTAGTGGAATACTGAACTAAACTAACGTCTAACCTAAATTTATACTTATATTATAAAGCTTAAGAGTTCTGTTCGCGATGGAGGCCTAAAGTGCTTATTGAAGTATTTTTTATTATTATTAGGAACGTCTTGGTGAGACTTGAAATATCCCGTATTATTAATCGCAATTGGTTGGTTGAGTAGAACCGCACATATGACCAAAAGTCGCGATAGCCGATATCTCTATGACAGACATTGTGGTCCGAAAGATACGGGTCGGGAGGGAAGTATTCCTTTATTTTACCAACTATTGAGTGTACACAAAACCTACATCATTAAACCTCTTTTTAACGGAGGCTTTGGGGCCCATATGTATGTAGAAATAATAACATTATTCAAGAAAGTTTACTCAGAGATAAAAGTGAGTAGTAATTTAGGAAATATCTACTGAATTTAATTAGGAAATAAAACTATGTCTCGGAAATATGTAATTAGGAAATAAAACTATGAGATTTTGAATATTTTTTTTATAAATCAAAAATTTTTTAAAAATTATAATGAAATATACTATGTTTAAAGCAACGTCTATAAAATATACTATCTATTATAATCAGTATTAGAAAATAATTCAAAACGAATGTAAAAACATAAAACTATATTAAAATCAGATACGATCATTTATAATTCCAATATGTTACACATTTGACTTATAGATATGATTAAATAATAAGTAAAGACAGTAAGTAATCCTTCCTAACACAAAGTTAAATAAAAACAAATAATAATAATCTGACAGGGATGCAAGTTCGTTCAAAATTGACAAAATTGACATTGATATATCGTTATGTCAAATATTTTATTCCTACGGAGTTGATAGCCTATGTTGCAAGTTGACCAGTAAGTTGGATTGTACCATTTTGATACTTTAACATAGATTTTTGTCTTGAAATTTGCGTGGAGATATTGCTTCCTTGGTTATATTTTACCGTCTTTACCATGGTGAGATCTGATTAGCTCACATCTCATGATGATATAACATCTAAGTACCTATATGTCTACTGCTATATATGAGAAAAAAAAGTATCAAGGTAGTTTAGTCCAATTTCCCCAGTTTTAATAATAATAATAATAAGAAGGAAGTTTCTTTCTCTGGAGCCCTAATAACCGGTAGCTTGGACCCTGTACCCGATACCGGTGGAGCACTATTTTTTATATTTTTTACTAGATGTTTATTATGTGTTTAAAAATATAATTTATAAGTTGTATATTAAAATAAAGTAAAAAATAATAAATCATTTATTTCTCAGATAACATTGATCCTTTGTATTAGTATTGTTGTAACGACTTAGATTAGGGTTAGCGCACATTATTATAATTTTATTGTAGTTAATTTATTTTATACATCTATTTTTTAATTTAGCAATTATCTCACAAACAAAAATAGATGCGTATTGCAAATTTACAAATTTTTATTTTCAAATTTGCCATTAGATTCTGGTACACCTCTATGCAATGCTGTAGACAGAGACTACCTATAAAAACTCTATCTATAAAATTGTACGATATATGTTTGTATCGTCGATGACATTACATAGACGTCAGGTCCGAACTTAAAGTAAATCGGCTATAGGTACCTGTTTCACACCGCATCATGCTGATTTCAATGCCCACTTTTGTAGCCTCTAGAGCCTAGAGTCATACATAATCTATAAGCCACAGATCCAGTGCACAATCTCACTGACCTGCCCTCTCCCGGGATGCTCGTCGCAACATATTGACCTATAATAGATTCCAGTTCTATCTGAATAAACCAAAGAGGTTACGCTATGTATAAAACCCGGAATTTTTATACGTTTTAGGTAGGTAGGTACCTATTATTATCAAATGTTAGGAGAGAGACATATCCTACTGCCCACAGTTCCTACTAATATTAATAATTATTCAATTGTCGCGTGGTTTCCGGCAGAGTACAATTAGGGCCACTCCATCTCTTCCCATGCGATGTCGTACAAGGCGACTAAGGAATAAGGCTGTTTAACATCAGACATGCATCCGAGGCTGAGTCAGGGCTGTATATATCTGTCTGATGTTAAACAGCCCTATCCCTTAGTCGCCTTGTACGACACCGCATGCGAAGAGATGTATCAAGGTTGTGTTATCAAGGTACTTCGCAATCGTAATATCAGTGCATAGAGCTGTTAAAAAGACTAGCTTAGTGGTTTAGGAGTCGGCTTTACGATCGGGAAGTCCTGGATTCGATTCATGGTCATTACACTACCGACGTGAACCCACTCCTAATACAAGCAATTGAAATTGATTAAGATATAGAAAAAAATGAATCGGTTCAGGTGGGATTCGAACCCGCGATCTTTCCCTTACAGGGCGAACGCTCTGACCACTAAGCCACAGAACCTTTACCCGAAACCATCCAAACTATTCTATAAATCTATAAATCAAGCTGAGTGTCACCATTGTCACACGGTATGTGTAAGTAATGGTGACCCTCTTTTCTGGGACTTTGCCTTCAGCTTACCATCAGGCAAGGCGAAGTCCAATTGACGTGTCCTATATAAAAAAATATATATATATATTTATTTATTTTCACATTTTTTATAACAAAGGTTACCTGGAAGAGATCGCTTGTAGGCCGCCTTGTAAGGCCGCCTTATGTACATTTTTCATAATGTTATCCGTACATGTACTATAGTGTTTTGGTGCACAATAAAAAATATCTTATCTTATCTTATACTTACGCAAAAAAATAGCTTAGCTGGAGAGGGAATATTAGTAATTTCTGGTCCATTATTCTTAAAAAAAAAATGTAGTAACACAGTTACATAGTTTACTTAATAAATAATTTTGAGGTGAAATCAATGAAGAATTATATTTTACAGTTAATTTCATAATGTTTTCCAAAAAATCGTGATAAAATGTTCACCGCCACCGCCTCTTCGCTTATCTTTTTATAAACGAATAAGTTTTGTTTATTGATGCTTACAAATACCTTTTTATGTGAGCATTTTCCTGTTGACCCAATCACCGTACCAAGTAACCTTTACCCTATAGGTACCCATTAACATGCCTATATCTTCTCAACTTTTCATTATGACCTTGATATTGGGGCTCAAGGTCATGGCCAAGGTCTTTGTGTGCCACAAAAAGGATCTATGGCACACAGGTACCTGCTGAACTAGAGGTAATCAATCTTTATGTGTCTTAATGTTTGTTATGTCCAAACTCAGTTTATTATTGGTGGGCAAGGCAGGCTTGTATGCGCCACCATTGTTTTTACGTAAGCCAAACTTGCTGCACCTTCCCCTGGCAAGCAATATCTACAGACACAATTCTTATCTACAACGAGCCTGCCTCACATTCAATGTAGCATTTCGGGATGTTGACATAGACTTATTCTTCACTAGTGTCTCTAAAGTAAATCGTGATCACTCCTTTGTTGATTAAGTAATTTTCTTTTTATATCGGGACTTCTCGCGAATTATATCTTGGAATTTACAATTTCTACAGTCAAGTCCTGACCACGGGTGCTGCAACGCATCCGAAACGTCGGCAGAAATAGTAAGTTCCAAGATATAATTCGCGAGAAGTCCCGATACCTAGTATAATTATGAATTCACACCGCGAAAGTTTACAAATAATTTTCTTTTATTATACTTACTATAAATAACACTATTTAATTGGTCGTAAAATTGTGTTGTCGTAATATCCTCAAATTTAAACAACATGTTATCGCTGAAAACTCGTTTTGTATGCCATTTAGGTGACCGACATGCACACGGCCCACCTGATGGTAAGCGGTTACCATGGCTTATGGACGTGTGCAAAACCAAGGGAGTTGTAGGTACTCGCGCTGCCAACCCTGTAAGCACAGAGAGTTTCTGTGCCGTCAGTGTAAAAGACAAAGCAGGACAAGCTTTTGGGCTTCCCACTGACAGCACAAAAACTCTCCAGTGAGCGCTGGCAACCCTATTCACCGCGGGGAACACGACACAAGGTTATGGCCGCGGTATTCTATAGGGCGGCTACTGTTATTTTTTAGCTGTCAGTTTTCCTAAAACGTTAAAAGAAAATAAAATAAGCAGTAGTCTATTTGTTATGTGCTTGTGTACAAAGTCAATTTAAAATTAAGTTAGGTAATTAAATGGAGTATAGTTACTTGGCTCTTTGATATTAAATTACCTTCATATTTGACGTAAGACTCGATATAGGCAGGGGAAATTGGAAGGAAATTTGTTTAGCTTCATCCGGCTGTAATAATGAGGAAACCTATAGGTACATAAATACTAACTGTGTGTACCTACCTGGGGCTATTATTCAATCCCGAGATTCGCTTACTTTTTCTGATCAGTTTAATAAATGTGACTTTTATGTAAGTGACTATGTACCGTTTGAGCTCCCAATCCTAGAAGGAGTATTCAGTCTCGTTGGTTATGCATCACCCACACGCCGAAACTGTGGAATGAACCTGCCGTCGTTTGCCCAAGCGACTGCAATATGTGGTTCTTAAAGACATTTGGAGCATAAATAAGGGTATTGGGGGTTCTTACAGGGTCGGCAGTGTGAGTTTGACCCCCCTGGTCTTGCACACGTCCATAGGCCACGGTAACCGCTTACCATCAGGTGGGCCGTGTGCTTATCGTAAAGTGGTCTAAAAAGTGGTATAAGTGGTACAAAAAAATCTTAGACAGTAGCAGACTAGCGACCTCTGGCGGTGGCCAAAAGAATATGTTTCGACAAATGGTTAAGAGCATGATCGCGAAGCTTCACGATGCCACGCGGCGCTGAAGTACCCCCCTTTAACTTCAAATAACTATAAACATTTCGCCTGTATATAAGATTCACAATGGTTTGTAACTTTTTGTCTCAAAAAGTCATTATCAGGTGCTACTCTTTCAATGCGAATTGATCCTAAAACACCAAAGCTACTTAACTTATCATAAGACATAATAATTGTATTATGAGCTTCTACTAAAGAACTACCCTCATATATAAAACATAACTATAGGTACTCTTATGTCACTCAAACCTTTCTCTCCCAATACGAATTCACCAAATACAAGATATATTTTCCCAGAATATATTCTGAGGGAATTGATATTCAATATCTATAGCTAGCTCGTTTGGTAACAAATACTTGCTATAAATCGTTGAAAGTAAATGAAAAGGTTTCTTCTATATTGGCAGTAAACAAACGAATGTACTTATGTAATTTGTACTTATTTTCTTTACTATATCATAAATACTTGGAATTCAATATCAATCACTATCAATCATCAATCATCACACGTTCAGTATCGTATTAATTTCCTTCGTACAGTGCCAGGTTATTCAAGCGGATCAGTTCATGCATCTATGGAGGTCTAAAAACTAGTCCATTATTTTAGCATTGTTTTCACCAAAGTATGATCCTTAAAACATAAACATTTAATCACGCCTTTATTCTTGAAGGGTTAGGTAGAGGTGAATTAACACCCACATCTCACCAATAATTGTACTCGGTCCCACGTAATAGGGGGTGAGCCTATTGCCGTATTCCGGGCACTATTGTTGACTCGAGCCATGCATCTGAGGCTGAGTCCAGACTGTATATATCTGTCTGATGTTAAACAGCCCTATCCCTTAGTCGCTCTCTACGACACCGCATGAGGAGAGTGGGGTGGTCCAAATTCTACTCTGCCGGGAACCACGCAAAACATGTTATGTTATGATCCTTATAACATGTCATAATATTTTAAACAAAACATGAAATAAGTACATTTGGGAATTACAAATATTGTGACAAATATACTTACCTCCTACTTTATTATTTATTGATATGTTTTTCAATCTGAAGATTACCTATTTGTCAATTTATTAGCGTTCAGCACTATTTGTCGTCGATGATACCTACAATAAATGAAAAAGATAAACATCCTAAACAATTTGATTTAAAAACTCATTAATCAAACCAGCAACTTGCGTAATTTATACATCTTGTTAACATAATTTTTGTAACTGATTTACCAAGAGACCCCCTCTTGACTGAGTTACAAAAATTAAAAGCTGTTCGTAATTACCTCGTATAATATAAATTACACTTCTATTATGACATTTCTTTCTAAATGTCACCGTAAAGAGAACACGCAAACAATTTCTACCGCAACAATGCGCTGTGGTCCCGCGTTGGGCGCCAATAGTAGTCTAGCGGGGAGTACACGGGGGTGTGTAGGGGGCAGGGGCGTCTCGCACGGTCCGCGAATTGCCAGTTGCGCCGCAGCGGTTGCCGCGCGCTCACGTCTGTCGCGCCCGCGTTCCGTGATCTCACCCACATATGACCTAGACATCAGTTTAATCGTGAGTGGTATACGGTTACATAATTGTTCATTATAATTTATTAATGTTATATACATATTTGATGATGTTTATGTTACGAAGTAAAGATAATAAGACTTATTATTGCGATAATCTGCATCGATTAGATGTCGCCTCAGATTGCAGTTTTAAAGTCGGAGATTCGTGTGTTAAATAACCTGCGCAATTTTTTTAGAAATTCATTTTAAAACTCAAAAATGTTTTTATTCTTAGCTGAGGTTTATTTATGTAAAAGAAAATATTTTTACAGGACATTATTATAAAATATTAAGTCTTTGGACTAATATGTTCCTACCCGTAATAATATTTACACGTTTATAGAAATTGTAGACGTTTAAATAATATGAAGAATCCTTCAGATGGTGACTTAGTATTTCCTTATTTTATGTGAATTTAATTCAACATTATAAAATTATTGGCATAATAACTATTACGTTGTTTGTAATCGCTTAACCATTTATTTACTGTGTTTAATTACGTTGTACTGTTCTTACATCTATAGATGCAGAAAGATAAAAGTTAACCACTCTAACCACGCCTCGTCTTGTTTTTCTTACTGACATTGAGATACAACGCAGTAATTCAAGATTAATTGATGTACCTACTCATAATTTTCTACATTCTACTGCTTAAATAAACATCCTCTTCCAATATGTTGATAATGTTAATTGATAGCGCTTTGTGGAATCTGCTACACATATTGAATAAGATACTTTGTACTTTTCCACTATATTTTATTTTTCACCTGACCAGTTTCGCCTTACGGCATTCTCAAAGGTTTGTATTGGCGGAATATAAACCTTCAGGTGAAAAAGAAAATATAGTGGAAATCTACAGTGTCTTATTTAATACCCCTTGCAATCGTTAAAATGAAATCAACTAAGTTCTAGAATGAAGAGACTGTTTGATGAAGAACTGAAATAAATATTATTTCATCTTTATTCAGTGAAAATTCAATTTCTTTATTCCCTTTTATATTAAAAGAATTCTAATTCATTAAGAGCAGTGAGATATGATCTTCGTCACAATTCTCCGAAGATTTTCCCAGGTCAGTTGGAATTGACTTTTAGTCTAACTATATGTACTTAATACGGATATTATAATAGAATTTCGAATGGCAACCGGGACCGATGGTACTGGAGGTCTAATAAGGCCACTTTATAGGAATCGTATTAGGATAAGATTTTGTCTTGCGACGATATTTACACGAAAAAAATTTCATAGGCATCTATTGAGATCGAGGTAAATATAGTTACTAGTTTTTAGTAGAATCGCTTAATGTCACCATTTTAGACTCGCTGTGCTCTACAAGAAACGGCCCATCCGTTTCTTGCAGAGCACAGCAGTTTCAGTATGTTTATGCTAGTGGTGCTTAAATTTGCAATGTGCTTACCTACTCGGTTGCTACTTAGTAACAAACCCTTTTTTATACCACTTAGGTGGCAGAAAAGCACACGGCCCACCTAGCGGGAAGTGGTTACCGTGGCCAATGGACATGTGCAACACCAAGGGCGTTACACTTGTGCTGCCAACCCTGAAGAAATGTAATACCCCTCTTGAAGAACCCCATATTGTAGACGTTTGGGAAAACCGCAACCACCCTTTGATATGACGAATCCTGGAATTGTCTTCTATACCACAATTTCTTTCAAATTGAAGGTATCATTTTATATTTAGATACTAGTCTACGTTAACTGCGCAATTTCTTTACCTAGCAACAGTTCCTTCACCTGAAGTGTATTTTTGGTTTCGATTCGGTTTACGTATTCTTTTTTTTTACGTGTGAAAAATCCCGACGGACTCTGAAATCCGCCGGAGCCGGTGGGAGAGGTTATGTCAGACTCGAATCAACTAAATCGCACGGCGCCTATGGGTCGTTGTTGGTTGCCGGAGTTGAGGTTGACAGGCAAATATCCCTCGCGCTGACCTAGGGCCATCTATATCGATTTGGCCCTCCTTAGGGTGTGGGGACTAGGCAGTCCCCAACTCGTCCCCGGAAACGGAGAGGCACGCTGTGGCCTGCTTCTGCCAGGCTCCGCCCATCACCCCCAGGACTGCGTTGATCCATAGTCCAGATCTGTGACCTCAGACGCTCGAGTTACCTCAGTACCCGATTAACGTGGTTCGCGATCCTCCTTTGCTCCCGCTGCAGCTCCTGCCCCACCTCCTTCTTCACGAACATAACGTGCTCGCAGAAGGAGACACCGGCAGCTCACGCTATCGCTCATAATATACCTAAGTACGTTAGCTTATAACAACATATAGCGTTTCTAACTGATTTAAAACAGGATGGGTTCCCAATTCGTCTCCGTACTGATAAAATCTTTTTTTAGAATACCTCATATACTTATACGTTATCTCATTTATTATTGTCACTCCACACATCAATCTCAACTTTCGCATCTCCCTTATGTGAAATTTATGGCCTTAAATCCTTTTTTATAAAGAAAGGAGTAATTGTATTTATTTAAGAATGTTTCTTATTCTGAGGCAGTTTTTGTGGTATAAATAATGTTAATTCTTATCGTTTGTTTAATTATGTAAACATACATACATACATATAATCACGCCTTTATCCCCGGAGGATTAGGCAAAGGTGAATTAGCACCCACATTTCACCAATCATTGAATTCGGTCCCACGGAATAGGGAGTGAGCCTATTGCCATCTTCCGGGCACTATAGTTAACTGATGCCATGCATCTGAGGCTGAGTCTGGGCTGCATATATCTGTCTGATGCTAAACAGCCTTATCCCTTATTCACCTTGTATGACATTTCATGGGAAAAGATGGGGTGTCCAAATTCTACTCTGCTGGGAACTACGCGGTTAATTATGTATGAGGCCAAGATAATGCGGCGTACGGAACGTTAAGAGTAATAAGTTTCTGCAGTTGGTCATTACCGTTAATATTAAATAGCAGTGGTACCAATATACATCCTTGTGGCAATCCGTTTCTTTACCGTGAGTCAGTTTGTACATAGTCTTAGTGTGAATCATTGATTTAGTCAGGCATGTTAATGTATTTGATGCGTGTCAACTATGAAGTATTTAGTAGCTTTTGTATGAAATATAAATAAGCTTTATACTAATTGTAATAAAGCTTCTACGCAGCGGTATTATCTATTGGTAGGTTTAAAGTGAATGAAAAAAAAAATACAGACATGTTTTTTTTTTATACCACTTAGGTGGCAGACAAGCACACGGCCCACCTGATGGAAGTTGTTTACCGTGGCCTATGGCCGCTTGTAATACCAGAGGAGTCACAGTTGCGCTGCCAACCCTGTAAGTACAGAGTTTCTGTGTCGTCAGTGTAGAAGACAAAGCAGGACAAGCCTTTAGTCTTCCCACTGACTGGACAAATTCTCCAGTGAGCTCTGGCTACCCTACTCACCGCTGGGAACACAACACGAAGTTATTATAGCCGCGGTATTCTGTAGGGCAGAGGTACTTCCCCAGTCGGACTGCTCAATTGGGTGGAAATACCGCCGTGTCCTATCTCCTCCAGAATATTTATAATTTTATAGATTGAAGAAGATTAACTCAACTTTTGAAAAATAAATCTTGTAATCAAGTTAGTTAGTTATCAGAATTTAAAATTATGTTCTTTCGTTAAGACGCAACGAAATTTAAGCCTCCTTAAACTACACATAAAAAGGACTCCATCGCGGAATATCATATTCTCAAAACTCAGAAAATAGCACAACAAAAAATCACGTCTTCATAACATCATATTCTCAAAATATTATAATTGTATAAGGGCCTTACCATACAAGCGGCTTGCGAGCGGTTTCGGGGCGGAGCGGTCGCGCAGCGGAGATGTCTCGGTGGTTATCATTTTGTGGCGTAACGTTAGAACGTTCGACTGCTCCAGTACTCAGGGGACGCGATTTCGATTCCCGCTCAGTGCAATTATTTGTATGTATGAATATTTTCATTGGTCTGGGTGTTTCTATGTTACATAGTATGTTTAGCCGCATTCTAGATTCCATAACACAAGCTAGTTAAGATGTTTATCATGGGTCTAGATAACATTGTGGGGAATGTTGTAGAATATTTTTGTATTTAAAGAAACCCGCTGTCGGCGGCGCAACCGCGACGTCTCCGCTGCGCGATCACTCCGCCCTGAAACCGCTCGCAAACCGCTAGTATGATAGGGCCCTAAGGCTACGTTCATAAAACACAATATGTGATTGAAAAAACTAGGTAGTAAAGACAACCATATTTTAAAACCCGTGCTAAATTTCACAACGAGTGTGGTTTCAAACGTGCTCTTATATATCTGTTTCCTATATATCACTGCACTTTTATATATAATATAAGGATATAACACTTTTCTTTCTTTCTTTTGTTTTTAATACACTATCTATTTATGTTTAGCCGGTAACTACACCATACATTTTGTTTTTATAACATTACTGTCCATCCCAAGGTTGCCTGGAAGAAATCGCTTCAGCGATAAGGCCGCTCATTGTACATTGAACTGTATACATGCTACCTGCTTATCCTACTGTAAATCTAGGTATTTAAACTATCATGGTCACTGACATCAGTATCAGAATAAACGGGATATTTACCATGTTTCACTATTTTGAGCTTCCGATATTTCGGCGCTGTTGCAAGCACCATGATCACGGAGGAACTGGAGTAGTGGCGGTGAACTAAGAAAAAGTTTTTTCTTCTAGGAGTAATTATATCGATCTACCCTCTTTCGAGTTCTTTTACTACGCGTATCTGCACTACTATTGGTTTCACTCTCACTACAAACTCGAACCCGATCTCGATCACGTTCACGACATACGATGCTCACTGTATCCACTCGCGATAAATGTTGAGCTATTGCAGATTTATTTTTGATTTATTTTATATTGGAGTCCGGTACGAACCACTGGATCGAACTACATAACCCTCAGATGCTTTCGACAGAACGCCACTATATACCAAGACTGGTTAGGGAAGCAATTGAAATAAAAAAGTATAAAAATTTCAATCGTGAGGATGGGTTTCAACTGCCGAACGTCTGGCATCCAGTGGTCCGTCTTTGCAAAAACAACCGGGAACAAGCTAAAACAAAATCGCGAGTGGATACAGTGAGCATCGTATGTCGTGAACGTGATCGAGATCGGGTTCGAGTTTGTAGTGAGAGTGAAACCAATAGTAGTGCAGATACGCGTAGTAAAAGAACTCGAAAGAGGGTAGATCGATATAATTACTCCTAGAAGAAAAAACTTTTTCTTAGTTCACCGCCACTACTCCAGTTCCTCCGTGATCATGGTGCTTGCAACAGCGCCGAAATATCGGAAGCTCAAAATAGTGAAACATGGTAAATATCCCGTTTATTCTGATACTGACTACTGTAAATCTGTCGGTGTACAATAAATAATTATCTATCTATCTATAATATAGGGATGTACTGGGATGAACTGTAGTATTGAGATGGTGCTTTTCTCGAGATATTAATAGCAGCCGTAAATACTTGTATATCAGTTTTTAATTTGAGTCTGGGTACAATCAGCACGAGACATAACGACCGGGGAATCTTTCACCCCTCATTTAATAGTGACTAATGGGTTCATGAATTTTGTTGTGAACTAATGACTGTTTTCATCAATTTAAAGAAGAATTTAAACATTCTTTCAGACTATTTGTTACCGAAAGAATCCGAAAAGAGGTATAGGTACATAAGAAATATACATATAAGTGTACAAATCTGTTGGGACTGAACTCGAAGACCATACACAGATGAAATTGATGAACCAATTATATGAATTGGTTCCTTCGTGATCATGGTGCTTGCAACAGCGCCGAAATATCGAAAACTCAGAACAATACAACATGGTAAATATCCCGATAACTTTAATCCTAACTAACATAATAAGTTTAATGACTATAGAAGAGGTTCGACAGGTATGGAGGGATTGATGTCTTACAGTATACATAAGAATGTGTATCTTAAGATGGGTGGGAATAAAAATGTGTTTGAGCTACCTCGAAGAGAGACAAGTAATTGCGTCATTTAGTAATTGTTTGAAGAATGAAGAATTCGATACAGGCTTGCCTAGTGAGGAAACCACAGATAGATCTAGGTTAAGTTAAGTGGGTTTTCTGCAGAATGCTTCTCATTAGATCATAACATACTTATTACAAAAAACTTGGTCAGAGTTACCCAAAATGACTATACTTGTTGTGTTATGAAATTGTGTACCTATGTAACATTTTGTATCAATAAATATTTTTTCATTTCATTTTCATTTCAATTGAAACAATAATCTCCAATCTCGAAAATTTTCATGAAAATTCGTAATATATCGTGTATATTATATCGTATTCTGTTAAATCAAAACAATTCATTTCCTGTAGACATTTGTACTCGCCACATTCCAATTAAACCTTGAGGTAGAGTGACAGCCAAGTTCGTAAAATAATGAAGAATATTTATTTAAAAGCTGAGTGTTTAGGCGCATCAAAATATTTATTTAGGTTACGCGGCTTGACTTTCGTGACACCGTCAGACTTATTTTCAACACGGTGATGAAGGCCAGTCTGTCATTGTTTAGATACGGTTACTGGGTTAATCCCAGCCATTATTTAGGTTTAAACGATCAGATGAGTGTTGGAGCTGTAGGTTTTACTTTTTCCTTTCCACTATCGCTGATATTACTAAAATGGTCAGTGTTCATAGTTTATCTAAAACATAATTTATATTTATCTTCAGTTGTACCATAATAGTAATATAATATGCATGGTTCGTTAGGTATTGCTCCAATGCTAAAAGAAGGTACCTATGGTACCCGTGTTGTGAGGAGATGGATAATATATTCCAATCACTGTTACGAATCATCTAAAGGAGCAGAGAACTTGAGACAATAAGCTTACCATCTCTAAATGTAGTAGGGTGAGACATAACCAACACTAGGCCCAAATTTAGAATATTTTCAGAAGTATATAGCAACTTTTACCCGCTTTATATGCTGAAGGGTTTAAAAAAAAATCTGTCATGTCATCCCTTATATTTAGTTATTCTATGTTATACATGGTCATAACACGTAGTCAACGATACCATATTGTTACTGTCAATCTTTAGTACAATACTTCAATAATAAACTTAAACATTGACAAGTTGTGACACAAGTTCACAAAAACAAAAACAAACATTGTTTACTGTAAAATCAGTTCCTTCACCGAACATACTGTCTTTTATAATAATTTATTTTTGAATGTCACGAAAATGATGTGTCACATCGTGATTATACATTTTGACGTACAATCACATACCGCCCACACGCTATTACTATTAAAGCAATTTATGAGTTCCTGTTAAGTAAGTGTTAGTATAAGATTAATAATAATGAGTCCCTCGGTTTATTGTTGTCAACCAAGCACTTCATACGTTTTCTTTATACCACTTAGATGGCAGACAAGCACACGGCCCCCCTGATGGGAAGAGGTTGCCGTGGCCTATGGACGTGTGCAACACCAGGGGCATTACACTTGCACTACCGATCTTGAAGAACCCTTCTAATGCCCCTCTTGAGGAACCCCATATTGTAGGCGATTGGGAAAATCGCAGCAGGGAGTTCATTCTACAGCTTAAGTGTAGAGTGTGTGTGGTGTCGGATGGAAAACAGGCCATTTTATTTTAAAAATAAGAACATTTTATGCGAACTTGGCTTCGTTTTTCATTTCCATATTTTTGGCGGGATCAATACTCAATTCTACGTGATATAATCTATCGTCCCTAACGTATGGACGGGTAATACTGATTCCATTTTGGATTCGGTCGTAAAACCAGGACTTGTTGAGATTATGTTGTAATTTTACGAACTTGTTTTTACGGTGCAATATATCGATGGGCGCGATAAAGAGAATGTTCGTAAGCGTTTCGTTTTCAAACATAATTCATAATAATTGGCATACATGACTTTATTTTGGTTTATTCTTCTACTCTTGTAATACTTAAAGTACAAATTATTACCTTTTTTTACGTGCGGAAAATCCCCACGGATAACCCCCCCCTCCACCGTAGCCGGTGGGAGAGGTTATGTCGGACTCGAACCGACTAAAACGCACGACGCCTGTGGGTCGTTTTGGTTACCGAAGGTGAGATTGACAGGCATATACCTCGCATCCCGGCCGACGCAGAGCCATCTCTCTCGATCTGGCCCTCTCATCGGGTGTGGGGAAATGATAGCCCCGTCGCATTGGTCGTCACCAGCCACGTGCGAGTGGCAGTATTTAAAAGGTATAGCACAGTACCGAACAACTCCACATTTGGTCTCACGTGTCGACGCAAGCACGTACATGAGCGTGTACGAGTGTGCCGCAAATGTACATGCGTGTCGCTTAGACACAAGAAAGAAAATGCGGACACACACGTGTCGAGCAATGTCAATGCAACATTGGCGACGAGACGTGAACGAGTGCGAGTGGTAGCCTGTGCGGTGAGGCTTACGACGGGTAACTTTATAACCCAACGTCCCTAGAAGAGCACCCTAAGCCGCTCCGGTAGAAATGTGAACATCCTTATAGTCTTTACGGATAGTTGGAATAGGACTATAAAACGTGACAGCTAGTCGAATTACAGAGCTTCGGTATTGCTGGTGGGATGTGGAGATGGCAAAAGCTTCACGGGAAAAATCAAAGGTTAGCTGCTTCACAGTTAGACGGGACAAGGCGGACTTAGGGCTTCGAAGTGTGACCCTCGGATGCATTCAGGAAAAACGCATAGATGACCCTGAAGACTTCATCTGACGGAAACAGGGGAAGAGGGGATTCAATGTCGTTCTCAAATTAAATCTATTTAGTTTGTTTGTAATGAAACTCTTGTGGTTGTTCCAAGCGACTACAATATGGGGTTCTTCAAGAAAGGCTGTTGCCGCGCACCCCCATTACCTGCGGATGACGGCTATCACAATTATATCAGGCGTTTTACGTATTAGTTCACGGGAATACCTTCCTGCTAAAATTAATCAATCCGCTATAATCTTTCGAACTGTAAGCACGATTTACAAAATAAATATCTGTAGTAAAGTATAAAGTTGGACTTTAATTTAAGCTCCAGTGTATATTCTAAATATAGAAGGGCATTAGAAGGTTCCTACAAGGTTGGCTACACGAGTGTGATGCTCCTGGGCCTCGATTCTGCTAAAGCAAAACGACTATCATACCAGGGACAATGCTAAAAAACCCATTTCATTTAAAACTTTAAAGCAATGCTGTTAAAGTCTGAAATTAAAAGGCTTTTTGCAGAGCGAATGAAAAAGTGTAATTCAACTCTTTTTATTCAATTTTGGACTTTAACTGTATAGGAATAAAGTCTAAAATTTAATACCATTTTTTGCAGTGTTTGTGGTGGACAGTGGTTTTGCTTTATTAGAATGGACCACTGTAGCCACTTTTCATCATGTGGGCAATGTGCCTTAGTGGTATAATAAAATCTATAGTACTATATATACGGTACAAAATAATTTTATTACATTCACTGAAGGGAGGTATCGTTAAGTGTACGGTAGCCTAATGTAACTACTTTATTTCTACTATTCATATAATTTATTAGAGATCAGTAAATATCGCACTTCAGTCATACTTTGAGACATTTTTTTCCACTCCACATTCGTTAATGTGGAGTGGAAAAAAATGTCTCCTGGGACTCATTCGTTCGCCTCTGAATCGGATGAGCGAGCTTTTCGACGATACCATTAGATACTACTTTAGCTACACTTGAAAACCAACTGGAAATTACTGAAATATATGTCTATGAAAGATTACCACACCGCCGCGTGGTTCCCGGCAAAGTAGAATTCGGACCACCCCATCTCCTCCAATGTGGTGTCGTACAAGCCGACTAAGGGATACGACTGTATAACATCAGACAGATATATACAGCTCGGACTCAGGCAAAGAAACCAAGCTTTGAGAATTAGAGAGATTATGAGATTTCAACAATAGTGCCCGGAAGACGGCAATAGGCTCACCCCCTATTATGTGGGACCGAATTCTATGATTGGTGAAATGTGGGTGTTAATTCACATCTGCCTAACCCTCCGGGGATAATGGCCTCTGTGGCGCAACGGTAAAACGTTCGACTGCTACGTAGTGGGCACGGGTTCGATACCCGCTCAGTGCTATATTTGTAAGCATAAATATGTATATTTGCATTGGTCGGGGTGTTACTATGTTTAATACCCAACCGATCCGTAGTCACACCTTACTACCACACTGGTGTGACTATGGTTCATTTTATTTATTCGTGGCCACACTAGTGTGACTATGTGAATTTTACAAAAAAAGTACCTATCTAAGTATGTTTATCCGCATTCCAGATGCCATAACACAAGTTGGTTAAACTATGCTTACTATAGCTATAGATGGCGTTGTGTAGAATGTCGTAGAATATTTATTGCCATTGTTATAATAATAAACACAAAACATGCTGTCTCCCAAACTAGGCCGATACCTGTAACTTGGGAAATAAATCCTTGTTTAAAGAATTACAAAGTAGTTTACTTAATTAAATTCACACAGATCACTAATAGACCTTTATAGGTCCTTTATAGACCCTATGTCGGCCAAGCTTACATGCTTGGTCGACAAGCTAAAGCCAACATTGAAGACTTAATTAATAACATTTATACATTGTAGCTAAAGCCAACATTGGCCTTAAATACATTTATACATTGTAACCAAAACCAACATTGGCCTTAATTACATTTATACATTGTAACCAAAACCAACATTGGCCTTAATAACATTTATACATCGTAGCCAAAGCGCCAACATTGGATTTAATTAATTTATACACTACACTAACATAGACTTAATTTATACACTGTAACCATAGCCAACATTGTAGACATAATAAAATTTATACCTACTTCTCATATATTGCACGACTCACTTACGGAGCTTACTTTCAGAAACAATCAAAGCAAGAAAAGCGCCCGTTGATAGAATCATAACATAATAAGTACCCTCTTTCCCTCCCTACTACCAATAACGGAGGATAGGGGTGTGGATATAATATTGTTCTTTTATCCACCCCTATCTCATTAAGCTAGCGACACAATATCTAACCTATTATCAACTGAATATAAAAGTGTATAGCCGCAATAGTCTAGATAGTAATAATAAAATGAACAAAGAACCGCGGTAGCCTAGTGGTATGGGTAATGGACTGCTGAGACTAGGTCTCGAGTTAGATCCCAGGTTTTACCATGGCACACACCAATGACTTTTCGATGTTTTTCGAAGTTATGTGTGTATTTATCGCAGGTTTATAAGCGCCCGGTTGGCAATAGGCTCGCCACCAAACATAAACTGGCGAAATGTGGGTGCTAGCACTTCTGCCTACCCCTCCCGAAGGGGTAGGCAGAAGTGCTTATATATATATAGGCGTGAGTTTATGTTATGTTATGCTATGTTTATAAAGGTGTGCGTAACATACTTAGTGGATGCCTATGTCCAGCAGTGGACAACGAAGGGGTAATTGTTTGATTGATATACTATAAAACACAATGCAAGGCATAAGATAGCTTTTATTTTTATGTGCGCAATATCCCCACGGATACCTCCCCACCGTAGCCGGTGGAGGAGGTTATGTCGGACTCCGAACCGACCAAAACGCACGCCGCCTGTGGGTCGTTTTGGTTGCCGAAAGTGAGGTTGACAGGCATATCCCTCGCACCCGGCCGACCCAGGGCCATCTCTCACGATCTGGCCCTCTCCTCGGAGGCAAAAGATAGCTTGACATACGCGTTACGTCTGAGTAAGAAAATAGCTATATTTTCTTAACTGTTAATGTGTGCCCCTTATGACATGTATTACATAGGATATGGTAAATTCTTACCAAAGTAGTAGCTATTTCTACGTCACGTTGTACTGGCCATTACTGTCTCTTTAGAGTTTATATATTATCGAAAGTGGAACGAATAATATGATGTTCCGCGTGGTTCCAGGTAGAGAAGAAATTGGACCATCCCATCTCTTCCCATGCGGTGTCGTACCGACTAGTTGACTAAGGGATAGGGCTGTTTAACATCCGACAGATATACCAAGATTGCCAAAGGAAGTCGCATCGGAAGCTAATGGCAAATTGTTCAAAAGAAAGATAATCTGTCATCGTGATTGTGGTGATGGTCTGGTGACACTTTGTTTATGGCTGTGTAGTGTTTATGTAGGTAAATATGAATATGTGTTCTGTGTAGATTTATCTATAATAACATATAAATTGTACGGAGTACAACCAATTAAATGTACGGAGGCTGGATCCCGCAGACAAACCGGTTAAACGGTTTTGTAGGGCTATGTATAACCAATCAATGTAATTGATTTGCAAAAATAAATAAATAAAAAATATACAGCCCAGACTCAGCCACAGATGCATGGCTTGAGTCAAAAATAGTGCCCGAAAGAAGGCAATAGACTCACCTCCTATTATGTAAGACAGAATTCAATGATTGGTGAAATGTGGGTAGCTCACCTTTGCCTAACTCTGTGGGGATAAAGGTGTATGTTTGTATGTACGTACAAGATCTTCAAGAGCTAACAAGAACTGTTTTAGCAATTATCCCTACATAAAATCTGAGGTAAGTAGTTTGCCCGCAGTACTAATCCGTTTTCAGAGGTGGGATAACTTGTTTAACAGCGCTCATGAACTTTGATCCCACTCTCATTATGGAAGGTATACCGCACTCGGATTGCGTAGTTTGTATTCCGGGAAGTCAACTTTGATAAGCTAATTTTGGTAATTAGGGCGGGCCGTGTTGCATGATTAGATTCGTTGAAGCTCTAGTTAAATATTTAATAGAAGATAAATTATTATGGTTAAATGTTTTATGTTCAGCAATACTTTGTTGGAATTACTTAAATAAACCTATTCCAATCAATTTTAAAACGATTTTTTTTTTCCTAGCCTAGTGGTACGGTTTTACCATGGCACACACCAATGACTTTTCGATGCTTTTCAAAGTTATGTGTGTATTTATCGCAGATTTATAAGTGCCCGGTGAGTGGCAATAGGCTCGCCACCTATTACATTGGGACCTAAACATAAACTGGCGAAATGTGGGTTCTAGCACTTCTGCCTACCCCTTCAGGAATATAGGCGTGAGTTTATGTTATGTTATATTATGTCTTTTTCCCTCTCTGTGAGATATTTATGTCGCAAGTTTTGTATTGTGAAGTTATTTTTATATAAAGTTTCAACTATTTATCGCTGGAGAGTTACGTAGAAGTGAATTAGTACCCACATTTCACCAAACATATTAGGTTCCACGTAATAAAAGGCGGTGAGCATATTGCCGTCTATCGGGGGCTATTGTTGACTCGAACCAGGCATCAGAGGCTGAAACTAAAGTAAAAATCTGTTGTAGTATTCTGTTTTACAAGATACTTGTTAACCCCCATTAATCTTTTACTGGGTGGCGCAAAAGTACTGGCACTAAAGAAAATACCTTTATTTTTTTTATATGACATTTTCTGTACTTCTGTTGTTGAAAATTGTGTAGTGAACAAATGTAAAATACACTGAAAATAAACATGGACCGTTTTACTCCCCAAGAACGTGGAATAATTGTGTCAATGTTCTTAGTGGACGCTTTTCCAGGCCGAGTTATCTCTCGTTTTGGCGATTTGCCTTGGCCTGCAAGATCACCCGATCTGACCAGTCCAGACTTCTTTCTTTGGGGTTTTTTGAAATCTCGGGTGTATGTGGACAAGCCACAGACTCTCGCAGCTCTAAAAGAAAACATTCGTCAAGAAATAACGAACATATCGCAGGAAGTGTCACGGCAAGTTATGCAAAATGTCATAAATAGGGCTCAAATGTGTATCAACTCTGGAAGTCACCATTTAAAAGACATCATCTTTAAATCCTAATGGTACGAAATTTAATGGTACAAATATACATTTAAAAAAACCTAAATCTAGTTTTCTAATTTAGAAAAAATGTTATAGCCGAACCAAATAGGGTCTTTACTTTTGCGCCACCCAGTATAACTGACCTTGAACGAAGGTAAATAGAACCCAATACAAAGGCTGTACTGTAATAATTCAAACAATATTGCCTTTACGGCCCTAAATGTAATGGCCCGAAGAAATGTGCCATTAATCCGTTTACGTTGAGTTTCATGTATCTTGGTGTCCTTGTGTGATAAACATACAAACATATATTCACGCCTTTATCCCCGAATGGTTAGCCAGAGGTGAATTAACACTCACATTTCACCAGACAGATATATACAGCCTAGACTTCAACTTCAACAACTTCGTCAACAATAGTGCCCAGAAGTCGGCATCATGAGCCTGTTCCCCTCTATTCGTGGAATCGAATTTAATGATTGGTGAAATGTGGGTGTTAATTCACCTCTGCCTAATCCTCCGGGGATAAAGGCGTGATTAATATTTGCATGTATTTCACCAATCATTGTTTTCGGTGCCACGTAATAGGGGCCTATTGTCATCTTCCGGACACTATTGTTGACTCGAGGCATGTATCTGTGCTTGAGTCTGAGCAGTATTTATATCTGCTTGATGTTAAACAGCCATTGCCTTAGTCGCCTTGTACATCGTATGGAAAGGCCTAAATTCAACTCAGCCGGGTACCATGTAGCCATATACATATATACATATATACATACAGTGACAAGCCTTTAGTCATCCCACTGACAGCACAAATTCTCCAGTGAGCTCTGGCTACCCTACTCACCGCTGGAAACACAACACGAAGTTATTATAACCGCGGTATTCTGTAGGGCGGAGGTACTTCCCCAGTCGAACTGTTCGATTGGGCGGAAATACCGCCGTGTCCTACCTTCCTTCAATCAGGTTGTAGAGGGCGCAATCGCTTCGTTATTAATTTTTATCAGGAGGTCAAAGGATTGGCGGAGGAGAGAGAAAAGTGGCGATTACTCCACCGACTAGAGCACAGCTCTTAAGTTTAGAGAGAAAAATACATATATACCTCGAAACATTCAGCCCTCTCCTTTCCTTCACAGGACAACGCGTGCAGGTCTTAGATGTCATCCGCACACGGTGCAAAACATCCGATCAAGAACCAAGTGGTTCGGAGACTCTTTCCTCTGTCGCACCATTAAGGCCTGGAATTCATTACCAGCTCACGTGTTTCCTTCTTCCTACAGTCCCGGGTCCTTTAAGCGAGGCGTGAAAAAGCATATGATAAGGCCGTCAAGCTGAGTGTCACCATTGTCACACGGTAAGTGTAAGTAATGGTGACCCTCTTTTCTGGGACTTTGCCTTCAGCTTACCATCAGGCAAGGCGAAGTCCAATTGCCGTGTCCTATATAAAAAAAAAAAAAAACATTGCAAATATATGGTAGCACGTTCATTATTATGTGTTATAAATAAGACACATAAAGGAGTGAAGAACACTCTGACGTAATACAGGACACTGGTACTCTATGGTTATGTGACAACATCCCGCCATTCAGACTGTCACTTTTTAAAACATCACTTTGAGTTTGACAGATCGTTGACTTTGACACATCGCGCCGAAACTATCGTTTTGCAACTCGACCGAGCATCTATGTAGAAACGTTCCTTTCTTCTGTCAAGTAGACTGAGACCCGTATTCTAGAACTTGAATCTCGATTTATGTAAGGATATAGTGAATAGACCGAATTGACAGATTTGACAGATGTCAATCTATCTTCAGATACATCATGATTCAAGTAAGAGTCTTTCTAGAATACGGGCCTTGTTACATAGAACCATACCTAGAACCATCCTAGAATACTTAATCACGAACAATCGTTACATTGAAATAAATAAATATTTAGTGTTAATATGAGATATCAATGTCCCAATCTTTACGTTAATTGCGCCTTCAAATATGCTAAAATAGTACTCATCTCTCGTTCACTTTCAGCTACACTAGCGATCATATTCATAAACTGAAAAGCACCTAATAAAAATTACATTACTTTTACACCACACAAGAGGCACAAAACGGTACTTAGGATTAAAATGTAACTTTTAATGGGACGTCCTCATTTGTAAGTCAAACAAACTGACTTTTGTACCGTCGTCGCCTAACTTCATTGAGTAAAGAGCTGTGAATTATTAATAGCTACCATTAGGTACATGAAAGTCGTAGGCGAATATTATTTAGTTAGTGATCTAAATTTAAAAATATATACTCACGCTTTTTTCTCTCGAGGATTGGTAGAGCGAGTGCAAACCTCTCAAAAATATGATAGCGGTTTGCACATTTTCTATTTAAGTATATTACCTGTATATCCTCGAAATACACTGTAAATACCTCTCTACCCCAGAGAGAGGTATAATTACCCACATCATTGTCATTCTTGCGATAATCCTGGTCATATCTTAAACTTCCACCTCGGAGTCCGGGATCCGCATTTTCCAGTTTAACTGCGTGTGTGACTAAGATATTTTCCGTAAATTGACTGACATTTGACCTCCCAAAAACTATTTTTAATGCTCCGACTACCCGCAACGATTGCTTTACTGAACTCAATACCTCTCACTGTAAATTTATTACAGTTCTCTACTCCAGAGAGGTACCTTAACTCAAAATAGCTAGTAAAATATTCCGACAGATTGAAAACCTTCTCAAAAAGTAGTTAATAAGGCTGTTTTTTATACCACTTAGGTGGCAGACAAGTGCACGGCTCACTTGATGGAAAGTGGTTACCGTGGCCTATGGACGTGTGTAACACCAGAGAAGCCACACCGCTGGGAATACAACACGAAGTTATTATAACCGCGGTATTCTGTAGGACGGAGGTACTGCCCCAGTCGGCCGTGTCCTACCTCCTATTAAAATGCTGCCACGGAATGTAAAGGTGCTGATAAACTTGATCATTCATTTGTAATGAACTTTCTAGCGAATGTTACATAACAGGAAAGTAATCTGATTTGCAGTCTAGCGAGAGGACACTTAATTTGCATCGACTAGAGCGTTTGCTAGTAATATCATGAAAATGTTTATAGCTATGTTTAGCCCTATGATTGGCTCGGTTTGTTGCTTAGTTTGACAAACTTAAAAACGGCGAGTGCTCGATGTTCTATTACAAGTGAATGCTTAAGTCTATCAGCACCTTTAGGTACTATATTTTACACCAATAATACATAAATGATCGCCTGAGCAGTAAAAAAAGGTATCTGAAAGTAAAATTTGAGACGTAACATTAACATTTTTATTGCATTTGAGATTTGAGCTTTCTGCTTACACTTTTTATGCCTTCACCAATAATATAATGTCTTCTCTTATACAGATAAAAAGTGGCTCATTGAAAAACTTGCATATTATATTCTCTTAATTGTGGAACGGGTCATAGAACAGTAGATTTTATAACAAGGAGGCTAAATAGTTTACGGCGAGGGCGCTACTTAGAACCACGAGCGAAGTGAAGGATTCTATTCTAGAATCCCGCGCGTAGCGACAGTTTCTAACGTTAGAATCCTGAGCACAGCGTGGGGTTCAAAGTACATCGTCCGAAGAAAAATAATTTGCTCTCGAGTCATATACGCTACTTTGCTTCCCCTATCTATGAGAAAATAATATGTACTGATTACAATGTTCAATGTTCATTTATTAATGGTCTCTTCAGCAAAGCGCTGTAATTTTGCCAATATCAAGTAAATTGTAAATGTTCATAAAATTATTAATGGCGAGACGCCAATGTCAAGTTTTTCAAGAAATTTCACCAAAGCCACGTTAGCCACGCCAGTAAATTTGTTGCCGTGTGTCCACCCTCCACGAGATTCAGGTGGTCGATCAGGACGTGTGGTTGGATTTTAGAGGCCAAACAAAAATTAAACAAAACAGTCCAGAAAAACCTAAAAACCGTACTGATTACAAGAACACAGACGTAATTCGCGCGCTTTTGTTATTTTTTTAGTTAGCACGGGTCACCGTGTCATGCGGCCAACAATTACCAGCCAGTTTCATACATTCAAACAATTTACGTTCGATTTCTATGAATATCATTTTTCTGCCTGCTGAAAAGTTTTACAGAGAGGGAGCTTAACAGAAAAGAGCTATTTTGCTCTTTTCTGTTAAGCTCCCACTTATAGAGGAACAAAGTGACACTTTTCGAGTAGAAGGAATTCTGATGTCCACATCAGAACAACATCAGAATGACGGATTTTTAATGAAATATGGTACAGAAAAAATGTTGATGATAGTTTTTAGTATGGAATAGCATATCCTGTGAGTATTGGGCACGGGAGTATTTCAAGTGAATAGTTAGTACAATATAATTTCTAGAACACGATTGCACTATTTGGCTATTCAAATCATTGTAATTTTTCTTAGTATAGACGCCATTGTGAATCAAATTACTCATGTAAACTTTCAATCCGTAATTCACATTCTTTGACGGAAAATTTTCAACATAACCTATTTCTAACCAGAAGCAACTTTCGTAAAAAATTGAAGATTTTGGAAATAAAGAAGTAAAGTCTTCCTAATTTGCTCACAACATAGAAGCAATCTACTGAGAAATCAAGTTTGTAATCACCAATCACGTGGCTCTGGATAATAAATCAGTCAATCAGTCCGTAGGTACAACTAATTAATATGCAAAGATACCGTACAGAACCCAAACAGACAAGTACATTTTAATTACCGCAGAGATGCGGAACTGTTCACGCTCGAGCCATTCGCTCTTGACCTAATTCTGACTTACCTTGCGAAGGGCGTAGATGTGCTACGAAACTTGCTACGGCGTAACCGCTGTAGTACGTTGTGAGCGTAGCATGAAATCTTTACCAGTTTTTATTTATTTTAAAGTGACTTCTAAAAAGGTTCGTTCCAAAAATGTATTGTTATGATATTGTTTTCTGACGTTGTACAATGTCTGTTGTATTTTTTGTGAAAATTTTAGTAATTATCTTAGTTTTGTCAAGTAACTACTGATGATGGGTATTACGAGAGATATACAAACCTCTTACGTTTTCAAAGGCACCTATAAAAACAAAATAAAATATTTAAATTAATTTACACGTTTCAATGTTTTCAATGCGTTATTTTTTATAACTTTAACAACGCCTTGATCAGCGGCATAGCGTATAGTTTTGTTTACAATATTATTTTGTGTTAGATAGATAGACATATGTCTATAGGTATGTGTCTACATTAATATAATTGATAACATTGCGACAGTCAGAACACTCTATAAATTAAAAAGCGACCTTAAGAGGCTAGTTATTCTTTTTTTTTTTTTATAAAAATTTAATATTCAACAACATTCTACACAAGTTATCTAGACCCATGGTAAGTATAGCTTAACTAGCTTATGTTATGGAATCTAGAATGCGGATAAACATAGTTAGATACTTTTTTTTGTAAACATAACATAACATAAACTCACGCCTATCCGAAGGGGTAGGCAGAGGTGCTAGCACCCACATTTCGCCAGTTTATGTTTAGGTCCCAATGTAATAGGTGGTGAGGCTATTGTCATTAACCGGGCACTTATAAACGTGCGATAAATACACACACAACTAAGCATCGAAGAGTCATTGGTGTGTGCCATGGTAAAACCTGGGATCGAACCCGAGACCTCATCTCAGCAGTCCATTACCCATGTGACTAGGCTACCGCGGTTTTTTTTGTAAATACATGCATATTATATATAGCAGAATTCAGGCGTAAGTTCAAAGTTTGAACAAAACATTTTAGATACACTTTAGTCTAGTGAGATAAAAGAATCGGCACCATTCTTTAGTTGAACATCTACAGACGCTTCTCTTAAATAAGAAAGTTTGTGAGCTTTATTTGTGGACGAAGTTTCAATCAATACTAAACACTACTCACTATGTCGCAGTCTTTTTATTGTTGTTTGAGAGTTACAGTGTGTAAGACAAGCTCTTTGTCTTAAATCACATGGTCTAGTAAATTGTTGTCCGCTGTTTTAGAACCTTTTGTAAGACTTGTTATGTTTCTCTTGTAAACTACATCACTTTATTGTACGGAATTACATTTTGTCCGGATTAGCGGAATTTTGGAAACCTTTCCTAAAAATGTAGAAATTTATTCAATACCTGTTCAATTAGAAAAAAACACATTTTCATTTTGTTAGCTTAAAAAGTGCGCGAAAAAGCTGGCGCACTAATGTTTGCATAAATTAAGTATTTGGTACCTAGTTCTTAAGTTGTGCATGTAATATTTTACTTGTCGGGTAACTTTATTATTGGCATACGTAATTCTTAAGTATACCCATGATTTATGTAAAATAGCTGTTAAGTTTCCAATAAATTAATTTTAAAAAAAACGATCACGCGTCATTCTGCGCGTGACGTCATTAAATTATATCTACGAAGAGACCAATCAACAAAAGTTTCTGTTACGCTAAGTAATTTTTTTATAGTTACGTCACGCGAACTGTCAACAGTGTTTTTTGCGTTTTGACTCATGTGAAATACAGATAAAAAATCACAATTTTACTTTTTGTGAAATACATTTCGTATAGTTATTATTTACGTATAAGCTGTCATATCCAATACATTTCATATTTTTTTATAATAATTGTCAAATACCCAATTATCTACTGTGATAGGTGTATGGTCTAAGGTTCTCAGGGTAGATTAAATGAATGAGTTCGGTACACGATCAAGATTTCATATCATATCACACAAAAAAAGGGTACAATCGAATACATAAAATCTAATAACAACTATAATAACTGTGAGGAGCGTCTCACGCCGTGGTTTTGGCGGGCGGCTATCGTAGTTTTCACACCCTTCACGCGAGGGCGTTGCGGAGGTGCGCGTTGTTTGCTTGTACGTTGGGATACACTCTCACTACACTCTATAAACATATCAAGTTGTTTTCATCATCACCTACGCCTTCGGAGTCGGTCACATTCAAGGCTCTCACTTCAAAGTTCAGGGTCCGTTCTCCGGCTTTCTCACCTTCACTTCGCACGGTCTTGGGCATAGAACTAGATCATATGGTCTTGAGCGTCTGTTTTGTGAGGCTGTTGAACGTTGCCACGCATGCCATCTTTAAAGAACTCTAAGCCCACGCTACGACGTGACATCAAACCAGTGCAATGTTACGAATTTACGACGTCAAGCCAGCAAACGCCACTTGACCCAGTCAAAGGGTCAAATTAAATGTCAAAAATTATCACGATTTATTTTAAAGAATATTATCCTACCGTCCCGGGTCCTTTAAACGAGGCGTGAAAAAGCATATGATGAGGGCTTCAAGCTGAGTATCATCATTGTCACATGGTATATGTAAGCAATGGTGACCATCTTTTCTGAGACTTTGCCTTCAGCTTATTATCACCTGATAATAAGCGTAAAGGTAAGGCGAAGTCTAATTGACGTGTCCTATATAAAAAAAAATTCGCTCTAAACCATAATTTCCTAACGAATTGCTTGTGCTAGGAGTGGCGTCACGTCGGCAGTGTACTGTCCAGGATTCGAACTCGGGACCTCTCGTTCGTATGGCCAACTCCTTAACCCTTAGTGGTTAAGGAGTGGGCCTTACGAACGAGAGGACCATCTATTAAATATACCGACGCATTCAATGCAAAGAGGGCGTTAAAAAAACGTATTCATTAATTTTGCCTCGATCTAATGATAAAAACGATCACGACGAAAGAATAATTACATTGAGGTTCTTCCTTGAAAATTGGATCACAAAAATACCTTTTTGACATTTGAGAGTATGAGGTGGAATCGAGAATGAATTTTATTTTATAAATTAACAGGATTAGCCTTCAGCGCTTGAGGTTGTAGCTCTTATACCACTCTATAAATATATCAAGACGTACACCTGCAATACGCGCTAGAGAGAACCATGAGAGATGTAACTTAATTTAAACAGAATTCTCATTTTTTAGCAACACGTCAA
Organism: Eilema griseolum; assembly: GCA_963662185.1. Taxonomy (NCBI): domain Eukaryota; kingdom Metazoa; phylum Arthropoda; class Insecta; order Lepidoptera; family Erebidae; genus Eilema; species Eilema griseolum. Next base: position 4,994,674 of record OY759230.1, read on the forward strand.
ATCGAAAGCTACGTAGACTTTAATTGCTTATTAACTAAAATACGAATACATACACCAATGACTTTTCGATGCTTTTCGAAGTTAGGTGTGTATTTATCGGAGGTTTATAAGTGCCCGGTTAATGGCAATAGCCTAGCCAGCTATTACATTGGGACCTAAACATAAACTGGCGAAATGTGGGTCTGCCTACCCCTTCGGGGATATAGGCGTGAGTTTATGTTAAATAAATGATCTACAACATTCTATACAATGCCAACTAGACCCATGGTAAGCGTAACTTAACTTGTATTATGGAATTTGGAATGCGGATAAACATACTTAGATAGTTTTTTTTTGTTAATACTTAGATATTATACATAGAAACGCCCAAACTAATGCAAATACACATATTCGTGCATACAAATATTTGCACTGAGCAGGAGTCAAACCCGCGCCTCCTGCGTAACAGTCGAACGTCCTACCGCTACGCCATAGATTCTTCGCTCTCAGAACTTCTTTTTATAGGGAGCGTGCTGTCGGTAATATAAATAAATATTCTACAACATTCTACACACAATATCATTTCAAAAAATGTTCCCCGCATACATCTTGACGCTCGAAGACTAGTCAAGTCGTGACCACGGGTGCTGCAACGCATCCGAAACGTCGGCAGAAATAGTAAGTTCCAAGATATAATTCGCGAGAAGTCCCGATACCTAGTATAATTATGAAAATCATTTCATCCTCAGACCCTTCAACGTTTATAATCTCCCTTGAGTAAAGGTCCCTTTTATAAGAACATTTGTCTGTACCGTGAATGGCTTTCACAATGTTAAATAGATTTTAAATAATGGTTACAAATAGCTTATTGAAATAATTAAAAATTTTTTTTTTTTATACCACTTAGTTGGCAGACAAGCACACGGCCCACCTGATGGGAAGCGGTTACCGTGGCCTATGGACGTATGCAACACCAGGGGTGTCACACTCGCGCTGCTGACCATGAAGAAACCTTCTGATGCCCCTCTTGAAAAACCGCAGCAGGGAGGTCATTCCACAGCTTGAGTGTGCGTGGGATGAAGTTTCTTTCATACCGCACAGTGCGCACCGTCTCAGGTCGCAATGTGTGAGGATGAATTCCCTGCCTATGGCGAGAGGTGCGGTGATAGAATGTAGCTACGGGCATCATGTATTATTTTATTTCCATTTATTTACATTATTACTGTATAATAAATAAAGCCACTTGTAATGCCACAAAGATGTACCTAATGTATTTTTTCTGTATCCCTTCTTTGTGTACATGCAATAAAGAGATATATAATTATTATTGTATCAACGGTAAGGTTAGTAAAGTATAGTAGTAGGTATCTGTGGATGAATAGAGTAGTTCTAGCTAGGGTAGGTGATTAGGTTATGTATGTATAGTTCAATAGTAGGTATTGTGAAATTGTATTGCTAGTGTAAATATTCATATTGTGATGCAAAATTTATTGAGAATGATTATCTTATTGTAGACAGCAAGTGTCTGACTACACACAAGAAGTTAGTTGAGAAGAGATCCACCAATTTGAGTATTTTTTTTTGCTGTGTTCGTATTCGTCAAGACAAGGCTTAGAAAAGAATATTTAGAAAATCTACTGAGAGAATAGGAACCCGAGTGACGCCAGGAAACACTGATATAAACCTGCCCAAAATTATATAGGAGGTAGGACACGAAGGTTTTTTCGTCCAATTGAGCAGTCCTACTGGGAAAGTACCTCCACCCTACAGAATACCGCGGCCATAATAACCCTGTGTTGTGTTCTCGGCGGTGAGTAGGGTAGCCAGAGCTCACTGGAGAGCTTTTGTGTTGTCAGTGTAAAGACCAAAAGCTTTTCCTGCTTTGTCTTTTACAATGACTGTACAGAAACTCTCAATGCTTGCAGGGTTGGCAGTGCGAGTGACTCTCTTGGTTTAGCACGCATCCATAGGCCACGGTGACCACTTTCCATCAGGTAGGCGTTGTGCTTGTCTGCCACCTAAGTGGTATAAAATAAAAAAATAACTTGAAGTCATGACATTAAACCCTACAAGGCTGACCTCTCAATTTTCACCCAATCCCTTTTAGGCGTTTTAGTGTAATTACTAGCGCATTACAAGTTGCTAGTTGTAAAATGGTTCACAAGTTTCACAGGTAGAAACAGCTGGCTCAAAGACTTTAACAACTCACAAAGTGCCCACAAACTTCGTGAACTAAGTGTTAGGGTGAACCGACATTAATTCTAAGCCCTACCTGCGTTGAACACTTGAACCTTTCGTGGGACTTCATGGCCGTTTCACAATGTTCATGGGTGTTCAGCCATTTTGTAAAATTTTATGGACTGAGAAATAGAATGTTTGAGTAACTCTGAAGGACAGGCAAAAATTTATTGCTATATTTTTACCACTACTTTTGGCAAAATCAACATGTAAATTGGAAAAAAAGAAATTACAGAGCAAAGAATGCGTCCTTTGTCGGTTTGTTTATGGTCTCTATTAAAATGTATAGAAAATTTGTTTGTGTTTGGTTTGTTCTCCAAGATTAGCAATCATGATGTCCATAGGTCACGGTAACCACTTCCCACCAGGTGGGCCATGTGCTTGTCTGCCACCTAAGTAGTATAAAAATAATAATAATAATAATTCACTTCTTTACCATGTACCAACATTCAACAGAGGAACAATGGTAAGGGACTGGCACCGGGTTGAAGTCTCATCTACAATGTTCACTTTTACAATCTAAATCTATATGAAAAGTGATATCAATCAATGAATCAATCAATCAATCAAGCCTATCTCAGTTCAATGTTGGACACAGGCCTCTTCCAATATCCCAATATTGGAAGAGGCCTGTGCTTTGGGCTACTGTTTCCACACTCGCCAGACGGGTTGGTACAGGGTTTTATTTAGAGTTTTCCTTCTCTCGCAGTGATATCGTCTGTGTATTTTTCCGTTAGTCGCCTCTTACGACACCTTTGGATGAGATGGGGTGATGATGATACTTGTATTCTTTCTCTGTTTTTCATAATCCGTCAAATGTGATAGTATGATTACTTTTCAAAGCAATTAATTAAACTCTTGAGTTAGTTTAATAAAATTAGTGATACGTATAACAGTGATTTTTTATACCGGTGGCAGACAAGCACACGGCCCACCTGATGGGAAGTGGTTACCGTGGCCACAGATAACATAATACTCCTTGGCCTATGGACGTGTGTTGCACCAGAGGCTATACACTCGCGCTGCTGACCCTGATGAAACCTCCTAATGCCCCTTTTGAAGAACCCCATATTGTAGGCGCATGGGAAGACCACAGCAGGGAGTTCATTCCACAGCTTGAGTGTGCGTGGGATGAAGTTTCTTTCATACCGCACAGTGCGTGCCGTCTCAGGTTGCAATGTGTGGGGATGAGCTCCCTGCCTACGGCGAGCGGTGCGATGATAGAATGTTGCTGTGGGCATCATGTCAAACAATTCATCTGAGCACAAACCATTGTATAGGCGGTAGAACACACACAGCGAAGAAAAGTCCCTCCTAAAGCGGAGAGGTTCCACATCACCTGCGAGTATAGGATTGTCAACCAGTCTCAACACCCGTCTTTGCACCGAGTTGAATGGGTCAAGCTGGTAAGCAGGCGCTCCAGCAAAAAGGTGACAGCAGTACTCCATGTGGGGCCGGACCTGTGCCTTATAAAGAAGGAGTCTCTGCCCCGCAGTGAAGTACTGCCTCGCCCTGTTGAGCACACTAAGTTAATTTATTGAATTAAATTTTAAAGTATTTAGTATGCTAACTATTCAAATCGATTACGATAGAAAAAAAAACCGGTTCCGACGGGTTTCGAACCCGTTCCAATCGTCTCGCCGCAAGACGGATATATGTATAGAAAAAATTAGAAGGTTTCAGGCGAAGGTTTCGGTGGCTCAGTGGTTAGAGCGTTTCCCCTACAAGGAAATGATCGCGGGTTTTAATTCCGCCTGAACCAACAAATTTTTTTTTGTTAATCGATTTGAATTAACCTATATTTCTACATCTTTTATTTCTATGCAATAATAATAAATTTACGTAAGGATCCTATTGCAATCACCGCACAACTGCTCAAAATTTATCACCGTGACATGACCGCTAAGAAAAAAATACGCTCTCCGCAAACAAAAAAGTAGTCGCTCAGGTGCTATGAGATAAATGCATCTCATTTAGATTCACAGTGAAGAAATCTAATTGTTGAGTGACTGTAGATGACGAACTTCTTTTTGAATCCGTTTTCCCGTTTTAGGCGTCGATGCAAAGAAAAATTACGTACCTACATACATATAATCATGCCTTTATCCCTGGAGGGTTAGGCAGAGTTGAATTAACACCCACATTGCACCAATAATTGTATTCGGTCCCACGTAATAAGGCTATTGCCGTACTTCGGGCACTATTGTTGACTCGAGCCATGAATCTGAGGCTGAGTCTGGGCTGTATGTATCTGTCTGATGTTAAACAGCAATATCCCTTAGTCGCCTTGTACGGCACCGCATGGGAAGATGGGTTGGCCCAAATTCTACTCTGCCGGAAACCACACGGAAATTACGTAATATATATGAATCAATCAAATAGCACATTGCAGTCCATTGCTGGATATAGCAGCCGACCCTTCACCCCACACCACCAACTTCTTAAAAGCTTATTAACTTCACAATGGGGTTAGCAGCGGTTATAGGTAACCCAGACTTACCGTCTCAACAAGTCAGATGTAGGTGAATATCGATCGTGGTTTGGCTGACTGCCAGACGGTCAGCTGACTAACCAGGCCACCGGTAAAGTCCCGTTTGTTTGTTGCTAATTACTTGTTACTGATGTTTGAAAGTGAATGCGTAAGGTATGCTGGTGGAAATTAGAGAAAACTTTCAAGTGGTGGTAAACCAACACATTTTTATAAATAATTCGTAATTTATTTATTTATTTGCTTGTAATGTGGTACAACACAAGATGGAAATAAAAACTATAGTAATCAATCACATTTCGCTATGAAATTGGCATGCAAACACAGATTATTAGGTATACAAAGCAACTAAAAAAATATTGCAGGCACAATAATGGCGCAGCCGTTACAACGCATTTCTGCAGTGGTACGAATGAATTTCTTTAAAAAGTCTTCCACTGTATATAAAGTCTCGTCCACCAACCATTTATGTAATGCAACACAATTTTTTTATGAGATAGGTCTATGATCGACACTGGCAATGAGTTGTAAATTAGGGGAGCCATAAAACACAACTACGTCTAAAAATCTCTAACTTAGGTGTGTATGTAACGTCAATTAGACTTCGTCTCGCCTGATGTTAAGCTAAAGGCAAAGTTTCAGAAAAGAGGGTCACCATTACATACATATACCATGTTACAATTGAAGGACCCGGGACCGTAGGAACAAGGAAACACGTGAGGTGGTAAAGAATATCAGGCCTTAATGGTGCGACAAAGGAAAGAGTCTCCAAACCACTTGATTCTTGATGCGGGTGACATCTAAGCCCTGCACGTGTTGTTCTGTGTAGGAAAGGAATTTTGGTTTGAATAAGATTATGAGCCGGTTCTGAACCTGTCAATCAATGGTCCAAACTTAGGTGAATGATTTTTTTATAATTTAAATCTATTATAAAATATACATGAATAAAAAAAAGTTAAAATGTGTCGTCGGATTTCTGCGCATTGCATGCCTCTTGTTGTAGCGTTCCCAGAAGACTAGCAGCATTACCACGTTGCATGGCAATGCTTATTCCCTGACCTAAGAAAAGACCATCCTTGTGGTCACGAGAAGCGTCGTCCATACGCTTCGCAATCTCCCTGAAGAGATTGCGGGCGCTCCGACTCCACGACCCAAACGTTTTGATTCCAAACGGCACAAATTCATAATCACCAATGAGATTGGAGTACCTAGTTAATGTATACTTCTAAAGTATTAATAAGTGAATGTATGCTATTTCATAAAAAATGTTTTCATTTTGCTTCTTTTTTGTTAATTTTACTTTAAGAACGAATGACAATGTGAGACGAAGCAAGAATTTAATTTAACACGAGGCGATTATGGAAATTTCAGGAATGTGGGGCAAAAAGCGGGACGAATGAGGAATAGACTGAATTATCATCGTTAGACACGCCTGTCATAGTAATAAATTGGAATGTATGGGCCGTCATCCACATCTTTGGGGCCCTTGCTTCTCCTGCATGTTGGTATACCTGCAGACTGGGACGAGGACATTAAATGAACATCATAAGGCTGATATCAGACGGTTGACTTTCATGAATGAAATTTTAAAGTATTTAGTATGCTAATTACTCAACTCAATTAAGAAATAGAAAAATAGATCGGTTCACGCAGGTACGATTTGAATAGGTAGCGTACTAAATGCTTTAAGGTTTCATTCAATAGTTTGAGCGGAGTCATCAAAAATCAATGTTTAAAAATGATTGCAACATCATTCATTGGTTCCTATAGTTCGTACGATTATCGGTAGATGGCTCCCACCTGCGTCGCCGCGCCGTAAGACGGATAAATGTATAGAAGAATTTGGATGGTTTCGGGCGAAGGTTCTGTGGCTTAGTGGTCAGAGCGTTCCCTCTGTAAGGGAAAGATCTCGGTTGAATCCCGCCTGATCCAATTTTTTCTATTTCTTAATCGAGTTGACTTTCTGTCTTATTTCGTCTTTAATTTTTCATCTAAAATAGGATTATTAATCTCAGTCAGTAACATGACAAGTGCAACTGTCACTGATACAGAAAAGGGCGACCTGCTACAATAGTGAATTAGACATTTTAGTCATTCTCTATTTTATTAGGTATGAAAGCGTTTTTTTATTGTAAATATGTAATAGGTATGTGCATTCGAAATTTTCAGCCATAACCATTTCGTGCCGAATGGTGGGAGTCAAAAAATGATTGTAACATCATTCATTGTTTCCGATAATTCGTAAGAATGTCGGTAGGTAGTTTTATGTAATATTTAATTACTTATTGAGTATGTTTTCTGTTTAATTATCGTAAATTACATATTTTAATTTTATAAGCGCAGTTTAAAACTCGATTCAACCACAACACTATTTATTTGAGACAAAAAACCTGGTTCCTGAATGCCAGGAACTACTATTCCCACTAGTACATCATAAAAATGTGCTGGTATATATATTACAACATGTACACTATAAAATGCGCAGTATGCGGTTTTTTGGAGGATAGAATAGCATGAGGTGCTACGGCGGAGGAGGAGCTCAAACCCATTAATCGCATTAAAAAGTGTATTGCTGGGAGGTTTCAAAACATGCTCCAAGACTATCTCTTGATACATTTTGGCTGAGTTTTCACTCTTTTAATTTCTTAAGTTCAGCAGTTCAATTAAAAACTATTACATTCGTAACTGAATAATGAAAGATCTGGTAAATTAAAAAGACGATTGTGGCAACATTACATGTTGCGACTGCCACGCCGCGGTCAAGGGACTTATTACGAGGATTGCAAGCCAAGCTGTCCGCGTACGAAGGCAACTCGGGCGTCGGAGGTCAATGAACGACGTCCGCACCCCATGAGCGCCGGCCTGGGGGTGACAGGTGGAGCCGCCTGTCACCCTGGCAGAAGCAGGCCGCGGCGATGGCGCGCCTGGCGCGCCTCCCCGTTCCCGGGGACCAGTTGGGAACTCTGTAGTCCCCACACCCGAGAAGAGGGCCAGATCGTGAGAGATGGCCCTGGGTCGGCCGGGGTGCGAGGGATATGCCTGTCAACCTCACCTTCGGCAACCAATACGACCCACAGGCGGCGTGCGTTTTAGTCGGTTCGAGTCCGACATAACCTCTTCCACCGGCTCCAGTGGGGAGGTAACCGTGGGGATTTTGCGCACGTAAAAAAAAAGGGACTTATTTCGTGACACAGTACGCGTCACTCAAAGTGATACATCTGAACATAAAATGAATCCATTGATGCTGATTGATTTCATTAATGAAAAGATCCAATAGTGTTTGTTCGGTTCACTTTTGGCATCTAATGTCCTTCACTCTCGGTCCGCTTGAATTGAAATGAAAGGTTTGAATACTGATTTATCATTTTCGGGTTTGTCATTTTTTCTCGAGTATGGAGAAGGAAATAAGCATTATTATGTCCTCCGTAGTCTCGAGTCATGCAGACGTCGGATGTCATATGGCAGTTTGATTTTTTTCTCGACGACGCGGGAGTTTTGGCACTAACACGAAGAGAGGCGCATCGTGGTATTATTTTATTTTCCGATATTGGTGTGTATTCGAGATTGTATGTATAAAAATTGTGGATTTTTAGATATAACATCTTTGACAACGCACACAAGTGTGGAAATTGACATATTTACGGTGAGTTCTCTTCATGTTGGTTCCAAATCTCCCTAGGGAGCTTCTAGTAAAGTCCCCGCAACTTTACTGAGCAATCATCTCATTATTCATAATCATCATCATCGAGTCATCGTCATCATCAACAAACATTTTATAGGACCGTAACTTGAAAAACTTGACTTTGGCGTCTCTCCATTAATAATTTTAAAGATATTTACTTGACACGGTGATTCGCTATAGAAGCTATTAATAAAAGAAAGAAGAAGAAGACTAGGACGACACACAACCTCCTTCGATGACATATTGAAAGAAATGAAAAATGAATGTGGAATTCCGTCTGATATCAGCTTAAGCCGTGTGAACATAGATTGAAAGAAATATTAAGTAATTACCCATGTGAACATAAAACGAGTGAACCATCTAATACCAGCTTAACGTAAATAGGGTGAATATGAAAAATAATTTTTGCACTTGGGTAGAGCCAACAGAAGTGAAAAAAGACAGTAAAAAGTGTTTACTTCACAAAAAAAAATCTAGGCGCTTAAAAAGTTTTCACTTCAAAGTAATGTCCCATGTGTATTGTCATAATACTGTACAGAATATACGAGCAAGAACAAAGCGGTTCGGAGACTCTTTTTTTTGCCGCACCACCAAGACCTAGAATTCATTACCGGCTCACGTGTTTCTTTCTTCCTACAGTCCCGGGTCCTTTAAGCGGGGTGTGAAAAAGCGTCTGATGAGGCCGCCAAGCTGAGTGCCACCATTGTAACTTTAGTTAGTGCCTGTAATGGTGACCTTCTTGCCTGAGACTTTGCCTTTAGCTTACCATCAGGCGAGGTGAAGTCAAATTGGCGTGTACAACTGGCCCTATGGAATTTAATAAATAAGTTATTGTATAGTCGTGATTTCAAAATGGGAGAAGCCCAACAGTTCTTTAAGAATATTTTTAACTTCATTAAAATATAGTTAGTCTCAATATAATCCATGAAATCACAAATAGTACTTTATTTCAATATCGGACGATGTAATTTCTCTAAATGAGGTATATCCTATGGCTATATTTCAGTTAGCCCACCAGAACAAATTATTATAATACCAACTAGAACAGAAGCAATCTATTTTGATAAGCCCTGTATTAGTATTGTTTCTAAGAAACATGGACCGGGAACTTGAACAAATGTGTTCCTTATTTTTCGAATAATAGTTACGGTCTTTTGGATCTTCGTCTTATTTATGCCAAAGTCATAATCCCAGTGGCTTTTCTCTGATATTTGAGCTTATTCATAATTTATTTCTTTCTAGTTATTTCGGCTCGCTTAATATCTTTATCCTGCATACATTATACATACATACATTTATACAGAATGATGTAAAAGTTATCACCCTATGTTCATTGAACCGAATACACCTTGTTCAACGAATTTCTCTTTCCTCAATTTACTGGAGACATAAGGTATATTATCGGATTCTATAGATAAAATAGTCATAGTAAGATATTATATCAATACAATTTATATGGCAATGACTGCTCAAAACCAACTGTACGTCGGTATCAGCACATTCATACGTTAAAATTATTGATTTCACTAGACAAAATTTGGTTCAAACTTATAAAAATACTAAGCACTTCTAAAATTTGTGAGGGCTACATTTTACATAGAAACTGTGACTCCAGACACCTCATAGTATCCAATTTTGCCATTCGCACTCTCTTGAAAAATTCACCCTGAATGATGATAAAATGAACTGCAGGCAATCGAAAGAACTCGACAGCTTAATACGCGGTGAGATTTCAATTTCTCACTTCTCATGCTGTAATTTGGTGACGATGAGCACAAGTGGATAGTGATGTGTGTTTATGTGCTCGAAAACATGACGTCACCAAATTTACAGTTTGCGAAATTGAAATCTTAAAGAGGATACAGTTGTCGAGTTCGTTCAATCGTTTGCAACGTTCTTACAGTATACTGCTGATCATTGAATCTCTCCTATCATTTGCCTTCACGCATTTTAATTTTTCTGCTAAATGTTTCAAATATGAAAAACAGTAAAAACTCGTTTGTGAATAAAACATTTCACGTCTCGTATTCTTTAAAAATCAAATAGAATAAAGCGAACATTTTCTCACTGCGGATTCAAATTCATTATAACTTCGCTAAAAGTGCGACGTACAGTAATCAGACTCACAATTTGCTCCCAGAGACGTCCTTGAAACTAGAATAATTTGTTTGAAGAACGAACATTTAATTTCAACTTAATTTCAGAAAAGTATTTCTCCCACTGTTGCCTGCGACTTGACCTGTGAGTTGTAATTTATTTTTCAGTGACACGCATAAATGTAAATTTAAATATAATTCAGACACGTAATCAATAGTGGTATGGTGCCCCACATGACGGAGCAAAGCCGGGCAAGCCGTTTCCGTTAAATCAGTAGGTGTCCTGGCAAGCATATGAGATTGACTAGGGCCTCATAGATGTGATCTTGGGGCCCTGTGGTTGTATGGTACTCCACAATATACGGAGCCCAATACATTGTATTATTGCTCCAACCGTCTCGTACTGATTGATTTAAATGTCTAGAATTTCACACAGGGGGCCGAGTCAATATCGCAATTATTAAATCTTTAGTCATCAACGACATGTCCGAACAAATCGAGTGGGAAAGGCCAACTGACTTGGGTCCACCCGCCCGTTCGCGAAACCCGCTGTCCCGCGGTGTTTTCCGCCTGCCCGCCCCGCGCGCTCTGTGTGCGCCTTAGTCCAAAACTATGTCTTTGTATTACCCGCCAGCGAATGCTACTGCCCGCCCCGATACCACTCTAATTTTACACTTAGTCCAAAACCATGTGCCTATGTTACTCGCCAGCGGATTCCGCTGCTCGCCCCGCCATCACTGTAATTTCACACTTAGTCCAAAACTATGTGCTTATGTTACCCGCCAGCGGATTCTACTGCTCACCTCGCCGACACTGTAATTTCACACTTAGTGCAAAACTATGTGCTTATGTTACCCGCCAGCGGATTCCGCTGCCCGCCCCACCGCCACTGTAATTTCCCACTTAGTCCAAAACTATGTGTTTATGTTACCCGTCAGCGGATTCCGCTACCCGCCTCACACCCACTGTAATTTCACACTTAGTCCAAAACTGTGTTGGTGTTACCCACCAGCAGATTCCGCTGACCGCCCCGCTGCCACTGTAATTGCACATTTAGCAGTACAACACTACCGTCACAGGACATATTGGACGACACATCCATGATAAAATGTAAGTAACTTGAATCTATAAAAAGAAAATAAATTAACTACATACATTGTTAAACATAAACTACCTTAAGAATAAAAGACATGTTGACACAAGAAAATTGTTCCAGTGCTCTGGGAATGTGTATGTACAACCATCTATAAGTATGTTTGTTTATGATACGCAATTTGTAACGAATTGCCAAGCGTCTCGAGAAATTCTGCATGCTCGTCTATTATTCATGCTTTATTGTACTAAAACAAGGTATATCTGAGACATTGTGCTACATAAAATTTTCGTGAAATAAAATGGAACTTTTTATATCGTTACTTTTGTCAGCCTGCTTGTGTTTTAGCTTAACACCCTGAATAATATCGGGATGAATTTTGTTTATCTTCCGGGGCATGTCGTAAAAGTCGATTGAGGGATATGCAAGGTCTAGTGAGGTAATACCTTTTATGTATGATTTGAGATAGATATGGTCATGCACGTTAGAGTGTAACACTCACTGGGACGTAGTATATATCTCTGTGAGTGTCATACTAATAATACTATCTACTTGGGATAGTCTCCCTCTTCTACTATTAATCCTACTATAAGAGAGCATCCTACTGGAGCCTGGTGAACATACTCCTCACGTTCATGGGGTGTTGGGTGTCTAATTTCGGGATAGAAACGTTTTGTACCATGAAATGATTGTCCGAAAATTCGGATGTATATTTCATAGAAGGCCTGCTGCTTGTATAGCAGAAGGATTCATATATTTTTTATAAAATATAAACTCTCAGAGATTTTGCCTACTAAAATTAATTGCACATGGATAAATTGGTTAATTCGCTTTGAAATTTAATTATTTTGTAAAGGACGGGTGACTTTAGCTCGAATATAAAGTAGCGGCAGGATAGGGTTAATTTGCTTACTGACGCATGTAGTGTGACCACTGCCGCGTGATTACCCAGATTACTTAATACAGGCGTTTTAAGGGTTAAAGAGGACTGAACGAAGACTCTTTGTATTAAATATTGAAGTTCTATCGTTTCGGAATAATCTTCCCCGCTGCCGCCGGCACTCTCCTGCCCTCTGCATTTCTATCGAACATTTTTAACCGTCGAGTTTAGGGTAATGTGTTTCAAATCGATTAAGATCTATATCAGTTCAGGCAAGATATATATCAGTTCAGGCAGGATTTGTACCCGCGACCCCTCCCGTACAGGAGAAACGCTCCGATCACTAAGCCACAGAAACCATCCAAATTCTTCTATACCTACATCCGTCCTACGGCGACGGTGACAGCGTTCCCCCTGTAAGGAAGGGATAGCGGGTTCGAATCCCGCCTGAACCGATTTTTTTTTCTAAATCTTAATCGATTTGAATAGTTCGCATATTAAATGCTTTAAAATTTCATTCAATTCAAGTTTAACTGGCTAAAGTTGAAAATATTCATTTCAACATTTTATCAAACTTTAGCTTATTCTAATAGGTACTTTTAAGATTAACCGGCTAACGTTAAGAATACCTACCCTCACACAACACTTAAGGAATAACAAAACATATGTTATTTTATATATAGGTACAGATTTATACATACAAGTCTCGTTGTTACAATGCTTGTAAAGAAATTCCATCGAAACGGCTTTATCGATTTTTATGAACTTTTTTGTGTACCTTTGGCCTACCAAATACCAGAACCAAAAGTAGCCTAGGCCCTATATCCAGACCTATCTAGGAATACGGCTTAAAGGGGAATAAGGCCTATCTGGGAACAGGGCCTATCTGGGAATAAGGCCTATCTGGGAATAGGGCCTAGGCTACTTTTGGTGCCGTTAACCTAACGCGTACTGCACCACGATAATATACTATAGTAGTAGGTATACATATACAGATACAGATAAACCTACACTCAAAAAGAATAAAATAAAAAATAAAATTCAACAAACAATAGGTACATTTTGGAGGCTGCTATCAATATACCAGGTGTCGAAAACAGTAATGAAAGTTGTTTCAAGTGAGAAAGTTTTATTGAAATTTAGCGTTTGTGCCGGCAAAATATCTTTTTCGGTCGGGGTCGTTTTGTGAGATCGTGACCCAGAAATTTATTATTTGCGTACTTTGGTAATGAAAATAATGTGCAGTGGTCCATACAGTTATTAAGATAAGTAGGTTGCTAAAATGCTGATAGGCTATAGAGCTATTATTTGTGTATTATGAATTAGCTCTATTAGACAGGAGAAGTCCTTTGCCTCTTTCTTAAATATAACAACTGAAAACAGTACCTAATCAAGGTCAGGTATAGAAGAAACTTCATCCCCCACACGTTTAAGCTGTGGAATGAACTCCCTGCTGTGGTTTTTCCAACCGACTTATATGTGGGGTTCTTCAAGAAGGGCATTAGAAGCTTCCTACATCGTTGACAGCGCGAGTGTGACGCTCCTTTTTTATACAAGTTAGGTGACAGACAAGCACACGGCTCACCTGATCGGTAGTGTTTACCGTGGCGTATGGACGTGTGCAACATCAGGGGTATTACACTCGCGCAGCCGACACTGAAGAAACCTTCTTATGCCCCTCTTCAAGATCCCCATATTGTAGGCGCTTGGGAAAACTGCAGCAGGGAGTTCATTCCACTGCATGAGTGTGCTTGGGATGAAGTTTCTTTCTTACCGCGCTGTGCGCCTGATATTGCACACGTCGATAAGCCATAGTAACCACTGTCCATCAGGAGGGACGTGTGCTTGTTTGCCACCTAAGTGGTATAAAAAACCATTAAGTAGCAGGCTTGCCTCTGTTTTATAGGACGTACTCTCTATCTCATAACATTCGACTGACAGTTAGATATAGTTAATAAAATTTATGCAAACAAACTTATAAAACATGAAAACAATAACTTCGGTTTTAACTACTCCAGAAAGATATCAAGCTAGAGACATGCGCTGTGCTATAGAGAGAACGCTCTACAAAACCGAAACAAGCCGATGTTTGCCGAACACTTACTCGTCTTTCCGACGTTTCAAATCAAAAGCCGAGTACCCACTGTATGTATAGACGTTTATTAAACTATTCAGTATACACTAATCACAGAGTATATAAAACAGCTATTATATTCCCCCTGAAGTAAAGTTCTGTGTCATAGCACTCACTCTTACTATTATTGGCTAAGCAGCACTACGAATAAGGTTTAATGTACACGAATGGAGTTATGAGTTCAGTATAGGTTCAATAACTCGATAAATTTCAAACTTGTTTGGATTATAACGGTCTTGGAAATAAATAAATTCACTACTAGTATACGAATATCAGGACTCAGGTTAGCTGCCGTAGGGCCAATCTGATAAAATGGGGTTAGCTAAACTCGGGGGGTGGTGGCTGTGACTGTGGTGCACCTCTTTAGTCGATGGACCACCTCCTGTCGTGCCCACTGTGACCCTACACCTGCAAAATTGCTAACCTGATTGAAGCGATGGAAGGTGAGGTCAATGTCGCCGAATTTTGGGCTTGGCGCATTTAACTTCTTTTTTTTTAAATTATTCCTACCATTGACACGAAGAAGACGAAGATTCGAATATTAAAACATCTTTTTAAAATCGATTTGATTTTGTAGTAATATGCTGCGACATGAGCGGGTTATTAATTTTAAAAATTAACTTTTATGTTTAGCATTTTATTTGTTAGGGGCTGGCTTTAAAAAAAATTAATTGCAAGACAACTTTTTAATATTTTTAAACAAATAGATAAAGTATCAAGTTGATCAATTTCAAGAGTATTTTGTAACAGAATTCATAAGTATCAAAATGTTTTTTTTTATTATTTATTAATTTTTGAGTTTTTATACAATAATTTATACATCCGCGTGTATGTAATATGCTTTAAGATAGATAGATAGATAGATAATTCTTTATTGTACACCAACAGATTTACAGTAGGACAAGTAGGTAGCATCTATACAGTTCAATGTACAATGGGCGGCCTTATCGCTGCAGCGATTTCTTCCAGGCAACCTTGGGATGGACAGTAATGTTATGAAAATAAAAGATATGGTGTAGTTATCGACTAAACTTAAATAGATAGTGTATTAAAACAAAAGAAAGAGAGAAAAGTAAGTAAAATAAAATTAATATACAGCTTTACACAAAAAATATAAACATAAATTCTGATATACAAATACATATACATGTATTAAATAAATATATACATAAAGTAGATAGTTCATACTAATACGATTAGTGAGTGAGCACATAATTGTGAGCTATTACCTACCGTGCACAACATGATAGGTAGTGGTTCTTGACCATTAATTTAAATACATTCACTGACTTTGCCCGTCTGATGTTCAGTGGCAACGCGTTCCATAAGCGCACCGCCCTGACAGTGAAAGACTTGTCAGCAAAGTCAGTAGAATGTATTGGCATACTCAGCCTCAAATTCTCGGACGACCTCAGGCACTTCGCATGTGTGTCATAGAGGAACTGGAATCGTTCTTTGAGATAAGAGGGAGTGTTGGGATTAAACAATACATTATATAACAATGTTAGAATATGGGCATTCCTGCGAAGTCGAATTGGGAGCCACTTGAGTTGTTTACGGAAATCAGACACGTGATCATACTTGCGTAGACCAAATATGAATCTTATGCAAAAATTTTGAAGTCGCTCAAGTTTATCTAGTTGCTCTTCTGTTAGATCAGGATAGCTGACATCGGCGTAATCGAGGACAGGAAGAAGAATCGATTGTGCGAGCGCAGTTTTAGTGGCAATTGGGAGAAAGTTTCGGAGCCTTCGTAAGGCACCCGCTGACGCGAAAAGTTTTCGACTAGTTTCCTGTAACTGGATATTCCAAGAAAATGATTTATCCATGAAGATACCCAAGTTTTTGACACTGTCACCAACTGGCACCACTACTCCACCCATAGTAACCTGAGGAAGCTGGGTCCAATCTATTTTAGAACTCAACCTTGGACTACCAATAACAATTACCTGTGTTTTGGACGAATTTAGGGTGAGTCCATGGTTTTTGCTCCATTCGCAAATCCGCTCCAAGTCGTTGTTGAGCACAGCAAAAGCATCGCATAAGTCATTTGGAGTAGCTTGGGTGTAAATTTGTAGGTCATCAGCATAAAGGTGGTAGGATGAAAGTAGTTTTTCGGAGATTGTATTTATAAAGATGGCGAAAAGTAACGGAGATAAAACGCCACCCTGTGGTACACCAGCGGTCACATCACACCAGGAAGAGCTTAATTCTTCGACGCGAATACGCTGCTGGCGACCAGACAGGTAACTACGAAACCACTCAATAGCCGTTGGAGATATGTTAACAGAGCAGAGTATACCGAGCAGAATGTCGAAATCTACGGTATTAAAGGCATTGCTAAAATCAAGTAAGGATAGTAACGTAAGATTTCCTCTATCCATGCCCAGTCTTATGTCTTCCGTGATATTAACCAATGCTGTCGCAGTACTATGTCCAGATCTGAAGCCCGATTGTAAAGGGTTTAGTAGCGCGTTTTTATTAAGAAAGGAGCTAAGTTGCGAGTGAATGAGGCGCTCTAAAGCTTTGGAAAGAAAAGGAAGGATGGATATAGGACGATAGTCAGAAAAGGAACATGGCTTAGATTTCTTGGGTAAAGGAATTATCTGGGCATTTTTCCACGAGGATGGGAAGATAGCCGAAGAAATGGAATAGTTAAAGACGTGACATAGGATAGGAAGAATTTGCTCTAGAATTGGCACAATCATGTTTCTGCTAATGGCATCGCTACCGACAGCATTGGATGAAATAGACAAGATGCTCTTCTTAACATCACAAGCGGTCAATTGATTGAAGATGAAAGGTGGATGATCAGGAGTTGGAATAGATGAAAGATATTGCAGTGTATTAGTTTTAGCAGTTCCATTAAAATTGGACGACGTAGAAAAATGTACATTAAGTGCATCTAAATTTAAATTTTTAGGAATTGAGTCTTGACGTGACTTTCCAACTCCTAATGTATTCAGAAATTTCCAGACTTTTGCTGGATCCCCGCTTTCTACCGAGGTATGGATATGTTGGCGTTGTGCATTCCTACACACCCTGTTGCATCTATTTCTGAGGGCCACATACTTCTCCAAATTACTCTGGGTAGCTCTGATTTTATACCTCGCCTTAGCTGCTGCTTTTTTCGCCATCAATTCTTTGATATCAGGTGTAAGCCAAGGTGCAGGTAAATGCTTAACTTTGATGGCACGGATTGGTGCATGCACATCATAAAGCTCTATTATTTTGTTAGATAATACGTTTACTTTAGTGTCCATACAAGTGGATGACAGCAGAGGGCTCCAGTCAATACTATGAGCATCCTCACGAAGTTTGTCAAGGGCAATGCCACCAAAACTGCGCTGCATTATAACTTTAGGTTTCTCTTTAGGTGGCCGTATCTTGTAAGAGAGGTAAATAAGGTCATGGTAAGAAAATATGTCAGCAGAGCATTGACCATGCTTTGCGACATGGGTAGGCGATGAGACAAGAATGAGATCAAGTAGACCAGGGGCACAGTTAGGAAAATGATGAGTAGCGTTTAGAGGAAGGATAGATAAGTTAAAGGATTGAATAATGCGGCGAAGAAACGTTGCACGCGTGATACATGGCCCTGGTTTTACCAAGCAAGTATTAAAATCTCCCATAATTATTGTATGCCTATAAGATGGTAAGTAGGTTTCTAGTAAGTGTTCAAAAGAAGGAAAATAATTTACTTTTGACGATGAAGAATAGTAGACACCAAGAAGAACTTTAGAGTGGTTTAGTTCAAGCTCCAGGAAAAGATGCTCGCCAGTATTGGATGGTGTTGGCTGTGGCGACATACTGATAACTGTATGAGGGATTTGAGAGCGTATATATATGGCCACCCCGCCACCTCCAACTGGCACTCGATCATTTCTAATAAGCTGAAAACCCGGTAGTGTGTAAGAAGTAGACGGAAGAGAAGGTTTTAGCCAAGATTCGGAGACAAGAATAGCATGAATATTTTTATGAACAAGATTAGCCAGCATATCCGGGAAATGAGCAGGAATACTCTGAGCATTTATATGGACTACATTAAAATGCCTGGGAACATCCGAAAACTGCGCCCGAAGAGTATCCTCAAGTGACACAGACGGTATACTCACAAAGCTGTCGTTGAGACTACCAGCAGAGAAAAAACTATCGTCACTATCCAAGTCGTTCATCAAGTATGTGTTTGTAGTTGTACTGTATGTATATATCAGTAAACAGCAAATATAAATAAATCGTATATATAATAATATAGTGGTATAAAGTATTAACAACAAATCCACTCACTGTCCACCCGCTAGTCCTGTGTTACAAATAAAGAAAAAAAAAAAAAAGGAAGCATTTCACAACAACGGAGAATTAACCATGAGTGCCAAAGAAAATTAATGCTACTGGTAATTAACATGAGCTGGGCACACAATAATAAATATTAAAGTTTAAAATAGTAAACTATAACATTAAAACATTGAGATTAAAATGCTCATATTCATGTTACAAGTAATGCTTAAGGTACCAAAATTTAACCTGGGAACACGGAACGTATTCTGTTATTGTCAATACTGTCAAAGACGTCAAAAAAAAAAAACAAACATGACAGAGAGATAAAAAATAAATAGAAATGAAGCAAATAGAAGGTACAGAGAATTTTTTTGATATTTGATGAAAAAGTATTGCATAATATGAGAAAGAAGTGAAAAGTTTGCTATAGTATACATGCAAGTTACCCAGCAAGAATCTATCTCTTCAATGCAGTACGTTTAGGCCTGGTAGTACTGATTTTAGAAGTTGCTGCTGCGGTTACTTCATCTTCAGAGCACTGTATTCTGTCCAGATCACTGATTGAAGCAATTCGATGCCGATTTCCGTCCGCACCCAGTACATAAACCGTGCCGTCCCTGGTCCAGCATTTATGCACCCCGAACTTGTCACGGGCGGCCATGAACGCCTTATGACGAGATTTCGTGAGAAATTCGGAAATTGTTACGCCTGTGCCCTTCAATTTTGACTTGGCAGACCATACACTTTCCTTCAGTGTATGGTTCTGAAGCTTCACCAGCACAGGTCTGGGCTTCACGTTCGATGCCTGCCGCCCCATTCTATGGCAGCGTCTGACGTCTGTCGTGTTAAAGGTGCCGATCTTAAGTTGCTGTTTCATGACATCAGTTACAACTCTGCTGATATCTTCGTCCTCTTGCTCTTTCAGACCGTGTAGAAGCAGAATTTTCCGGCGACTGCGCATCTCCAAATTATCAACCTCTCGCGCGACGTTACCGAGCTGTTCAGAAAACGACTTGAGTGTCTGCAGAACAAAACTCTTAAAGGCAGCAAACTCTTCCGCTATACCTCCTGAGTTGGATGACGTTTTCTTCTGCAGATCTGCCTCAAACCTTGTCATCCGTGCTTCAAAATAGCTTTGCATATCAAGAATCGATGCTTCCATATTGTTTGTTGTGAAATAGTGTGTGGTTTGCGGAAATAACACTAGACTAGCAGGTATTTTTTGTCAATTGTATAATGTATTCATTAAATTGTGAAATAATTATTAAATAATATTTTAATTCTAATTTTATGTCAGAGCACTTTAAAAGTATACTATTCGTGTCAACTACCCACGAGCTTATTTATTCTTTTTTATTACGTCATAGTACAATCTATGATATAGGTATTCCTTAGTTTATTGGTAGCTGAAGGGAAACATTCCCTTTTGTAATGCAGTTAGTGTAGACGTTGATACATTCGAGGATATTTATTTTCCAGAACAAAATTGTGATGAAGGTCGAAGAGATCGTGAGTAATACGTCACAGTCAAATGCGAACTAGTTTGTCCTCTAACATATAGGGTGTTCAACATAACATAAACTCACGCCTATATCCCCGAAGGGGTAAGCATAGGTGCTAAGCACCCACATTTCGCCGGTTTATGTTTAGGTCCCAATGTAATAGATGGCGAGCTTATTGCCATTAACCGGGCGCTTATAAACCTGCGATAAATACACACATAACTTCGAAAAGCATCGAAAAGTCATTTATGTGTGCCATGGTAAACCTGGGATCGAACCCGAGACCTTGTCTCAGCAATTCATTAACCATACCACTAGGCTGTTCAATCTAGGCTAGGTTGTTCAATTAGGTATACAGGGTGTATTTTTGAAACGGGGCAGTAAGGGCAAGTATCTTAACCATTGCAGTTACAGCAAAACGTTCTTAAAAGACCTTCCCTAACTTTTTGGGACATTTTGAACTGCATTCACAGATTTTGTAAAAAACTTACAGTTAGCAAAAAAAATGCAAAAAGTTCAATTTTTTTTTTATGCCATTCGATTCTATTTCATGTGGGGATCAAGAAACTCTATGGGACCATTTTAGCTTTCAGTACTAGAAAAGACAGAAATCGCCAAAAACGTTTCCCATACATTTCGTACGGAAATATGATAAATCAACTCGAAACTCATAGGTCAGGTAAAATTTTGAACTTTTTTAAATAAAAAAAATCATTTAAACATTTAAGAAATTGGTTTATGAAATAAATTGCTCAAAATGATTTCCATTTTCACGAATACATAAGTCTATCCTTTTTTGCACTGAACGAATGGCGGCTAATAATGTTCTGGGATGAATATTACGTAAAATGGTCATTAATGCATCCTTGAGCTCTTGAACACTGGCGTACGTCGTCTTATACACCTCGTTTTTCACGAAGCCCCATAAAAAAAAATCAAGTGGTGTTAGATCGGGGCTACGAGGTGGCCACTGTGTTGGACCATGTGTATCCACTGTGTACCGAATAGGCGGCTCAAATTGGAACGTGAAAGGTGACTGTTATGTGGCGGAGCACCATCTTGTTGAAAATGAACTTTTCGCAATTCCGACAGGGGCCATTCGTCCATCTCGTTTTCAAGATGGTGTAAAATGACTTCATTATACATGGCAGAATTCAGTTTCCCTTCATAAAATTCCACCATTATGACTCGATTGGACATTATACCACACCAACAGTTGAATGAGAAGCGAACCTGATTATGACTTGCCGTAACTCTTAGTGGATTTTCTTTGGACTAATAGTGGTGATTTTTTCTGTTGTACATACCGTTATTGGAAAAATTCGTTTCGTCTGACCACAGTATGTAATTTAAAAATTCATGATCCCTGCTTATTTTTCCTCTTAGCCATCTGCAAAAAGTAAGCCTTCGAACATCATCACTCGGATGTAACACTTGAACTATGCGCCCATATCGATAGCACTTGTAGCCGTATTTCTTCCATATCTTTATCACAAGGGAGTGGGATACACCTACTTCAAGGGCGACTTGCCTGGACGATACCTCTGGATATGCTTCGACATAAGTCAGAACCGCAATCTCCGTGTCCATGTCCACACGAGGCTGCCGCTTTCTTTTGAAAGAACCCTGCAATTCCAGGTTTTTCAAAAGATTTGTAATAATCTTTCTTGTTGGCACATGCCGCAACGGATACTTATTGCGGTACCACACTAATGCAGCTCCCGCATTTCGATTATTGACAAAATACGCTTCTAATAAGTCAATTTTTTCACGATTAGAAGACATTTTAGCGAAAATCCTTAATTAATAACTCATACGAAGTTTCTCAGCTGAAACTAAGTATAACACACAGATTTTCAAATCAAATTCGAAATTTGAGGGTAAAAATTCTTTTTATTTACTTTACAGTCAATTCTACCCACTTACTGGCCATAACATAAAGTTAGACCATCGTAGAAATTTGTTTCTGTTGCCGAAATGTATGGGAAACGTTTTTGGCGATTTCTGTCTTTCCTAGTACTGAAAGCTAAAATGGTCTCATAGAGTTTTTTGATCCCCACATGAAATAGAATCGATTGGCATAAAAAAATATTTTTGGACTTTTTGCATTTTTTTTGCCAACTGTAAGTTTTTTACAAAATCTGTGAATGCAGTTCAAAATATGTCAAAAAGTTAGGGAAGGTCTTCTAAGAACGTTTTGCTGTAACTGCAACGGTTAAGGTACTTGCCCTTACTGCCCCGTTTCAAAAATACAGCCTGTTTATTGTCATCATTAAATTATTACTTCATTTGTTTATTTTAAATATGTGGGTATATGTAGTTCCATATCCTGATGACCGCAAAAAAATCTGCTGATGACGAATCTACTAGGAACTTTTACGGGAGGGACCAGCCAGTCGCTCCGAGAAGAATTAAATACGAAACGGAAGAGATAGACTGTTAATACTGTTTTGATGGCGCTTAGTGGAACCTGCCACACATATTGAAAAAGATACTTTCTACTTTTCCTCTTGGTGTATTTTATTTTTCAACTGACCGGTTTCTCCTCAGGGTATTCTATATGGAATATTATGCAAAAAGTTGAAGCTGGTATACATAATTTTAAAACTAACCACATGTAAAATATTGTCAAATATTTTAGTATTTAGTAATATAACTTTATAACTAGCTAGCTGGAGAGTTTTTGTACTGTTAATGGGAAGATCAAAAGCTTGTCCTGCTTTGTCTTTTACACTGACGGCACAGAAACTCTTGTGCTTACAGGGTTGGCAGCGCGAGTGTGACTCCCTTGGTGTTGCAAACGTCCTTAGGTCACTGTAACCACTTTCCATCAGGTGGGCTATGCGCTTGTCTGCCAACCAGGTGGTTTAAAAAAATAACCATCAATAAAAACGTTTGAGAATGTCATGAGACAAAACCGGTCAGGTAAAACAAAAAACGTAATAGAAAAGCACAAAAAATGTTATTCAATATGGGAAGAAATAGAATAAGACTCTACCTCAGGCACTAAAGCGCAAGCTTTGAATGTAACTGGAATTGACACTGTGATGGTAATAAACATGAAAGAACACCATATTATCGGAAGAAAATAATTTAATTCAATACAGTATTACAGACAGCATTTCATTTTTACAAATAAACATATTCTGATAACCTCTCTTTAATTGACAGAGCACTTGTTCTACAACTGGCTTTAAAAATAATCCTCAATTTTTTTTTTCATTTTAATTTTTTTAACAAAACTTAACTAACTACTTTTGATGTATATGATAATATTTACAATAATAAAAAAAAAATAAGTATTACAGACACTTATAAATAAGTAAGTTCAACATTTTAAGCATTCTGCTGTATCCACGAGCTAAAACGTGATACACGAGTGTTAACACCCGGATATTCGGGAAGACCGCATCCTATCCCGAAGGAGCAGATTCCTACGACCACTCGGTTGTGGTAGAGAGGTCCTCCAGAGTCCCCTTGACATTGATCGCGACCACCGATGTCAGGCAGTCCAGAGCAAAGCATGTTGTCGGTCACTGCGACATCAGCAGATGCGTAAAGAGACCTGCACTTGGCTTGGTTGATGGTCCACAGCTGGACGTGACGAAGCTGCTCGGAGATAGGTCCTCCAGACTGAAAGAAAATGCAGACATCTGTACTATTATCTGTAAAGTAGTCGTTTTTGTGGACTGGAGATATTTAAAACGATACTTGGGTAGCCTAGTGGTATGGGTAATGGACTGCTGAGACGAGGTCTCGGGTTCGATCCCAGGTTTCACCATGGCACACACCAATGACTTTTCAATGCTTTTTGAAGTTATGTGTGTATTTATCGCAGGTTTATAAGTGCCCGGTTAATGGCAATAGGCTCGCCACCTATTACATTGGAACTTAAATATAAACTAGCGAAATGTGGGTGCTAGCACCTCTGCCTACCTCTTTGAGGATATGGGCGTGAGTTTATGTTATGTTTACTTGGGTTATGTTTATCGAATCTGAATTTTTTTTATAGTCTAGACTGTTTGTGCGCGATAGATGCAAAGACTAATGAACTGGTTTTGTTGCGTTTTTTTATGGAAATATCTTAATCAAATTAAAAATTTTATTTAGTTTGATCGCAATCGGAAAAGAAGTCCTCGATCTAACGAACTTACATCCGAATTGATCGACGTTTACCGAATTACCCATTCATCCTTGCTTTTGCGCAGTTCAAAGTAAACCTGATTTTTATTGCCTGATAATTTTGTCACAAACCTTACCTATTGCTGGCTGTAAATGTAAAAACTTTAAGTTTAGAGTCTGGTAAACATTTGATAACTCGATATCTGACTAACGATATCAATCAATTAGCCCATCTTAGTCCACTGCTGGACATAGGCCTAGGAGGCTTTGGCCTACTGTTTCCTCGCTGGCCAGAGAATAAAGGCTTTATTTCGAGTTTTCTTTCTCTCGCAGTCATATCGTCTGCGTATTTTTCCGTTTGTCGCCACTTACGATATCAGTTGGATGAGATGGGGTGGTGATAATTGTATTCTTTCTTCGTCACCACCTGGATACGATATACGATGACAGACGATAGGAATACAGCTTATTTATGAAGTAAGTCGAAGTATGTAAATTGGTTGAGTGTTAGCCTCCCAACATTGGGAGAGGTCTATATCCAGCAGTGGACTTCAATAGACTAATTGATTGATGACAGGTACGACCGCCAGATTTACAAAATTAAGAATGCTTACAACGGAGCACACTCGTTTTAACTTCTTCAAATTCAAATAATTTATTGCCTATTAAGTGTATAGATATCAAATAAGATAATACATTTTATTATTATTAATATTTATGACAGTATAAAAATTAGACAACCGAATTACTTCAAGATGAAGTTTGTGAGAGAGAATTTTTTGAAAAGTCTAATAATTGCATCAGGGCGAAGCTATTTATTTGAGTAGTTTGTATATTATATTTGTGGCCTTACGTATATCTATAAAATAATGTCACGTAATAATAATGTATTACTTTCAAATTGCACTTTACCTACTGTATATTAGCATGATACAGAACATGTCCTAACAAATTTAGTTTTCGTTTCCAAAACTCTAGTCTGTTTAACCCAACAGATATGTTGGGTTATCCGTGGGGATTTTTGCATATATAAAAAATCCCTTTGCCAGGAAAAAAGACAGTTATTTATATATATATAAAGTTTTTTAAAGTTAAACGGTACCACTGACCAATAGTTATGTGATATCAACATCTATGATGAATAAACACATGGTTTTAACTGTGGATAGGTAGGTTCCAACAAACAAAGAATATAATAAAATTACAAGCCAGGACGGTGCGCAAGAATCACGTATACGGATGGCCCTAGGTCAGCCAAAGTGCAAGGGATATGTTTTAGATAATCTTACACCCCTGTATCTGAAGACCTAAGATGGCGTGCGGTTTAAGTCGGTTCCAGTCTTACTAAAAAAAAGTACTTACGGAAGTAGTGCCCCAACCAGCAGCCCGCACCACTTGATGGTCGTTTAGTTGGTAGTTAGAGCCTGCTATTGAAGCTGCCTGGACCACGTTGTTGTAACTTATCTGACTGGCAGTTCGCAAGATAGCCACATCGTTGTTAAAAGTTGCAGCATTATAGCCAGGATGAACAGTCATGGAGTAGCTTACGTGGACCACGCCGCCCCTGTTGGCCCAAGTGGAGCCTAGGCGGACCCGCCATCTTTGAACTGAGTCGCCACTGCAAATAAATAAATTGTTTTCAGCATATAGTTTTCATGAGTTTAGCAATGCTTTTCCTTTATTAACCTATGATAATCGCTTTATTAACATTACATTTAATCAACAAAAAATCATAAAGATTTAATTTAGTTAATTCAAGATTCTGATATAAGTGTGACCGCGAACGCTTATACTCGCGGCGTGGCTAAGGACGCTGTTAGAAATAAAACAAAAGAAAGATCGAGAGCGAGAGAGATACCGCCAATGGTATCTCTTCGCTCCGGGGATAAAGGCGTGATTATATGTATGTATGTATGTCGTTGCTAGTTGCTAAATACGCATGGAGCATTCTTTACTTAGCAATGTCTTTATCTTAATTATTACTAAATCTTTACTAGTAATTGAGAGAATTACTACCTACATTTTTTAGAATTCCTTGACAGTTATTCCTCATATTAATTACAAAATAATGTAAATAAAACTAGTCATAAAATTAAACTTACAACAAACAGTGAGCTGCAGTGAGTATAGCTCTACTGGTTATGATAGTGCCCCCGCAAGCAAGTCCAAATGTCTGTCCATTCGGAGTGTAAAGAAGGGCGGCAATAGTGGGATAGTTTTCGATACTGGTTGGAGTACCGCCCACAATTCTCTGGGGATTCGGCGGGGCAGCTGGAAAGCAGAAAATCATTGGTGTAGTTAATATTCTAGAAAAATTTGCAGAACACTATTTAGATTCAAAGCACAAAACAGATAATAATACTCCCAAAATAAGGGCGTAACATAACTAGCTTGTGTTGTGCGAAACACACTTAGATAAATTTTCTTTTATAAATTCATACACATTATACATAGAAACACCCAGACTAATGCAAATAGGCTTAGTCATGCATACAACTTTTTGCACTGAGCAATCGAACCCGCGGGTTCCAACGAAGCAGTCGAACACTCTACCGGTACGCTACGGAGATCGACAAGCTAAGTGTGATTGCTGTTCAAGTGTCACTGTGCATGTATGAGTAAAAAACATTTATTCACCCATCAAGATTCTCTCAACCTAAATATATATTAAGCTCTTTGAGCCCATAATTACTATTATTATTGAGACAACTGATAATGCCTGTATCCTGTTGTAAAATGTATAAAGTCTGTTTTTGAACTGGTTGATACTGTCAGCTGAGACTACATGTTCTGGGAGCTTGTTCCATGCTCTGATCCCTCTGTTACTGATGAAATGTCTGTGAGGATTGTTGTTGGAAAAGCTTGTGCATAACTTCAGATGGTGTCCTCTTAGATGCGCATTCTCGTTACGAATGAAGAGGACATCAAAGTTAAAGAACTTTGATGTCCTCTCGTAGAATTCATTCAAGATTTTGAATGTTTCTATTAGATCTCCACGATTCCACCGTTCCTTCAGTGTTGTGAGTTTTAGCATTGATACACGCTCCTCATATGTCCGCTGTTCGAGATTCCTAAGTATTATTAGTAAATCTTCGCTGCAATCTCTCTAAGAGATCCATATCTTTAACAAAGTAGGGAGTGCAAATTCCAAGATAGGTCTTACAGACGTTTTGTGAATCTTTAGCATCATTTCTGGAGTTCAGGTTCCAAATGCTTTTCTGGTGAGGTAGATTAGGCTGTTTGCATTCTTGGTATCTGATGTTATATGGGTCTTTGGTAATCATTAATTAATATTCATAATCTATGATTGATTAACAAGTGCGCCCCTCTCAACTATAACAATCTGTTAAAACAGGTAGATCAATGGTTTTCCCACGTCTAAAATGTCAATTCAAATATATTATCAGTGACGTACCTACCTGAGACAGCAGCGACACACAGAGCTAACGTAATAACCACTCGCATTGTCACAAGTTAATGGCTAACCAAATACTCAATTATTTAGAGTATATGTATCGCCCTACATAGATAGTGCGGTTAATCATAGAGAAAACGACTTCATTGCAATACTGATATGGAGACCCGTACACACTATCCAAAAATCATGATAGCTGATCATATGTTGACGAAGCACCTAGGAAATTGTAGGCTATTTTGGCCGACAGGCCTTTATTGGCTTGTCCTTTCTCCATCCCCAATCCCGACGGATACCCCTACCACTGGAGCTGGTGGGAGAGGTTATGTCGGACTTGAACCGACTAAAACGCACGACGCCTGTGGGTCGTTTTTGGTTGCCGACACCCCGGCCGACCCAGGGCTATTTCTCTCGATCTGGCCCTCTCCTCGGGCGTGGGGACCACAGAGTACCCAACTCGTCTCCGGAAAACGGGGAGGCGCGCAAGACTTTTGCCAGGGTGACAGGCGGTTTCACCCGTCATCTGCAAACCTACGCTCATGGGGGCGAAGGTCATTCATCGGCCTATGACGCTCCAGTTGCCTCAGCACGCGGGCAGCTTGGCTTGCGATCCTCTTTCGCTCCCGCTGCCGCTCCCGCAATTTTTTTAAGCTGTCAGCAAGGTAACTGTCGTGTTTATAACAGTACACGCCTACGGCCTATTAGAGCATACGTCTGTGATAGTACCCACATGTCTTTAACAATATAAGTATATTGGTGGCGCGATTCTCATGCCACCTGAGCTAGTGGACTGTATTTTGCGGGGGGTGAAGCTAACTGTTTCATATGACACTTTACACAACAAACAAGACAGGTGACCGGGTTGCCGCGGAGGTGGTTTAGGCATTGAATGCAACTCAAGAAATTAGGAGAGGATGCACTAACCTTTACGACGCCACGTGCTATCGGGGCCGGTGCACCGGTCTTCTCTTCCTGGCTCAGGAGCTGCCGCCCACATCACTAAATCACTTGAGGGACACACGAGAGGCACAATCCGATCGGTAAAGGTCTATGAAAGCGGTTAAAATCCAACAAACATTATTAATTTCTGAGAGTCGCGTGCGCCGCCGCCATTGTTTATTCTAGTTCGATGCGAAGTCAAGATGCGGCCACTTCAACCATTGGCGGGGCGAAACTATTGTTATCTCACTTTAGAGGTAGTGCGGGAGGGAGATGGGTATAGGGAGCGTGTGCTCAGCGTCAACTAATTGAGACGATTTGAATTTACTACTACTGGCGCCACCATTCCCTCCGGCTTGAAGGGTTACCTTCAAAACGAAAAATGCGGAACAAAATCTAAAGTCTAATCTAAATCTAGGTTTGCAAAATAACAACTAAAATATAAACCTAGATTTGAACTCGTGCCTACTGCTGGCTAGGCAGAGGGCAGAGGCGAACAACCGGGCGCAGATACGATCCGGTTGCGATTTTAACCCGTACAACACGAGTTATCCCGCGGGAATCGGGAAAAACTTCCTCTACTACTCCTAGAGGCCAATGCAAAGGAGGCGCATTCCCAGTCATAAGGACTACCACCGTACCTACAGTAATTGGGTTAGATGGAGTATTCCATTTTTGACGCGACTGCAGCGTGTGCAAACAATCGGTTCTCCAATGATTTCAAAACGATTGGACTAATTTATCTAAAAGAGCGTGACGAGTTAGAAGGTGCATTCTATCGTCATCAACATCTATTGCGGGCAAATATTTTAGAGGAGTCTTAAATCACCGATACAACAAGCGAGTGCTTCTTCCCCTCGGGTGGTTCGGAAACCGTAGTGGGATTGAATTGACTAACTGGCCACTTATCTAACGCGGCATGAATCCAGGACGGTCCACTAAACCATAACGGGTGATCTAAAATTTGCGAAGGAAGCAATCCACGAGAGAGACAATCGGCTGAGTTGTCGGTGCCAGCAACGTGAAAGAGATTTTGTGGCGCTAATTCAGATTGAATTTTTGCCACTCTATTAGCGAAGAATGTGTCCCAATGATGGGGCGAAGAGTGGGCCCAACACAAAGCGATTGTTGAGTCCGAAAAAGCTAAAATTCTACTAATATTAATGCGACACGGAAGTGCTAGTCTTAGCACTGCCATCCAAAACTACGCGGAGTTCAGTAGTAAGCTTATCTTCTCTAATAACTCCGTGGTGCGGAATAATGTACGAAGGCTGGGTCTTGTCAGTGTCCGCAGGCGCAGGTGAGATGTAACCTTTATCTAAATATTCGTTAACAACCTCATCATAGGCCTGCTTTAACTTTGGAGACGCCTGCATCTTTCGTTCTAAACATAGAAAGCGTTTTTCAGCGGATACACGGGAGTCACCGAGCGAAAAAATATCTCCCTTGAAAGGAAGCGCGACAACATAACGACCCTGCTCATCACGAGTAGTCGTGCGACAATAAATCTCCTCAGCCATCCCGTCATCAGGGCTTAGGATAGGTGGGACATTGACCTCTTCAATCTCCCAAAGCTTGCGGATGGCAGACTCCAGTGGCGGCTCGACGGTGCAACAGAACGAAGCAGTCGAGTGACTAAATCTATCTATAGAAGCGAGTGCGGAACCAATTATAACAAAACCTAGAACTGTTTCCAGTGCGTGCGGAGCGGGGTACGTCGGTCCCCCTTGAACCTTACGTGATAACTGGAGGTGCGGGAGAATCGAAGCGGCGATCAATATATCGACGACTCCAGGAACAGCGTAAGTCTCATCTGCTAAAGGCAAGTCTTTAAATTTCGTTAATAAAGACGTGTCAACCGGGACGGTAGGCAACTGTTCAGTTATTTTATCTATAACGAGCGAATCCATGTCAAACCAAATATTATTATTAAAACGAGATCCAAACCTTGTTTTAACGGTGCCATGAACAGCTGACTGTAAACCTCCAAAACCCTTCACCACTGAGCGGGCCGAACGCTTATTAACATTGAAACCAAGACGTTGACAACAATCTTGAGTAATAAAATTACTTTGCGAAGCGCCATCTAATAGCGCTCGAACAATGTGCGGTTTACCTAATGCATCAACAATAACGACGCGAGCAGTCGCGAGAACAACAGTAGTGCGCGCAGCACTAGCGGACAAAGAACACAAGGTGACGTCATTCGCAGCGGTCTCCGGGCGGGCCGGAGCGCGCGCGTGTGCGGGCTGCTGCTGTGGCGCAGGCCGCCGTGTGTCACCGCTCGACGAACCAACTGTGCTCACATTGGATGCGGCATTACTATTTTCAAAATGAAGCAAAGTGTGGTGTCTCGCTGAACATTTGCGACAACTATTTCTACTATTACATAAAACAACGCGGTGTTTAGTACCGAGACAATTAAAACAAAAATTATTAGCGCGAACAAATTTATAACGATCATTAGGCGATAATTTTAGGAAACCCGGACACTTGTACAATTGCGAATGATGAGTATTACACAAAGAGCAAACAGGTGATTGTACACGTGCTGGTGCGGTATTAACATAAGTATGAGTTGACTTCAGTGACTTCGATGACGCATCTATTCTACGTTCCGAACTAACAACTTTCTTCGCGCCTTCATGTTTCGATGAAGAGCGTTGCAATATTTTTATATGCTCGCGAACAAAACTTTCTAAGTTTTCGAACTTAGGAATTTTATTGCCGCGATGATCCGACTCAAATAAACGAATGGTTTCGGGATCTAATTTCTTTAAACCCATATACAAAAATAAGAAGTCGCAGAGGTCATCGATCTTTAGGTTCTTTACGGCGCGAACAGATGATGCGAAAGTATCTAGAAACTTCTCTAAGTTTTGATCGTTACATGCCGTAATGACTTTCAAATCAAACATCTGATCCAAATATGCATTAGCTACCGATATTTTATCCTCATACTTAGCTTTCAAAATATTTAAAATTAAATTATAATTTTCGGCACTAAACGTAATTCCAGCGCAAACGGTTATAGCTTTACCAGTTAATTTTTCAACGAGATAATGCAATTTTTCGTGATCTGTCAACGAATCGTTCTTATCTATTGTATTCTCAAAACTGTCTATAAATAAACACCAATTGCGGATGTTACCATCAAATTTAGGTATCTGAATTGGTGGCAACTTAGGTCGGTCGCGAGTGGGATTGGGTCGGTCAGACGGTTTCTCCAAACTCCTAGCGACGCGTTTGATACGACAATACAAATCGTCAAACGACGACAAGGCCTGATAACTCACTGAGTAATCGGGATTTAAATTTAACTCTAAAACGTTGATGTCATGTACTAAGGATTCGAAATCCGCGCGTAAACTATCCAAGTTTTCTTTAGAACACAAGAACGAATCTCTACTAGCCAAATCAGAGGTTTTAAGTGCATTATCACAAATCGATTGTACGCGAGAGTAAATCATTTCTCTTTTAGCGTATAAAAGTTTCAATTGAACTTTACTATCGGTACTACCAACCTTTGGGGGCATTTTTACAACTAAATATCAAACTAAAGTGCGGTAAACAACAAATGAAATGACTTAATCTTAGCGGTATAGTACAGCGACGCGGCGCGAACGATTTCCGTAGGTAGGTAGGTACTTATGACTGCGAGTGCAAGCTTGAACAAACGCGCCTAGCAACAACCAGATCGTACCTACGCGAGCTAGATCGCTGTCTAGGTTCAACTATTATTTCAGGGATTAAGTATTGCGTAATATCTATTCAAATTAAAATACTTTCGTATGAGTTTGAATGAAATGCGAACGAGGTACAAACGCGTACCTACCGTATTAGGTAAATACGATGCGAGCTAGCGGCGAACGGACAACTTAGAAATTGAAACAAATAAAAACAAAAGCCAAATGCGTTAGGTATTACACTGTGCCTATGCACTAGGGTGTCTAGGATACCTAAGATCTAAACCTAAATGCCTAGATGCGGGGTTTTCTACTAAAATAACTAGGTATTTAGGTGCGGTGCGTTTATTCCCCATGGAATAAATAACAAAATGCGAGCTACGACTAAGGATCCGGCTCGACCAGGACCAAAAAGAGTGGTGGCGCGATTCTCATGCCACCTGAGCTAGTGGACTGTATTATGCGGGGGGTGAAGCTAACTGTTTCATATGACACTTTACACAACAAACAAGACAGGTGATCGGGTTGCCGCGGAGGTGGTTTAGGCATTGAATGCAACCCAAGAAATTAGGAGAGGATGCACTAACCTTTACGACGCCACGTGCTATCGGGGCCGGTGCACCGGTCTTCTCTTCCTGGCTCAGGAGCTGCCGCCCACATCACTAAATCACTTGAGGGACACACGAGAGGCACAATCCGATCGGTAAAGGTCTATGAAAGCGGTTAAAATCCAACAAACATTATTAATTTCTGAGAGTCGCGTGCGCCGCCGCCATTGTTTATTCTAGTTCGATGCGAAGTCAAGATGCGGCCACTTCAACCATTGGCGGGGCGAAACTATTGTTATCTCACTTTAGAGGTAGTGCGGGAGGGAGATGGGTATAGGGAGCGTGTGCTCAGCGTCAACCAATTGAGACGATTTGAATTTACTACTACTGGCGCCACCATATATGGTAATCAGTATACATATGTTAGGGTTATTAGTATACATATGTCATAACTGTATAACATTTGCAGGTAATAAAATGTTGAATATTCCAATAGCTACTAGAAATATACATACATATAATCACGCCTTTATCCCCGGAGTGTTAGGTAAAGGTGAATTAACACCCCCATTTCACCAATCATTGAATTCGGTCCCACGTAATAGGGGTCACCTATTTATATCTTCCGGGCACTATTGTTGACTCAAGCCATGCATCTGAGACTGAGTATGGGCTGTTGTATATCTGTCTGATGTTAAACAGCCCTATCCCTTAGTTTTCTTGTACGATACCGCATGGGAAGAGGTAGGGTGGTCCAAATTCTACTCTACCGGGAACTACTAGAAATATATCTGTAAAATAATGTAGACTAATAAACCGCAGATATTAAAACGCTATCTGATAGTACCCTTAAGTAAATAAACTTACTTAATATAGAATATATGTAATAGATTTCATTATCATTCTATATCTGCGGTGTGAGCAGATAGTAATCTAAAGTTATTACGAATTTGGAGTTGTTTAAATCAAGCTAATCTTGATTACTCAAATGTATGTCAATTAGTATCAAGTGGTTATGAAATAACAGATAACTACTCAAAATAACGGATTCAAACAGTAACTTAGTTTAGGTATGTTGAGATTGTCTCGGGCGTCGGAGGTCGTGTAATGACCTCCGTCCCCCATGAGCGTGGGCCTGGGGGTGACTTGTGAAGCCACCTGTTACCCTAGTAGAAGCAGGCCGTGGCGGTGGTGCGCGATGCGCGCCTTCCCATACCCGGGAATGAGATGGGGACTCCATGATCCCCGCACCCGAAGACCATCTCATAAGAGACGGTCCTGGACCGGCCGGGGTGCGACGGATATGTTTCAGATAATCTCACCTCCGTCAACCTGTGGCCCACGCAGTCGGCGCTAAGCGCGGTTTGACACTACTGCTGTTACACAGTTACATACGTCCCAAGGGCACGATAACCCTTTCCCATCAGGTGTACTGTATATTTGTCAGCCACCTAAGTGTAAAAGGTAATGTTACACTACTAAAGGTTGTAATGAAAATCACGTCTGTAGCGCTTCCGGTTCGGATTTTATCATACAATAATGTTTACGGGAATTACCGCGATCATGGTGTAGGTACATGCATAATTGCCCGATATTTCGACCAGGTTACACCGGCCGTGGTCATAGGTTTTAGGCTTGCATCTCTGAATGACACACACCCCACCCCCGCCAATAATTCCGAAATGTTTAACACCGAATTTAAAAATTTCAATTACGATGATTCCTAAGTTAAAATTTTAAATAACATGATATATTACTCGTATTTTGAATCGCTCGGAATTGAAAGCGGAATTTTGAATCACGAAATATTGAAATATGGAATTTAATATTTTTTTTTTTACGTTCGCAAATTCCCCACGGATACCTCCCCACCGCAGCCGGTGGAGGAGGTTATGTCGGACTCGAACCGACTAAAACGCACGCCGCCTGTGGGTCGCTTTGGTTGCCGAAGGTGAGGTTGACAGGCATATCCCTCGGCCGACCCAGGGCCATCTCTTACGATCTGGCCCTCTTCTCGGGTGTGGGGACTACAGAGTCCCCAACTCGTCCCCGGAAACGGGGAGGCGCGCCGCGCGCGCCACCACCGCGGCCTGCTTCTGCCAGGGTGACAGGCGGCTCCACCTGTCACCCCCAGGCCGGCGCTCATCGGGGGTGGAGGTCGTTCATCGACCTCCGACGCCCGAGTTGCCTTCGTACGCGGGCAGCTTGTCTTGCGATCCTTCGTCGCTCCCGCTGCCGCTCCCGCCCCGCCTCCACCTTCACGAGCATTACTTGCTCGCAGAAGGAGGGGAATTTAATATTTCGTATTTATGTAATGTAATCGGTCCTGAACGGGGTAATTTCTCAAAATTAAGTAGGTGGAATTATAAATATAACATATTTGTTTACTTATGTGCCTAAGTTATTCACCGCAATCGAAGGGATGTTGTCTTGGTAAACATAGAGATTATCCCAAAAATGTACCGGATTGTTATCATGAATTATTATATTAAAACATCTGCCGCCTCAGTTTGGTAGCTTTTTGTTTAATTATTTACCAAGTTAAAAATACAGGTACGTAGGTATTATATAACATTATGACAGCGTTTTCAAACCACTTAAGGCTACAAAAACTGTTCTCTGTGACTTCGTTCGTATCATTATACAAAGAGACGAAATTCTTAGCTATTCATAGATATACAGGGCGGGTCCAGGGTCCATAGTGTGACAGTAAGAGCAACCCAAGAAGATCCCGAGAGTCGTGACTCGGATGCAGGTTTGATGAGCTCTTACCGACGTATGTACATCAACACTCATAATCACTACTCGTGTTTCTCGCCCTGCCCAGCCAAATTTGGAACTTTCTGGCATTTTCGACGACAATAAGATTTAAGTTTGAACTTAATTATATTCCTAAGCTGTTTTTAATTATTTTATTATTCCTCATAGAGGACACGACGGTATTTCCATCCAATTGAGCAGTCTGACTGGGGAAGTACCTCCGCCCTACAGAATACCTCGGCCATAATAACCTCGTGTTGTGTTCCCGGCGGTGAGTAGGGTAGCCATAGCTCTCTGGAGAGTTTTTGTGCTGTCAGTGGGAAGACCAAAAGCTTATCCTGCGTTGTCTTTTACACTAACGGCATAGAAACTCTCTGTGCTTACAGGGTTGGCAGCGCAAGTGTGACTCCCTTGGTTTTGCACACATCCATAATAGGCCACGGTAACAACTTTCCATCAGGTGGGCCGTGTGCTTGTCTGCCACTTAAGTGGTATAAAAAAAGGCTATCAATAAATAATATTTTAGAGGCTAGATCTAAATTCTTCGTTGAAATATTAAACGGTAAACTGCCATAAGATGGCAATTTTACCTACTTACTGTATGTTTCTTTCTTTGGAGAATAAAATGTTTCCGTATTTCATATCACTGCACAA
This sequence comes from Eilema griseolum, assembly GCA_963662185.1. NCBI lineage: Eukaryota > Metazoa > Arthropoda > Insecta > Lepidoptera > Erebidae > Eilema > Eilema griseolum. The sequence continues at coordinate 5,031,168 of OY759230.1, forward strand.
AGACTTACCTATCTACTTCAGTATAACAGTTTATCATTAAAAAAAAAAGTGAATTAAAAAAGAGATGATGGAAACCAAATAGTGACAAAAACTCTAGTGTTCCGTATAAAGAACTGAACATTAAATTCTTCGTGAGTGTTCGGAAGTGCTCGTGTTATTTCGAAAGAGTTCGGACGACATCGGCGCTGTTCGGACCGACCGAAGGCAGGAGCGGAGTGGAGGTGTAAGATGGAAGATAATGCTGACAAGCAGTGTAATTTTAGGTAAGTGGGTACTTAGTAATACGAGCTATTTGATTATTAAAAAAAAATTTGTTAAGTACATTTTGAGGAGAGACGGGCCTGTAAAGAGGGATGGCCAGTGCTTACATCTCGCCTTTCTTCCTTCGAGAAAGAGGGATGGAACTATACATTTTATATAGCTTTATCCCTTTTTCGCGACGGGGACACGGACACTTTAACACTATATGGTAAGCCCTCGTTTTACTATAATAAATTAAAAATTTAAAAAACCCCTGTCACAAAAAACAACCCCCAAAAAGTCGAAAATAAGTTGTGTGAGTTAGTCCTACGATATAAAAGTCATAGGACCAACTTAATACAACTTATTTTCGACTTTTTGGGGGTTGTTTTTTGAGACGGGGATTTTTGAAATTTCTAATTTAAGTTTGATTTTAAACCTTTTAAATTGATCTACTCGTCAAGCTCTTTGATTTAATACCCATATTGAGGGAGTTGAGAAAAAATATATACTCTGTCATTTTGTAACGGCGGCCATCTTGGACCGATTTTTTTCAAACACAGCTAAGAACACTCCCGACTAATTTACCTTTCAAACTAAAAAAATAAATCCAAATCAGTAGCTATGATGCTACAGACAGACACACACACACCCCGTCGTTTTTTGACTGAAATATATTAAAATGTAATATGCCTTAAGAAAGGTATTATTCTACAAAACCTCCGTAAAGTAGGACAGTAGATACACCTACGCGACAAAACCTGTGGGTTTAATTTCATTATACCAGACTGAGTACGCGTGGGCGCCACGTCAGTTATTCGAAGTGAAAGTTCAGTAACCTTTAGATTTAATTTTCTTCGCACGGAAAATATTCCTTAAAAAGTTAGAATACAAATAATTTTTGGTACTCATTCGAGTGAAGTAGGGAAATGGTGCGTGAATATCTATCCCAAGTCTTGTTAGTGTTTATCTTTTAGGTATGATTTTACCTCGAATTGTAATATTTTATAAAAATATACCAAGGGCGTTTGCTCTCTCCTGTTGCGATCCAGCGGTTCGAAATATAGCATTCCATACCCGCTAGGATCACATCAGCTACTGCTGTTGCACAGGAGCTGGGATCATTTGAAGTGAAGCAAAGCCGCCCCCACGGGTACGACGCGAAGAATTCTCGCAGTCCATCCCAGTCTGCCGACTTGTAGTGCCAGACATGCCGCCATTGAGGTGGCCGCGGTGGTTCAGGCCGCGTGAGAATCATTTGCGCCCGAACGAGGCTGTGTTCCGAAGTACCAAGTGGTGCTTCCACAGTTACTGAGTATTCGTCCGGGCGCGAAGTCAGCAGACGGTCCAGTATAGAGCTTCTGTGGGTCTCTATTTCTGGTGTTCTAGTAATAGAATGCACCAGTTAAGAGAATCCGTAGGTCAGTGCAAAGTCATGAGCAGCCCTTCCCGCAAAATCAGTTCTAGGAGACCCCAGCCACTCTACGTGGTGAGCGTTGAAGTCCCCCAAGAATACTAACTCCGCGGTAGGGTATTGCTCAATTACCTTGTCCGCAGACCGCTGCAGATGCTCAAACAATTGAGCTGTACCCAGGTCACCGCTATAAGACCTGAGCACGCAAAGATACGGGTGTGGCCACCGTGATCCGTACGTACCCAAAGAGTTGACAGGTCCCTGTTTTCAAGGCGTTGAAGACGGCGACAGCAAATATCATCCCGGACGTACAAGCATACCCCGGCGCGACTCAAGAAGTTATGCTCGAGTTTGTACCCGGGGTACATTAAGTAGGCTGTATCGGCCGGGCATGATATTTGCGTCTCCGTCAGAAAAAACAAGGTGGGCTGCGCGGTCTCTAAATGGAGATGAACCGCGTTGAGGTTGGTGTGTAGGCCCCTGATGTTACAGAAATCCACCTGTACTGTGGACGATGGTGCCGCTGTGGTAACGTTTTTCTTGTTTTTCCTTCTTTTCATGACCTATGTGGGGGGTGGGGGGAGGAAGGTGAAGAGAGTTTCTGTGCTCTCAGTGCAGAAGACAAAGCTAGGCTTCGTATCACCATAGAGAAGCTGGGGTTGTGTGACTGGCTGGCGCGGCGGGCGGAATGGCCCCCGGTCCCCTCCCAAATACTGTAGCCGAGTCCACTCCGGTTTCCTCCTCCGGCACGACTACAGCATCGGGCACTTTACATAGGCTGCTGGTTCAGCCTCCTGGGGCGGAGACTAAGTAATCCCCAGGTTCGGGAATCGTACAACCTGCGGGCGGCCAGCGGACAACTGTTTCACCGGGCCACCCTGACCACCGCGCCAACATTTCACGCCCCTACATGTCAGTGGTGTCAATTAAACCTATGGTCTTTCCACTGACAGCACAAAACCTCTCCTGTGAGCTCTGGCTACCCTACTCACCACCGAGAACACAACACAAGGTTATTATAACCGCGGTATTCTGTAGGGCGGAGGTACTTCCCCAGACGGACTGCTCAATTTGAGACGGGAGATACCGTCGTGTCCTACCTAAGCTATAATAACCTCGTGTTGTGTTCCCAGCAGATTTTGTATTGTCAGAGGGAAGACTAAAGGCTTGTCCTGATTGTGTCTTCTGCACTGACGGCACTGAAACTATCCGTTCCTACTGGGTCGGTAGCACGGGTGTGACTCCCCTGGTGTTGCACACATTTATAGGTCACGGTAACCATTTTCCAATAGGGGGGCTGTGTACTTGTCTACCTCATAAGTTGTATAAAAAAAGGTGTAACAATATCCAGACTCACTTGCATGCTTCAAACAAGAAAATACTTAATAAAATTAGAATGTGAAGTAGTTTACACTTCAAAAGCAGGTTGAATTTTCCGTGAGCAAATTGCCGCATTGCAGCTATGAAAGTTTTCGAGTGACTTTATAAACTTTACAAAGAGTAAACAATTGTCTCTCCTTTGAAAATTACTTTCATAAGATTTCATTTTGCATGCATATGAGCCATTTTGCGGACAAAGTGGAATCTCATTGTAGTAGGTACTAATAAGAGCACGCTTCAGGCATAATATGCAGCGCCTAAAAGGTTTTTTTTTCTATAATAAGAGCACGCCACAGGCATTCTATGCAGCGCCTTAAAGGTTAATAGGCCCTGCAGGGAAGCAAGAGACCACAAGCAATCTGCATACAGGGCTTGGACCACGGCTCTTGTCAATAAAGATCCAAATATCGCTGAAGTGAAGCGAAAGTTAAATGCCGCCTCGAGGTCTAGTAAAAAAGCTACGGCCAGGTCTAAGTTTGAGTTCATCGGCAGAATTGGCGAGCGGCTTGCGCGCTACCCATCTGGCAGTCGTGCATTTTGGTCGCTCGCCAAAGCTGCCGAGGGAAACTTCTGCCAGTCTTGCCTTCCACCGCTGCAAAAATCCGATGGTAGTCTGGCCCATGGCGCTGAGGAGAAAGCCGATCTGTTGGGTAAACTCTTTGCGTCAAACTCGACTATGAACGACGGGAACGCCGAACCACCCAAAATCCCCAGTTGTGGTGCTTCCATGACTGAAGTTAAAATCACGGAACGGGAGATCCGGCGCGAGCTTAAGTCCCTAGATGTTCAGAAGTCGAGTGGGCCGGACGGTATACCGGCAATGGTGCTTAAGCACTGTACCCTCGAGCTGTGCCCTGTACTTACGTCTTTTCGCACTCTCATACTCCGCAAGGCGGGTCCCGACCTCGTGTAAGACTGCATTTGTGCACCCTGTACCTAAGAAAGGTGATAGGACAGATCTGACCAATTACAGGTCAATCGCTATCACCTCCCTTCTCTCGAAGATAATGGAGCGTGGTATTAATACACAGCTCCTGAGATACCTTGAGGGAAACGATCTACTGAGCGATCGACAGTACGGCATTCGCCACCGTCGCTCTACCGGTGACTTTCTTGTGTATCTCACAAACCGGTGGGCGCAGGCCATCGAGAGTCGGGGTGAGGCACTAGCGGTCAGCCTCGATATAGCGAAGGCCTTTGATCGGGTCTGGCACAAAGGTCTTCTTGCGAAGTTGCCATATTATGGACTCCCCGAGGGACTGTGCGAATGGATCTCCAGCTTTTTGTCCAACAGAAGCATCCAAGCCGTCGTCGACGGCAGCTGCTCGGACCGCATGAACATAAACGCTGGTGTCCCACAAGGCTCCGTGTTGTCTCCGACGCTGATTCTGCTGCATATCAATGACATGCTGTCTGATGACTCCATTCATTGTTATGCGGACGACAGTACCGGAGACACGTGTTACACGGGCCTTGCAAATATCCTTCAGGCCGAAGTGGAGAAGAGTCACGAACAACTTGTATCTAAAATCGAGACCACTCTCTCTGGAGTATTCGATTGGGGACGACTAAACCTACTCCAATTCAACCCCACTAAGACACAAGTATGTGTATTCACCCCTAAGAAAACCCCATTCATTGTAGCGCCGCGCCGCAATTCCTGGGCACACCGCTTACCATCTCCTCGAGTATCGGGATCCTTTGTGTCGATATCTCCAGCGACGTCCAATACCGAAGACATTTGTAGGACAAGGTTAAGTTGGCATCCAGAAAGCTCGGAGTGCTCAACAGGGCGAAGCAGTACTTCACTGCGGGGCAGCAACTCCTTCTTTATAAAGCACAGGTCCGGCCTCACATGGAGTACTGCTGTCATCTTTTTGCTGGAGCACCTGCATACCAGCTTGACCCCTTCGACTCAGTGCAAAGACGGGCATTGAGGCTAGTTGACAATCCCATACTCACAGGTTGTGTAGAACCTCTTAGCCTTAGGAGGGATTTTGCCTCACTGTGTGTGTTCTACCTGTATAATTGTTTGTCATGATGCCCGTAGCTACATTCTATCATCGCACCTCTCGCCATAGGCAGGGAATTCATCCTCACACATTGCGACCTGAGACGGTGCGCACTGTGCGGTATGAAAGAAACTTCATCCCACGAACACTCAAGCTGTGGAATGACCTCCCTGCTGCGGTTTTCTCAAGCGCCTACAATATGGGGTTCTTCAAGAGGGGCATCAGAAGGTTTCTTCATGTCGGCAGCGCGAGTGTGATTCCCATCAGGTGGGCCGGGTGCTTGTCTGCCAACTAAGTGGTATAAAAAAAAACTGTAGGGTTGAAGGTACTTACCTCGTTGGACTGGTCAATTGGGACGGGAATACCGTCGTATTCTACCTCATTCAGTTCTGTGTTCTGATGGATGTGGCGAGGCTCTGGCCTTTTTACTAGGAATTTAAGTGCTTGGCCTAGACAAGCGAAATATGGAAATCCTACTAACTAGCTAGCACGAGTGCGAGAATTACCTCGCAATAAAATAAGGAAAAAGATAAAGTGCACGATGTTCTTTTTGTATTTTTTTAATTTAGCTCTTAATTTCAAAGAGTCACAAACGGGCGGTGATTGCATATACAGTACTTACTTACTTATTATTTCTGTTGAAGCTGCTTTTGTTCAGAAAAAAAAGGCAGAAAATTGTTTCATAAAATTCATATTATGACTGAAAGGCTCTTTATTCCAGATTTGCGCAGCGGTGTACTTTAAAACATGACTGGCATGTTATATGGGCGAGGATATGACCTACTTATTTTACTCACGCAGTTAAGCCCGGTTTGCTCTTTCACTCTGTCTTGATTTCGCTTGTCATAGCGTGTTGTGATGGAGAAATATTACAAGTATCACCATCCCATCCTATCCGCAGGGTATCGTAAAAAACATATAATGGAAAAATACGATATCACTTAGAGAGAAGGAAAATACGAAACAAAACCCTGTACCAAATCTTTTGACCAACGTGAAAATAGTAGACCAAAGGCTCTCAATATTGCGAGAGGCTTATATCTAGCTGTGGACTGCAATAGGTCATTGATTGATTGATAGCTTTTGCGAGTGAGACTGCTGTCCGATCTCAGAGAAATCGGAGAGTTTAGCCTCCTCCACCAAACAGCAGGTTACACGAAAGATTGACTTGGCTCGAAATAAACCTGGAATTCAATACCAGCTCACGTGTTTCCTTTTTGCTACAATCCCGGGTCTTTTAAGCGAGACGTGCAAAAGCTTATGATGAGGTCATCATAAGCTTCTACACCCAAGCACCTACAATATGGGGATTTTCAAGAGGGGCATCAGAAGGTTTCTTCATGGTCGGCAGCGCGAGTGTAACATCCCTGGTATTGCATACGTCCATAGGCCACGGTAACCGCTTCCCATAAGGTGGGTCGTGTGCTTGTCTGCCACCCGAGTGGTTTAAAAAAAATCAAGCTGAGTGTCACCATTGTAACATGGTATATTTACACGTATGCAATCGAGACCGTTTTTTCCGAAACTTTGCCTTCAGCTTACCACAGGCTAAGTCTAATTGACGTATCCTATTTATAAAATAATGCCTCGACCAGATCATACCTAACCATACCAATCTAGTAGGAATCTCCAGCTACTCTGCAGGTATAAATGAGACAGATAGATATATGTTATGTATCTAGGTTAGAGGTAAAACAGTAATATATACCAGTGGGACCATGAGTACTCATATAATATTGAGCTGTATGTAGCTGGGTCGGACGTCAGGCGGTACAACTTTCTAAGAGAGACCGTAAACGGACTTGTGAGTGTATATACAGGATGAATTGTTGATACTTTCCTTAGCGATATTTTAAAGCAATTACAACTTTTTATTATATACTTTTTGAAAAACTCACATATAAATAAACTCACACCTATATCCCCGAAGGGGTAGGCAGAGGTGCTAGCACCCACATTTCGCCAGTTTTTTTTAATTTAAATTAATTTTAATTAGAATACAGATGCTAACTATATCTCTATCGATTTAGACAGCGTCTAAGACAGGATTTGAACCCGGTTGAAATTGGTGAATGGCTATTGCAGATTTTCGAACGTCCCAGACATGTATTGTAGCATCAATTGATTAAAGCATTCTCTCTGTAAGGGACTAGATACGTGTTCCAGTTCTGTCTTGGACGTTTACTTTTTCAATCTAAATCTTACCTTACGATTGCGGTTTTTTTTTCTTTTTTTTTTAGGACACGCCAACTTGACCTCACATGGTAAGCTAAAAGCAAAGTCTCAGGAAAGAGGGTCACCATTACAGACACTAAGTGCTACAATGGTGGCACTCAGCTTGGCGGCCTCATCAGATGCTTTTTCGCGCCCCGCTTAAAGGCCCCGGGACTGTAGGAGGAAGGAAACACGTGTGCTGGTAATGAATTTCAGGTCTTGGTGGTGCGGCAAAGAAAAGAGTTTCCGAACCGCTTGGTTCTTGCTCGTACCTATATTCTGCACAGTGTGAGGGTGACATCTAAGGCCTGCACGTGTTGTCCTATGCTCTAAGTCATTACTAACCAGAATTTGGTGTTATAATTTAATTTGAAAAGAATATTAGTACCAAAATTACTAATATTCCCTCTAACCCCTCCAGCTAAGCGTTATGAATAGGTTCTCGTCGATAGTGTAATGGCTAGGATTCGAACTCGGGACCTCGGGATCGTAAGGCCGACTCCTAAACCACAAGCTACCAACTTTTACATAGTGTGTTTCTTTTATTTAAAAATTGACGACTTTGTTTTTTTTTAAGAATATTATAATCAAAATTACTAATATTCCCTCTAATTTTTAAATTCGATTTTATACATTAATACTTAATGCAGTTTTAGTTTTCATTAAAATCTAACTTATTTTGTAGGATTTTGCTATCCAGTCGAAAAATTCATCCTGTATATAGGTATGTAAAGCCTCACAGGCTGCTTACGTGATAGGGCACATTTAGGGCAATCAAAGAGACGAGTCTTTTGTCGACCCGACATAAAAGCAGTGACAAAGTCGGAGTTTGCTATGTCAAATGGTAAAGCGTTTGAGATGTTCATTTTTCGTCTTAAAAAAAGGGGGAAATTTCAATTCAACTGTTTTAAAAGTTAGGTAGGACACGACGGTATTTCCGTCCAATTGAACCGTACGACTGGGGGAATACCTCCGTCCTACAGAATACCGAGGTCATTATAACCTCGTGTTATGTACCCGGTGGTAAGTAGGGTAGCCAGAGCTCACTTGAGAGTTTTTGTGCTGTCAGTAGGAAGACTAAAGGCTTGCCCTGCTTTGTCTTCTGCACTGACAGTACAGAAACTCTCTGTTCTTACAGGGTCAGCAGCACGAGTGTGACTCCCCAGATGTTGACGCCTATAGGCCACGGTAAATACTATCCATCAGATGGCCCGTATGCTTTCTGCCACCTAAGTTGTATAAAGACGGTATTTCCGTCTAATTAAGCATTCCGACTAGTGGAGTACCTCCGTCCTACAGAATACCGCGGCCATAATAACCTCATATCGTGTTCTTGGCGGTGACTAGGGTAGCCAGAGCTCACTGGAGAGTTTTTGTGCTATCGGTAAGAAGAGCAAAGGCTTGCCCTGCTTTGTCTTCTGCACTGACGGTGCAGAAACTTTCTGTTATTACAGGGTCAGCAGCACGAGTGTGACTCCCCTGATGTTGCACACGTTAACCACTTTTCACCAGGTGACCCATGTGCTTGTCTGCCACCTTAGTTGAATCAAGAAAATAAAACACCAAGAACTCTGTTCAAACAAAAAAAACCTTATTCAATGTAGCTGAAGGACAATTTGGTTGAGTACCTATAGCTTTTATCCTCGCTTCCTTGCTAAAGTGGATGCTTCTAATATATTGTCGGGGCAGAAATAATGGTGTACGTCAAATATTTCTTTCACATACGTTTGTCAACCAAGAGATTGGAAAAGAGCTTTCGATTTTATTGTCACATTCATTTCTCACTGGTTGTATTTGTAGAAATCTACCTTCTATAAAAGTAGGTGGTGGCGCTTGGCAGCGTGCGGTAATGGACTGTATTGCGGGAAGTAGCTAACTGTTCTATTGACGCTTTACACACAAAACAAGACAGGTGGCCGGGCTGCCGCGGATTCGATCCAGGCAGTGAATGCAGCCCGAGAAATTAGGAGAGGATGCACTAACCTTCACGACACACGTGTTCTCATCGCAGCCGGTACACGGATCTTCTCTTCCTTGCTCAGGAGCTGCCGTCAGCATCACTAGATCGCTTGAGGAACACACGAGAGGCACAATCCGATCGGTAAAGGTCTATGAAGCGGTAAAAATGTAACAAATATTATACATTTCTGAGAGACGCGAGCGCGGTCCGTCCGTCTTTACGCTGGCTAGTTCAAAGCGAGACTGAGTGTCTATATTTCACAAATGGCGGACGGAAGCTACATCTATGGTTAGTGCGGAAGAGGAGACGGGTATAAAAGGAGTGTGTTTCCGTGTCAAAAATACAGTTTCCACTTCGGCGCAACCATTCCCCCCGGCTTGAAGGGTTACCTTCGAAACGACAAATGCGAAACAAATCTAAAGTCTAATCTAAATCTAGGTTTGGGAAATAACAACTAAAATATAAACCTAGATTGGAGCTCGTGCCTACTGCTGGCTAGGCAGCGGGCTGAGGCGAACAAACAACACAACGCAACAGTCTCGACCAAGACGAGACGCGATTAGCCAACAACAAAATAAGGGTCTCTTCACGTGGGACCGATACAACAAGCGAGTGCTTCTTCTCCTCGGGTGGTTCGGAAACCGTAGTGGGATTGAATTGACTAACTGGCCACCCAACTAACGCGGCATGAATCCAGGACGGTCCACCAAACCACAACGGGTGATTCAAAATTTGCGAAGGAAGCAATCCACGAGAGAGACAATCGGCTGGGTTGTCGGTGCCAGCAACGTGAAAGAGATTATGTGGCGCCAATTCAGATTGAATTTTGCCACTCTATTAGCGACGAATGTGTCCCAACGATGGGGCGAAGAGTGGGCCCAACACAAAGCGACTGTTGAGTCCTAAAAGCTAAAATTCTACTAATATTAATGCGAAAATTTACAATTATGTCAAATAAATTACCTTAAAGATTCCGACCACAATACAAAATGTCATTAAGCGACACGGAAGTGCTAGTCTTAGCACTGCCATCCAAAACTACGCGGAGTTTTAGTAGTAAGCTTATCTTCTCTAATAACTCCGCGGTGCGGGATAATGTACGAAGGCTGGGTCCCGCCAGTGTCCGCAGGCGCAGGTGAGATGTAACCTTTATCTAAATATTCGTTAACAACCTCATCATAGGCCCGCTTCGACTTTGGGGACGCCTGCATCTTTCGTTCCAAACAAAGAAAGCGTTTTTCAGCGGATACACGGGAGCCACCGAGTGAAAACTTGCGGATGGTAGACTCCAGTGGCGGCTCGACGGTGCAACAGAACGAAGCAGTCGAGTGACTAAAACTATCTATAGAAGCGGGTGCGGAACCAATTATAACAAAACCAAGAACTGTTTCCAGTGCGTGCGGAGCGGGGTACGTCGGTCCCCCTTGAACCTTACGTGATAACTGGAGGTGCGGGAGAATCGAAGCGCCGATCAATATATCGACGACTCCAGGAACAGCGTAAGTCTCATCTGCTAAAGGCAAGTCTTTAAATTTCGTTAATAAAGACGTGTCAACCGGGACGGTAGGCAACTGTTCAGCTATTCTATCTATAACGAGCGAATCCATGTCAAACCAAATATTATTATTAAAACGAGATCTAAACCTTGTTTTAACGGTGCCACGAACAGCTGACTGTAAGCTTCCAAAACCCTTCACCACTGAGCGGGTTGAACGCTTATCAACATTGAAACCAAGACGCCGACAACAATCTTGAGTAATAAAATTACTTTGCGAAGCGCCATCTAACAGCGCTCGAACAATGCGCGGCTTACCTAATGCATCAACAATAACAACGCGAGCGGTCGCAAGACACACAGTAGTGAGTGCAGCACTAGCGGAGAACGAACACAAGGTGACGTCATCCGCGGCGGTCACCGGGCGGGCCGGAGCGCGCGCGAGCGCGGGCTGCGGCTGCGGCGCAGGCTGCCGTGTGTCACCGCTCGACGAGCCAACCGTGCTCACATTGAATGCGGCATTACTATTCTCAAAATGAAGCAAAGTGTGGTGTCTCGCTTGACATTTGCGACAACTATTTCTACTATTACATAAAACAACGCGGTGTTTAGTACCGAGACAATTAAAACAAAAATTATTAGCGCGAACAAATTTATAACGATCACTAGGCGACAATTTTAGAAAACCAGGACACCTGTACAGTTGCGAATGATGAGTGCTACACAAAGAGCAAACAGGTGACTGTACACGTGCTGGTGCGGTACTAACATAAGTATGAGTTGACCTCAGTGACTTCGATGACGCATCTACTTTGCGTGCAGAATCAACAACTATCTTCGCGCCCTCATGTTTCGATGAAGAGCGCTGCAATACTTTTATATGCTCGCGAACAAAACTTTCTAAGTCTTCGAACTTAGGAATTTTATTGCCGCGATGATCCGACTCAAACAAACGAATGGTTTCGGAATCTAATTTCCTTAAACCCATATACAAAAATACGAAGTCGCAGAGGTCATCAATCTTTAGGTTCTTTACGGCGCGAACAGCTGACGCGAAAGTATCTAGAAATTTCTCTAAGTTTTGATCGTTACATGCCGTAATAGATTTCAAATCAAACATCTGATCTAAATAGGCGTTAGCTACCGATCTTTTATCCTCATACCTAGCTTTCAAAGTATTTAAAATTAAATTATAATTCTCGGCACTAAACGTAATTCCAGCGCAAACGGTTATAGCTTTACCAGTCAATTTTTCAACGAGATAATGCAACTTTTCGTGATCTGTCAACGAATCGTTCTTATCTATTGTATTCTCAAAACTATCTATAAATAGACACCAATTGCGAATGTTACCATCAAACTCGGGTATTTGAATTGGTGGCAACTTAGGTCGGTCGCGAGTGGGGTTGGGTAGGTCAGCCGGCTTCTCCAAACTCCTAGCGACGCGTTTGATACGACAATACAAATCGTCAAACGACGACAAGGCCTGATAACTCACTGAGTAATCGGGATTCAAATTCAACTCTAAAACGTTGATGTCATGTACTAAGGTTTCGAAATCCGCGCGTAGACTATCTAAGTTTTCTATAGAACACAAGAACGAATCTCTGATGACCAAATCAGAGGTTTTAAGTGCATTATCATAAATCGATTGTACGCGAGAGTAAATCATTTCTTTTTTAGCGTATAAAAGTTTCAATTGAACCTTACCGGTCTTATCAACCTTTGGGGACATGTTTACAATTAAGTCTCAAACTAAAGTGCGGTAAACACCAAATATGAAATGACTTAATCTTAGCGGTACAGAGCAGCGAGGCGGCGCGAGCGATACTCGGCAGATAGGTAGGTACCTACAACTGTGAATGCACGCTTGAACAAACGCGCATAGCAACAAGGTCGTACCTACGCGATGGTCGCTGTCTAGGTTCAACTATTATTTCCGAGATTAAGTATTGCGTAATATCTATTCAAATTAAAATACTTTCGTATGAATTGGGATGAGATGCGAGCGAGGTAGGTACAGCCACGTGTCTACCCACGCAGGTACTAGGCAAATACGACGCGAGCCGAGAACAACGTAATTGAAAAAAACAAAACAAAGCCAAATGCGTTAGGTATTACACTGTGCCTATGCACTAGGGTGTTTAGTATACCTAAGATCTAAGCCTAAATGTCTGGATGCGGGGTTTTCTACTAAAATAACCAGGCACTTAGGTGCGGTGCGAAAATTGCAAACTACGATTAAGTGTTGATATGATACCTAACCTATTTATGTATTAGGTAGGTACAATGCGAGCCAGCGGCGAACGGACAACAAATTCTAAGCCTAAATGTCTGGATGCGGGGTTTTCTACTAAAATAACCAGGCACTTAGGTGCGATGCGCTTATTCCCATTAGAATAATAACAAAATACGAACTACGGCTAAGAATCCGGCTCGATCCGGACCAAAAATGGTGGCGCTTGGCAGCGTGCGGTAATGGACTGTATTGCGGGAAGTAGCTAACTGTTCTATTGACGCTTTACACACAAAACAAGACAGGTGGCCGGGCTGCCGCGGATTCGATCCAGGCAGTGAATGCAGCCCGAGAAATTAGGAGAGGATGCACTAACCTTCACGACACACGTGTTCTCATCGCAGCCGGTACACGGATCTTCTCTTCCTTGCTCAGGAGCTGCCGTCAGCATCACTAGATCGCTTGAGGAACACACGAGAGGCACAATCCGATCGGTAAAGGTCTATGAAGCGGTAAAAATGTAACAAATATTATACATTTCTGAGAGACGCGAGCGCGGTCCGTCCGTCTTTACGCTGGCTAGTTCAAAGCGAGACTGAGTGTCTATATTTCACAAATGGCGGACGGAAGCTACATCTATGGTTAGTGCGGAAGAGGAGACGGGTATAAAAGGAGTGTGTTTCCGTGTCAAAAATACAGTTTCCACTTCGGCGCAACCAGTAGGTACTATTATTCTACTAACTTCGGAGGGTTAGGCAGAGGTGAATTATCACCTACATTTCACCAATCAAATTTACTTCACAAATCAAATTAATTAAAAATAAATATAAGAATACGACTGCTGTCTAAAATATCGATACAAATTTGAAAGCAGGCGCCACCTGTTATTTTTCTTTTGGTTTATTGAACTGGGCCTGAATAACATCTTTCGGTATGTACACGGATTGTAAAATTTGATGTTTGTACGTGCGCACTATAAGTTTCCGGAATGAAAATGAAAAAATACTATTAAAGGTACAAAATTAATTTATTGTTTTTCAAAATAATCTCCCTTGGCGTCTATGCACTTTTTCATTCGATCAAACCAGTTTTGAAAACTTTTGTGCCACTCCTCTGTGGTGACCTCTGAAACGTGTTTTTCATACTCCTCGACAGCCTCTTCTGGTGATGAAAATCGTTGGCCGCGTAATTGGTTCTTAATTTTTGGGAACAGATAAAAGTCACAAGGTGCCAGGTCGGGACTGTATGCAGGATGACTCATGAGTTCTACATTTTTCGCCTTCAAAAAGTCGTTTGTCTGTCTGGCCGTGTGAGAACTAGCATTGTCGTGGTGCAGGATGATACGGCGTTTACAGTTATTTTTACGGAGTTCGTCAATAACTTCCGGCAAACAAATGGTCGTGTACCAGTCACTATTCACAGTACGACGATTTTCTAAAGCAACAGTAGCCACGTGTCCAGTTTTATTAAAAAAAGAACCAATCATCCGCTTAGATGCACTTTACACGCGCGCCACTTTGGTTGGTTTCGGCTCATCTTGAAAGACCCATACACTCGATTGCTGCTTTGTTTTGGGATCGTAGCAATAAATCCATGTTTTGTCACCTGTTACTATGTCCCACACCAAATTAGACGCACCTTAGTTGAATCTGGTAAGCATGGCACTGCACCAAGTGACGCGGTCCGTTTTTTGATCCTCGGTCAAGTTATGTGGGATCCACCGCGAGCACAGCTTTCTCACACCCAAATGTTTGTGTAGGATTGATTGTATTTGACTCATGCCTATTTCTAAGGATGCGCGAATTTCATGGTAGGTCACATGCCTGTCTGTTTCAATCATACGGTGCACAGCATCGATGTTTTTGTTGGTCACAGCGGTGGACGGCCGACCATCGCGAGATTCGTCACTGAGATTGATACGACCACGCTTGAATTCTGCAAACCAGCTATAAACAGTCGTCTTGCATGGAGCTTCATCGCCAAAAGCTGTTTCAAGCCGAGCGATGCTCTGTTGAGCCGTCAAATTACACTTAAAATCGTAGAAAATCATACTACGAAAATTTTCCCGAGTTAAATCCATGTTGATGCAGACACACACATTTTTAAATGGCGCCACAAGGTAAAAACAAAAGACAGTCAGATGAAACAAACTGTATTCTACAGCCAAAGAGTTCTATTTTCAAATGTTGTAATAAATTTTTAAATATTGTTTATGTAAGTGGCCAGTTCCGGAAATTTTTAGTGTAACCTATGTATACCTATCAACTTTTGATAAATTATGTCCTGTTTTATTATTTTCAAGAAACTTCATGCATTGGTTGTATTTTTCTTCAGATTTGGTAACAAACATCCAACTATTGTCCAACTATTATCCAACATTTGGTGTTTAACATCTAACTATTGTATTATATCATACATCCATAATTATAATTACGCCTTTATCCCCAAAGGGTTAGGCAGAGGTGAATTAACACCCACATTTCACCTATCATTGTATTCGGTCCCACGTAATAGGCGTGAGCCTATTGCCATTTTCCGGGCACTATTGTTGACTCCAGCCATGCTATAAATATCTGTCTGATGTTAAACAGCCCTATCCTTTAGTCGCCTTGTACGACACTGCATGGGAAGAGATGGGGTGGTCCTAAATCTACAGGTTTCGATTTCGTTTCATACTTTTTCATCGACCATTTTAATGCGAAAACTAAACTGATCGTTCATATCTTCAAGTATAAACTTATTTCAAAGTACCTAAAGTTTTGTTTAATTGTTGGAGTTACTGTTTACGCAGATGAGCTTAAAGTGTCGTAAGAAGTAAGAGTCTTGTCATTATATAGGTAAGTATACTTCCTAAAGTTTTGTCAGCTTTGCAACCTTAGCTCTGTACAGTGAAAACTTCTTAGCAGAACAATGTTCCTGAAGAAAGTTCGAACATAACGGATGCCTTTGTCATATACTGCACAGACACAGTGTTCTGCACACAAACTAGACTGCTATCTAAAAGGTCGTAACAAGTTTGATAGCAAGCAGTACTCATTTACCAATTATTTACTGAAAGAAAACTAATGGGTACCGCCTTTTCTTTCTTTTATTTTATGTGCGCAAATTCCCCCATATACTCCCCCGCCGAAGCCGGTGGGAGAGGTTATGTCGGACTCGAACCAACCAAAACGCACGACGCCTGTGGGTTGTTATTGGTTGCCGAAGGTGAGGTTAACAGGCATATCCCTAGCACCCCGGCCGACCCAGGGCCATCTCGATTAGGCCCTCTCCTCGGGTGTGGGGACCACAGAGTCCCCAACTCGTCCCCGGAAATGGGGAGGTGTGCCAGGCGCGCCGCCGTCGCGGCCTGCTTCTGTTAGAGTGACAGGCGGCTCTACTCGACACCCCCAGGCCTGCGCTCATGGGGGGAGGAGGTTTTCGTCGCTTCCGCTCCCGCTCCCGCCGGCCACCCACGTATACGCGCAGCGAACCATCGCTGCGAGCAAGGTGGAAAGCGTGAGATCTCTTGGGTACTGCCTGCTATCAAACATGTTGCGATCTTTTAGACAGCAGTCGAGATTTTTTATTTTTCAATTATTATTTTTATTTTATAAACTTTTTAGTTATGATATGACATGTATATATTTTTGTAATCTCCTACAGAATCCCTTCATTTTGATACCATACTCGATAAAGTTTAATGATTATTTTCTTGACAACCCGCATTTTAGCTTTTTGGTTGTAGAGGGGAACAGAGAAAACTATATACATACTTAAATACAGACGTAACACATTACCCTCACTGGCGCAGTTGGGTAAAAACGGCTAAAATTAAGCGTTATGTGTAAGTGAGCTAATATCGACATTGTTCTTTAAATTGTCAATGCTATCATGTTTTGGGATGTATGTGTATGTCATCTTGTATCAAAATAGTTGAACTTTTTTACGCCGCGTGGTATTATCATTACGGTGTTTACAGAGTTTGTATATATCTAGTCTAAGACGAAATCAAAGAATCAATTTCATTTATTCAGTTTAGGCACACAAAGAGCACATATGAACGTCCAAATTTTACAATTATGTCAAGAAATAATATAAAAATATTAAATAATGTAAAAATAAACCGTTGAAAAATGATTCTTTCGCTGGTTAGGTAGGTTAGTTCTACAGAGATATTGATATCTTGAGATTCTAATGAGATACCAGCAAGAAACTCAGAGAAAGAAATAGATAATCTTCTTTAAATTTGCTTTAGTTTACAATTAACATTGTGCGAGCAAGCAAGAGACCACGCATTTACATCATCAAAGATACTCATCTACTTTATAGTAACCTTTATTCATTAAAGTTCTTTTTTACGTTTGTATATTCATTATTCATTGCATGCAGAAATGCAGAATTGCAGTCTAACCTACTTTGCAATTCAGTCCGTGAATCGCAGACACGACGGCAGCAGCACTTTATCTAACCGAGTTGTATCGATTGGCGCACTGCAAAACAGGACATAATCTAGTGGCGGAGGGTGAATATTTTCAGGAGAAAAACCGACTAGCCTAAAAATTTTTTATAAGTTTTAACAGTTGGTACAAAATACTTTTGAGGAGGTAGGACACGGCGGTTTTTCCGCCCAATTGAGCAGTCCGACTGGGGAAGTACCTCCGCCCTACAGAATACTGCGGTTATAATAACTTCGTGTTGTGTTCCCAGCGGTGAGTAGGGTAGCCAGAGCTCACTGGAGAGTTTTTGTGCTGTCAGTGGGATGACCAAAGGCTTGTCCTGCTTTATCCTCTGCACTGATGGCACAAAATCTCTGTTCTTACGGGGTGGGCACCACGGATGTGACTCCACTGGTGGTACACACGTTCATAGGTCATGGTAACCACTTTCCATCAGATGGGCCGTGTGCTTGTCTGCCACCTAAGTTGTATAAAAAAATATAGGTATAGATTATCTTAAGTATTTTGCTGTCTCTAGCTGTATTTCATATTTTTTTGCCATTTTCTGCATAACTGGGGATCTGGTAAGGGGGACCTTATAAAGCACTCCGTCCTATTATCGGAACAATCCAAGGTCCCGCCGACACGGCAACGCTTGAATAAAAATATTACTAGATTTATCAAAGTTAAAAGGCACTATATATTTTATTTCTGGAGGTTGTTTTTTGTGGCGAGGGATTTTGGAGGTTGTTTTGAAATTAATCTGCTGGTCAAGCTCTTTGATTTGATACCCATATTGAGGGAGTTGTAAAAAAATGTAATTCGCCATTTTGTGGTAGCGGCCATCTTGGATTTGAAGTTTTTCATATTTTACTAGTCAAGTCCTTTCATTTGATACCATATTGAGGGAGTTATGAAAAAATATGCACTCTGTCATTTTGTGGCGGCGGCCATTTCATTCATTCATTTTCATTCATTTCATTCATTCCATTCATCACATTATTTCAAACATGGATAATAATACTCCCGACTACAATACCTTTAAATAAAACTAAATCCAAATCGGTTCATCCGACCAGGGTCTATGATGCCATAGACACACACGGATCCA
Source organism: Eilema griseolum (assembly GCA_963662185.1). NCBI lineage: Eukaryota > Metazoa > Arthropoda > Insecta > Lepidoptera > Erebidae > Eilema > Eilema griseolum. The sequence goes on from OY759230.1 coordinate 5,049,648, forward strand.
CACACATACACAGACACGTCAAACTTATAACACCCGTTGTTTTTGCGTCGCCGTCAGTGGTTGATAAAAACTATTATTATTATTCTTTTCAAACTAATATTATTATTCTTACCAGCCCATAATAATAGAACCTACATGAGTAGGTACTTATTTATACGTTAACGATGCTCTTATTGTTATCATACTACCTACTTATTCTTTTAATCCCACTACAGAAGTATCAGGAATATTAATTATGTACCAGTACTCGTAGATATGTCTAACAATATCAAAAAATTAACTACTTATGCTATTGTGTGTGTGTGTAGATAAGATACGCCCATCAATATTAAAAAATAAACTAATGTGTATTATTTGTTTGCGTGTGAAAACTTTTTGCTTATGAAAATTATGTTACTGTAAACAAAATAACCACCTAAATAATTTATAAAGGCGAGCTTACTTCTATAAGAATTCCCTTCCATTAAATCTTGCAGCATGAATGAACTACAACATTCATTCATTCATTCATTCATACTATATTATAACAGAAACGGCATAAACATCATTAATACTGAATACCAAAAGAGGTTATATGTATCTAGGATTGGCGATATATTTTTCTCCTGAAGCGCTTCAAGGCCGGAGGGCTGTATTGATCCCGGGCGGGAGCATCCAGGGTGTAAACAATTAAACACCCTATATAAAGGATATAGAATTTCAAAGGATTCCGACGTCAAAGGGTGTTCCACTCATAAATTGTAGCTGTGGCCTGTAAGTATATTCAAAGTCAAATATTGAATACAATCTGAGAATAATTTTGACTAAATATTTACTTGTTTTAGATTAAAAATGAATGAATTGAGTATGTTGAAAGTGTGTGTATATTTTCATAAGTATAAGAGTATAAGATTCTTAGATATTTTCCATTATGGATATGGGATATGGAACATATTATTGTTTAATATTTTTTTTTACTTTTTAAGAACATTTATTTAGACAATTTGTGTTTAAATTAAATTTAAAAGCGTTGGGAGCTTAGTGGTTAAGGAGTCTTTCTTATGTTCTAGAGATCCCGAGTTCAAACACTGGCCATTACACCGCCGGTGCGACCCATTCCTAACACAAGCAACTTAGCTTAATTGGACGGGTTAGAGGAAATATTAGTAATTTGGGTTCTAATAATCTTTAAAATAAATGAAATTTAAAGCTAGAAACTATTATTAGGTAATAAAATAAATTAATAAAATAATTACAAACACATTTCGTCAAGAAATTTCTCCGTATCATCACGTACCGGTAAAGTATTCACATCTCAATATAAGAATCAAGATATCTGGTGACTATATGATCACCGAATAAACGAACTCATTGCAAGGTTAAGCAATTCTAGCTAGGTCAGTCTAAGGAAGATGTGTGACCTTCTTTACACTGTGACACCTTCTCCAGACTCCAAAAAGCACGTTAAGTCATTGGCCTCGATTGCCATATACCTAATTAAAATAAAATAAATATAGGTACATACAGTGTCTGTCTCCCGAACTAGGTCCTTAACCTGTATCTCACGATACAGTTTCTTCCACCTTACAGGTTTCACACTATGGAATCAATTATATGATTTCATAAAGTTAAAAGTAAAAAAAGGAAAATAAATTTTGGTACAAATAGGAATACAAAAAAGCCTTTTTAAATAATGCAATGTTACATTTTATAGATCAATTTTCCTGTCTTGCTCGATGTGTATGGCTGTTGCGTTTGTCAAAGTCAAAAAAATGCCGAAACTAAAGATTTTCGATATTATCGCAATGCGTTGTGAAGGTCAAATGACAAATATCACGAAATATAAGTCGATATAAGCCCGTTTTGCAGTTACACTGAAAGCCGATAAATCATAGTCAACCAACCCGTCGTGTGCCAAACTAATGTCATAAAATATGTACACCCCGACTGCTTTGATATGGCATCGAGAGCACACTCAGCGCTGTCACCCTTTCACTCTAATACAGGTAGAGGCCCGACCCATCCCACCCCCGGTCACACTACACCCTATCACTCTGGTAAACACCATTTAACTTATATTGGGAGTATGAGTAATGTGACCACATGTCCCGTTTTGAACAAGACCCGCATAAGTAATAATAAGAGGTAAATACCTTTTAGAGAATAATAGTTGTGTGCTTTTATCGATTTTACATCCCAGAGCTGTGCGCTTGTCTACCATTTAAGTGGTATAAAAAAGTCTTGTAAAACAGCTTGGAGACGAGATATTCTTGTAAACAATTTTAGAGACGGAAAGATTTGTAGGTATGTCTTTAAATATATTATAACATTTGAATGAAAATTTAAAATTCAATTCAATTCAATTTATTTATTTCTAAATAAACATAGTTTGTATTAAAATGTCAATTTTAAGTAATAAATACATACAATCAATGAAAATACACTATAACCTCAAAATGAAATAAAATGAAATAAAATTTACGTAAGTACAACTTTACATTTAGTCACAAAAACATTTTAGTCATCATCCACAAATTCTTCCACTGTGTAGTAACACTTTTCCAACAGCAAGGACTTTAACTTTTTCTTAAAAGAATAGGTTTTATAGACATCAAGCTTTAAGTCATTAGGCAGCCTACAACCTCGCCGGAAGCCTGTAATCATTTTTAAACATTGACCCAATGTTTAAAAATGATTACAATATCATTAATTGGTTTCGATAGTTCGTATGAGTATCGGTAGATGGCTCCCACTCTTGCCACAAGACAGATATACATAAGAAGATTTGGATGGATTCAGGGGTTCAGGCATTCCCCCTGTAAGGGAAAGATTGGTTCGAATCCCGTAAGAACCGATAATCCTATCTTAATAGAGGATATAACATTGTTTTATTCTGTGGTTTTACGTGCGCAGTGAAGTGACTATGTCGGTCAGTTACGTTGGCTCAGCGATCAGAAAATTTCCCCCGTAAGGGAAAGATCGCTGGTTCCATGCATACACAAAATAAAGTCAGAACCTAGATTATATAACAACAATGAAAGTGTTTGCCAATATTTTTTACCAGCCGATTGAAAGGCCTTTTGTTGCTTAGACGCCGCCGTTCCTTATTTAAACTATCATCATAAATAATGCAACGGATTCATGGCCATTTAATCGGTTCTGGTGGCATTCTTTCTTCTTTCTTCGTTTCCCTTACAGGGGGAAAGCTCTGACCACTAAGCCACAGAATCATCGCCCGAAACCATCCAAATTTTTCTATACATATATCTGTCTTACGGTGACGGTTAAGAGCCATCTAGCGACATTCGTACGAACCGCTTCAATTTTTTCTATAACTTAATCAATTTGAATAGTTAGCATACTAAATGCTTTAAAAAATCATTCAATATATGGAAATTGTTCACATTTATGCTATACTAGCTGACCCAACCCAACTTCGCCCGGGGTATATTTTGAAGCTTCATATCCCTTTGAGCCCGTATATTTTAGTCTTCAAAATAGGTGTGAAAAATTGCCGGATTTGATAACATTTATTATTAATGTTCCGCTCCCTTAAGTAGTAGCGTGATGATATATAGCCTAAAACCTTCCTCGATAAACGGACTACCCAACACTGAAAGAATCATTCAAATCGGACCAGTAGATCCAGAGATTAGCGCGTTCAAACAAACAAACTCTGCAGCTTTATAATATTTATACTATATTTATTAAACATTTCTAGAATTTCAAAATAGAAGCATTGTGGCCATTTTGTTCTTGTTGTAAAGTTCACCACATCATTACAGCACAAGATCGGTATTATCTGGTAGCCTCCCACTGCAGGGGGGTGGCCGACTAAAACCGCACGCTCTCTTGGGTCATGCCAGAGTGTGATATTGCATAATACATACCCCTCGCGCCTTGGCCAACTCCGGCCCATCACCGGTTTTGAGATGGCCCCCTGTACGCACTCATGTGTGTGGGAACCACGCTGTACCCATCTTGCCTCCGGAAAGGAGGGAAAGAAAGAAACATTTATTTAGTGCTAAGTGGTCACACATACGGGAAATTACAACAAACAATAATGGCATTGGAAGTACTGGAAGCATGTTCACACATTAATAATAAAGATGCTTTCAATCTCCAAACGCAACAAGCGTGCAATCATTGCGACACACAAATGCACCAAATGGGTGTCGAGTTCAGCATGTGCCAGGTAGAAACCTAGCGCTGGTTTTCAACTGGAGAACAGGGAAGGGAACACGTGCTCATAGCACTACATAAAAATTAACATAACATAAACTTACGCCTATATCCCCGAAGGGGAAGGCAGAGGTGCTAGTACCCACATTTCGCCAGTTTATGTTTAGGTCCCAATGTAATAGGTGGCGAGCCTATTGCCATTAACCGGGCACTTATAAACCTGTGATAAATACATAATACACATAACTTCGAAAAGCATCGAAAAGTCATTGGTGTGTGCCATGGTAAAACCTGGGATCGAACCCAAGACCTTGTCTCAGCAGTCCATTACCCATACCACTAGGCTGCCGTTACCGTTATTTATTATTAATATAGTAATTACCGTTAAAAAAACTGATTTAACTTGACAATCAACACTATCCGAATAAATTTAAATATTTTGAATTTCGAATGAAATAAAATTACCGCAATTCTAATTACAAAACATATACCAACCGCACTTCACAACCATAATAACCTGCTCGTTTCAATACTCTTCAATTAATTCATCCTTCATAAATCAGTTAGACGACTTCTGATTGGCTGAATCGGCGCGAATAGCGTGAAATTTAATTTCCTCTCACCTCGAGGTCGTTTTCCCGCGCCTTCATGTTTGCGTCGCGCCCATGTTCTATTTAGATAGTTATAAGTTGGTATCCGGTTTGTGAAAGAAATGATGTTGATATTTAATAAATACTTTCGTTTTTGTTGCTACTGAAATCCAAAATAGAAAATAGGTTTGCGTAGGTAGGTTTCACGATAAATAAAAATGTTCTAGGATATTTTATACACTATAAATAACTTGTGTAAGTCAAACCATAGATAACATAATACTGCCGAACAAAAAGGAGGCACAGAATAAATATAGTACCCGAGCTCCGAACTGAAAGGCTCGGAAGCAACCGGGAATTATGGCTACAAAAATATAAACAGAAAGAAAACTGATGTTCCTGTTATTAGAAAGAAAAAATCGTTTCTATTGCGGATAATGCATGTACATATAAAAGAAAATTCTTATAATTACAATACCCGATACCGATGGAGCACTATATTTATGTGTTTAAAATTGTATATTTTAATAAAGAGAAATAACAATAAAAAATAATCGGGAGGTAGGACGCGACGGTATTTCCGTCCAATTGAGCAGTTCGACCTCCGAGTCCGCCCTATAGAATACCGCGGCCATAACTTGTGTTGTGCTCCCGGCGGTGAGTAGGGTAACCAGAGCTCAAGAAACTCTCTGTGCTTACAGGGTTGGCAGCGCGAGCGACTTCCTTGGTTTTGTACACGTCTATAGGCCACGGTAACCATTTTCCATCAGGTGGGCCGTGTGCCTGTCTGCCACCTATGTGGTATAAAAAAAATTACAAACAGCAGCGCAGATGATGTTATATTGTAACTAAATAACGACATCTTCATCATTTTAGCGTTTTTCCTGGTTGCAAAAGTATTTTAGTATTTTCGAGAATCCTATAAATATAGACATTAAAAAAACAGTAAGTAAGTACGTAAATTGTACCAAAGTCACACAGTTTTTTTCTTTTGTGTAAAGGTCTCGGGTTCAATTCCAGGTTTTACCATGGCACACATCAATGGCGCTTCGATGCTTTTCGAAGTTGTGTGTGTATTTATCGCAGGTTTGTAAGTGCTCGGTTAATAGCAATAGGCTCGCCACCTATTACATTGGGACCGAAACATAAACTGGCGAATGTGGGTGCTAGCACCTTTGCCTACCCCTTCGAAAATATAGGTGTGAGTTTATGTTGTTATGTTCAAGAAAAAAAATTATGATTTATTATTATCGTTTTCATACCTCTAAGACCCCTTTTCTCCCGAGACACGGTCGCTTTAATAGACCACGGTTAAAACTCTAATGGAAAACAATTTTAGGACTACTTTTTTTGTTTTTATTGTGGGCCTTGCCTAACCCACAGATAAGATAATATAATTCTTATATCTAGACTAAGGCGTACTTAGATTTTGTGATAACCTAAATTGAACACAGAAATCCACCGATCCGTACATCTATGAAACCTTTTTCGGCGTCGTGTGTTCAGAGAATAAAGCGAGCAAAGTGCTTTATCGCTTGATCCGGCGCGGCCCATCTTTATAAACCTTCGTCACGTCCTGCTTTTGACTTAATTTATGTGTACCCTGCTTTATATAAAGCGGTATAAGCAGTATAAGTCCTGGGTAAAATACAGTACAGTACACACATATGTATTACTAGGTGTTGCCCCCGACTCTTCGTGAAATACTGATCCCATTATCTTATCCCGACCGACCCAAGTCCGTGGAATCTATTCCCGGAATAAAATGTACTCTGTGCTAAATTATACTCAGTTTTGTTCAGCCGTTCTGACGTGATTGACTATCATCATCCATCTAAATCAAAACTTTTGCACAAAACTTGAACTAGTAGTACACCGAAGTTTTATTCGCCATCTTTGACTCAATAAGCCCACCCGTACGCGTCCTTCCGACGATTTTCTGTTTATCTTTCTTTTTAGGGCTCTATACCTCAAAGGAAAAAATTGGAACCCTAATAACATCACGTCGTTGTCCGTCTGTCCGTCTGTCTGTCGAGACCTTTTTCTCAGGAATGCGTAGAGGTATTAAATTGACATTCATACTACAAACTCAGCTCAGATCTATAACGATGACCTCTGTGGCCTAGCAGTAGAGCATTTGACTGCTACGCAGGGGGCGCGGTTTCGATTCCCGCTCAGTGCAAATATTTGTATGCATGAATTGCATTGGTCTGGGTGTTTCTATGTATAATATGTATGTATTTACAAAAAAAAGTATCTAAGTATGTTTATCCGCAATCTAGATCCCATAACACAAGCTAGTTATGCTTACCATGGGTCTAGATAGCGTTGTGTAGAATGTCGTGAAATATTATTATTATTATTATTATTATTATAGCGTCTGAAAACTGTGCAAAAATCAAACTTCTAAGTCAACGCATTCCAAAGATATTACGCTTTAGGTAGCTTATGTTACGGAACCCTCGGTGAACAAGTCCGACTCGCACTTGACCGGTTTTTTCTGTTTCCTATTGCTGCATGATGTTAAGTAGCCTGTAATCTCCCGACTATCTTATTTATAGAGTGTAATTAATTTACCTAGTTAAAACCATTTATGTTTATTTATAGTCAAAATATTAAAACTTTTAACTACTATGTATTTATCATCATCTTTTACTGTTATCCTAAGTTTAATTGGGGTCGGCGCAACATGTGTTCTTTTTCCATTCATCTCAACATTCACTCTCTTCTTAACCATATCATCATTCACACAATTCATCCACCTCATTATAGGTCTTCCTCTTCCCTTGTAGCCATCCCTACGCATTACATGTCCGAACCAGGACAAACGATTTCCTCGTAGCTTTTCCGTGATTGGTACTATTTCAAACTTACTCTAATATATTCATTCCTAATCTTATCCATTTTTGTCACACCACACATCCATCTCAACATTCGCATCTCGGCTACATCCATACAGGACGGCAGGCCTGATCATGCTCTTATAAATTCTCTTATATACTTTGTATAAATATATATCAAATCCTTGATATTACTGTAGCGAGTAAATCAAGAAAACATTCACCCCCTTTCCCGACATGTCATGTCAAAAACTGGATACGTAGCGACTGTGTAGGTACATACTTTGTAATAATTATAACCTCATAAGTCAAGTTTCTAATTGCTGTCAAGAGAATAAGGCGTGCAAACTTCCATTGTATGTGGAAGGTGTACGCTTTGTGAACACGTTAGCTTTGACAGCTGACAGCTTCGTAATGTATTGCCGCCGAGTGTTGGCAATCATTCAATATATTCGTATCTTAAAGTAAATTAAATGTATAAAATCATTTTACATTTATAAACAAAAGCAAAATATGTCTTCACGATACTGTAAGTTACAGTATCACTCACAATTCCTCATATTTCAGGTACTTAGAGATATCTTACACTTCATTCTGAGTTTCTGATATTTCGTGATCATGGTGCTTAACCATAATCACGGAGGAACAGTTTGTATTGGCGGTGAACAGTGAAAAGTTTTTTTAGGAGTAAATATATCGATCTACCCTCTTTCGAGTTCTTTTACTACGTGCATCTGCATTACCACTGGTTTCACTCTCACTAAAAACTTGAATCCGATCTAGATCACATTCACGACACACGATGCTTACTGTATCTACTCGTGATCTTTTTTGGCTTGTTCCCGTTTGTTTTTGCAAATACTTACAACTTACACTTCAAACTATGATATAATAAGTATTAGTATAAGTTAAACAGCCTGTACCTGTGTAAGTGTACGTAAGTGCCGACCATGGAAAAATATCTGTCATGGCTGTCAGAGTAGGGACCGCCATTCCAATGACAATATCTGAAATGGCCGCCACAAATCGTCGGGTTCCACTCCTACTACTCCTAGTGTACTATCAAACGGGGTGCAGTCAATTTTAGTATCTAAATTTAAAAAAACAATACCCACAGTTAAAAAAACAACCGAAACTTCGAGTTCAATAGAAATAATAATAAAACACCCAATTAAATCGCGATAGAAACCATTTAAAACTACTTTCATTTCAATTTGTTTTGTTCAGTTTTTTATTTGAATATGAACTCTCTAAGAGTAGAAAATTAATATCAATGTGACTTCTAGTTGACCTTTGACCTCTAGTTTTTAATCATTGAATTCTCCAGTTCATTTCACATTGAGTTTCGACATTAATTCAACGACAATGTCTAAGCGAAGGTCACTTGCATATGATTACCTATGATCTTTACACGCTAAATAGTTTTGAGTTATGGGTGTTAAAGGGACCTATTATAAAGGTCATTGGGACCCAATTCAACTTCACCTGCTTAGCTGGTAAATCTGTTAATCCATAGATAAGATTTAGACGAAAGGGCTCTTTCAGAGAGGGGGTCAGGAGTTGTCGCTCTTACAATGTATTTATTATTGACAAAATTATTCAAATCGTATACATCGAGATATTAATAAAATAGTTATACTTTTTTACGTGCGTATAATCTCCACCACCGGAGCAGGTGGGAGAAGTTGTGTCGGATTCGAACCGACCAAAACGCACGACGCTTGTGGGTCGTTTGGTTGCAGAAGGTGAGGTTAACTTCTCTGGGTCGTCCGGGGTGCGAGGGATATGCGATCCCTCGCACCCCGGACGACCCAGAGATATTAATAGCAGTCGTAAATACTTGTATCTCAGTTTTTAATTTGAGTCTTTTTTTTTTACGTGCGCAAAATCCCCACGGATACCTCCCCACCGGAGCCGGTGGAGGAGGTTATGTCGGACTCGAACCGACTAAAACGCACGATGCCTGTGGGTCGTTTGGCTGTCGAAGGTGAGGTTAACATGCATATCCCTCGCACCCCGGGCGACCCAGAGCCATCTTTCTCGATTTGGCCCTTTCCTCGGGTGTGGCGACCACAGAGTCCCCAAATCGTCCCCGAAAACGCGGAGACGCGTGAGGCACACCGCCGCCGCGGCCTACTTCTGCCAGGATAACAGGTGGCTCAACCCGTCACGTTCAGGCTTGCGCTCATGGAGGGCAGAGATCATTCATTGACCTCCAATGCTCGAGTTGCCTCAGCACGCGTGCAGCTTGGCTTGCGCTCCTCCTTCGCTCTCGCTGCCGCATTCGCCCCGCCTTCTCCTTCACGAGCATAACTCGCTCGCAGAAGGAGGCGCCGCCGGCCGCCCAAAATTATACTTATGTCCAATGTTCACATAGGCGATATGTAGCTTTTTTAGTTTGTTTTTTCGTAAAATACAATAAAATATACATGTAGTGTAGAGGGATCGTGGCGTGGATATAACATTCACAGTTCTTCTTCGTCAATGATCGCGCACAATACAATATTATCTCAAAACTTAATTTAATTCAGCTTTACACCACACAGCAAGCGCTCATTCAAGGCCTTTCCTCGATCGTTGCCGTTCCATCACCTTTCCTCTCTATGTATCTCTCTCTCACTCACTCCATTCCATTCTTCACTCCAGTCATTCATTCATTACGTCTCATTCTATTCATCCTCTTATAACGTTTCGTTCGTACATACATTTCAGATTAATCTTTAAATTAAATCCTTCAGAAAATCTTAGGTGGGCTTGGGAGATTTAAATTATTATAATATCGAAATGCATAACAATCTTTACACAGAACATAATTGACATTGAGGTAAGTAATTATAAGTAATAAGCGGTAAGTATTTCATGCTTAAAATACAAACATACATATAATCACGTCTTTATCCCTGGAGGGTTAGGCAGAGGTGAATTAACAACCACATTTAATTTTCATCAATCATTGTATTGGGACCGCCACATAATAGGGGGTGAGCTTATTGCCATATTCCGGGCAATATTGTTGACTCGAGCCATGCATCTGAGGCTGAGTCTGGGCTGTATATTCTGTCTGATGTTAAACAGCCCTATCCCTTAGTCGCCTTGTACGACACCGCATGGGAAGAGATGGGGTGGCCCTAATTCTACTCTGCCGGAAACCACGCGGCAAATCATGCTCAAAATACCTACTCCAATAATGTTTAATATCCCTAGACAGTATTCAAGTACTACCACAATTTTTTAACATGAATCTTTATTATTCTTCCAAGACCATGCCTGTTATCGGTGGCCCAAACTAGTCATCATATATACAGTAGAAGGTTGTTCAAACAAAACTCATGCTAGCACTAGGCAGATTAAATTCCACTCCCCTGGTCAGAACAACTGAAGTGCAACGGACCGATATAAATTCATCCCACATTGTTGCACTTTGTATTGTAGTATTAATGGTGAAGGTTTTCCCGATTAATTGCTTATCGATGTATAATTTATAATGCGGACATTATCGATAATGAGTTTTGTAAATAATTTTTAAATAATAATATTCATTTAATCTCCGGTATCGGTCCATATGTGTTAGTAACAATGGTCATATAACTATGTTTGAAGAAATCGAAGGCACGCGCAAGCATGTAAGCGCGTCCACCTTTGCAGTACAGGTCCCACCTCTAGGACAATACCTTCAGGATGCTGTTGGTGCTATCTAACAGTCGAGCAGACATTAACGCGTCCCGTTTTCTTAATATGGCGTAAAAATCATCGCAATGTGCCTCCGCGAACATATTTGTGGCGCTACAGAACCTCGGCAGGCTTAGATGCACCCGGATAGTAGAATTTTTATTTAAAGTAGTAGAATTTTTTTTTACAAAAAGGTTGAATTGCAAAAGTTGGGATGGAAAATTGCTAATCTGTTCCCAGATATTAACTTCGTTTTTCGAAATTTCCACTCTCACTATAATTACATTGGAATAGAAAGCATATTATTTTGTTTTTGTTTGATTGTAATAGAACTTTACGAACAACAATGTTTGCCAGACTCAAACAAAAGAATCCGTACCTTTATTGTACGGAATATTCAATTCAAGACCCGTTTACCATTTGTAAGTAAGAATAGAATCAACCAAAAATAAATTTGGTAGTAAAAGTAATAATTTATAAGGAATGTTTACCAGACATCTGCAAAATAATCCTCATCTTTATTCTATGACTTATCTTCTTCAAGTCCCTTTTACAATGTTGTAACTTTATTACAAAAAAGATCAGAATCTACCAAATTCTAATGGGTAAAAGTTGTTAATTTAGAATAAAAAAGATTACAAAGTTTGGGTAAAAATGATTTAAGTCAGTATTCGAAAAAGTCGTAAAAAGTACCACATCAATTCAAAAGAATGATCCCGAGGCGTTCTATATTTGAAAATAATGTTCTAACCGTTCGACAAACAGCTGGACCGAAAGGTATTGATCGAGTCCCGTACGGCCTTGAAAGTGGTGACACCCTAGTTCGTAATTTGTTGAGTTAGGGTGGCCATTTTTATGAAACGATAGGAACTTTTGGTTAATCCGTCTTTCGACTTTGACAAAGACTCGAGCGGATAAAGTTCTTTGGAATTAATTGGGTATTTCTGCAACTAAGTTCAATCGAAATAAGTAAATAACTATAATGAACTGTTTTCGCCTTTAGATATTAATTAAATTCTTATTCAGTTTTGATATGTAATACACTTGATGATAAAAGTTTGTAAAATATTTAATAAGTTGAATTGAACACTGAATGCCCGTTCTGAATAAAACTTTTTCGTATCCGTAGTTCGCCTAAATGTTCCACGGTAACTTTCTTGAACCAATGGTTCACCTATGTGTTCCGAGATAATTGTCTTGGAGCAGTGGTGGAGCTAGGTTTTCCACGATAACTTTCTTGAAGCTGTGGTTCACCTAGGCGTTCCACGATAACTTCCTTAGAGTCATGGTTCACCTAGTTGTTCCACGATAACTTTTTTGAACCCGTGGTTCACCTAGGTGTACCACGATAATTTTCTTGAACCCGTGGTTCACCTAGGTGTTCCACGATAACTTTCTTGGAGCTGTGGTTCACCTAGGTGTTCCAACATAACTTGGTTGGACCCATGGTTCACCTAGATGTTCCACGATAACTTTCTTGGAGCTGTGGTTCACCTAGGTATTCCACGATAACTTTCTTGAACCTGTGCTTCACCTAGGTGTTCTAACATAACTTGGTTGGACCCATGGTTCACCTAGGTGTTCCACGATAACTTTCTTGGAGCTGTGGTTCACCTAGGTATTCCACGATAACTTTCTTGAACCGTGGTTCGCCTAGGTGTTCCACAATAACTTTCTTGGAGCTGTGGTTCACCTAGGTATTCCACGATAACTTTCTTGAACCGTGGTTCGCCTAGGTGTTCCACAATAACTTTCTTGGAGCTGTGGTTCACCTAGGTATTCCACGATAACTTTCTTGAACCTGTGGTTCACCTAGGTGTTCCAACATAACTTGGTTGGACCCATGGTTCACCTAGGTGTTCCATGATAACTTTCTTGAACCTGTGGTTCACCTAGGTGTTCCAACATAACTTGGTTGGACCCATGGTTCACCTAGGTGTTCCACGATAACTTTCTTAGAGTCGTGGTTCACCTAGGTTTTAGACGATAACTTTCTTGAACCCATGGTTCACCTAGGTGTTAGACGATAACTTTCTTGAACCCGTGGTTCACCTAGCTGTTTCACGATAACTTTCTTGGACTTGTGATTCACCTAGCTGTTCCACAATAACTTTCTTGGAGCCTTGGTTCACCTACATGTTCCATAATATCTTTTTTAGAGCAGTGGTTCATCTAGGTGGTACAAGTTTACTTTATAAAGTTCAGTCTCACTAACACTCCATTTTCGAAGGAAATAAACACAGTGAGTGTCCTCCGTACCGGAGGTGTTGTACAAGGCGCCTAAGGGATAGGGCTGTTTAACCTTAGACAGATATATACAGACAGAATCAACAATAGTGCCCGGAAAACGGCGTTTCACGGTAAATATTGAAGTTCACCGAAATCCGCAGTTAGACTGATAAAGCGGACCCCAGACTCCGAGGTGAGAGCTTCGGATGCGACTGGAATTAACGCTAAGATACAGAAGATATATTTACTCACGTACAGTATTCAAATGTGAATCCCTACTGTTAGCCGAAGTGTGTAAAAAAATATTGTCAATTGAACAGTTTTAAAAATAATTCATTAACATTATTAGAGCGTACATCACGAGTTGTTATAACCGCGGTAGCCTAGTGGTGGACGAGGTCTCGCGTTCAATCCCAGGTTTTACCATGGCACACACTAATGACTTTTCGATGCTTTTCTACGTTATGTGTGTATTTTATCGCAGGTTTATAAGTGCCTGGTTAATGGCAATAGGCTCGCCACCTATTACATTGGGACCTAAAAATAAACTGGCGAAATGTGGGTGCTAGCACCTCTGCCTACCTCTTCGGGGATATGGGCGTGAGATTATGTTTATGTTAGTTATCATGAGTTGTTTTCTACGCTATCAAAATATAACGCAGCCCTAACTTCTAGCAGGGTATGCCGTTGACCGGATAGGTTTCGATTCTACTAAAGCAAAACCATTGTCATACCACAGATTCTCCATAAAATGACATTCCATTTTAGACTTTATTTCCATACTCTAAAGTCCAAAAACAGTTGCATCACACTTTTTCATTCACTCTGCAAAAAAACTTTTAATTTTGAACTTTAGCAGTATTTTTTTTTTATACCACTTAGGTGGCAGATAAGCACACGGCCCACCTGATGGAAAGTGGTTACCGTGGCCGCGCCGACCCTGTAAGCACAGAGTTTCTGTGCCGTCAGTGTCGAGGACAAAGCAGGTCAAGCCTTTAGTCTTCCCACTGACAGCACAAGTTGTCCAGTGAGCTCTGGCTACCCTACTCACCGCTGGGAACACAACACGAAGTTATTATAGCCGCGGTATTCTGTAGGGCGGAGGTACTTCCCCAGTCGGACTGCTCAATTGGGCGGAAGTACCGCCGTGTCCTACCTCCTACACTACTTAAAAGTCACAAGTACAGCATTACTTCAAAGTCTAGAAATAAATGGATTTTAGCTGAGACCGTGGTATGTCAGTGGTTTTGCTAAAAACAACCCTGCCAATCCCACTAGTAATTTAGGTACAAGCTTGAGTAGATATACGTTATCAAATACTTTTATCTACTTACTAGCTGACCTGCCCCAGCTTCACCCGTGGCACTTTATGAAATCCCGTACCACCTTTTTGAGCTCATAATTATTTAGTCTTTAAATGATGTATGGAAATCTACCTGATTTGTTGACATTTATGTTCATTGCTCCGCACCCTTTTTTTCTCTTTTTTTTCCGTGCGCAAAATCCCCACGGATATCTCCCCACCGGAGCCGGTGGAGGAGGTTATGTCGGACCCGAACCGACTAAAACGCACGCCGCCTGTGGGTCGCTTTGGTTGCCGAAGGTGAGGTTGACAGGCCCTCGCACCCCGGTCGACCCAGGGCCATCTCTCACGATCTGGCCCTCTTCTCGGGTGTGGGGACTACAGAGTCCTCAACTCGTCCCCGGAAACGGGGAGGCGCGCCAGGCGCGCCACCGCCGCGACCTGCTTCTGCCAGGGTCACAGGCGGCTCCACCTGTCACCCCTAGGCCGGCGCTCATGGGGGGCGGAGGTCGTTCATCGACCTACTCCGCACCCTTTAGTAGTATCGTAATCGTTTATAACTTATAACCTTCGTGGATAAACGGGCTATTCAACATAAAAAGAATTTTTAAATTCGAACCAGTACTTTCTGAGATTAGCGTGATCAAACAAACAGACAAACAAACAAATATACAAACAAACAGGTAGTGTGGAGCCTCTTAGCCTTGGAGGGATTTTGCCTCGCTGTGTTTGTTCTACCGCCTATACAATAATTTGTGCTCAGATGAATTGATTGACATGATGCCCGCAGCTACATTCTATCATCGCACCTCTCGCTATAGGCAGGGAATTCATCCTCACACATTGCGACCTGAGACGGTACGCACTGCGCGGCATGAAAGAAACTTCATCCCACGCACACTCAAGCTGTGGAATGACCTCCCTGCTGCGGTTTTCCCAAGAACCGATAATATGTGGTTCTTCAAGAAGGGCATCAGAAGGTATCTTCATGGTCGGCAGCGCGAGTGTAACACTCTTGGTGTTGCATACGTCCATAGACCACGTTAACCGCTTTCCATTAGGTTTGCCGTGTGCTTATTTGCCACCAAAGTGGTATAAAAAAAAACTTCAGCTCTAAAATAGTAGTATAGATTTGTACTAACACCTAATCACCGTCAAATTAGTCACGAAAACATTCAGTACAATTTCCTTTCGGTTGAAACATCGGTCTTTACGATCGGCACGCAAGCGGCGGAGGGTTTTTGTCGGTTAGTGTTGAGCCGCCCTTGGCCCGAATGCCCGGGTCGATAGCACACTCTAATTCATTGTTGCTTTCCGATTTTCCGATTTTAACCCTGCAGTGGTTGGAAGGTGGACGCACTCTGGAGATTTGTGTTATGTGAACTGTGTTGATTTTCTTATGATTTAGTTAGTTTTGTGTGTGTGTAAGTGGAAAATGTAGTGAAGAAAAGTGGAATCAGGCCGAAACTTGGAAGGTTAAGGCAATTTTATATTTGCATCTGAAAGGGCAGGCAGAAGTGTTCTAAAATTTGTGCAAAATATGTCTTTGGATCCGTCAACCAGCAAAATTTTTCATGTCCTTTAGTTGACATCCATGGAAAGGAACAGTCCTTAGTACGCCCCCATAGAAAGGTATGGTATTCTACTTGCCCATTTATTATAGCGATTTTTACGTGAGCGACTATCATTGGATTGAGTCCCTAAGGTATTATTGGGTCCTATAAAACTAGTGTGTCGTGCCTTGGAGAGCACGTTAAGCACTGTAGCCTTAGGAACATTTATGGTAGTCGTTAAAAAAAGTGCAATAACTAGTCTAACTGCAATGCTTCAATATCACCTTTGGATTGTGAAAATCAAATGGCAGTCGCTTCACGGAAAATTTCTAAGTTGCGGCCGGAGTGCGAGGAATATGTCTCAATAATGTGTATTCTTTTATATAAAAAAAAAAAAAAACATTATACTTGCATGTATTCTTGACACTAAATATTGACATTATTGGACATTTTATATGTATTCTATTTTTAATTTTAATCTTATTACAATTGAATTACCTACATCATCATCAATCGAATATGTAACATTTTCAATGGATTTTGCATGCAGAGAAACTGCGAAGCATGTCGGACCTTATTTGTTTTTGTAACACCATTGTAACATACCGTGTTTCGAGCAATAAATGATTTACTTACTTACTTAATCTCAGCTCCGGCAACCTGCGGCACACACAGACGGCGTGCGTTTTAGTCGGTTCAAGTTCGATATTGGTGGGGGTAAAATGGGTATTTGTGTCACTGGAATAAATTTACTTATGTGCTATTATTGATTTTTTTTTATACCACTTAGTTGGCAGACAAGCACACGGCCCACCTGATGGAAAGTAGTTACCGTGGCCTATGGACGTCTGTAACACCAGAGGAGTCACAGTCGCGCTGCCAACCCTGTAAGTACAGAGTTTCTGTGCCGTCAGTAGAAGACAAATCAGGACAAGCCTTTAGTCTTCCCACTGACGGCACAAATTCTCCAGTGAGCTCTGGCTACCCTACTCACCGCTGGGAACACAACACGAAGTTATTATAACCGCGGTATTCTGTAGGGCGGAGGTACTTCCCCAGTCGGACTGCTCAATCGGGCGGATATACCGCCGTGTCCTACCTCCTTAATACTGATACTGATACTTTTATACTGACATTGATTATTTGTTCTTCTATTGATACCTCAAAACCTTCCAATATTGGGAGAGGCCAATGTCCAGCAAAGGATTACGTTAGGCTAATTAGCTTCGGTAGTGGCATAGATATAGGTATTCGGTATCTTGCGATCGAAATGTCTTAGGTTCGAATCCTGGTCATTACACTACCGACGTGAACCCACTCCTAACAAAACAATTTTGTTTAGCTGGAGGGGTTAGGTTAGGTTAATAATTTCGGTTTTAATATTCCTTATAAAAATATCTAGGTAATGCTACAAAATTGTACTGGGTATGTAATCTGTAAAGTAATATGTAATCTGTAAGTAGTAAGTCAAATAACGTCACTACCGCTATCTGTTAGCTAAGCCCTTTTAAACTACTCAACCGATTTTAATGCAATTTTCACCTACAGACAGAGTGATTCAAGAGGAATGCTTATATGCACTTATAAGACTTATGAGCCGCGCGGGAACGGGATAGAAATTTCACGCGGGCAAAGCCGCGGGCAACCGTTAGTAGAATAGAATTGCATATGTAAATATTATACATTTTTTTAAGTTATGGGTCATATACTGATAAAAATACTTTACCTACTTTAATGATTTAATGAATAGTACATAAAAACATACATATAATCACGCCTTTATCCCCGGATTGTTAGGCAGAGGTGAATTAACACCAACATTTTACCAATCAGTGAATTCGGTCCCACGTAATAGGGGGTGAGCCTATTGCCGTCTTCCGGGCACTATTGTTGACTCGAGCCATGCATCTGAGGCTGAGCCTGGGCTGTATATGTCTGTCTGTTGTTAAACAGGCCTATCCCATAGTCGCCTTGTACGACACCGCATGGGTAGAGATGGGGTGGACCAAATTCCACTCTGCCGGGAACCACACTGCTACATTACTCAGTTATATCATAATTACAAAGTCTGTGCTTGTAGCCTGTTATTGGACTATAAAATGGCTATTAGTATTCTGTCTGCGTACATCAAGATAGGCATAATTTCCCCGCATAACAACTTAAGCAGTTAAATCTTTTGTAAAGGTCTAAATATCTTATTTCATAATTCATAATCAGCTCAATTGGGAGTGGGGGGAGGCTTTTTAGGCTAACTGTGATGCAGGTGACTTCGATATTTTCAACGAAGCAATTGAAATCGGACCTCCACAACTAATTGGGTATTTTCCTATAGTTAAAATAAATTATTTAATTGAGCTCATTACATTCAGAATGGTAAAAGAGCGGTAAAAGTCACGTCAGTTATTATTTTATATTTTTTATTTATTTTTAATCATCCATCGAAAATATGATAGTAAAAATTTTACTATTAAATATTATGACGCACAATAAATTCTGTCATACAAGTCAATTCCTTATAACTTAACGTTTTGATACCGGTAAATACCCAATTAGCAATATCCAAGTTCCTTAGTAAGACTAATCTGAAATTTGAAGGCTCCAGCTACCTGTAACAACTGCCATAAACTTTCGTATGGCAACTGGAACTGTCATGAATATAACACATAAATAATATAGGACATAATAGTCATAGGACATAGCGTTCGTGTCCAGTTGCGCTTACAGTCAAGACGGAAGCCAATGTGAGCGAACTGAATGACTCTGTTATTGCAAAATACAACGCACATTACAAATTATTTATTAAATATTTAGAATAAAAATAAAAATAAAATAGAAATAAAAACACAAAAACTCAAAACCTCATACCCGCCACAATTTGTTATCTATGGTTGCGTAATGTCACCCGCGTCAGCCACCAGTGGTTGACTACTGACCACTACTCAGGTTGGGACTGCTGGGAGGTCAGATGACAGTTGCTCATAATCATTTTCATGATTCTCATTCTTTGAGCCTTTTCCAAACTCAGTTAGGGTCGACTTTCTATTCGAACTAAGATGTAGCTGAACTTCGATATTTTCCGTGAAGTGACTGTCATCTTACTTCCACAACCAGTTGGCGATATCAAGTTCTGTAGTTAAAACTAGGCGGACTTTTGAGAGCTTCAACTAGCCGCAAAATTGAATATTTGCTCTGAGCGGGGATCCAACCCGTGCCTCCTGTTTAGCGGCCGTGCTTACTACCGCCACGCCACAAGGGATGTCCTGACATGGGCATGTATCATCCAATATCCAACCTTAAAATATGCCAACCATCAAAAACGTTAATATGATGATATACACAGTGACGTAGACCCAAGCAAATGGCTTATCATATGGCTTCTGGAATGCGGACATAGTTAACCGCATTCTAGACGAATATATAACTAAGTATGTATATAGATACGGAATGAAATGGTTCTACAAACGTTCACGCCTGCAAATCCCCGACAGAGTAGATAGAAGTTTTTTTATACCACTTATGTGATAGACAAGCACACGGCCCATCTGATAGTAAGTGGTTACCGTGGCCTGTGGATGTGTGCATTACCAGGGGAGTCACACTCGCGCTACCGTTAGTGTAGAAGTCAACCAGGAGGTTCCCCAAGCGATTGAAATCAAAAAATATAAAATTTCAATCGTGAGGATGGGTTTCAACTGCCAGACGTCTGGCATCCAGTGGTCCGTCTTTGCAAAAACAACCGGGAACAAGCCAAAACAAAATCGCAAGTGAATACAGTAAGCATCGTGGGTCGTGAATGTGATCGAGATCGGGTTCGAGTTTGTAGTGCGAGTGAAACCAGTGGTAATGCAGATACGTGTAGTAAAATAACTCGAAAGAGGGTAGATCGATACATTTTCATGAACGCACGTTTCAACAACAGACTGTAATCTCCCTAAATACTTTTAATCTCAGGTAGCTCTCCAAGATTTTCAATTGCTTCTTCAAATAATTCGTGACATTCTCTTCACAAAATGCCAATAATAAACTCGTACGAGAAAGATGCACTGGGTGCTACGTAAAATTAAAAAATGAACTAGTGGCTAGGAAAGTGAAGCATACAAACTGAGTGTAGAAAATCTGAATAAGCATTCTGTTTAAAAATATATTTTAAAATGATAAACGTGCTTGATTTTGTAATAGGACTTTTGAATAAAAATCCAATTTTAATTCTTTTAGTTTTTTGTTGTGATTACATAAATGGCATCCTTTAAAATCACGACATTTTATTGTATTGCCATAAACATTAGGGGTTTTCTATACGTTCACGTTTGTTTTAAAAAATATTACGGCAGAAAAAATTGCCTCAAATTGGATAGAGAAATGAGTCACATTACTGAACTTATTTCAAAACGTTCTTGTGAGCCATATATGACTCATTGGACCGGGAAGTTGTTAAGCAGAACAGAAACCTATATAAATCGTAATATTATATGGGAAACTTAAATCTATACTAATATTATAAAGTTGAAGAGTTTGTTTGTTTGTTTGAACGCGCTAATCTCCGGAACTACAGTCTCGAATTGTTTTTTTTTGTGCTGAATAGTCCGTTTATCGACAAAGGTTTTAGTCTATATATCAGCACGCTACTTCTTAAAGGAGCAATATATATTGGTTGCGCCGATAGTAGAATTTGTATTTTTTTTTGCTCAATAGTAGTAATTCAAATTGATGACACTGAACACACGCTCCCTATACCCATCTCCCTCCCGCACTACCTTTAAAGTGAGATAGCAATAGTTTTCGCACCGCTCAATTGTCAAAATAGACGCATCTTGACTTCCGCTTTGAACTAGCAAAAAAACAATGGCAGCGGCGCGCGCGACTCTCAGAAATTAATAATGTTTTGTTGGATTTTAACCGCTTTCATAGACCTTTACCGATCGGATTGTGCCTCTCGTGTGTCCCTCAAGTGATTTAGTGATGTGGGCAGCAGCTCCTGAGCCAGGAAGAGAAGACCGGTGCATCGGCTTTCGACGACACGTGGCGTCATAAAGGTTAGTGCATCCTCTCCTAATTTCTTGGGCTGCATTCAATGCCTAAACCACCTCCGCGGCAACCCGATCACCTATCTTGTTTGTTGTGTAAAGTGTCATGTAACATGTTAGCTTCACCCCCCGCAAAATACAGTCCACTAGCTCAGGTGGCATGAGAATCGCGCCACCATATATAAATATAGATAAATGTTTTTCATTTTGTTAAATGTAATTAACGTCATTTTGTTAAATGTAATTAACGTCATTTTGTTAAATGTAATTAATGTAATAAGCTTCTCTTTTAAGTGAACAATGTAAGTTCTTTGAGAAAATAAAAAGATCTTTAAGCCGAAGTGTTATCAAATCCGTCAAATTTCCAAAAATTACGTGCTCATAGCGGTGATATGAGGTTTCAAAATATACCGTGAGGGTCAGCTAGTAGTTAATATTTTCGATATTCCTGTACCAATTGTAAGCCATAATAACAAAGGTTTTAGCGACTCAAGCCAATATCTTCTGAAAGCTGATACACCTACTGATTGATGTTCTAAACTCTGGTTCGCGATAGAATCCCATAAACGATTGTTTTCTTTTAATATCACTAGAAGAGTCTCCCTAATACCCACTAATTTCAGCTATTGACGAATCGGTTAACGGCCTCTTAAACTAATATTGACGCGTCAGGTTACCTTGAACTGCACAAGGGCAATACTCGACGTTTGCAAATATTTTTTGTTTTGAAAAATGATTTTTTTATACCACTTAGGTGACAGACAAGCACATGGCCCACCTGATGGAAAGTGGTTATCGTGGCCTATGGACGTGTGCAAAACCAAGAGAGTCACACTCGCGCTGTAAGCACAGAGAGTTTCTGTGCCGTCAGTGTAAAAGACGAAGCAGGACAAGCTTTTGGTTTTCCCACTGACAGCACAAAAACTCTCTAGTGAGCTCTGGCTACTCCACTCAGCGCCGGGAACATAACACAAGGTTATTATGACTGCGATATTCTGTAGGGCGAAGGTAATCGCACTGCTCAATTGGATGGAAGCACCATCGTGTCCCACCTCCTCCAATACCGTTGGTTGTGTCCTACCTACTCCAGGTTATTGGAAAAAGTTTTGGAAAAGGTTACTTACGGTTGAAATGTGAGAAAAGTAAGTCATTTCGTATTGGCTTACGTATACATATATAAGACAGGGGAGGGGGGGGGTCTTACTGCCAGGGAAGTTCAAGGCCATGTGAAGTGGAGGCAATGCTGGAAAGCGGACTAAGGGCTCCGAGGTGAAGTCTCGGATGCTACTGAAACTCCGCATATATTTTGAAGTCAAGTTGCAAGAGAATAGAAATCTTGTCGTACGTGAATTCAATTTGTACCCCTCTGCCGTCGCAGCACCCCGTGCTATCTTCAAAGACACACGAAAAACGCGAATAAGTACGCATAAAGGGTAAATTATGTGACGTGAATGGGGTCAAGACATTTGTAATACACGACACAATGTACCCATTTGAGCAGTCCGACTGTGGAAGTACCTCCGCCCTACAGAATACCGCGGCCATAATAACCTCGTGTTGTGTTCTCGGCGGTGAGTAGGGTAGCCAGAGTTCACTAGAGAGTTTTTGTACTGTCAATGGGAAGACCAAAAGCTTGTCCTGATTTGTCTTTTACACTGACGGCACAGAAAATCTTGTGCTTACAGGGTTGGCAGTGCGAGTCTCCCTTGGTGTAGCACATGTTCATAGGCTATGGTAACCACTTTCTATGTATACCACCTGAGAGGTGTAAAATAATAGATCTGAGGATAGATTGTATCCTGATGACAGTTCTAATGTCATTGTGAGAGTCGACACATAACTGAGCGCCACCTAAACCCCGTGGGGGGGGGGGGGGGGGGCAGACCCATAGCAACAAATTTGCGTGGATAACGTGGCTCTGGTAGAATTTCTAGAAATCTTGACAATAGCATCTCGCCATTAATCATTTTATAGACATTTACTTGACATTCGCAAATTGCGGCGATTTCCTGCAGAGAAGCCGTTAAAAAGCAGAAGACAAATCAGAGCGTTGTTCTGGAATAATAGCGTTAAAATTGACAAATATCAAAAGATTTTTAAACTATTATTTCTTTGTCCACAGAACCTCCCTCCCAGTGGCTCAATTCAGCCGCGGCGACTTCTCCCTCTGGTCTGTTTTGAAGAACTGCGTCGGCAAAGAGCTATCCAAGATCACGATGCCAGTGGTGTTCAATGAGCCGCTGTCCTTCCTCCAGAGGATGCTGGAGTATCTGGAGTACGCACACCTGCTGCGAATGGCGTCTGAGCAGACCGATCCTGTTGCAAGGATGGAGCATATCGCTGGTGAGAACAAACTCTAACCTAAATTTTCTTCTACATCCTACTGTGAATAGCTTTTTTTTTATACCACTTAGGCGGCAGACAAGCGCACGGCCCACCTGATGGAAAGTGGTTACCGTGACCTATGGACGTGTGTAACACCAGAGAAGCCACACTCGCGCTGCTGACCCTGCCGCCAGTGTAGTGCAGAGGACAAAGCAGGACTAGCCTTTAGTCATTCCCCTGACAGCACAAATTCTTCGGTGATCTCTGGCTACCCTACTCACCGCTGGGAACACAACACGAAGTTATTATAACCGCGGTATTCTGTAGGGCGGAGGTACTTCCCCAGTCGGACTGCTCAATTGGATGGAAATACGCCCAATTGAGCATACGCCGGGTCCTACCTCCTACCGATATACATATAATATGGCTGTTTGCATCTTGGCTAAGGAGCTCGGAGCTACCTACTCTCCTACTAGTATTGTTTGTCTTGAGAGCATCGGTAGTCTGAGTCTCCAATACCAGGAGGAAGCCAGCGTCGGGGCGTCTTCCATTATTCAAAATGGCATGCACTGCCTTGAGGCACAAATTAACGAGTCTTCATTTTATATTTTACATAAAGACTTCATAGAGTTAATAAAACTATTAGATATAAGTACATAGTTAGGTACTTAACTAACGAGTGGGTAGAAAGTAATTTGTTTGTTGATTAGATTTGATCGATTGAAGCTCGAACGTTCTGACATATCCCTCATAAATAATGATTGCTTATTTATGTATACCTACCTATCAGTAGGTTGTACTTAGGTCCCTCAAGAAATTACTTTGTTTGGTTGATTGAACACGCTTATCTTAGGAACCACTGATTTGATTTGATAACATATTTTTGTGTTGGATAGATAGATAGATAGATAGATAGCTAGGATAGATAGATAGATAGATAGGATAGATAGACAGATAAATAATTCTTTATTGTACACCAACATAATTACAGTAGGACAAGTAGGTAGCATGTATACAGTTCAATGTACAATGGGCGGTGGGCGACCTAATCGCTTAAGCGATTTCTTTCAGGCAAGTCCTATAATCGAGCTATATATCTATCTCTTTCTCTCTATATATATTCTACAACATTCTACACAACGCTATCTAGACCCATGGTACGCATAGCTTAATTAGCTTGTGCTATGCTATCTCAAATACGGATAAACATACTTAAATACTTTTTGTTCTGTAAATACATAAATGTTATACATAGAAACACTCAAACCAATGCCAATATGGTAGAAGGTAGGACACGACGGTATTTCTGTCCGATTGAGCAGTCCGACTGGGGAAGTACCTCCACCCTACAGAACACCGCGGCCATAACAACCTAGTGTTGTGTACCCGGCGGTAAGTAGGGTGGCCAGAGCTCACTGGAAAGTTTTTGTGCTGTCAGTGGGAAGACCAAAAGCTTGTCCTGCTTTGTCTTTTACACTGACGGTACTCTGTGCTTACAGGGTTGGCAGTGCGAGTGCGACTCCCTTGGTGTTGCACACGTCGATAGGCCACAGTAACCACTTTCCATCAGGTGGGCTGTGTGCATGTCTGTGAACCAAATGGTATAAAAAATAGCAATATTCATGCATACAAATATTTGCACTTAGCGGGGATCGAACCCGTGTCTCCCGCGTAATGATCGCGTTCACTACCGCCACGCCACAGAGGCTGTCAAATACTATATCTCTATCTTGATATATATGATATATATACGTTACTACTCAAGGTACCATAGATGTCAATAAAACCGGTTGATTCTCATAGATTATATGAAAAATTATAAGATACGGGTATGTATAGCTTTAAGGTCATACGAGCTTTCAAAATACATAAATATTGACGCCTATAAATCCCCGACAGCACACTATATTTGAAGGTATATTAACTAACTTGTAACCACACTAATTTACTCGAGTCCGCAGAGTAACTTTAACCCTACTTGTACCAAAGGCTTAGGTACTCCAACACAAGTTTGTACGATATTACATACATATAATCGCGCCTTTATCCCTGGAGGGTTAGGCAGAGGCGAATCAACACTCACATTTCACCAATATTTGTATTCGGTCCCACGTATTAGCGGGTGAGGCTATTGCCGTATTCCGGGCACCATTGTTAGCTCGAGCCATGCATCTGAGACTGAGTCAAGAATAGTAAAAAATCCATAACTTTTTTTTAATGTGCACAAAATCCCCACGGATACTGTCACCACTGGGACCGGTGCGGGAGGTTATGTCGGACTTGAACCGACTAAAACGCACGCCGACTATGTGGGCTGCAGGTAGCCGGAGGTGAGATTATCTGAGATATTATTATATCCCTCGCACCCCGGCCGGCACAGGACCGTCTCTTATGAGACGGTCCTCTTCGGGTGTACGGTCCACGAAGTCTCCATCTCATACCCAATGAAATGAAATTCACTTATTATAAAACCTTATGCAGTTTACTCAAAAGTATAATTTTTTTACACCGGCTTCATGCAGTGTGAAGTTACACGAACACTTACGCTGACACGGATACATGTAAATATGCCTGCACTATCACGGACAAGCCTCATTCTACGGTATGCGTCCGTGAAATAGCGGGCTGTGAAAAGGCGACTTCACAGAGAGACTTTAAAAGATCAACAGTCGAGATTCAAACCACTTACGTGCCTAGAAATAATACAACGTTCATTTCCCATACATTTTCAGAGATTAATTTCCGTCAATAAAGCAGACAGTTGTAACCTCCATTATGAGATGAATAGGATTTTATCCCTGCCTTTCATAATTCCCTTAATGGAGGATGATGTTAATGTATTAAAAAGATGAGAATGCGAAATTGTTTCTAATGAGTTCGTGAAAGCAGCTGCTTTGTTTGTTGTTTTTGGTGCTAGGAATAATTGGTGTTCAGTGGTCGTTCGTGTTTTATGGGAATAAAGTATTTAATTACGTACCTACAAGCCGCGTGGTTCCCGGCAGAGTAGAATTTGGACCACCGAATCTCATCTCATGTGATGTCGTACAAGGAGACTAACACACATATAATAACGCCTTTATCCCTGAAGGGTTAGACAGAGGTGAATTAACACCCACATTTCACCAATCCTTGTTTTCGGTCCCACGTAATAGGGGCTGAGCATATTACCGTCTTCCAGGCACTATTGTTGACTCGAGCCATGTATCTGTGCCTGAGTCTAGACTGTATATATCTGTCTGATGTTAAACAGCCCTATCCCTCAGTCGCCTTGTACGACACCGCAGGGAGAGATGGGCTAAGAAACTATGGATTTTGTGCTAAGCTACTTTTAAATGTAAATCTTTTAGCAAAATAATACTTCTACATTCAAGTACCATTACTAGATATTTCTGGCATTAATATTGGACGTTGAAGTCCGCTTTCCTTTTCACTATTTAGTTTGTTTTGGATTTTATGGGGGTCTACTGTCACCTACCCTCCAACCCCATGTGAGTGATTTTGTCATGGGTTGTAATTACTATTAGATGGCAAATCATCCTATCCATAAATCACGTTATACAAAACTACCGGGAAAAGGTGAGTTGGCCCAAATGTATTTTTGTAAACATAGTTTTTTTTTGTCCACAGCATTTGCAGTGAGCGCACTCGCTTCGAACTGGGAGCGTCTTGGGAAACCTTTCAACCCACTCCTTGGAGAAACGTACGAACTGGAACGTCCAGAGTTCAGAGCCGTTTGTGAACAGGTACTTCTTTTGTCCTCACAATAGTCCAGCGTCTAATTGTATGAGTGTTTTTTTCTCAGTTATAGCATTAACGACTGCAAATGGCAATTAATCTATTCGAAATTTGAAGCTGTTATTCATATTTGCGTGTTTATTCATTTTCAATCTAATATTAATGCTAACAATGCCAATAATGCTTTGTCTGGAAAAAGTCCTGTGTACTGCGCTTAATCAATAGTATACAGTCACAAAGGATAAGTAGACACCTTTACATACAACTTTATGTGAAAAGATGAGTAGAACGTTCGACTGCTACGAAGGAGGCACGGGTTCGATTTCCACTCAGTACAAATATTCGTACATACATACATTCATAATAATCACGCCTTTATTCTTGGAGGGTTAGGCAGAGGTGAATTAACACCTACATTTCACCAATCATTAAATTCGGTGCCACGTAATAGGGGGTGAGCATTTTGCCGTCTTCCAGTCACTATTGTTGACTCGAGCCATTTATCTGTGCCTGAGTCTGGGCTGTATATAGCTGTCTGATGTTAAACAGCCCTATCCCTTAGTAACCTTGTATGATACCGCATAGGAAGAGATGGGGTGGTCCAAATTCTACACTGCCGGATACCACGCGGCAAATACGTGAATACAATGAATATGTATATTTGCATTGGTCTGGGTGTTTCTATGTATAATATGTATGTAATTACAAAAAAAAAGTATCTAATTATGTTTATTAGCGTTCTAAATTCCATAACATAATCTAGTTAATGTATGCTTAGTATGGATCTAGAAAACGCTGTGTAGAATGTTGAACAATATATTTATTATTATTTATTATCTTTTTTGCCGACGGCTTTGCATACACACACTTTTTTCTCTCTACACTGTAGACAGAGACAAATAGCCCGCCATCTTTTTCTGTTTTCGCCAGCTTCATTAGCTTCTCTACCTTCATTAAACCTTTCATGCAAATATACTAGTTTGGGGGGCTGATAGGGGGATGGTGTGATGATGTACCTACAAGAAATGACCAAGGCAATGTTCTTTTTTTGTACATCATTATTATTTTATATATTTTCTTTATTTGATCCTCTGTACATTGTTTCCGCGTGGTTCTCGGCAGAGTAGAATTTGGACCACCCCATCTCTTCACATGCGGTGTCGTACAAGGCAACTAAGGGATAGGGCTGTTTAATATCAGACAAATACATATATACAGCCCAGACTCAGTCTCAGTCAACATTAGTGCCCGGAATACGGCAATAGGTTCACCCCTATTACGAGGGATCAAATACAATGATCGGTGAAATGTGGGTGTTTATTCACCTCAGCCTAATTCTCCGGAGATAAAGGCGTGATTATAAGTCTATACGTACATTGTGTGTCTCTTGAATAATTGCTTTTTTTTCTATCTTTCTTACTTTCATTAATTTGATCACTTTGTATAGTGCGAGGTCGACTTCCTCATGTATAGTGTGCCTGTTTTAATGCGAATTACTAAATTAGAAAAGTTACTGCTCTGTTCTGATTAAATTACAATAAACTCACAGTATGTTGCTGTACAATATATAAATTAAGAAATAAATAATTATTCCCCACAGGTATCACATCACCCACCTGTATCGGCTTTCCACGCAGATAGTCCCCACTTCGTGTTCCACGGGTCTGTGCACCCCAAGCTCAAGTTCTGTGGCAAAAGTGTCGAGATACAGCCCAAGGGACACGTCACTGTTGAGCTGCCACGGTAAGTTTAATAGCCATATTTTATTTATTATATTAACCTATATACCATTGCTATGCAGCGTGGTAATGCCGCCAGCCTTTTTGGCACGGTACCTACCAGTAGAGATCGATGGGGAGGTATTTTTCGATGCCTAAAGTTACAGTCTCCCTCTTTTTCTCTATTTCATTTTTGTATATATTGTATAGTTAGCATAGTTTTGTATAATTTTTATGAGTTAGTGCATATATTTATTCTGTATATAATAATAGTTTAATGTTAAATTAATTTGTCGGCAGCACGGGTGTGACTCCATTGGTGTTACACACGTTCATAGGTCACGGTAACCTTTCCATCAGGTGGGCCGTGTGCTTGTCTGCCACTTAAGTTATATGAAAAAAAAATCTTAATCAATAATAAAAAACTTATAATAATAATGTTTGTTTATCCGTGTTTTATGCGCTACCAACATCATCTTTCTCTCTGTCTCTCTCTCTCTCTCTCTATCTCTCTCTCTCTATCTCTCTCTCTCTAAACTTAACTGTGCTCTTGACGGTGGAGTAATTGCCACTCTTCTCTCTCCTCCACCAATCCTTTGACGTCCTGATAAGACACGACTTGCATGTTTTCTTTTATCTTTATCTGTGCCTTAAACGTTACTCTTGTCTACCTCTTCTCTTTCCTTCTACCTTCCCTTATATGATATTTTTTTAAATTAAATCATGTCTTATCAGGAGACCAATCATCTCTCCTCTTCGGTTCTCTATTATTTCCAGTATCGATCTTCTTTACTGTACTTTGTTTAGTACTCTTTCGTTGGTCATTCATTCTGTCCAGCTTATTCCCTCCATCCTTCTCCAGCCCCACATTTCGAACACCTCCATCTTCTCTTTGTCCTCCTGTGTCATAATACACGTCTCACATCCATAGAGTGCAATGCTATACTAACATCATACAATAATTTATAGCATACACAATCAGCTCATACACTATTGAATGTTTCCCTAGCGTTACTGCTAATAGAATATCACTTTGTCTATAGATGAAGCCATTTAAATTCCTTTTTTATTTTTTTCACTACCTTCCGTAGGTATTTTACACACGAAAAAAAGGTTTATAAAGAAAGATCTTGAATCTTTGCACAAGTGTACAATCAGCGTCAGAACAATCTTGACTACAAAGTCTCAAAATGATCTTAATTCTAGGGTTTTTGTGTGTGTTTTATTGATTTGTATTGTATTATTATCCGAATTAAAGATGTGTACCAAATATCAGAACAAACATTCATCAAGAAAGGAAGAAAGCCTAAAGATCCCGCCACGCGTGTTTCACTTGGTTCCCGGCAGAGTAGAATTTGGGCCACCCCATCTCTTTCTATGCGGTGTCGTACTAGGCGACTAAGGGATAGGGCTGTTTAACATTAGACAGATATATACAGCCCAGACTCAGCCTCAGTAAACAATAGTGCCCGGAATATGGCGATAGACTTACCACCGTCCTTGTTACGTAGGACTGAATACAATTATTGGTGAAATGTGCATGTTAATTCACCTCTGCTAATTAACCTTTCGGGATAAAGGCGTGATTATATATTAAGATCAATTTGATATATTTCAAGGCATTAACATTACAATCAACCGCAGTAGCCTATTGTTATGGGTAATGGACTGCTGAGACGAGGTCTCGGGTTCGATCCCAGGTTTTACCATGGCACACACCAATGATATTTCGATGCTTTTCGAAGTTATGTGTGTATTTTTCGCAGGTTTATAAGTGCCCGGTTAGTGGCAATAGACTCGCCACCTATTACATTGAGACATAAACATAAACTGGCGTAATGTGGGTGCTGGCACCTCTGCCTACCCCTTCGTGAATATAGGCGTGAGTTTATGGTATGTTATGTTATATTATGTTATAATTACATTGTTCATCAAGATCGATCTGATGATCTGATGCTGACTGTAAAAGATTAAGAAGCACAATATCTTCATTACACGTCTAAGTAAGATTGATGAAGGTTCCGCAAGGATACGACATCGTTGAATAATTTATCGATTGCTACCAATTTACTTTTATTAATTATTCAAGGTACGCCGCCGGAGGTATTGTGGGAGGTATTTCATCCCTTGCCAGATATTCTGTGGTGATTGATGTTTCTATACAGTTTGTTTTAATAATTAATCATAACAGATCTGTTGGTTTAGCGACGAAGTCTCATAATTCACTTTTGACAGAGTTCGCTATTGGTGCTAATATTTATCCATTCTTTTATTTATAACTTACTGTTACCTCCGATTCGGGCTTTTTTTTTACGTGCGCAAAATCCCCACGGATAGCTCCCTACCGGAGCCGGTGGAGGAGGTTATGTCGGACTCGAACCGACTAAAACGCACGCCGCCGCGGTGCGAGGGATATCCCTCGCACCCCGGCCGACCCAGGGCCATGTCTCACGATCTGGCCCTCTTCTCGGGTGTGGGGACTACAGAGTCCCCAACTCGTCCCCGGAAACGGGGAGGCACGCCAGACGCGCCACCGCCGCGGCCTGCTTCTGCCAGGGTGACAGGCTGCTCCACCTGTCACCCCCAGGCCTGACGATTCGTTGGCTGTTTATTATAGAATAAAATGATGAATGTATGGAATTTATGGAGTGTTGGATGCAACTCAAGATTATACTGAGTTGTAACCCGTTGAAAATAGCTTGAAACACTTGTAAGTGTATGAAATGAAAACTATAACATTTAAAAAGTACGTGAAATATATATGTGTATAAAATATCAATTTTATAAAATGAAGGTTGTTAATAAATATTTTTCTTTATTTCTTTCTTTGATGAGTATAAACACCCCTGTTGTTACAAACGTCCATAGACCACGGTAACCACTTCCCATCAGGTGGACCGCGTGCTTGTCTGCCACCTGAGTGGTATAAAATATGACAGCTTTCAAGGTATGTCAACCCCATAGGTACATTAATCAATCTATTCTATTATGTTCTACAAACCTATTGGTACCTGTCTAGAAGGGCAGATCCAATTCCCGCAAAAATCTGTTCGATTTAAAAAAATCTTATTTATATTCCAATCTTGTTCCGCCAATAACAAACACAACAAAAAAAAGGACATCAAATTTAGTGCAGCCACTAAATTGCACATACATAAGAAACCGGGTGATTTTAACATATATACATACCGTGATACCGACATAAATACATACGCCTTTTTCCCCAGAGGGTTGGGGAATTAACACCCACATTTCAACTACAATTGTATTCGGTCCCACGTAATAGAAAGTGAGCCTTTCGGTGTATTCCGGGCACTAATTGTTCATGCCTCTGAGGCTGAGTCTGGGCTGTATATATCTGTCCAATGTTAAACAGCCATATCCCTTAGTCGCCTTGTACGACACCGCATGGGAGGAGATGGGGTGGTCCAAATTCTACTCTGCCGGGAACCACGCGGTAAATTTAATTATTGTTACGATGGAATTTTTTTACCAACTAGAAACTAACAGCAATATTATTATTACTCCACTCCACATTTGCGTTTCGTTCAATTGATATATAATTATCGCATATTAATGATCGTAGATAGAGTAGGACTAATTTCGCCACACTTAGCCATATTTTTGGGCCATTGTGCGTGCTATTAATGATCGTTTGAACACTATTTCTTTCACAGATGGGGTGAAGCCTACACCTGGAGTAACGTGAGCTGCTGCGTCCACAACGTAATCGTGGGCAAGCTCTGGATCGAGCAGTTCGGAGCCATGGAAGTCACCTGCCATGGTGGCGCGGGCCTCAAAGCCAACCTGGTGTTCAAGCCGGCGGGCTTCAACAACAGGGACCTGCACAGGGTCGATGGCCATATTGTGGATGCTAAGTAAGTTTTATAATTCATTTTAGTAGTGGGGCAAAAAATGAGAGCTAAATATTGAAATAGTGGTGATATTGTATGAGATTGCTACTTAAGTGGTGTTGGTATATTGATATTGGTAGTGGTATGGTATGGTTGCTATTTGGTTAGTCCGGGAGATTTTACGTAGAAAATTATAATGCATTGCTTTTGTGAAAATAGAGATAACAAATACCAAAAAAAAATGCTAAATGATATTAGTCTGGTTTCTGGAATTCATATCACAAGTTGTATTTAGTTTGACGATAGACTATCGAAGTCAACCAGAGAAAATATTATATAACTGTCTCAGCACATAATATACATTATAATGTTACAAATGAAAATGTTAGATTACACAGTTTGCAATATTCACAATATTATAATGTAGGTGACTGGTGCCCGAGCTAGGTTCAAGGCCTGTGTTTCAGGTCACTAGATCCCAACCTCTTCCTTAATTTAAGTTTGATCGATTTGTGTGTGTGTGTTTTATGACGATTGTACATGCACACATACATTTGTTATAGACCATTAAACGGTATTCATAAAACGTCAAATACTCAAAAATTTAATTCTATCTAATCTAGTATATGCAACACAGACAGTAAAATGGCACTTACGAAACGTCAAAAACCTTTGGACCTGCGCATCCCGCACGCGCTCAAGCTATGTAATGAACTCCCAGTTATAGTTTTTCGAAGCGACTACAACATGTGGTTCTTCAAGAAGGTCATTAAAAGGTCCTTACAGGGTCGGCAGCAGTTGGTGTTGCACACGTCCGTAGGTAACGATAACTATTTCCCATCAGGTGGATGCCTTTGTCTACCACCAAAAATGTCCCAGATGAATTATTTTTAAATATTTACTCCCCAGTAAAAAGCGCATCAAGTTCCTGTACGGCAAGTGGACGGAGTACATCAAATGCTGTTCTACAGCAGCGTACGAGCAGTGGGCCAGGGAGCGCGGGGAAGAGGCGTCCGGGCAGACTCCCTCTCACACTCCCAAGAAGATGCTGGCCAAGTTGAACAGCTTCAAGGTCGGAGCGCTGAGGTCGATGTCTATACAAGATGTGAGTATATAAGTATAGAGTATAACATTTGTCATCACATAGAAGCCTTTATGAAGCCCCTTGATCCCTCGGTCTTCGTATGAACTTCGAAAAGACCGATTAACGTCGAAAGGGCAACACTCGAAGTTGTTCAAGAATAATACGTCTACCATCATCAGAACATCATCTGTACACATGTTTCTACAAATAAATTGTTCATCTCTCTTCATTTTTATCTTTAATGTGGTCGGATTATTTAATTTCGTGGAAATAACTTCGACAAAAACGTCGCTATAAGGATCCAGCTAGGTAGGGCAGCATGGACTGACTGCCTGCAAACGGTAGCTCGAATAGATTGTATGCAGAAGATAGAAGATCGGAAGAAATGGCGCGCATTGAGAGAGGTATGGGCAGTGCACTACGATAGGCTAATTAATTGATTACTCTCAGCAAGAAAATCCTTTGTTTCTCTAAAAAATTCAGATGTCTCCATGAGATTCTAAAGAAGCATATTTAGTCTCATACTAATTATGCTTTTTTACAACCCAATAGAGACTCAGACTATTCCTTCTCAAACTGATACATTTATTTTCCTTGTTAACTGTTTCGAAAAAGTTGATTAGAGATTTAGTTATTCGAAATCGCTTTGCTACCAGCGTTAAGTTTTACATAGTAGCGTGCATTCGTTGTTAAGTGTTTCGAATTCGTAAACTTACGGGGACGTGTTATTTTCGAGGGTTTCTCCAGATTTCTCCAGGATCTCAGTATCATATCTGTTTTTTTTTGGATATGGGACCACTCTAGAAGTACCTATAGCCTACCCAGCAACGCAAGAAAAATAAAATTCCGTTCAAAATTGACTTTGATATTAAGTACAAAACATACATAAAAAGTATTAAAAGTCCCATCGAATTGATAACCTCCTCTTTTTTTGAAGTCGGTTATACATTTTTGTTAGTCACGTATCACACTTATTTATTTCTAATATCCTGTTTCCAGCCGGACGATGGTGACACCGGCGAGGACGTTCCTAAATCAGATGACACAAACAATATTGATATCGCCGAATCTGTGACGCTGTGGGAGGCGAGACCACGGCCTCCTAATAGTGCACAGGTAAATTCATAGCAATGGAAATTATATGTACCCTCGTTATTTTGCAAAAATCGGCGAGTAGAGTAGCCAGAGCTCACTGCTCAAAGCTTGCCCTGCTTTGTCTTTTACACTGACGGCACAGAAACTTTTGTGCTTACAGGCTTGGCAGCGCGAGTGTTACTCCCTTGGTGTTGCACACGTCCATAGGCCACGGTAACAATTTTCCATCAGGTGGGCCGTGTGTTTGTCTGCCAACCAAGTGGTATAAAAAAATCAAAACGCCCCCGCCCCACAACCTGGGTTTTTATGTAGGACTCGGACCGACTAAAAGTGTATGCCGCGTCATCTTGGGTCTCTCTGGTAAGACCCTTGCACTCTGGCTTACCTTGGGCCATCTAGTTTTAAGATACCCCCTTGGGTCTTGAAGCACGTGGTGTAACGCCAAAACGTCGGAGAGGGTGAAGGGGTGACAGGTGGCAGCATCTGTCACCCATAAGTACACCTATATTAACATTTTAAATTGTATTGTAACAACATTCAATGTCTTTATTTCCAGTATTACCAATTCACCGAATTTGCGATGTCATTGAACGAGCTCGAGCGTGACATGAAGGGCCAGCTATGTCCTACCGACAGTAGACTGAGGCCAGACGTCAGGCTCCTGGAACAAGGAGAGATCGATGCTGCAGCAGCTGAGAAGACCAGACTGGAGGAGAAGCAGCGCACTGCTAGAAAACTGCTGAAGAAGTCCCCTGAAGCTTGGCAGCCGAGGTAATGACAAAAAACTTATAAAATACTTTTTCCTAGATCACTTTGCGTCTGCCTTCTAATCCAACTGCGACGCGGCTGAACTTCGATATTTTAGGCTCAGGGAGCGATGATGACTGATGTAAGTTAATTCAATAAGTCAACTTCCTTGCTCTTGGCTATGTCTGAGTCATCTATGCCCCGTCAGGACTCGTATACCTAGTAATAAGTATTTGAACGATAAAAAGTAGCATTAACACCCACTTTTCGCCAATTATGAATCATGATTTTCGGTCACACGCAATAGGGGGCGAGCCATCGAGCGGGCACTTAGTTATCGGCTGTATGTTGTTTACTTTCGGATGGAGAATAGCCCTATACCTTAGTCGCCTTCTAACATACCCACAAGTAGAGATGGGGTGATCTTATTCTACTTCACCAGGAACCACACGGCAAAAATTAAAAAGTATTAATGAAAATACATTTGTACTTTTCTACAATATGTATTATTGAACCTGATCGTTTTCGCCTTACGGCAACCTCAAAGGTTTACAATGACAGTTAAAGCTTTTCCTAAACACTGTAACAATAAATTCCACCAAGTGCCATCAATCAACAATATAAATTAGTTTATAAAAAGTGTTTTCTTTTTCTAAATTCCAGGTGGTTCAGCCAAGGCACCAACCCCTACACGAAGCAAGAGGACTGGCTCTACAACGGCGGCTACTGGGACCGCAACTATCAACATTTGAAAGATGTAGAAATATTTTAACTCTTATCTATGTTTATTACTCAGGTCATATTCTATACGTACAAATATTGACTGTGTAGATCAAAATGTTATAAATACAGGACAGTACTAAACAGAAAGTATTTTTCAAATAATCCTAATAGAGCAGCTACTAGATTTTGTTAAGCTTTTGATTTAATACATCTAAGGCGCAACTTCGCATAAGACTAACTTTTGGTAAAAACCGTTATGACATGGTGGTAAAACGCGTTTTATCATTATGGCTGAACTTGTTGTGCTTTGATGGTAAAAGTGGTTATCATCAAGCCCCTTTTATACTTCCTTGTGCGTGGTATGTACCTATAGAGACGGAAATAATTTTGTAATACAAAATGATCCTTATTGTAATGGTCAAACAATGGCGGACCTTGAGGGTAAAATCAACTCATGGCCAGGTTCAGAACTTTCCAAACATACTTAATACCTCGATCGTCAGGCTGACTTCTTAGCCCTTAAACATTAAGATAACGAGTACCGATGCTTTGGTCTTGGTTAATTTTTGGGAGCAGTGTTTTGCAGTTCAGTTTTATAACGAAATCGTAATGATTATGAGTGCTTCAAGATCCTGCACTTATGTTCTAGCCATTATGATAATATAATGGCTAGATTATAGTGGTGGGGCATGATAATGATAATTATATAATAACTGTTTAGAATATTATATAACGGTGTTTGTAGTCAAAAAATGAATGTGGTAGCGGACCAGGTTAATGAAAGTATAAATTATGTCTAGTGAAAGATAAATATTTTCGTCGTGAGAAATACGTAGGGAGTATGAGTCTAATATTAAGTGTGAAAGATAATATTGTAATAAAAATAAGAAAGGAGAAATTGTGTATAATGGTTTTATGTTAGCTGGTCATAATAATTGTGCTCGGGGGGCGTTCAAATATTACGTAAGCAGATTTATTACAATTATTTTACCCCCCACCCCTTATCAGCAAAAGTAAGCAAAACTCTTACCCCCCACGCCCCATAAGCTTACGTAAACATTGGTACTAATACGCATATATATTTTCATGTTTGTTCTTTAGGGTAACGTAAGGATAATGCATCCTATATTATGTGTGGATAGGTGAATAACTGCTACTTACGTAATCATTATCTAGACCCCCCCCCCCCATCCCCATGTCATCAAAAATAGGCAATGCAAAGACTCACTTTAGTACTTACGAGTTACTTGAACGGTCCCATCGCTACCTTGACGCGCTTATGAACCATCGTGTTGGGAGCCGCGATCCAGAGGGAGAGAGATGGAGCTATATAGGGTGTAAAGCTCCGTCTCTACCTCAATAAGAATTGAGGTTGTGTTGCTTGGCGCTTATAGCATATCATGGTAGGCCCAAAATTAATCTTTTCTCAAGCTTTTCTCTATATAATATATTGATTTGGGTTTGCACAATTTTCTCTAATTTTTGTGTTCGTAATGGCAGAATCTAATCATTAAATTTGGTTAACGAAAGCATACCAGCATCAATAGCATTAGATGTGATTAATTGTCAGTTTTGAATTGAAGAATTGAAGTTGAGACTCGTAGAAAATTTAAAATGGTTTTATTTTTATAACACAGTACCTAATTGCACACATAGACATACTTAGACTTCTTTAGTTATAAGCTATTTATAAATATATATAACATACATTGATTTTGTTAAATTCTATAATTCAATGAATTAATTGGTTTGAAATTAAATAAGTGTAAGACTAATATTTTATATTTACAATGGTGTATATTTGTATTAGTGTATTATTTTATTTTATTTTGATTATTATTTTGACATTTAATTACAATTTTGATGTACTTTATTATTTAAAAATTTACAGAATAAGTAATTTATTCATACATTTTATAAAAATTATCAAGCCTTTTATTTTTTTATGTAAGTTTCTTCTGCGTTATGAAAAAAAATACTATAATAATTTACACCTAAATATAAAACATGTATTTGACAAGTTGCAATATGTCTTAGGCTACAGTGTGAACGCAAATGTGTTTTATACTTGTTTACAACTTGTTGTCTATACATACTATGTGAACGAAAAAGTATCTGAGATACATGTATTGTGTTTTGTTTAGTCTTCTATAAGTCTTCAACAAGATTTGTATCAAACAAGTTTACAACTTGTTTTGCAACTTGTTTCGTGGTGAAAACGAAGGGTAATATGGGCATGTATTATATCAAACCTACTTATAATACTTTACTGATAGTTGCTTCTCAATGTTTTGAAACAAAGTAAAGTCAATTATTATTGGTAAAATGCGCTGCATGATCGCGTCAAAGAGATGTTGTGTCAGAAAAAGCTATATTTTATTCAAACGTTCTGTATTGTTTTAATTAGGATAGCTTAATATATCCTCAAACTATTCATTTATTTTACATCACGTTAGCTGTGTATTTTAAAAAATATTAATAGAAAACCAAATGTAATACTTAAAAAAAACTTATGTAATACATGTACAACAAATGTAATATAATATACCTCTCATTATATGTCAAAATGTTTAAATGTGTAATTTCAATAATTTGTAACATTTACTTAACAACCGCGGTAGCCTAGTGGTTTGGGTAATGGACTGCTGAGACGAGGTCTCGGGTTCGATCCCAGATTTCACCATGGCACACACTAATGACTTTTCGATGCTTTTCGAAGTTATGTGTGTATTTATCGCAGGTTTATAAGTGCCCGGTTAATGGCAATAGGCTCGCCACCTATTACATTGGGACCTAAACATAAACTGGCGAAATGTGGGTGCTAGCACCTCTGCCTACCCCTTCGGGCATATAGGCGTGAGTTTATGTTATGTTATGTAACATTTACTGACACAACATGTAAATTATAGTAGGTTGGTATATATATTAAATATACCTTGTATATTGTAATTAAATAAATAAAATATATATTATAACAATCCAATATTGTTACAGCAAAATAACTATGTAAAGTAGCTCTATGTGAATGTGAAATATAGCGTGAAAATTTTATAAAATAACCTTCTAGCTACTGTTAAAGTTGATCGCCATAATAAATAATTTAAGCATGAAATGCTGTACAAAATAAATATAAAAATGATTCACGTTTATTTTGAAATAAACTTGATTATAACATTATGTATAATAAAATATAATATTTTAATATTTATAAAGTAGAATACTTGAATATTGATAAAATTTAATATTTGAGTATTAATAAAATATAATATTGTGGAATTGGACCACAAGTAAAAAAGAAATATAAAAAAATATATATAACAAAAAATGAAATTTATTAATAGTTAAGTCGTTTTATATAAAACGAAAACATAATCAGTGTTTGCTTAGTGTAGAAGTTATTAAATAGAAATGTGGTACTTGTAAGTATTCCTATCAGATGTGAAATTAACGTTGTTTATAAAGGCTCTTACTAATAAAAATATTACACAGGGTAATACACTCGTACAGCTGTCAAAATTTTGACATCACAGCCGTAAACTCTGTGTAATTTTTATTAATAAGGGACAAAATAACTAGCGATTTGTGGTCAATGTTAGTTGTACGAGGATTAACGGAGTTCCTCAAAAATAAGTTAACTATGTACCATTTCTGTTGTGCATTTCACTAACTAAACAATGTCTAAAAAATGAAACTTTAGAACTAACATTATCATTATATTGGATTAAACTCTAAAATTTGTAGGTTGGGCCGTTTTGTCATGATTAAACATAATAAGTTTAGCGAGTTATAACAGCAAAATCGCTACTGGCATCCACCCGGGGTCCGTTTTCTGGCTTTTAGTCTTCCAATTTGCACGGGCTATGAGGAGGAGGCAAGGCACTTCAATCACTTGGTTGATGTTATACCTACCAATGTACAAAACTCTAAATTAGACAAAAATCACAAAAAAGCAGTTCAGTCCCGTTAAAACGACGTAAATTACC
This sequence comes from Eilema griseolum, assembly GCA_963662185.1. Lineage (NCBI taxonomy): Eukaryota > Metazoa > Arthropoda > Insecta > Lepidoptera > Erebidae > Eilema > Eilema griseolum. Next base: position 5,090,281 of record OY759230.1, read on the forward strand.
GACGAGTAAAAATTCACATTAACCTGTATTTCTTTAAATTCTTAATTTCATCAGATGCCGCATTGAATGCAATTTCAAAATTGACATAAAATATTTCATAGATGGTTTAAATAGAGATGACCAACAGAATCAGCACCATTATAAAATTTTCAAAGGTGTAGTTTTTGTTAGTGAAAAAATGCGTCGTTGAAAAGGTTTTGAAGTACCTACGCCAAATATCTGTAGTAGAACTTATGTGTATGTAGCAAAAACTGTACATTTTAAATATGAATAATCAAATGTAAACTTGAAATATAGATTGAGAATAAAATTTGATATTGTTTTTCTAATTATATCCCTTCTGTTATCGTCCGAGTCTTAATCCCATTTACATCTACCACTATAGGATCCAATGTAACATTAACCCTTCACCCATCTGTTTACGTAATGAAAAATATACTTTTAATATTGAATAAAATGTGTTGCTGAACACATTGTATTCACTGAATAGGGCTGCCCAAAAAAATGGTAAAAAAATTGATTACTTATATAAAATGCTGAAACGCGATTTCTTTTCCTTGGTTGCTGTGTACATTCAGGTAACTAGATTTCATTGCGAATTCAGTAATATAGACATTTATATGAAAATCAGGTCATGAATAATGATAGATCGTCTTTGAAATCCGAAAATAAGTATGTCAGTGAAATTATAAAAAAATCACGTTTCTAAATTTTATATTATTAATTTTTTGACCATTTTTTGGCAACCCTTTTGGTATAAGTTTAGCAACACATTTCATTCGCTAATTTTTACTCTATTGCCTGAGGTTCGCTCTTCGATTTAGTTTGCTTTTATGAGATCAAGTACCGTTTGACCCTCCAACCCCAACAAAAAAACCTGCTCTAGGATCTCAACCTGAAGGCACAGAGATCTTAATATAGTTCCACACAACTTTTATAAGGTAGGTAGGTAATAAAAGCAATTAAAACATTTCTAGATTTTATTCTTTACCCTTCCATTAACACATATTAATATTCAAACAGTATCACAACCTTAGACTAAATTCATTAGTATTATTTATAAAATAGTATTTTAAAAAACTTTCACAAAACTATTTTTAAACAAAATACTTACATATTTTTTTTATCAAGGACGTAAATAATGATACTTATATAAATTTGTTAATATAATGCATTTGTTCTGTTCACTTTCCTTTTTTCTAGTATAAGTACAGCGTTAGACTAGTATATATTATATACTTTTGTATAAAAAAGAATAAAATATAATATTATTTGTAATTGCTATTATTTATGATAATATAATTATTGTGCAATAATAGAATTAAATAACATTATGGCGCTGATATATTATTTTTTATCTAGTATTCTCGATTTGTTGAAATGGCACTTATTAAGTATTTAAAATTGATTCAATTCCTCATAGGTAACCTAAAATGATTATAAATATTTATATCTCATATTTCATTTGTAAAAATAATATAAAAAAAAAAATCTTTTATTTTCTACCAAGTACAAATTTACAACTGCACTTCATGCTAACGAAAAAAGAATATTTAAAAATATTTAAATGAAATAAATAACCAGTATTTATATTGAATACATTAAATATTCTGTTACAAATTTACAATATTGCATTTCACGGTAACATTGACGATAGTATATTTAATATTAAATATTGCTAAATGTAACTGTATGAAATAAATAAACTGTATTTAAAATATATCTATGCAACACAATTACGTATTATATACTACATAGAAATAGTATATTTAGTAAATAAAGTTGAAAATATTACGGCAAGAATTCAACTTGAATATTATAAGTTCATTCATCATAACAGTTACTTTAGGCACGCCTATCACATTTAATTGCTATTGTCTGACTTTCAAAATTAAATTATGTACTGTCTTAATTTTTTTTTAACAACTACTACTACTTTAGGTGGCAGACAAGCACACGGCCCACCGGAAAGTGGTTACCGTGACCTATGAACGTGTGTAACAACAGTAGAGTCACATCCGTGCTGCCAACCCTGTAAGAACAGAGATTTTATGTGCCCTCAGTGCAGAACTCAAAATCAGGACAGGCCTTTGGTCTTCCCACTGACAGCACAAAAACTCTCCAGTGAGCTCTGGCTACCCTACTCACCACTGGGAACTCTACACGAGGTTATTATAGCCGTGGTATTCTGTAGGGTGGAGGTACTTCCCCAGTCGGACTGCTCAATTCGGACGGGAATACCGTCGTGTCCTACCTCCTCGATAAGATCTTAACTCAATAAACATTAATTCAGTACTTATTATTTATAATACATTTTCTATTATTATAATATTTTATATTATATTTTCAAAAATATATAAAAAAGAGAAAATGTATGAAATATATTCAGATCTATTTATTTACTACGATAAGTACCTATTAAATGTACAGTACGGTTTTTTATTAAGGATCTAGAGTAATAGAGCGATAATACGGTTAAGATTGACTACCTTCTATTTTAATCGTACATCGTACATCAGACTGGAAGCTTCATCGGTACATTTATAGAGTAGTTAAACCCGTTTGTATTTATAACTTCGGTTTTAACAACTCTTAAAATATGTCAAGCTGTTGAGGTGCTCTGTGTTAAAGAGAAAATGGATTTTAACCTGTTACTGTACTTTTTATTTACGTAACATATAAAAGCAGTAATAATAGATACGATATTGCCCAGACTACTTACTTATATATTAATTCGAAAAATTGACAAAAACTAGCATTTTAATTATAACCTAGATGTTCTGACATTTCTTAGCGCTTCAAAACTACGATTATTTAGCAAATTGCATGACAAATTATACATAATTTTGTATTAAGGATTTATTTCGACTTTAAATAAATTGATTAAAAAATTTGATTTGCAAATACAGCATGGATTTGACAGTGACAACTGGAGTTCCAGTGTGTACACCTCAGCTTCAGCTTCAGGACAACTTCAGCAAATTAGCACGATTTGACGCTATTAAAAGGACGGTGACGGTCTCCTTTAGTTCACGGAATTAGAGATTTTACAACACATAGTCATTAGGTTCAAATTACAACTGAAAAATCATAGAATATTTGTAAGTTCACCTGACTTTTATGAAATTGAAACGCCAATATTGGTGATGAACTATACCTACTATTTTAGGCAACCATTATCTTGTTCTCTTCTTTTTTATTGAGACCTTTTTTTAAAATTCCTGTACTACAGTGACGTTTGTTTTTTTTATATATCTAGGATTCATGTGCCTCGAGTCCTGAATCTAAGAAGTCCTTCAAATATAATGGCACCGATCTTGGGAAAACTCTGCAGATCTGAAAAAAATAGTATAATAATGATTAAAAATGCATAAACATTCTCGTCAAAGCTTACACATTAACGTCTTGAATGGATTCTCCTATTTTTCCTCATATTTTAATTCGCTTTTCTTGAGTTTTACGGGAGTAACTGCTATCTGACCTACCTACCTCTTTAATTCAATTCAAATAGTTTATTTGCTAGAATACGGTACAAAAGATATTACAAAATGCTTTGTTTCCTCACATTCTGTCATATTTCATTTCGATTACACTCGTAAATGTATTTTTATTTACTTTTTTATTAGTGTTAATTCACTTATTTTTGTAGCTGACTCCAGCGACACCTCAAGATCTGTGCAAAAGAGAATTCCGTTCTTTACAGGAACCCCGCGGCAATTTCATATGAATTACTTGGACACTAAATATACATATTTAGTGTCCAAGTAATTCAGCTGGTCAGAGTAATTCCACTAGAAAGGGACTTTTAAAAAAAAAAAATATACCTACACCCCTGCTTTCAATGCGTTCATCTTTACAGTTAATAGTAAAAGACTTCCTAATTATATTTCTAGGCTAGGTCTGTTGTGACTATTTCTGATATAGGAAAAGTTAGCATAGTTAATAACGATTGCATTAAAATTTTATTTATCATCAGGTAAGTATAGGCCACGTAGTTTCCGGCAGAGTAAAATTTGGACCACCCCATCTCTTCCCATGCGGTGTCGTATTCATTACCAGCTTCTTCCTACAGCCCCGGGTCCTTTAAGCGGGGCGTGAAAATGTCTATGATGAGGCCGTCAAGCTGAGTGTCACCATTGTCACATGGTATGTGTAAGTAATGGTGACCCTCTTTTCTGAGACTTTGCCTTCAGCTTACCATCAGGCAAGGCGAGGCCTAATTGACGTGTTCTATATTTTTTTTTAAAGTACTAGGCGACAAAGGGATAGGGCTGTTTTACATCAGACAGATATATATAGCCCAGACTCAGCCTCAGATGTATTGCTTGAGTCAACAATAGTGCCCGGAAGACGGCAATAGGCTCACCCCCCTATTACGTGGGTCCGAATTCGAGGATTGTTGAAAATTGGGTGTTAATTCACATCTGTCTAATCCTCCGGGGATGGAGGCGTGATTATATATTTGTAAGTATACCTACAAAATACACATCAGAGTACTTAAAAAGTCTGGTGCAACAGGTTGTACTACGCTCTAATAAATCTAGTTAATCTGGTTTCAAATAAGGATAAATGCTAACCGTGACCGATATGAAACAAGAGCGTAAGGCAAACCACCTGCCAACAATGTAACTGACACGTAATTTCAATTTAAGATAGGAGTAGTTGGCGCCATCAAGAAGAAGGGCGCATGGTGATAAGATTTTACTTTCCGAAATTGGTGTGAATTCGAGTTTTGAAGTGTACAATATTTTTCTAAAAAAAATTAACTGAATCCTAGAAAAATATCGCACCGAGAAGTAAAAAAATAATTGCAGATATACCTCAAAGAAATAAAAACGCGCGGAAGACTTTTGTTGATGACGGCCTAAGTAAATCGCCCTGAAGATTTTGGTGGGATCCATACAGCAAGATTAGACGATTTATTTGATTTAAAGTGAAGCACAGCCACAAAACAGTGTCTATATAAATTACAAACCGGTCTAACCACCTATTTAGAATAAGTATATTTTACTAATAAATATTTCTAAAAAAGCTAAAGATTCTCATAAATTAATCATATTTCGGAATATCTAAATGTTTATATAAGGTAAACCTTCTTGTAACTCAGGCAAATATTCGAACAGTATTGTGTCAATATTATTATTTCATTAAAGGACACAGATTTAAGCAACGCCTTCGAAAATAGTAGCACTCAGCGATTCCCCAGTCTGGGTTCTGCTTTTTACTGATATGTCGTCTTTTTTGGAAGCGACTTCCTCTGTCTTCCGAATCCAATGACGAAAGCTTGCATCAGAGCCTCTTCCGTTTTTAGCAGGTGCACAGACTTGCAGGTGAGATTGGCTTGGGCTCTGACCAAGGCCTTTGACACTGTGACGCCTGAGACAATGTGTGTGTGACAGTGTTTTCCTCCGAACTAGGAAGAGAGAATAGTCTGTCATTTGCTTCTATCCTTACCCTGTTCCTCTACAGTCATTAAACGTTTTACACAAGCTGGTTTCGAGAGCTTCTGACTTGCCCTGGTTCTCCAACCGGCCAACGTATTGTCACTTGTCTGGAGGCCCCAGACTAGTTACAATACGTTGGCCGACGTATTGACATTTACACGTATTTTGACCGATTAACCTAGAAAAGATTCGAAGGGTTCGAATCCGCGATCTTTCCCTTACAGGGGGAATACTCTGACCATCGAACCTTGCCTGAAGACATCCAAATTTTCCTATATATATCTCCTTCTTGCCTATATATATATATAAATATTATTTATTCATCAACATAATTAACGCAGTAACATCAACAATCATCCCAACTAAGAAAAAAAAACTGAAGACATGACAGCATGGTCATAGTACCTTAGCCGGTTCCGAAAGAAACAAATGAAAAATAAATCTATTCGCCGGGCCAACAAAATGACACTTGTCTAGGCCTCCCCCTAGACAAGTGTCATTTCGTCCTGATCTGCCTATCATATTCCATTATCAGGCAAAGTGATATTACCATATTAATGTAATAAAGCGAGCTCGGGATGGTGACCTCGAAGTAGTTCCTCCTCACGGCGTCCACAATGTTGTCGGCGGCCTCTTCAGGAGTTAAGATCTTCATCAGTGAGGGGAATTTGATTCTCGGATTCTTGCAAAGGCCAGTGTCCACGATATAGGGACAGATCGTTGTGAATTTTATCTGGAATAGAAAAAAGGCTAATTAGTAAATGATGCCAATATTCGGTTTGGTTCAGGCGGGATTTGAATCCGTGATCTTTCCCTTACAAGGGGAACGTTCTGACCACTAAGCCACAGAACCTTCGCCCAAAACCATCCAAATTCTTCTATACGTCCGTCTTACGGTCTTACCGATAATTATTTTTCTTTATCTTAATTGATTTGAACAGTTAGCATACTAAATGCTTTAAATTTCATTCAAGATGCCAATATTGTTTTATTAAAATCACACATATTATCTAATACTAGCTGACCCACCCCAGCTTCGCCCGGGGTATATTTTGAAGCTTCATATCCTTTTGAGCCCGTATGTTTTAGTCTTCAAAAATGTATGAACAATTGCCGAATTTTTTAACATTTATTATCAATGCTCCGCTCCCATAAGTAGTAGCGTGATGATATATAGCCTAAAACCTTCCTCGATAAATGGACTACCCAACACTGTGAGAATCATTCAAATCGGACCAGTATTTGCAGAGATTAGCGCGTTCAAACAAACAAACAAACAAACTCTGCAGCTTTATAATATTAGTATAGATAACTCTGCGGGGTTGCGAAGGAAATGCCTTATTGAACTACCTTACACCCCGGCATTTGAGAACCGAGACGGCGTGTGGTTTTAGTCGGTTCATATCCGAAATAACCACCCCACTTCACTGTCTGGCATGGGAGTGGGACGTTTATTTGGAGATTGCCCTAGATATTTTTCGTGGATATTACTAACCGAAGGGATAATACAACCTTCAAAGAGGTAATTTTTAATTTATTTTTATTCTGTGAATCACTGGTTAAATAATTATAACTCACATAAAATATGCTAGTATTTGGTTATTTTTGGACAAACGTAAATTATAATGGCATGTCTACTGCCTAATTACAGGCAAGTTAAACTAAATTTGTTGCTTCTGACAATTTGCAACAGAAATTTCTAACTAAAATTTACCTGGCCTGGGAATTGCACCTAGAGTCGGCCCCACAAATTACATATTAAGTTTTTGAATGTGTTATCACCAATATAAAAACTAAGGAAAATCCTATAGATAAATGATTTCAAAATGAACAGTCAGCTTGCAGAACGATCACATAATCATGATAGAGTAGGTAGCTGTTATAATTGCACTATTCTTGGTAACGTTTAAATCCTAAGACTTGAGGAAATAATGCTTTAATCAATGTTTTCGCTACTACCGACTTATGTTAGAGGTCAAACTCGAACTAGATTCAAAAACTCAATTCGTTTGATTTGGATTGAAAAAGTGAATGCACAGACGGGGCTAGAACCCGCCACCAGTCTCATACAGGAATGCTTTGATCACTGAGCTAATGGTTCAAAAAACGTGACTCAGTAGCTCAGTGATCAGAAGGAATCCCTTGTAAGAGTATCTTCACGGGTGCAACTCCCGTCTGAGTATTATTTTTTTCAATCTAAAACGATTTGAATAATAAGCCAGTATACGAGTTACTTTAAATGTCATTCAATGTATTCGTTTAGGTTGAGTTAAGTTGAAAAAATATCTAAGTTAGCCGTGGTCGTATGCCACTTAGTCTCATCAATATAATGAAAGGAAAAGTGGCATACGACCACGTCTATCCTAGATATTTAAGTTTTAAACTTATTTTTTTATTTATCGGAGCAAGCAAAAGGTATGTTTTATACATATTTGAAATGTGCTAATTAAGCCCTTTCATTTGATACCGAACAAACGACATATTTATCTCAAATTTATTTTATAACACAGTACTTTTCGGTTTTTTTTACGTTCGCATAACCCCCACGGATACCCCCCACCGGAGCCGGTGGAAGAGGTTATGTCGGACTCGAACCGATCAAAACGCACGCCGCCTGTGGGTCGTTTTTGGTTGCTGAAGGTGAGTTTGACACGCATAACCCTCGCACCCCGGCCGACCCAGGGCCATCTCTCACGATCTGGCCCTCTCCTCGGGTAGTATTTTTCGATTGGCGCGCAAGGTAAACAATCATAACTAAATTTCATTATTGATTTGTTTAACGCCTTTGTCTTTGTAGTATGTATCTTAAGTGTCTAGCTAGAATAAATATATTATCTATCTTTCTTTCTTTCAAACTCCATGAATTCTTGAAAAAATCTTAGAGGTATTACTTACACCACTGTAGTCTTTCTTATCCTCCCTGAGTTCCTCATGCAGCGCTTCCATAAGTCCTCTGACTGCGAATTTGGTGGCGCAGTACGGCACCAGATTCCGAAGACCAACAATACCAGCCATGGACGACATGGCGACGATGTGGCCGTGATTCTTCTCCATCATTGATGGCAGGAAGGCTTGGAGAAGCTGGAAAAGGAGAAATTGAAAAAATGAAATTTTTTGAAGGGCTATTGTTTCTGCGTACCTCAGGCGTGCGTGAGTAATGTATGTATGTATGAATGTAAATTTTGTAGCTTCGTGATATTAGTAGAACAAGGAGATGGTACAGTCAACTACAAAAGTGGTTTACCACTTGAATATTCACAAAGCTTTTTTTTATACCACTTAGGTGGCAGACAAGCACACGGCCCACCTGATGGGAAGTGGTTGCCGTGGCCTATGGACGTATGCAACACCAGGTGCGTCACACTCGCGCTGCCGACCATTAAGAAACCTTCTGAAACCCCTCTTGAAGGTTGCCCTCATTTTTAAAAAACTATGTTATAATTGAATGAAATTTTAAAGCATTTAGTATGCTAACTATTCAAATTGATTAAGATATAGAAAAAAAAGAATCGGTTCAGGCGGGATGAATCGGTTGACTTAACCGTCGCCGTAAAACGGATACATGTATAAATTAATTTGGATGTTTTTGGGCGAAGGTTCTGTGGCTTAGTGGTCAGAGTGTTACCCTGTAAGCGAAAGATCGCAGGTTTGAATCCCGCCTGAACCGATTAAATTTTTTCTTTATTATTATGTTATAATTTATTAAAATGTGTTAAGAAATTTTAAGGGCAGATAACTTTCTTTTTTTTTCATTTTTAACGCGATTTATTTAATGTTTTGTATTATTTACACTGATTCCGACTGTTTGTCGTGGGACAATATAACACCAAATATGCCGTAAGGAATACGTTAAATTTTTTTTTATTTCAATTAGAGATATTTGCGCAAACTTCCGTTACCGCATTTTTTGTGCTGTTGTGTTGGTATGACATAGGTACTTAACAATAAATATTTTTATGAGATAATGGGCTGAGTAAGGAATACGCATTTGGTATGATTTAAGAAAGGTATGAGTCTTAGAGGATGAATAGGGTATAATATAACTCATATGTATAGATATATATTTTGACGGCCTCTGTGGCGTAGCGGTAGAACGTCTGTCTGTTACTCAGAGTGTGCGGTTTCTATTCCCAATCAGTGCAAATATTTGTATGCATGAATATGTATTTTACATTGATCTGGGTATTTCTTTATATAATATGTACCTATGTGTTTGCAAAAAAACGTATCTAAGTACGTTTATCCGCATGAAGCGGGGCGTGAAAAAGCATTATGATGAGGCCGTCAAGCTGAGTGTCACCATTGTCACACGGTATGTGTAATGGTGACCCTCTTTTCTGGGATTTTGCCTTCAGCTTACCATCAGGCAAGGCGAAGTCCAATTGACGTGTCCTATATAAAAAAAAAGATAGTTAAGCTATGTTTACCATAGGTATAGAAAGCGTTGTGTAGAATGTTATAGATTTTTTTTAACTAACCCATAAATGAGCAACGATATTCAGCTCGAACAATGAACGAATCTCTTTCTCTGAAGTATTTAGGAGCGCCTTGCAGGGCATGATGCCGGCGTTGTTGATCAGCATAGTGACGTCACCCACTTCTTGGCGGATCTTCTCGGCAAGCGCGTTGATGGCTTCGCGGTTTGTGACGTCACACCTGTTGATTTGAAAATGGAAGACTAGTTATAAATTTTGAATTTAGAAATAACATTGCTGTTGTCATGGACCTTATTTTTTATACCACTTAGGTGGCAGATAATCACACGACCCACCTGATGGGAAGTGTTACCGTCGCCTGTGGACGTGTGGAACACCAGAGGCGTCACATTCACGCTGCCGACCCTGATGAAATCTCCTAATGCCCCTATTGAAGAACCCCATATTGTAGGGGCATGGGAAACCGCAGCACGGTTCATTACACAGCTTGAGTGTGCGTGGGATAAAGTTTCTTTCACAGTGCAATCTCATGTTGCAATATGTGAGGATGAATTCCCTGCCTACGGCGAGCGGTGCGATGAGAGAATGTAGCTGTGGGCATCATGTCAAACAATTCATCTGAGCATAGGTAGGAGCATTGTATAGGTAGTAGAACACACACGTGGTCCTATAAAAATACTGATGGACTGCCGCAGAACATCGACTGCAGCCAAAAACTACGAGAATTTTCTGTAATTACGTTTGTAGCACTGGTTGCATAGTAACGTTGTTTATGAAGAATAAAATTTTCACTGTAAAATATACATACATACATACATATAATCAGAGGGTTAGGCAGAGGTGAATTAACACCCACATTTCACCATCATTGTCTTCGACTACCGAAGGTGAGGTTAACAGGCATATCCTTCGCACCCCGGCCGACCCAGAGCCACCTGTGCTGACACCCTAGCGCCTTCACATCTACCAGGAACTGCAGACTGCGCCTATACTGCTGCTGCGTCGGCAGAGACCCTCAAACGGCGCAAATATAGCAATATAAGTGGTAATTACATATATGAGCCGTTTGGAGTCACAGACAGACAAGACTTCCTTCACATTTATTATGATTATTTTTTTCATTTTTTCATTTGTGTGTGATGTTTTTGTGTGATGAAATTAGGATGTATCTAACAATCTTTATGAATAATGACTGCATTATTTTCATACATTGCAGTCTACCTTGAACAATAAAATACTTCTCACATATTAAAAGTAGGTAGATACCCACTTATCTCCCAAACAGGTACTTGTTTATTTAAATATATACATACATACCTACATATAATCACGCCTTTATCCCCGGAGGGTTAGGCAGAGGCGAATTAACACCCACACCTCACCAATCACTGTACTCGGTCCCACGTAATAGGGGGTGAGTCTATTGCCGTATTCCGGGCGCTATTGTTGACTCGAGCCATGCATCTGAGGCTAAGTCAGTACATATCTGTCTGATGTTAAACAGCCCTATCCCTCAATCTCCTTGTACGGCACCGCAAGGGAAGAGATAGGATGGTTCAAATTCTACTCTGCCGGGATCTAATATTTTATTATATTAATTCTTTTTTTATTATTATGTATTACGACTAGTATGTATTGTAGGTACATCTTGTTATTAAATAGGTAGGAACATTATGCGAACCTAAAAAAAATATTAATGTTTTGCACCAGGAAATAACGCAACAACTGTTTAGTTACTTACGTTATGCCAAAAAAAAACAAATTTTGTACTGTTGTTTAATCCCCCACATCATGCATACACAACATTGTGTCATTAAAAAATCGTAAACTAATATTAGGGTACACTTAAGTCACCATTATGCTCAAGTTTCCGTATTTACGAACATTCTTGAATTTTAATCGCATGACCTTTGAAAAGCTTTATGATGTCAAGGATATCACTATATCAGGAAAACCATAAGTCTAATTTACATCATGACAAGATCAGTAGTTCAAAAATAAATAACACTAACATAAACTCACGCCTATATCCCCGAAGGGGTAGGTACAGGTGCTAGCACCCACATTTCGCCAGCTTATGTTTAGATCCCAATGTAATAGGTGGCGAGCCTATTGCCATTAGCCGGGCACTTATAAACCTGCGATAAATACACACATAACTTCGAAAAGCATCGAAAAGACATTGATGTGTACCATGGTAAAACCTGGGATAGGAAACCGAGACCTCGTCTCAGCAGTCCATTACCCATACCACTAGGCCTCATGAGCTCTGTACAATACACCTTGTTTCTAGTTTATTTGCTAACTACACCAAATCTTTTGCTTTTATTATATCACTTCCATCCCAAGGTTGCCAGGAAGAAATCACTTCCAGCGATATTATACATTAAACTGTATGCATGCTACCTACAAGTTCTACTGTAATCTTTTGGTGTACTATAAAGAATTATCTATCTATCTACTAAATCATGAGTCTCGACATGAAGCTAGTATTAACAGTGTATTTTAGAACTTGAGTAGAGATTTTGTGAACTTCAATCACCAGAGCGATCTTAAAATCTCCACTTATTTTTTTTTTGTTCAACAGTTCAAGATCAAGAAAACCAATTCTCTTCAGACTTCGGTATCGATCTAACCTCAATCTCACAAATGTCAAACTAATTTTAAGGAAGATACAATTTTAAGGAAGATATAATTTTAAGGAAGACTATTAGATCTTAATCGTTTCTGAAATTAAACTGAAATTTGAGCAGACTTTTACGACTGAGCACAATTTCTAGAATACGGACCAGAAAATGGCGGCGAGCCCCTACCAATTCGCACTTGCGATACTTTTTATTGAGATAAGCTTTTGGTTTCCAGTTACAATTTGTTTTCTAATTTAAATTTAAATTCCCTTACGAGTACAATAGGTACGAGTACCCAAGAACTTCAGTGACATACAAACGGGAATACCTATATTTCACAGTAGTGCAACAATATAATATAGAGGGTTTGCAACCCTTAAGTCTTCTCTACTAATGTCCTACTCTTTCACAAATCGTTCGACCGCATTTGTAGAGCCCTATAGACCTTCTTTAAAATATAGCAAACTAAACCCTTTGCATACTCACTCATATCTATGAGCTTTGCCCTTATTGTTCTTTATGAGGTCCACGGTCTCCTGGTTGCCAGTAGGGTTGATGTCCACGCACACGATGACTCCGCCCAGCCTGCCGAACCGCAGCGCCGTCTCACGACCCATGCCGTGCCCTGCTCCAGTTATCTAAAGCAATAAATTATGTTACTGTAATTTATATTCACTAGTTTCGCAAGGAAAAAATTCTGAGACTTTGCGGCGAAGTCTAATTGACGTGTCCTATATAAAAAATATAATAAAATCGTAGCACAATATCATTTTGTGCCCATTGCGGTGGAGACTATGGGCAGTTGGGGGTCGGACACGAAGAAGTTGATCGCGGAAATTGGCCGCCGTATCCACGACCAAGGCGGTGACTTCCGATCCGGCTCGTTCCTGGGGCAAAGGTTGGCTATTGCGATTCAGCGGGGCAACGCGGCCAGCATCATGGACACCTTTGCGCCGGGAACGATGCGGAGTGGGTTGTTTGACGCGACATGATCGCGAGTTTGTTTCGTGTATTTATGTTTTAATAATTTTGTATGTGATAAATAAAATCGTAATAAATTATATTAATATTATAAAGCTGAAGAGTTTGATTTTGGTTTACTGATTGTAATAGAATCAATTTTCGAAAATTAGCAATAACAATTAGTTTTCAGAAAAATCTAGCATACGCTGTTTTGAAATATGTCGATTTGGCCCTCAACTCAATTAAAACAAAACCAATGTCACACCACAGGCACAGTAAAAATGGCATTAAATTTTATACTTTATTTATTTAGATGCTTTTACATGAAATTTTAGTTTCAGAACACACAGCGGGGCAAAATCCCTCCGACTTAGCCTCGCTGTGTGTGTTCTACCGCCCATACAATGGTTACTGCTCAGATTAATTGTTTGATATGATGCCCACAGCTACATTCTATCATCGTACCGCTCGCCATAGGCAAGAAATTCATCCTCACACAATCCGACCTGAGACGGTGCGCACTGTGCGGTATGAAAGGCTTTAGAAGGTTTTTTCAGGGTTAGCAGCACGAGTGTAACTCTTCTGGTGTTGCATACGTCCACGGTAAACACTTTCCATTCGGTGGGTCGTGTGCTTGTCCTGCCACCTAAGTAGTATAAAAACATGTACGCTTAAATATCAAAATTAAATGAATAGAGTTTCATTACACTTTAACATTCACTCTGCAAAAAACTTTTTAATTTTGGCCTTTAAAGATATTGCCAAAGTCTAAAATTAATATGATTTTTTAGCAGTATCCGTGGTATGACCGTGGTTTTGCTTTAGCAGAACCCTGAACAAAGACCCTCAACAAAGAATCGAACGAAACATAAAATCATACATCACTACGCATTTTTCACGATACCAGCCAGTAAACGGTCTAGACTTTACTGTTCTTTCGCGAGAATGCTCGTCAAAACGCTCGATATAATGCTCGCGAAAACGCTCTCGTATAATTTTCTGAGTGAATGCTCAAGTTTATCAGCGTAATGTATCTATACATTTGTCAGGAATTCCTGCATATTTTGTGTTTAACATGTCAACCAAACTAACAAATCCTAGCCATTAATAAAATATGTTCAAACACTGATGCTGCTCAGTATATTGATGATTTTTAATTAGAAATGACGTAGCAAGGACAGAGTTAATTGTCCATAAATTGTTCGCTGTAACGACTTGTGTGACATTTAAAGACATGTTATTTTTTTTTTATACCACTTAGGTGGCAGACATTCACACGGCCCACCTGATGGGAAGTGGTTACCGTGGCATAAGGACGTATGCAACACCAAGAGAGTCACACTCGCGCTGCCAACCCTGTAAGCATTGAGAGTCACTGTGCCGTCAGTGTAAAAGACAAAGCAGGACAAGCTTTTGGTCTTCCCACTGACAGCATGAAAACTCTCCAGTGAGCTCTGGCTACCCTACTCACCGCCGGGAACACAACACGAGGTTATAATTGCCGCGGTATTCTGTAGGGCAGAGGTATTTCCTCAGTCAGACTGCTCAATTGGACGGAAATACCGCCATGTCATACCTCCTTTGAAAATACAATTAAAATCAGTAATACAGTTTGATTTAATCTTAAAATCTTGGTATTAAGATCATTTTGAGACTTTGTAGTCAAGATCGTTCTGACGCTGACTATACTATCTGGAGCCAACGTAAGTATAGCCTGTAAGGAAAGCTTCAGAGTCTCTATAGTCAATGAGCAGAAATAACGGATTGCTGGTGAAGTTGACTTGGCTCCCAAGATCTCGGTGTGCTCACATACATTCAAGAAGACACATCTAGGAATAAAACGCAAAATAAGCTAATAGCCGCGTAGTTTCCGGCAGATTAGAATTTGAACCACCCCATCTTTTCCCATGCGGTGTCGTACAAGGGATAGAGCTGTCTACAATCAGACAGATATATACAGCCCAGACTCAGCCTCAGATGCATGGCTCGCGGCAACAATAGCGCCCGGAAAACGGCAATAGGCTCACCCCCCATTACGTGGAACCGAATACAATGATGGTGAAATGTATATGGTACCCCTGATGAACCGGCAGGCCATCTTCTGCTGCGGATCGCGCAACAGGAGCATATGCCTGTCCTTCAGGATGTCCGTCCAAAACTACCGACGCTTGTTATATCGGGAGAATGGTACTTATCAGTATTCCACAGAATGGAACCGCAGGCAACAGTGAGAATAAATAAAACGGCTAAATGTACCCGTGCGACCTCAAAATTTGGAGCACATCTATTAAATGTGGCATGTATTATTGTGCCGTGACTTGAATATCCACATCTATTCATGTGAATATTCGAGGCACGTATTCCATATCGATACTTAGTACAACATCTCGATAACTAGATCTAAGTACAGATTGTATTCTAGATGATAATTCTAATGGCATTAACAATTGCAGGTCTACTACATTTTAAAGCATGAACTCTTAAAAGGTCAATAATTAAAGGACTGTCATTTTCCCTTCTCCATAAATGACTTTTGAACCCCATTTAAATGTATACGATGGACATTTTCAGTTTATATTATGACAGCTATTCAATTATTGACCTGGTTTTAAGAGTTCATGATACGGCCTCAGAGCGTTGTTCTGGAATATGGGCCGGAGACTTGTTTATAGATTTTTTGTTTGTTTGAAGGCGCTTATCTCAGGAACTACTCTTTCGAATTGAAATAGTCTTTTTGTATTGAATAGTCCGTTTATCGACGAAGGTTATAGGCTATATATTTTCACGCTACTACTTAAGGGAGCGAAGCAGTGCTCATAAATGTTAACAAATCGGGCACATTTCCATACATTATTTGAAGACTAAAAATTGCGAGCTTATAGGGGTGATATAAAGATTTCAAATAATGCAACGGGCGAAGCTGCAGCAGCTCAGGTAATAACTAATAAAACTTACAAGAATGATCTCCCCGCTGACGCTTTTGGGCTCTGGCGGGACGAAGAACTGGTATAAGCAGTGCAGCCAGGTCACCGTCATCTTGACGTATAGCACCAAGATCTCCAGGGCGATGGCTACACCATTGTAAACCTTCATCGCTATGCCTTGCTCGTCGGTCCTGGGAACAAACATAGGAACTTCATTAGGTGATCACAAATAGGGCGTACGGGAATCCAATAAGACAGGACAAGCCGCGACTTGGCGCCGTTGTATGCTCGCAACAAAGAGGTACCTGTGTAATTTTGTAGGTAATTAAAACGACGGCTTTCTTCTAGATCAAAGGAGTGTAACTTTTATATGTACTGCTATTATTTATTCCATGCCGAGGGTACGGGTAATGAGGTCTTTTTTTTATAAAAAATACAATTTGATGATAGAATGTAGTTACGGGCATCATGTCAAACAATTCATCTGAGCACAAACCATTGTATATATACATAGAGATGTATTTTCATTCCCTTTCACCCCTTTACAACTTTATTCGAATTTCTGGAATACCATAAAAGTACTTTGATCAGTTTTTACCTAACTAAAGTGAAGCAAAAGCAGGGTTATGATTTTGACAGGCTAAGTTTGTATGTAGGTTCATCTGTTCCTCATAGCTCCTCAACAACTTATTAGAACTGGACAAATGAGGTATCGTAAGAAGCATCTTAGTCGTCCGCTGGTTAACAGGGGGAACGCTCTGAACACTAAGTCTTCGCCTGAAATCATTCAAATTCTTCTATACATAGGTATATTCGTCTTACGGCGACGCAGGTGGGAGTCATCTACCGATATTCGTACGAACTATCGGAACCAATGAATGATGTTGCAATTTTAAAGCTGTCACCGTAAGACGGATATATGTATAGAAGAGGATAGTTTTAGGCGAAGGTTCGGCCTCTTAGTAGTCAGAGCGTTCACCCTGAAAGGGAAAGATCTCGGGTTTGAATCCCGCCTGGACCGATTACATTTTTTCTATCTTAATCAATTTGAACAGTTAACATACTAAATGCTTAAAAAATTCATTTAACTAGGCAATTTAGTCGGGGTTTTAACACTGTCAGGCGCGTGCAAAGAATAAAAAATTGAATTTGAATTATTGAAGAATTGGCTAAAATTATTAGGGTAATATTTGTAACAAAAAAATAGAAGATTCTCAAAAAGGCAGATAATTTTGGTGCCGTCTCGTTCCCGTCAGCTACCGTAGAAGTTTATACGGAAGAAAAATCGTTGAAAAGAAAAATCTATTGGAATATGAATAAATAGACAGGTTTAGCTAATCACAGTACTTATAATATGAATTAATACAGAGCACAAATTTATGTAGGACCGAATGATACCGCCATTACCTGTAGTAGCACCTCACGTACACATACATGCATATGTCGGTACACAGCCTGCTCACGAACATCGTTATTTCTAACAAAATCGTGTTAACAAAAAGGTACTAAAACGCTAGTGACGGCCCCGTGGCGGCCGTGACACTACCCAATGACACCATTGGTAGTATCAAGGGTATTATTTTATCCCCATGACACCACTAGTATTGCCGAGGATACAAATCGCATTCGCTTTTTATTGCGTTGTTTTAAATAATGACTGCCCGGGATTTCCGCGTCAGTAATGTACACTGTTTTTCTGTTTATGCAGAAACATGATTACTGGCTAATTATGGCATAACAATGGATAAATGTGAAGGTTTTTGTACTGTGTTTGCTACTATCTATATTTTTTATCACAACAATTTTTAACAAACATAAATTATTTATTTACGTACTCTTGTTGAAAGTGATTCAGATTTTATCATGTTGCGATCCGAATATTGATTATTCTGTTGTAATTTTGTTTATTTCATGATGTTTTAGAAGCAACATATACATATAATCACGCCTTTATCCCCGGAGGGTTAGGCAGAGGTGAATTAACACCCACATTTCACCAATAATTGTATTAGGTCCCACGTAATAGAGATTGCCGTCTTCCGGGCACGAAGTAGTTGGGGCAACTTTCTTACCCAACTGCGCTGCGAAATAGGAGGAGTGTTGCTTATGGAAGCTCAATGTCGCTTGATCATAAATGTTTATAATATATTTTACATACATACATATAATCACGCCTTTATCCCCGGAGGGTTAGGCAGAGGTGAATTAACACCCACATTTCACCAAACATTAAATTCGGTTCCACGTAATAGCCCTCTATTACGTGGAACCTTATGCCGTATTCCGGGCACTATTGTTGACTCGAGGCATGCATCTGAGGCTGAGTCTGCGCTGTATACATCTGTCTGATGTTAAACAGCCCTTAGTCGCCTTGTACGACACCACATGGGAAGAGATGGGGTGGTCCAAATTCTAATCTGCCGGGAATATATATACACTTCTATTATTATTTTATTATGACAAAATATACCGCCGTGTGGTTCCCGGCAGAGTAGAATTTGGACCGAATTGTTGGTGATATTTCACCTCTGCCTAATCCTCCGGGGATAAAGGCGTGATTATATGTATGTATGTATGTATGTAAAATATATTATAAACATTTACGATCAAGCGACATTGAGCTTCCATACGCAACACTCCTCCTATTTCGCAGCGCAGTTGGGTAAGAGAGTTGCCCCAACTACTTCGCCGCTTATGCAAAACATATCTTGTTCATATGTCAATGTATGTATTGTTTGGACATAGTTTGTATGAGATGTATGTAAATTTGTCACCATAATAGGTACTTGGGTACTATAATATATGTATGTGTTAAATGGAATGTGTTGTTTACTTTCAATTATACTAACCAAATAACTACTAATAATACTCAAAATTGTGTACTATTGTATGCTTGTCTGGTAATTAAATGGTCGAATATTATTATAATTATTTTAAAACCGCGGTAGCCTAGTGGTATGGGTAATGGACCGCTGAGACGAGGTCTCGAGTTAGATCCCAGGTTTTACCATGACATACACCAATAACTTTTCGATGCTTTTCGAAGTTATTTGTGTATTTATCGCAGATTTATAAGTGTCTGGTTAATGGCAATAGGCTCATCACCTATTACATTGGGACCTGAACATAAACTGGTGAAATTTGGGTGTTAGCACCTCTACCTATCCCTTCGGGGCTATAGGCGTGAGTTTTTGTTATGTTATTTTAAAGCGAGAAGACACCGGTAGCTTAGTACATAAGGGCTCAGGTACATCAAAAGTTCCAGGCTAAATTCCTTACTATTCAGTAGAACAGATCAATAAATTTATAAATTCAGTAATTTTTCTCTTGTCTTTATTATGTTATTTTATAGTTTTCAGTTTATGAAGTCGGTTTTTTACATATAGATTTTTTTTAATTAAAATAAAAAGACAAAAGTATAAGCAGCGGTAGTTTATACCAAACTCTTGGAACTTAGGATCACGTAATTATTCAACTTAGATTAGATTTAAAAAAAAGATCATTGAAGTAGAAATTAGTTTACTTCAACTGTTTTTAAATTATTTTTAAAAGAAGTTTCTTCGACACCATCGCATTTTTTTCTTTCATCGCATTATTTTTAGGATAGCATCTGGAATGGTCGAGACTTGCTGAGCCGATGATTCTGCAGTACACAACCTGGCCTGACTTTGCTGAGATGCAGTAGCTCTTGCCTCTCGAAGTTCATCAGATTTCTATTATCGAAATGAGCTCTTTCTTTATGCATTTATACTGCTTTTAGTGGTTTGATCTATTCACACAACATTTAGGCTTTTTTATTAGGCGTGATTGACTATTATTGACATAACTATTTATTTATGAACCGATTTCAATAAAACACTAATGCTAAGTGAAGCCTACCACAATCAATTAGTGAAAACCACAATAAAATCGATTCAGCCGCTACTGAGATTAGCGTGCACAAACGCACAGATAAACAGATAATAATAATAAATATTCACAATAATGTAATACGCTGCTTTATTCAGGCATATGAATAAAAATAATAATAATACCTATGATAATGTGTCTAATTTTTTATGTCTAATTTATATAATGTTCTTATCTTATCTAATTTTGGTAAATTAATAATGGAAAATTTAGATAGATAGATAGATAGATAATTCTTTATTGTACACCAACAGATTTACAGTAGGACAAGTAGGTAGCATCCATACAGTTCATTGTACAATGGGCGGCCTTATCGCTTAAGCGATTTCTTCCAGGCAGCCTTGGGATGGACAGTAATGTTATGAAAACAAAAGATATGGTGTAGTTACCGACTAAACTTAAATAGATAGTGTATTAAAGCTTATTTCTTAGCTATTACCTACTGTGCACAACATAATAGGTAGTGGGGAATAAATCAGGGAGCTTCATCTGCCAACACGCTGTTATACAGTTCAGCAGAAGAAAAAATATTGTAACAATGCTTGTTTTCTGTAAATAAATTTTATTTCATTATTGCATTAAAGACCAAAAATTCCAACAAACGTTGTTTTGACTTCTATTACGTTTATAAAGACCCCCAATCAAAGTTTTTCTTGTATCCTTTCCATGTACAGACATCGATCGGTTACAGATTTATTATATGTATTGAAAGTTACGTATTTCATTTTCGTGAAGCTCTCGCAGTAAGCTTACATTTAAGTTTCAAGTAGATTAAAATCGCTTTTGTACTCAATAGGGTTAAAACTCACAACATCGTAATTTCCAAGACCAATGCCAAGAATGATCCCTGGCATAATAATATCCATTCATTGCCTTGTCCTCAGTTAAAACAATAAAAACTCACTTTCAAAAATAATTACCAAAAAGGCTTCTCAACTTGCCACATACAAACAGACAGTTGTTTTTAATTACCAGCTAAATAATGATTGTTGTTTAATTATCACTATCAAGTGTCATTGTATCACTGAGCCCTTGACTTACTCCGCGAGTGAGTACGAATGCTTGCCATTTGCCCGCGGTTTCGTCCACGTGAAATTCTGACGCTGTCTCTGCAAGTAATACCTTTGCTTGTGGCACTTTTGGTAAATATACTTCGTTCTCTCGATACGTTTACCATACGAGTACTATAGTTTTTCGTGCTAGGGGTACTGATGGCGCTTTCTGGAACTAGCTATATATATTAAATGAAATCACTTCCACTATTCCACAATATTTACTTTACCTTTACTTTTGCCTCATGGCATTTTCGACAGTCAGACGAAACTGGTGAGGTTTAAATCAACATTGTTGTATTAGTGACTTAATTATATGCCTAGACCAGTTCATGTTGCAACTAAATAATATAAAAAAGAATATAAAACTACATTCTTTTAAAAGTCCTCCAAGAGCGAAGTGAATTACCAAACTGTCTCCTGAACTAGATGATAGATCACTGTTATACCTCGCGACATATATTATATCTGGGATTCAAAATATACTCAAAATGCGCTCTGTACGCCTTTATGCCCTTTTAGGATAGCATGGAGTCCTACCGCGGTAATAAAGCTCAAAATCGCTAAACATAGACGCGTGCAAG
Source organism: Eilema griseolum (assembly GCA_963662185.1). NCBI lineage: Eukaryota > Metazoa > Arthropoda > Insecta > Lepidoptera > Erebidae > Eilema > Eilema griseolum. The sequence continues at coordinate 5,112,220 of OY759230.1, forward strand.
GACCTAGTTTGACTCACGACTTAAGTCCAAGATATGAGTCCCAAGATATACACTATGAAGAGCTATACACAATACTAGTATCTCGAATACTTGCTGCCGTGTCCACAGTTCGTATGCAACTGCAAGACGACAGAACTCTGGGGACTCTGAGGACTACGCAATAATATGACCAATATTTATCGTATAGCCCAAACAAGTCCATTGAACTTAGAAAATTTCTAAGTGGCTTGCCTTCGTGTATGTTCAATCGATTGCATAATTACTTGTACTCTGAAGAAATGTTTGGTTTCCTACCAGTTGCTGTTATTATAATCTAGTTTTTAATCTGTTTAGAAACAGATGTATTAACCATTCTCACCCTTGTGGAACGTCCGGGAATATAAACCATATATATACCAGCACGTCGTTCGGACGTGTAATGCGTAGGGATATATTCTACAACATTCTACACAACGCTATCTAGATCCACGGTAAGCATAGTTTATTTTAGCTTGTGTTATGAATCTAGAATACGGATAAACATACTTAAATACTTTTTTTTTGTAAATACATACATATTATACATAGAAACACCCAGATCAATGCAAATACCCATATTCATGCATACAAATATTTGCACTGAGCAGGGATCGAACCCGCGCCTCTTGCGTAGCAGTCGCGTTCACTACCGCTACGCCACAGAGAGAATATCATAAGGAAGGCACTAACTATGGAAGTGGATGGCTACAAGGGGAGAGGGAAACCTAAAATGAGGTGGATGGACTGTGTGAATGATGATATGGTTAAGAAGGGAGTGAATGTTGAGATGACTGCAACTAGAGATAATGGAAAAAGAACACAATGTTGCGACGACCCCGATAAGGGCAGAAGGATGATGATGATCGTTACCAGTAAGTCACTAGAGAAATGAGGTCTGGACGCGCGCGAATTGGATTTACATAATCTACGATTGGTGGACTTGAGCTCCTCCGCCACCTTAGCAACTCTATCCTCAACATACATTACATACATACGTATAATCACGCCTTTATCCCCATAGTATTAGGCAGAGGTGAGTTAAACCCATATTTTATCATCATGGTATTCGGTCCCGCGTAATAGGGGGAAACTATTGCCGTTTTCCGGGCACTATTGTTGCTTAGAGTCATAGATTTGAGGCTGATTCTTTGAGGCGGATTCTAGGCTGTATATATCTATCTGACCTTTAGTCGCCTTGTACGACAACGCATGGGAAGAGATGGAGTGGTCCAAATTCTACTCTGCCGGAAACCACGCAGCTATCTATCCTCTAAAGACACCCAAAAACCACGTACTACGCATTCAAACTACTCCTCATTTTGTCTACTCCTCGGTGCAGCGACAGTCTCCAATATAAACGATCGTCATCATCATAACAGCATGGAGTTTCGATTGCATCAGAGGCATTCGCCATGAAGTTAGACTACGGCCTTCCGGTTTTTCCTCCTCTACTTATCATGGTCTCAGACATCCGTGGCTGTCAACTTGTAAGTTGTTAAGCCAGCAGTTCTTGGGTCTACCCCTCGCTATACCGGGGTACCAACGTGACCCAAGAAGTGATATCTTACCATTGTAATAGAAAACATTGTAATGGTCTCATTTCTATGAATTAAAGGTTGGAAAACTATTTAGCTCTTGTTTAAAGAATTTTATTCTCATAAAGACATAAGTATTTACATCACTTACATGAGAACATACAATACAGTTATAGAATATAATTTTCGTTGTCACACTTAAACAGGTAAATCAGGTAGCTACACAAATACGATCAGTACACCGAGATAATGTGTCTGGCTAATTGTTTTTTAAAAACATCCAACTCATTACTTTAAACCTCCAAGGTAGATTTATATTAATACCCATATTTCACTGACTATGATTTTCGACCCTATGTAAAAAGGACCTCAAGCTTATTGCCATCAACCGGGCACATAATATAGCTAATTATTAATATATAAATGTATGTTATATTTATGTTTCACCGCGGAAACGGCAAAATAAACTAAATGCACGGAAAACTGATTCGAAATAAACTTTTTTATGTAGTATTTTAGTGTCTGGTCCAATTTAAATACCTATGGTACAATGTAAACGACTAGTCTGCTAAATTGAACCGGTAGCAGACCTTCACAAAAACTACATTTTATCTAACCTAACGTAGAGGCCAGACATTGTTATTTTGTCATATGATAATCAAGACATTAAACTTTGTTTTACATGTCTATTTATCTTTATAAGTCTTATTACAAACTAAATATCCGAGTCCAAGTCAAGGTTGGTACAATATAATCGACTCTCCCATATGGGATTTGACGTACATGACAGTCATCAGCGCATGTCATAAACGTCAAATCCCATACATTCCTCATCCTAATCAATTCAGATATGGAAAAAATTCGATCGGTTCAGGCGAGATTCGAACCCGCGATCTTTCCCTTACGGGGGAACGCTCTGACCACTACGCCACAGAACCTTCGCCCGTAACCATCTAAATTCTTCTATACATATATTCACCTTACGGCGACAGTGGGAGCCATCTACCGATATTCGTAAGAAATATCGGAACCAATGAATGATGTTGGAATAATTATTAAACATTGATTTTGATGTTATTTTTTAACTTTCGCGTGTGAATTCATAATTATACTAGGTATCGGGACTTCTCGCGAATTATATATTGGAACTTACTATTTCTGCGTTGCAGCACCCGTGGTCACGACTGGACCACATCCATCCGAACGCAACGCAACGCATCCGAAACGTCGGCGGAAATAGTAAGTTCCAAGATTTACCTAATTCGCGAGAAGTCAAGATACCTAGCATTATATTGATTTTTGATGACTCCGCTCAAACTATTGTATGAAAAATTAAAGAATTTAGTATCGATAGTATTGATTTGAATAGCATACTAAATGCTTTAAAATTTCATTTCTATTCTACAATACGCCGGCCAACGAATTGCCACTTGTCTCAGGAGGCTGTGGCTGTAAATTTACTGTCAGATGACTATCCTCATTAATTAGTCGATTTTAAAGTCAAAAATCATTTATTCTGCATAGACCATTAAATCGGAACTTACAAAACGCCAATATAAAAAGAAATATGAAAGACTAGCAAATGGACCACCGTTTCGAAACGCGGCCCTGACCTTACAAAACTCCGGAAAGAAACTCAGCGGGCATTTTTTTGATCGCTTCTACGACACCTTCGGGAAGAGGAGCCTTATGCGGACTTACGGGACAGGAACCAACATGGCTTAGTGAAGAGAATACTAGTTATTTCTAAATAAATAGCGTGTTATCACGATAGCTATTGCAACAGTCGGTTACACGCCTCTGTGCGTGTTCTGAAGTTCGAGGTCACTGCCTGACGCAACAAACCGGCGCGCGGCGGACATAATTAGAGTTGTGCCGTTTTTGCACTGCCATCGGTTTAACTTATTAGTGGCACTATACAAAATACAGGGTATAATTTATTCATAGTAATATATGCAATTACTTACAAAATCTATATTCACAAAACTATGCTAACTATACAACATATACAAATATAAAATAGAAAAAAAGGCAGACTACAATTTTAGGCATCAAAAAATTCTTCCCCATCGATTTCTAGGTACCGTACCCAAAAGGCAGCATTACCACTCTGAATGGCGATTGGCATCTTTGAGCGAGTTAAATGCCTGCCCTGTCACGGGAAGAATCCATTAATTGTTAATTTCTGATTGGAAAATGTTGACTAACCTGGAGGAAAAATAATTTAAATACTGGAGATAGTGAATTTTTAGAAAGATACAAAACTGCATTCGATGATTTTCGAAAATTCGCTTGTCATAATTGAACTGACTAAAATCCGAAAAAGTAACAACTTGTATTTTTATGGCGTTAATCGATAGAGGCAATCACAAGGATCTAATCTCTCTAACAAACCCCTTCCCTTTCTTCACGTGAGTAAGTAGCTGGGTATAATTGTTCACATACACACTTAGTGTTTACACCGTAGACAGCCGAGTTTGCACCGTTTTTGAGAACTTTGATGTTCCTGCATACTGTGTCGTTCTGCATATTGTGTCGTTTTTTTACCACTTATCTGGCAGACAAGCACATGGCCATCCTGATGGGAAATGTTTACGACGTATGCAACACCAGGGGCGTTACACTCGCGCTGCCGACCATGAAGATGCCTACCTCCTGATGCCCCTCTTGAAGAACCCATATTGTAGTGCTTGGGAGAACCGCAGCAGGGAGATAATTCCACAGCTTGAGTGTGCGTGGGATGAAGTCTCTTTCATACTACACAGTGCGCTCCGTCTCAGGTCGCAATGTGTGAGGACGAATTGCCTGCCTATGGCGAGCAGTGCCATAATAGAATGTTGCTGTGGCGATCATGTCAAACAATACATCTGAGCACAAACCATTGTGTAGGCGGCAGAACACACACAGCCAGACAAAGTTCCTCCTAAGGCTGAGAGGTTCTACATCGCCTGCGAGTTTGGAATTATCGATATGGCATTGATTAGATTTACAAATACATATTATTATTTATTTACTTAACAGTAACTTATTTTATTACACTTACTTCAAAGTTCAGTTACCCCAGTATGAATTTTTAATGTTATACCTAATTTTTCTTGCAAACATGCGGATTAGCATGGCCAATAGCATGTCATGTTATGCTTAGGTTTTACGTTAGTTACAAAGCCGGACTTTTTCAGTTCCATTTATTCAATAACTATTTAATTCGGTAATTATTTCACCCGAGGGGGCCATCTCGAAGCCTTATATCTCTCGTACCCAATCCAATCTGGGTACGAGAGATATTAAACTTCGAGAGGGCCCTCTCCTGGCCTAGTCCAAACCAGACTAAGACTATCTGTCTTAGATAATCTCTCATCTGAAAACCAAAGACAGCTAGAGGTTTTAGTCGGTTAAAATCTGAGATAATTATCCTAACCCCTACCCGGCGTCAGGGAGCATTCAAGAAAATTCCCACGCGAAAATATGGTATCTGTTACAATTTTGCGCATGAAACATGATTGCTACTACTTCATAGGTTGCGGGTTCGATTCCGTAGTGGAAACCGTGAAAACTTGTACGGGTATGTACGGTTAAACATTTATTCCGTATCTTTAATAACTTTTTTTTACGTGTGCAAAATACCCACGAATACCCAGGGTGACAGCCGCCACCGCCAGGGTGACAGGCGTCCCGTCAGCCTGAGCTCATGGGGGGCGAAGGTCATTCATCGACCTCAGACGCCCAAGTTGCCTTCGTACGCGGGCAGCTTGGCTTGCGATCCTCCGTCGCTCTCGCTGCCGCTCCCGCCCCGCCTCCTCCTTCACGAGCATTACTTGCTCGCAGAAGGAGGCGCCGGCCGCCCATATCTTTAATAACGAAACAAGTACATTCAATCATGAACTGTTGAATATTTTGCTCACATAGTACTATGAGATTAGTCAGAAATCATAACTCCATTGTGTACGGAACAAACGCTTATAACAAGGAACGTCGTGCAGCTATTACGAATACCAATAAGCTCTAGTACCACATAGCTACCCATAATTGTTTAGTAGTATAATAGTTTACTGTTTGATGGAGGTACGGACAGTATTCCCGTCCTAATTGAACAGTCCGACTGGGGAAGTACCTCCACCCTACAGAATACTGCGGCCATAATAACCTCGTGTTGTGTTCCTGGTAGTGAGTAGAGCAACCAGATCTCACTGGAGTGTTTTGTCCTGTCAGTAAGAAAAGACCAAAGCCATGTTTTCTGCACAGACGGCAAAGTAACTCTCTGTCCTTACAGGGTTGGCAGCACGAGTGTATCTGCCCTAGTATTGCACACACTTAAATTCAAATCATCAATAAATTAGCTTATTGCAGTCCACTGCTGGACACAGGCTCTCGCAATCGTACATTGTGGCATCTGTACATTGAGAGGGTATTTAGCCTACTGTTGCTACGCTCACCAGGCATGTTTGCAAAGATCTTGTCTCGAGTTTTCTTTCTCTTAGGTCATTCCAACCTCAGCAGAATATCGGCCAGAAGCAGCAACTCCTCCCCCCAATTGAGGAAGAAATTACCGCTTCTGTTGTCCAGGATGGACCGCGTGGCGGTTGTCTTCGTTGTGTATATGTTGCCATCGTCCGGTATTGTTAAGTAGGACAGTTAATTGAACACCTGGGCCGTTCATTCAATATGAATAACTGGTCAAGTCGTTGAGTTAGCGTTGAACTTGAGAACCAATTCTTGTAATAAAAATTGTTCAAATTTCAGACTCCTCTCATCTGAATCTCCCAAAAGTGAAACAAAATTTGGAGGATTGGAGGATTTTCTACATCGAGACAAAATTTTGAACTCGTTATTATTTTCAGAATTTTAGCCTTCTGATGACTAAATTTCTTGCCCGCTGAGTTTCTAGCCGGAGACTTCTCAGGCCGTGGCCGCGTTTCAAACCAGAGTGGCACAGTTGCTAAACTAGTCTTTAATATATTTGTTAAACTTTGACTACATTATGTCCCATAAGGACTCATTTTTTCTCGTGCGACACGGATCCCTAACAGCATATTACGTAACTTTTTGGAGCCACTCCTTTTATGACATAGATACTGGGTTGCTAAAGGTATGCAAATAAGATAATCATGCTCATATATATCATAAATCATGATGGTTTTAAAGATATTAGATTGCTACAATGCGTGGCGAAAGCGTGCGTCATGCGAGATTGCGTCTGCGCATATCATAGTGATTTCTTGACGTTGTTTTTGCGAGGAATGCTAAATGACCTTTTTGTGTGTATATTGTTCCTCAAATAGTATTGTAATTTTGGGTAGTCTCACTAAGGTATCAGGCTTGACCTAATCTTTTTACAAGAGGTAGGACATGAAGTATTTCCGTCTTAATTGAGCAGTCCAACTGGGGAAGTATCTCCACTCCACAGATTACCACGGCTATAATAACCTCGGTTTGTGTTCCCGGCAGTGAGTAGGGTAGCCAAAGCTCACTGGAAAGTTTTTGTGCTGTCAGTGGGAAGACTAAAGGCTTGTCCTGGTTGTCTCTTCTGTACTGACAGCACAGAAACTCTTTGTTCTTACAGGGTCAGTAGTGCGGGTGTGACTCCCCTAGTGTGGCATACGTTCATTGGTTACGGTTACGACTTTCCAATTACCTGCCACCTAAGTTGTATAAAAAAAATTCACCTGCAAAATTGAAAAAAAATGTCTGTACACTTATTGATTAACGGATGAGGTTGTAATGCAGGCTTTCTTCTTAGCGTTGAGGGATAGATGGCTAAAGTTCCCGTAAAAGTCAAGGTAAGTTAAATCAATTATGGAAAGAAGTACTAAGAGATAGGGCTCATCGGCTATGAGCTCTAAAGTGAAAGTTTTGAATCCAACTTGGATTACCACTGGTTGACGATGATGATGATGAAATTTTATCCCTCGTACGAGCGTGACACCTCAACTTAACCTAACTTAACATTACTTGTAATAATAATTAGCTACTATTTTAGGATCGCTAGTGACTGGTGTCACTTGCGATCCTAAAATACCAGTCAGGTTGAAGGGCTAGGTCTATAAGACGATCATAAGGCCTGTCCACATGGCTGTGAGCCGTGGCCGCTACTGGAGCGACACAAGCAGAAGCTGCGTGTCACGAAGATGAAAATGCTGTGAAGGACGTACAGAGTCACGCGTAAAGATCGCGTGCGGAACTCCTGCAGCTGGGGCAGCCTTCATGTCTGTGACATCGCAGATAAAATACAAGAGAGCCGCCTCCGTTGGTGCGGCCATATCTTGCTGCAACCACCAGGCTATGTGGATAACAAATGCCTAACCTAACCAAAGGTAGAAGGGGTACTCGAGAAGTCTTGGGTTAACGTCGTGGAGGGTGACATGCGTGCGAATGGTACACCAAACAACTACCACTCATTACTACAACTTTAATCACCATCCAAACGTTGCCTGGTGAAAATCGCTTAAAGCTATAAGGCCGCCCATTGTACTGATTCCTTGTTATAGACTTGGTAATGATATGGTCTCATGGACGACCAAGATCGTACCAAGGGGAGAACCCTGAGCTCCGAGGGCACCTTGACCTCGCATGCTATCAAGCAAATACGTCTCCATGTAGAAAATGAATATTAAGCTAACATTAGTTAGCTAGTTAGTTAGATATCATTAGATAACCGAACATTATTTCATACTTAATCACAATATAATGAATAAGAAATCTATAATCATTGAGCTTGTAAGCCTATTGAGGTCGGTGATTATAGTTAAGTAAGTTATTACAGCGAGGTGGCTACTAGACAAACTTTAAAGGCAACTTTTCAAGATACGTGGTTTTGTAGATTTTATCACGCACGGCAGACAACTACAGAAAGCATATTTCGAAGCTGCGAATCCGACACACCATAACGGACTTGTCTGTGTTTACACAGATGACATACACAAATACAGCATTCATTGATCTGAGTTCAGCGATTTGTGTTTGTTTTTTATATTTACATCATCATCCTTCTGCCCTTATCCCAAGTTTATTTGGCGTCGCCGCAACAGTGTTCTTTTTCCATTCATCTCTAGTTGCAGTCATCTCAACATTTACCTACTCCTTTCTTAACCAAATCATCATTCACACAGTCCATTCACCACATTTCTCTATCTATCTATTACTTTCATCACTACGCATTACATGTCCGAACCAGGACTCGTAATGTTTTTTTACATCATACTCAACATTTCAATTGCCGTTTATATTCATGTTCAAGAATCACTAGAACTTAATTTATTTACCAGAAAAAATCAGTTAAAATCCCACCTCCTTTTTGATATTACACTCAATGAAATTAAATACATGTTTTTACATTTTTAAGTAAAAATATATTAACTTAAGTAAAAATATGTGCCGCCAGTCTTTTGGGCACATTACCAGTCGACATCGATGGGGAGGAACTTTTCGATGCTTAATTTGATCCTTTTGTATCCTATTTTATATTCTTGTAAATATTAGTTTATATCTTATTACATTAGTTTACATGTTATTTAAATTCAATTCAATAAATTACATTTAGATTTATCTTAGAGTTGATAATATTGTTAACTTACTCAAAATAGAAAATATTCTGTATTCCTCCGTTTTTTCCAACTACCGACACATCGAACCACATAGTACACAACTACAAAATAACCGTCGATCCGTACACAATAACCACTTCAAAATAAAGTGTATCGGAGTACGTAAACATACAAACAGATTTTATTCAATAAAACTACTGCTATAGATTAAGTGCACGAGACGGCTTCACTTTCACTACTGCATTAGTTGCAGTGCATTGCAGTTGCATAATAATTGAAGGAAGTTTCGAAATTCAGTAATATACAATGAAGGAGCATCCTGTGGAGTATCCTGTGGTTAGTGAAGCAGCAAATTAAGGGCGTTTCACACGAACACAATCGTTTCAGCCTTTGAAATCGATTTGAGATTTCAGTGGGCCTAATATGAGACGCGAATCAAGAAGGAAAAGGATGGATTTATTTTTTATTTAAGTACACAAGAGCAATAACAGAAATACATTAACGGAAATAGTTGTACAGTTAGGTGAATAGCTTTACGTAATGGTACTATAGGGATGGCCCCCTTCCTCTGAATCGCAGTCCAACACGGCCCAAACCATGAATTTAGCTTGACAGCTTTAAAAAAGCTTTAAGTGAATAGCTTGTCATGTAAAAGTGATAGTTGATATCCTTTTAATATGTACATTATGCAAGAATAATTATTCGATGAATCTAATAGGTCGCGCAGTATCAAAGTGTATCAATATGATAAACTTCTATGTTGCTTCACCTTATCGCCTTGAGAGTAGGACATTTTATCGAAAAGTTGATGTTTACATGTAAATTTAAGTATTTTACCCCAAAACATACCAATAATTACTTTGATAATCTTGTTGTTATAGTAATTGTTCAGAGACTACAAATTGCTTTTATTTCGCAACTCTGTGCATAAGGCCTCATTGCGATGCTTAGGTTGATTGATGACACTCTCTGAAGTTATTGGAATTTAATGTTAAGTTTAGATCCAAACCTGTTAACAATAATGGACTCTGTTATAACTTAAAATATCTCTGTCTACACCTTCAACATACACTTACAAAATCATAATTATGATAAACATTACATTGTATTCGTGACCCGAGACAATATCCGAGAAAGGCCAATATTGATAAATAGTTTTGGTCATATTATCGGTCATTGAACGTACCTACACGATTATTGATAAATAAAATATTATTTGAATATCTTTCTATTGATGATTGAGTAATCAAAGTTCAATGAATGCTCGAATGGATTTCATCGCTAAAATAAATGATTAATCGATTACGCTCGTGTATTTACTCCTTAAGTATATACAGTATGCGTGTGCTATGCGTTTATGTGATTCGAGAACGATAGTTAATGATAATAGATTTAACCTTTGCCTATAAAAATACTTAGGTATGTAACCTAATCGATAAATTTTGTACTAGGTTTTAGGGCCAGGTCAAGTGAGTGACTAATTTGTCCTAGCAAAATCCTCCTAGATAACTGCCGGTTAACGGGGATTGGTATGTAGGTCTCGAACCTACAGAAACCGCTCAACATGTCGGATCTTATTTGCCTACTGCTTATTTATAATCTGTGTACAATCAGCATCAGAACTATTTTGACTAGCGAAATACTCATAATAATCTCAATATCAAAATTCCAATTTTAAATTTCTAATCAAAACTTTTTGAATTTTTTTTGGGACGAAGGTTTTTTTAATTTTTAATTTAATTTTTATTTTTTCAAGCACCTTTGTTTGTAATTCCTCTGCGGGTTAGTTGGCTAGATGTTAGTCGCTTCCGTAAGCCAAATTATAAGAAGTAGGAGAGCGTACACCGAGCTCCAAAGTGCAGTCATTGGATGCATTCAGAATTGACGAGATTGAGTTGTGAAAATGAATGTTATTCTGTCAAACTCAAACGGTTAAACGGATCTGGTTGAAATTTGGTACAGGTTTAGATTATAATCTGGAATAACAGACAGGTGAATTTTTATCCCGGGAATAGGTGCTCATAGATTGCTGATCAGAATTCCGCAATGCCGAGCTGCGGACAACAGCTGGGTATATACGTCATTGAACAGTTAATTATGTAAATATAAGGTTAAAATTAATGTTCTAAAAATAATGTATTAAGGTGTGATTCTGAAAGCGAACGCATATGACAACTGCAGACGTGAAGTGTACCGTGGAATACTTTTGAAAATGATAATTTTGTACATATATACATACATATCATCATTCAATCAATCACGCCTATATCTCCGGAAATTAACACCCACATTTCACCAATCATTGTATTCGGCCCCATGTAATAGGGGGTGAGCCTATTGCCGCATCTGAGGCTGAGTCTGGGCTGTAAATATCTATCTGATGTTAAACAGCCCTATCCATTAGTCGCCTTGTACGACACCGCATGGGAAGAGATGGGGTAACCCAAATTCTACTCTGCCGAGAACCACACGGTTATATATATAATATTGTACATTGTTTTAATTTAATGCGGACAGTGATTTCTTATACCAATGAGCGGATTTCGGGACTAATTTTCTTTAATTTCCAAGATATATTTTTGTCCACTACGTCATCCGACCGGATGACGTGTCGTCTTTTCACATACATTACTTGTTAAACTTCGATACGGATAAGCGACATTATTGTGAAGCCGTAATGAATTAAAACCAATACCAAATGACAAATTATCAAGGCTATATCACGGTACGCTCCACGGCGGAGATTATCGTATGCTGTCGCCTTTAGAATTATACCTTAATATTAGTAACGACATTGTGTAAATTTGAGCGTCCATTGTTTTGTATTGTTAATAATTTATTTAATTTTAACGTTGTTATTTTAGTACATTTAATGTTATCTGTGACGTAGGTTAGTTACAGTTCAAATAGTAATGTTACTTGTGCAATATTGTGTATTATAAAACATTATTTACTAGTCGATGTAACTCTGATATAACTATGTACGCTTCGTGGAATTATACAATTCTAGAGGTGGGTAACTAGTGATCGTAGTCTAATTGTCAATAAGTGTCCCTCTTTAGGGTCTCTTTTAGATCTTCAAGGCTTTTTTTTAAGTGCGGAATACCCCACGTAAACCCCCACCACCGGAGCCGGTGGGAAAGGTTATGTCGGATTCGAACCGACTAAAACGCACGACCCTTGTTGGTCGTTTTTGGTTGCCGAAGGTGAGGTTAACAGGTATTTCTTCGCACCCCGGCCGACCCAGGGCCAATTCTATCGATCTTGGTCCTCTTCTCGGATGAGATCTTCAAGGCTTAAGCAAGTCGGTACACCTACTGACTGACGGAGAAGTCTCTAGAACAAACCTTATTTTGGAGTTGGAAGATCAAACGGCAGTTGAGCCAAGCATAAACCAGGTCCTCGATTTTACTATAGCAAAACCATTGTTATACCACAGATACTAGGTACAATTAAAATCCGACTACTGAAAAATCACGCTTCAAAAAGTAATAAACAAGAAGATTTTCTTGCTTAATACTTTTTAACAGGTTTTAGTTTTTAAATTTATTCTTTTTTTTTTTTTTTTTTTATACCACTTAGTTGGCAGACAAGCACACGGCCCACCTGATGGAAAGTAGTTACCGTGGCCTATGGACGTCTGTAACACCAGAGGAGTCACAGTCGCGCTGCCAACCCTGTAAGTACAGAGTTTCTGTGCCGTCAGTAGAAGACAAATCAGGACAAGCCTTTAGTCTTCCCACTGACGGCACAAATTCTCCAGTGAGCTCTGGCTACCCTACTCACCGCTGGGAACACAACACGAAGTTATTATAACCGCGGTATTCTGTCTTATTCGTCTTATTTATATTATTTTGGGGCAAGCAACGGCTATAATTTGTATATTTTGTAATGTACCAAGACACGGTACCAAGACGCTTCTAATTATGCCTTATTTGTCCAGTTCTAATAAGTAATTCAAGAGCTATGAGGGAACAGATGAACCCACATACCTACAAACATAATTACATACATACATACATACATACATACATACATACATACATACATACATACATACATACATACATACATACATACATAGCCTGTCAAAATGATTACTCCTTTGGCTTTGCCGTAGTCGGGTAAAAAATAGCATTAAATTTTAGACTTTATTTCTACGTCATTAAATTCTAAAATTAAATAAAAATAATTTAATTACACTGAATCAATCAGTCAGCAAAATGTATTTTAATTTGAACTTTAATTGCATTGCTTTAAAGTTTAAAATTAAATAGATTTATTAATAATAACCATGGTATGACAATTGTTTTGCTTTAGCAGAATCGAAGCCCAGCAGGGTTATTGCGTATCTCCATTGACAGCTCGAGTGCTTAGCACTTTGTCAAAGTGCTCAACTCGTGACTCTCAAATAGCTACTTTCGTATTGTCTATCTGCCAGTGAATGAACAGTGATTGACTAAATTACGTCACGAGGCCGAACAACAATGATGGTCAATCTAACTTAGTTTTGCAGATAATTTTCTATCTATATAATAAAAATATTTCATATTTTTTTATTATTGTGAAAGACACGCAGGACAAATCAACACACTATACTTGCAATTCTTTATCGGCACACGTGTCTCTTTTCCTATAGTTCCGGGTCCTTTAAAAAATATCTGAAGAGGCAGTCAAGCTGAGAACTACCATTATAAACTACTTGGTTTCTGTAAAGGTGACCCCATTTCCTGAGATTTTATGTCAGGTGAAGTGAAGTCATATTGCCGTGTCCTATATAAAAAAAAACTTCGGATCTCGCAGCCTCAAGAATTTGGTTTACTACCTCGATGATATTGATAATGCCTCATACACCCATATCTCCTTACATAACGCGTATTTACCTCAATATGGTGTAATAAAAGTACGCGTAAAGTATCTCAAGCAAGTATTACGTCTTTTTCCTTAATACACTGTACGCTAAAACCTGATTTTCTCTAAAACTTCTGGGCCAAATTACGTATTTTCTAATAAATTATGCAAAATACTTTCGAATAGGTCACACAATGTAGTAATGTTTAAACAAACAGTTCTTTCTATATATATCCGTCTCACGGCGACTGTGGGAGCCATCTACCGATACTCGTACGAACCATTGGCACCAATGAATGATTTTTTAGCTATTTTGTTAACCTTAATGACTATCTATTAACATGTTTAACAATGGTCATCAAAGTACAATTTAGATAATCATAAGTGGGTTATTTGATGGGTTCATTTACCTTATTATAATCCAAGTTAACCTACTAATCTTAATTTTGTGTTCAATCGCATAAATACGGCCGGACAGATAGATTCTGACTAGGAAAATGAAGTTGGAAAATAATAAAAAATTGTTGCGTCTTTATTTCGGCTAAAGCCTCTTTTTTAAACTACTTAGGTGATAGACAAGCACATGGCCCACCTGATGCAAAATGGTCACCGTGGCCTATGGACGCGTACAAAACCGAAAGAGTCACACTCGCGCTGCCAACTCTGCAAGCATTGAGAGTTTCTGTGCCGTCAGTGTAAAAGACAAAGCAGGATAAGCTTTTGGTCTTTCCACTGACAGCACAAAAACTCTCCAGTGAGCTCTAGCTACCCTACTCACCGCCGGGAACACAACACGAGGTTATCATGGCCGCGGTATTCTGTAGGGCGGAGGTACTTCCCCAGTCGGACTGCTCAATTGGACGGAAATACCGTCGTACTACAATTCTTCCCCTGGATTCTCGAAAACAATCCCAGAACCGGATTTCATAGACGAAGTCATGTGTGATGAGGCTAGTACTATTTTTTTATAGAAAGCATTTTAAAGTTAACATTAGCATGTAGCCCCAGACTCCTTTTCGGTAAGCTTGCAAGGTATACCCACACACTTGTTCATTAAATCTAGAATATTTCCTTCTTTATTTTTTCTTACATAATGATGGCACGCATACTTTATGTGGGAAATAAATACGCAAGAGAACAATAAGTACACTTGTACCATGTTGGCCTGAGTTCAGGCCGATATGGCAGTCATGGTCATTTGTACGTAATCTATGCTATTATGGTAATCTAAAATTAAATTGAAAACTCGTGCCGGGGAGGCCTTGGCCGCTTGTAAATTACATATATGAGCATGTGCTACTTCTATTTATACTATAAATACAATTGTACTTGTATAGCCTGAAGAACTAGGTAGAGCGTGTTATTATGGGCAGTGCACGCCATAGAACTTTTTTTTTTTTTAAATAAGAGAATAAGCATTGCCATACAACGTGGCAATGCTGCTAGTCTTCTGGGATCGCTACCACAAGAGGCATGCGATGCAGAGGAATTCCACGACGCATTTTAACTTTTGTTTAATTTTTTATTAATGTATAACAGATTTAATTAAACATCATATTTCTAAAGTAGTTAGTTACATCGTATAGATTAGATCTCCATTGTAAATAAAATCAAAATAAATTAAGTTAAAATAAATTTATACAATGACCACCTCATGGAAAGTGGTTACCGTGACCTGTGAACTTATGCAACACCACTGCAGTCACACTCATACTGCAGACCCTTTAAGAAAAGAGAGTTTCTAAGCCGTCAGTGGAAAAGACACAATCAAGACAAGCCTTTGGTCTTGCCACTGACAGCACAAAAACTCTCCAGTAGGTAAGCTCTGGCTAACATACTAACCGCAGGGAACACAACACGAGGTTATTATAGCCGTGGTAATCTGCAGGGCGAACTGCTCAATTGGGACAGGAATACCGTCGTATCCTATCACCTTCAACACCTAACGTATTTCAATTCGAAGAAACTACGTAAACAGAATAAAACACAAATATTTTAAGTTAGTTTGATGTTAATTTTTCTTATTATAGTTACGTAACTCAGAGACAAAAGTCAAAAAATTAACTTTTCATTGCCTTGGCAATAAAATAATTTTTATAATAGCAAATAGCGTTGAAATAGTAATTACTGTAATAAGGTAATGTAAGTAATACTAATATACTATTTACAAAACGTATTCTGTGAATACTATGAGCTAATCGCTGGATATCCCAAGGGGTAATAAAGATTACTTATAATATGTAGTTCCGAAATTAATCATTTTAACGGATAAATTGTGATATATTTTAAACTGAGCCGCGTGGTTCCCGGCAGAGTAGAATTTGGGCTACCCCATCTTTTTCCAGTCAGTTTTTACAGTCCAGACTCAGCCTCAGATGCATGGCTCGAGTCAACAATAGTGCCCGGAATACGGGAATAAGCTCACCCCCTATTACGTGGGACCGAAAACAATGATTGGTGAAATGTATGTGTTAATTCACCTTTGCCTAATTCTACGGGGGTAAAGGTGTGATTATATGTATGTATGTGTGTTGAGTCATAAATTCTGATTTCTTTCAAAAATGGTTTTTTTTTAATAAAACGTTCCCGAAATAAAACTTTCTATTACTCTATTCGGTTAGGTACTTAACTAAAGGTAAACAATCTTGTAGGGGGCCGTTCAAGTACTAAGGGGGGAGCATTGCATTGCTAAATGGACGGACGACCTGAAAAAAGTGGCTGGGACAGACTGGATGCGGAAGGCAGAGGATCGGATAAAATGACGCACATTAGGAGAAGCTTATGTCCAGCAGTGGATTGCGGTGGTCTAATTAATTGATTTGGAAGCAAGAAGCATGTGATAAGTTGTTTAGACGGTGCAAGTCCTTTCTTGCTTCACTGTAATGAAACTTGCATAGTGCAAATCAGCCATAATTATTATCTTTGCGAAATGAGTAACAGTGACACTTAAGGTCTATAGAGGCCAGTGGCACAACTAAATGATACTTAATAGATCTTCTTGACCTTCAGAAGAAAAAAGGTGTTTTGAAATTTGAAGGTCACTTGGTAACGACGGTCCTCTTATATCCATTCTACATTATGGACTTGTCTTTCAACATTGTCCACAATGTCAGATCATGAGCGTTTTAGCCGATTCCGAAAAAGGTAATAGTCCTAATTTTGCCCGGAACAAATCGCTTCCAGCGATAAGTCCGCCCATTGTGTACATTATGCTGTATACATACTACCTACTTGTCATACTTAAAATCTGTTGCTGTACAATAAAGAGTTGACTATCTATCTAATTTTGTTTGTAAACAATGTTTTATGTTTGACCGAGTACAATGTCTTTATATATGAATATAGAATTTAATTTGCTTTGGAAGGGTCTCAATACACGTTGTATGGGCCCCTCTGTGGGCCCTATCAAGATCTTCGGAGCCCTGGAGAACATCAACTAGCTGGTAGTCTTGCTGATTGACGAATGAGACTCCAACTTAGCTCCAACCGAGATGCAAATTTCTATAACTAATTGAAGTTTATAACTAACTTTGTTCAAAGAATACGGGACTAAACTTGATTTGTTACACTCTTTTACTTCATCCGAACGACATTCTGGAGCTGCAGAGACGTACCTACAGCTGTAATAATATCTTTATTTCATATGAAAATCCCCTCGGATACAGTTCTCGGGGATGGGAATCTGTGAAGGTCGCGTCACCGTGCCAGCGGAAATAAAGGGGCGATAGACGGCAGCACCTATCTATTTACCCCTTGTCAACTCTCCACTGTGCCCTCTGCTGGTCAAAAAGACACGTGACAAGACTTCGAGCAGCTCTCTAAACTCCCGCTGTGACCACCGCGTGGAGATTCTTGACCACACGCCTCAGCTTTAGTCGTCCCTATTTTTTATATAACATTTTTTATTATAAATGTTTGAAAAACATTCTCGATATTATCCGTCGAAGCAATTAAATCAGTTTCACCATAACTAAGTCAGAATGGATCAACACAATGTCATCAGACTTGACTATTTATAATCTATGATATCCCTACAGAATACCATGGCTATAATCACCTCGTGTTGTGTTCCCGGCGGTGAGTAAGGTAGTCAGAGCTCACTGGAGAGTTTTTGTGCTGTCAGTGGGAAGACCAAAGGCTTGTTCTGATTTTGTTGTCTGCACTGAAGGCACAGAAAATCTCTTATCTTACAGGGTCGGCAGCACGGATGTGACTCCACTGGTGTTACACATGTTCAAAGGTCACGGTAACCACTTTCAAGTGGGCCGTGTGCTTGTCTGCCACCTAAGTAGTATAAAAAAAAGAATAACTTGTCGCCATCTGTTTTGTTGTTAAAAAATCTTGCACTAGATAGATATTCATTTGGTAATGTTCTAGACAAGAAGTTATTATTTACAAGATTATTATAGCACAATGTCTGGAGAGCTACACATCACCACGAGAATGCCCCACGAGAAACCCTTCTTATGTCAAATGTTCATTCATGAAGGTAGGACGCGACGGTATTTCCGCCCAATTGAACAGTCCGACTGGGGAAGTACCTCCGCCCTACAGAATACTGCGGCTATGAAAACCTCGAGTTGTGTTCCCGGCGATGAGAAGGGTAGCCAGAGCTCACTGGAGAGTTTTTCTACTGTCAGTGGGAAGACCAAAAGCTTGTCCTGCTTTGTCTTTTACACTGACGGCACAGAAACTTTTATGCTGACAGGGTAGGCAGCGCGAGTGCGACTCCGTTGGTGTTCCACACGTCCATAGGCCACAGTAACCACTTTCCATCAGGTGGGCCGTGTGCTTGTCTGCCAACCAAGAGGCATAAAAAAAATGTGTGTTGTACGCAAGAACATCGTGGCATTAAAAATGGCGCAAACACTATGTATCATCAAGTACGTCAGTATGTACGTCAGTAAATGGGTATAATTTATACCCATTTACTGACGTGAACGAACATAATACGTCATTATTTTTAATGTATATGAATTATACTACTATTTATATGAATAATATTATTCTCTTAATGCATCTTAACAATCTTATAAAATATATTTTTAAATACAAGTATTTTAATTCTTATAATTACGAATTTACAATTATTGTCGGGTATTTGATTGGTGCATAAAATAAGGATTTAATTATCGCAATCATTTGAGACTACTGATTTCAAACATACCTACATTGCAAGTTAAATAAAAGCTTAAAAAGGTAATGTTTTGTATATACATTAAATTTTCGATAGCTTTCTTAGTAATGAACATTTGTTAAAACTTTTCGAGATATTACGATTTCGAGATATTCCTATTTCGAGATAGAACGATTTCCTAATACACCTTTATCTATCCCGTTTGGTCAAAACAAGCTTGAATATCTATACAGTTTTACCCATACCCAGTTATTAAACCTGGAATTTCACACCAACTAGTCTCATATTTACGTAGTAGCTCACAATGACCTTGTACAACGTATCCCATAAACCCGAAAGTCAATGTCACCTAGCGTCACGTATAAAGGTCAATAGCCGACGCGTGATCGAGATGCGCACGCGCTTGTGTAACAGCGCATGCGCGCACAAACAAATTGCACTATCTTAGACACGGATTTGAAGGTTTCCTTCCTTTGATACAGGACGAGTATTGGGTAATCGGTGGGTATACGTGACTTAAGTTTTAGTTGTACCTACATGAAAGTTTAACTGTAAGTACCCCCCCCCCCCTCCTATATCCACGGGGCCCCTTTTTGAACTAGTAGGAAAAAAAATTACCTTATCCGCATACCGTACGACACGTGAAAGCTGCAATGGAATGTGGGTGTCTCACCACATTAAAATAAATTGTCCTGTGCCATACTACCTTATCTATCTTGGGCCCTCGGGCCCTACTACGCTTAATATGATTAAACCCTCAAAGCTGTTTTGATATGACAACAAGGGCCCATCTCAGCGTAAGCCTGTAAGATGGCATTTGGGCGGACAGAATAGGGCCTCGTTTTAGGTGTGGACCACTCATATCGGGGTTAAAGTTACCTAACTTGTAAAGCTGTATACCTACTGAGTGTCCCATCCACGATTTTGTGCTCCTGGTTGAGACGGCAGTCGCCTAATTCAAAATTTGTATGAACCAAATCTACTGACTTACATCCAAATCGTTACAGCTGTTCCTGAGATATTAGTATATAAAAGAGTCAAAGAGGTCTTGGGGACCCCTCTAAAACCTGCCAACCTATCTCACCTGCAAGTTGATACACTTACTGAGCGACTGACGAGGCACTGACTTTCCTCTTAGGGTTAAGAGGTCAGTCGCTTAAGTCAAATATAAAGAAAGAGTAAATGGACTCCAGACTCCGGACTACGAAGTGAAAACCCTGAATGTAGGTTGCATTCAAGGCTTTTACTTCAGAGTCCGGATTCCGGAACCATACTAAGATGATGATGATACCTGCTATTTATAAATAGTTACCGATTTGTTATATGTCTTGCACGTGTTGTTATGAACATAAGTTATAACAGTTTGTTCTTAAGTACAGTAGTGTGTAGGTTAAAAAATTAAATATTGAAACTACGTATTGTGTAGACGTAAATATGCATAGTAAAGGAATACGACTTGTACTGTGTGGCGCCTATTAAAGCATTAGCACGTCCGTTGTCGCGGGTTTGATTTCTGTTTAGTGCAAATAGCTTGTATAAATGGATATTTAGTTTTTATTTATTTGTTTAAACTTTTTGCACAAACAGACAAAGATTGTACAAAGGCGGACTTAATGCCACAGGCATTTTCTACCACTCAATCTTAGGGTAATGCAGAGATATTTATATTAAAAGTAGGTGCACGAAGTGTTGTGGTGATAGTTTTCTCAGTTTGGTACACAAATAATAATTTCATATAATATTTTTTTTATTAATTAATTCAAAATAGTAGAAGGGTGAGAATGGTTAAGAAGGGAGTGAATGTTGAAATGACTGCAACTAGAGATGAATGGAAAAAGAACACATAAGACGTATTATATTTTTAAAATTAGTATAATTAGCAACCCTAATTCGTGTTAATTATCTGTGTGATCTGAATGAACACCAAGGGGGTCACATTCGCGCTGCCAAGCATATAAGCATAGAGAGTTCTATCTGGCACAGAAATCTGTACTACTATTACATCTAAGAGGAAACATATTTTTGGTTATAATCGGTAAACTCCGAAACTAATACACTTATTTTAGTAAGTCTTTCACTATTAGTAAGCCATTTTATTCGGAAGAAATTTAGACATTTTGTTCGTATATTACACGGAGGACAGAATATGAATATAATATTCCCAATGGAGTAAGACTTACGCAGGTGATTCCAGGACGTAGTATACGACGGTATTCCCGTCCCGATTTAGTAGTCCGACTGGGGAAGAACCTCCACTTTACAGAATACCACGGTTATAATAACCTCATCTTGTATTCCCGGCGGTGAGTAGGGTATCCAGAGCTCACTGAAGAGTTTTTCTGCTGTCAGTGGGAAGACTTTTTTTTATATCACTTAGGTGGCAGTCAAGCGCACGACTCACCTGATGGAAAGTGGTGGCCGTGTCCTATGGACGTGTGTAACACCAGAGAATCCACACTCGCTTTGCCGACCCTGTAAGCACATAGTTTCTGTGCAGTCAGTGTAGAGAACAAAGCAGGACAAGCCTTTAGTCATCCCACTGACTGCACAAATTATCCATTGAGCGCTGGCTAGCCTACTCACCGCTGGGAACACATCACGAAGTGATAACTGTAGGGCAGAGGTACTTCCCCAGTCGGACTGCTCAATTGGGCGGAAATACCGCCGTGTCCTACCTCTATAAGAATAAGCCTCTGGTGTTGCACACGTTTATAAGTCAGGGTAGGTAACAATTTTTCTTCAGGTTGGCTGTGTGCTTGTTTGCCATCTAAGTTGTATAAAAAGAAGGTGAAATTGTAAGGCGATACTAGTAGTCTTTTTAATTTTACTAATAGGTCTAGCAAATAGCCTGGTTCACTTTATATGATATCTACTATTTTTTTTTTTTTTTTTTTTTTATTCGGAAAACAAACAGCATTATAACTATATAATAGTACTACTTACATGACTAAAAACCATTTCTAAATTTTCACATTTAAATAACAAATTAACACTAGACGGTATCATACACATTATCCTATTGATGACAATTTGGAAAAAGAATAACAAATGAACAATAAGATTGGGAACACAGAATACCTAGGGAGCCAACCCAAACCAACAATCACCGACAGCACGTTTGTATTTAGCGGGACTTGTATTAAACAAATCTAATTCCGGATATTCGGACGTTCTGTTCACAAGCTTGGCTGATCTAAGGAAGAAAGAGTTACTTCTATAATTGGTAACACTGCAGGGTATGTGGAGAGGAGCAGGTATTCGTACCGATCTGATTGGGACCTTTAAATGTATCATCGAGAGGAGATATGGGGATTCCACCTTCGATTGTGCTATTTTTAATAGCAGAGCTACATCCGCAGTTCTCCGCCTCGTTTGCAGGGGCAGTAAGTGGTGTCTCCTACAGCTGGCCTCATAAGTATCATCATGTGTGTTGCATTTATACCGCAAGAATTTAGAAAATTTATGTTGTATAGATTCCAATCTATTTATATGGACATCATACTGCGGATTCCAAACCTGTGAGCAATACTCAAGGACGCTGCGAACGTATGAGCAATATAAAATTTTGATCACCTTCATATTTGAAAATTGTGAGCATGATCTGAGGACAAAACCTAGCATTTTGTAAGCTCACGTCGCGATATTGTCTACATGCTTTTCATACGTGAGTTTTGAATCAAGAGTTACCCCCAAGTCCCGGATTTCCTGAACACGCTTGAGTGTGATACCTTTAAGTGCATAGTTAAACTCGCATGTACGCGGCTTACGAGTAAAACTGATAACGTAACACTTGGAAGCATTGATATCCAATTTATTTACGCGACAATATTCCTCAAATCTCGTGAGATCCTGTTGTAAAAGAAAACAATCATCTACAGTTTTTATAACTTTGTAAATTTTCATGTCATCTGCGTACATTAGAAATTGTGAGTGTACAAAGCAGGATACAATGTCATTAATGAAAATATTAAACAGTAGAGGACCTAACAGGGACCCCTGAGGAACGCCAGAGGGTACAGTGTGCCAGCTGGATATGGATCCGTTGAGTGCAACAGCCTGAGATCTATTTTCGATGTAGGATACGAACCACCTAAATAAGTTTCCGTGCACTCCCATTCGCAAGAGCTTCTGGTACAGTATCCTGTGATCAATGCGATCAAAAGCTTTACTGTAATCAGTGTAAATGCTGTCTACTTGCCCCCCTCCCTCCATTTTGGACGACACAAAATCAACAAAGGTGAGAAGGTTGCTAGTGGTTGACCTGTTTTTCACAAAACCGTGTTGATTGGATAGTATCGAGCTTGATAGTGCGTTGTAAACCTGGTTATAGACCAGTCGCTCAAGTAGTTTAGCGAAAATACATAGCTTTGAAATGGGCCTATAATTGCAAACATCACCTCTGCTACCGCTCTTGTGAATGGGAGTGACGAAAGCTGACTTCCAGACTTTTGGCACATATCCTTCCTTCACAGAACGTTGAAACAAGATGGTTAGTGGTTCAGTCAATTGATCTGCGCATTTCACTATAAACCTTGGAACAATATTATCAGGTCCTGGACCTTTACCAAGGTCTACAGATTTAAGTAACTTATGTACAACGTCAGATCTTATTTCAATGTTGCTTATGTCATGAGTGCAGTCAGAATTATCCAGATCACTCTGGAGTATAGGTGAGGGAAGCGAGGGAGATTGCGGGGCTAGAAAAGTCGACTGGAAATAAACAGCGAAGATATTACATATTTCCTCGCTGGAAGTGGCTAATGTATCCTTATACGACATTGTAGAGGGATAAATGTTACCGCCCTTTTTGTTGGACTTAATGAAACTCCAGAATAATTTAGGGTCATTTATGATGGATTGTTCCGCGTTTTCAATATAAGAGCGATAGCAATCCTTTTCAATGCGCTTTGCTCTTTTACGGAGCAAGCTGAAAGTGACATAATCATCTGAATTTCTGTACATTTTAAATCTCTTAAAGAACTTATATTTTTCTTTAAGGATCTTTTTTAGACATGAACTATACCACGGTGGATAACTTGAGGAATGAAAAAGCTTATGGGGTATATATTTGTCTCTAAGGACGTAAAGGTGTGAATAGAAACATTCTATGGCAGCCTCCAAAGTGTTAGATGTTAAGCATTCTTCCCACCTGATCTCGTCCAGTGAGGCATTGATTTTGTCGTAGTCGCCGCGTTCATAAAAGTATTTCATTCTAGGGTTACATTTTAAAAATGTTACATCAGCACAGTTCATTGTAATATTCATTGCTTTGTGATGCACATACTCTCGTACTATAGGATATTTGCTCGCGTGATTCCCGGATGAGCCGCGGGGTTCCCGGCAGAGTAGAATTTGGACCACCCCATCTCTTCCCATGCGGTGTCGTACAAGGCGACTAAGGGATAGGGCGGTTTAACATCAGACAGATATATACAGCCCAGATTCAGCCTCAGATACATGGCCCAAATCAACAATAGTGCCTAGAAAATTGCAGTAGACTCACCCCCTATTAAGTGGGACCGAATACAATGATTGGTGAAATGTGGATGTTAATTTCACCTCTGCCTAACCCTCCGGGGATAAAGGAGTGATTATGTGTGTGTGTGTACTATTTGTTTTGCTAGTAGGTAAGTAGATTATAAATAAAATATGAGTTTCGGAGTAGTAGTAGTAGTAGGGGTAAGCAGAGGTGCTAGCACCCACATTTCGTCAGTTTGTTTAGATCCCAATGTAATAGGTGGCGAGCCTATTGCCATTAACCGGGCACATATAAACTTGCGATAAGTACACATATAACTTCGAAAAGCATCGAAAAGTCATTGGTGTGTGCTATGGTAAAACCTGGGATCGAACCCGAGACCTCGTCTCTGCAGTCCATTACCCATACCACTAGGCTACCGGAGTAGTTTCGCTGTATTTCAAACGGGTACAGCAGATACATTTTTATACCAAAACAAATATCTATATGCTAAGCTACAAATTAGCATAACAATCAATGTGAATTACATTCAATGCTCGTTCTGTGGCACTCAGATTTTATCACTGACTTCATTCTTCATTTAAATAGGCATACAAATAGATAAAATCTCATGTGCGCATCTCATGTACATACATTGCTTATAGTGCCGGCAAACTTTTTGAACAAACGTCAGGAAATTCTTGCATAATTAAAAACGAAACTAATGACGCGACCAGAACAATCAGTCAACAGGAAGGAGAGATAATCAAGGCATTGAGATCATTTTGAGTTCTTTTTTTTATACCACTTGGGTGGCAGACCTAGAACACCAGAGAAGCCACACTCGCGCTGCCGACCCTGTAAGCACAGAGTTTCTGTGCCGTCAGTGTAGAGGACAAAGCAGGACAAGCCTTTAGTCATACCACTGACAGCACAAATTCTCCAGTGAGCTCTAGCTACCCTACTCACCGCTGGGAACACAACATGAAGTTATTATAACTGCAGTATTCTGTAGGGCGGAGGTACTTTCCCAGTCGGACTGCTCAATTGGGCGGAAATACCGCCGTGTCCTACCTCCTCATAGTTCTATCCGTTTCCGGGGACGAGTAGGGGACTCTATGGTCCCCACCCGAGGTGGGCTAGATCGAGAAAGAAGACACCCCAATGAGGGATATGCTTGTTAACCTCACCTTTGGTAACCAAAAGCGACCCACAGGCACCTTGCGTTTTAATCGGTTCGAGTCCGACATAACCTCTCCCACCACACCGGCTCAATATCCGTGGCGATTCTTCACACACACTTTTTTGCACGTAAAAAAAGATCATGTTCAGTACCTACTTCTCTCGTCAACATCAATTTTAATGCTCACTGTACAATCGTGTTTAGTTTTATCTATGAATGGATCTATGGTGTATCTTTGCTTGACCCTTCTGAGATAACAGGCGTGACTATTTACATATTTTTTCTAGGACACGAATAATGTATGAGGCAATTATTATGTAAATCGTCTTATATTTATAAAAGAAAGTCGTGTTAGTTACACTATTTATAACTCAAGAACGGCTGTGCCGATTCGGTTGAAAATTGGTGGGGATGTAGCTTAGGACCAGGAGACGGACATAGGATACTTTTCATCCCGTTCGACCTTCATCCTGTTGGACCACGTTCCCGTATTGCGTGATATAAAACCTCAAAGAAAATACAAGTCACTATTAAAAGTAAAACCAAAACTCATCTGACTCGGAATAAAAAAAAATTTAATGACAGAAATTTAATTGTGTCTATAGTCTATAGTGATTAAGTAAAGTTAAATTTTTGACAATTATAAATTATGGTTAAATCAAAAATAAGTAATAATCTGTATAAGTCAGTCCTAGAAAAAACTTTCTTCACAATATGAATATACGAAAATAGATATAACATATATCAAGTTTGAGTTATATAGAAGTGAACATATCTAAATATACAGGGTGTATTTTTGAAACGGGGCAGTAAGGGCAAGTACCTTAACCGTTGCAGTTACAGCAAAACGTTCTTAAAAGACCTTCCCTAACTTTTTGGGACATTTTGAACTGCATTCACAGATTTTGTAAAAAACTTACAGTTAGCAAAAAAAAATGCAAAAAGTTCAATTTTTTTTTATGCCAGTCGATTCTATTTCATGTGGGGATCAAAAAACTCTATGGGACCATTTTAGCTTTCAGTACTAGAAAAGACAGAAATCGCCAAAAACGTTTCCCATACATTTCGTACGGAAATATGATAAATCAACTCGAAACTCATAGGTCAGGTAAAATTTTGAACTTTTTTAAATAAAAAAAATCATTTAAACATTTAAGAAATTGGTTTATGAAATAAATTGCTCAAAATGATTTCCTTTTTACGAATACATAAGTCTATCCTTTTTTGCACTGAACGAATGGCGGCTAATAATGTTCTGGGATGAATATTACGTAAAATGGTCATTAATGCATCCTTGAGCTCTTGAACACTGGCGTACGTCGTCTTATACACCTCGTTTTTCACGAAGCCCCATAAAAAAAAATCAAGTGGTGTTAGATCGGGGCTACGAGGTGGCCACTGTGTTGGACCATGTGTACCTATCCACTGTGTACCGAATAGGCGGCTCAAATTGGAACGTGAAAGGTGACTGTTATGTGGCGGAGCACCATCTTGTTGAAAATGAACTTTTCGCAATTCCGACAGGGGCCATTCGTCCATCTCGTTTTCAAGATGGTGTAAAATGACTTCATTATACATGGCAGAATTCAGTTTCCCTTCATAAAATTCCACCATTATGACTCGATTGGACATTATACCACACCAACAGTTGAATGAGAAGCGAACCTGATTATGACTTGTGGTGATTTTTTCTGTTGTACATACCGTTATTGGAAAAATTCGTTTCGTCTGACCACAGTATGTAATTTAAAAATTCATGATCTCTGCTTATTTTTCCTCTTAGCCATCTGCAAAAAGTAAGCCTTCGAACATCATCACCCGGATGTAACACTTGAACTATGCGCCCATATCGATAGCACTTGTAGCCGTATTTCTTCCATGTCTTTATCACAAGGGAGTGGGATACACCTACTCTGGATATGCTTCGACATAAGTCAGAACCGCAATCTCCGTGTCCATGTCCACACAGAACCTTCGCCCGAAACCATCAAAATTCTTCTAAACTTATATATCCGTTATGTTTATTCTAATTCTAGATTGGAATAAACATTACGGATAAACATAACGACTCAGCCTCAGATGCATGGATTGAGTCAACAATAGTGCCCGGAAGACCGCAATAAGCTCATCACTATTACATGGGACCGAATTTAATGATTGGTGGAATGTGGATGTTAATTCACCTCTGCCTAACCCTTCAGGGATAAAGGCGTGATTATACGTATGTATGTATGTATATATGTATGTATACAGGGTGTATTTTTGAAACGGGGCAGTAAGGGCAGGTACCTTAACCGTTGCAGTTACAGCATAACGTTCTTAAAAGACCTTCCCTAACTTTTTGGGACATTTTGAACTGCATTCACAGATTTTGTAAAAAACTTACAGTTAGCAAAAAAAATGCAAAAAGTTCAAAAATTTTTTTTTTATGCCAATCGATTCTATTTCATGTGGGGATCAAAAAACTCTACGGGACCATTTTAGCTTTCAGTACTAGAAAGGACAGAAATCGCCAAAAACGTTTCCCATACATTTCGTACGGAAATATGATAAATCAACTCGAAACTCATAGGACAGGTAAAATTTTGAACTTTTTTAAATTAAAAAAATCATTTAAACATTTAAGAAATTGGTTTATGAAATAAATTGCCCAAAATGATTTCCATTTTCACGAATACATAAGTCTATCCGTTTTTGCACTGTGAATGGCGGCTAATAATGTTCTGGGATGAATATTACGTAAAATAGTCATTAATGCATCCTTGAGCTCTTGAACACTGGCGTACGTCGTCTTATACACCTCGTTTTTCACGAAGTCCCATGAAAAAAAATCAAGTGGTGTTAGATCGGGGCTACGAGGTGGCCACTGTGTTGGACCATGTGTACCTATCCACTGTGTACCGAATAGGCGGCTCAAATTGGAACGTGAAAGGTGACTGTTATGTGACGGAGCACCACCTTTTTGAAAATGAACTTTTCGCAATTCCGACAGGGGCCATTCGTCCATCTCGTTTTCAAGATGGTGTAAAATGACTTCAATATACATGGCAGAATTCAGTTTCCTTTCATAAAATTCCACCATTATGACTCGATTGGACATTATACCACACCAACAGTTGAATGAGAAGCGAACCTGATTATGACTTGCCGTAACTCTTAGTGGATTTTCTTTGGACCAATAGTGGTGATTTTTTCTGTTGTACATACCGTTATTGGAAAAATTCGTTTCGTCTGACCACAGTATGTAATTTAAAAATTCACGATCTCTGCTTATTTTTCCTCTTAGCCATCTGCAAAAAGTAAGCCTTCGAACATCATCACCCGGATGTAACACTTGAACTATGCGCCCATATCGATAGCACTTGTAGCCGTATTTCTGCCATATCTTTATCGTAAGGGAGTGGGATACACCTACTTCAAGGGCGACTTGCCTGGACGATACCTCTGGATATGCTTCGACATAAGTCAGAACCGCAATCTCCGTGTCCATGTCCACACGAGGCTGCCGCTTTCTTTTGAAAGAATCCTGCAATTCCAGGTTTTTCAAAAGATTTGTAATAACCTTTCTTTTTGGCACATGCCGCAACGGATACTTATTGCGGTACCACACTAATGCAGCATTATTCCCGCATTTCGATTATTGACAAAATACGCTTCTAATAAGTCAATTTTTTCACGATTAGAAGACATTTTAGCGAAAATCCTTAATTAATAACTCATACGAAGTTTCTCAGCTGAAACTAAGTATAACACACAGATTTTCGAATCAAATTCGAAATTTGAGGGTAAAAATTCTTTTTATTTACTTTACAGTCAATTCTACCCACTTCCTGGCCATAACAAAAAGTTAGACCATCGTAGAAATTTGTTTCTGTTGCCGAAATGTATGGGAAACGTTTTTGGCGATTTCTGTCTTTCCTAGTACTGAAAGCTAAAATGGTCTCATAGAGTTTTTTGATCCCCACATGAAATAGAATCGATTGGCATAAAAAAAATTTTTGGACTTTTTGCATTTTTTTTGCCAACTGTAAGTTTTTTACAAAATCTGTGAATGCAGTTCAAAATATGTCAAAAAGTTAGGGAAGGTCTTCTAAGAACGTTTTGCTGTAACTGCAACGGTTAAGGTACTTGCCCTTACTGCCCCGTTTCAAAAATACACCCTGTATAGTTACAAGGTGAAGTGCATAGGTGTAATATGTCAGCATAATCATTATTTATTTTAATAGCTTTTGCTATAATAGTTTTATGAGGTTTTGTTTACAGAAACAGTGATTTATGGATACTTAACGTCATAAAAAGAAGCACTTGGTATAGTCTATTGTGTTGTACAGACAGACAATGAATTTAAAGATGAATCCATATTAATATGCTGCCTAATCCTTCGGAGATATTTTATTAGGATAGGATATTAAGGTAGATTTTTGTATAAAAAGTGCATCACGCCCTTAGGCCGTTTCAGATACTCCTTTGACATTATCAGGTAGTTATGCAATGGTTTGAGACTTTTCACGAATAAATCATGGAACTTACTATTTCTGCCGACGTTTCGGAAGCGTTGCAGCAACCGTGGTCACGACCTGACAATCTTGCGAGCGTCGTCGAGAGGTATGCGGGGAACATTTTTCGCGCGAAAAGTTCCGAACCATTGGTATAATTATGAATTCACACCGCGATAGTTCAAAAATAACATTCTCGGGTAATTTCAAATTGAATTGGATACCTAAGGCTTCACGCCTGTACAGATAAGACCAGAGGCATAAGACGAGATATGCATTATACCTTATGCCTCTTACCTTTTCTGTATGATTCAAGATACGAGGCTGTCGTGTGCTTTTATGAGAACGAGTGCAATCTGACGGCCGGAATAGAAAACCTGCACCGGGACCTCATTAGTCAATCAAAAAGTGAACAGACTTGAGGGTGACGTTGGCTAGGCGTCAAAGGTCTTGTAGAGACACCCTTACTTACAAAACTAAGTTAAGGACACAACGGTTTTCCCATCCCAATTGAGCAACAGAGCACCGCGGCCATAATAACCTCGTGTTGTATTCCCAGCGGTGAGTAGTATTGCCAGAGTTCAATGGAAAGTTTTGTACTGTAAGTGGGAGGATCAAAGGCTGCTTTATCTTCTACACCGACGGTACAGAAACTCTCTATTCTTGTAAGGTCGGCAGCTCGAGTGTGACTCCCTTGATATTGCTCACTTGCTCACGTCCATAGGTCGTTTGTTTGTTGTCTGCCACCTAAGTTATATATAAGAAAAAGGTTTATTTAAACTAAACTAAGTCTGCACTTACCATGGTGCATTCCCAATGACGGTCTGTGAGACTCCGTTCTTATTTGCATCCGCTGTAATAGTCGCCATATTGTGTCTGTAACAAAAAAAAAACAAAATAAGAATCTTATTTCATTCACGTTAAGTTTTATATTAAAAGATTTTTACGGAAAGAAGAATTAAGATAAAAAAATTAAGTTTAAAACTAAAACCCGACTCGAAATCACGCTCTAAAAAGTATTAAACAAGAAAATATCAGGGATAGCCGTGGTCGTATGCCACTTTTCCCTAGAATGTATTGTTTTGTTAGATTAAGTGGCATACGACCACGGCTATCCTTGATATTTTCTTGTTTAATAGGTACTTTTCATAGCGTGATTTTTCAGTAGTCGGATTTTAGTTTTTAAATTATTTTTTAAATATAATATTTTGGGGCAAATAATAGACATAATTTGTACATGTTTGAAATGTGCTAATTAAATCCTTTCAGTTTATATCAAACACGGCATATTTATCTCAAATTTATTTTTTAACACAGTACTTTATGACCGCTAGAGGGCGCCACATTAGATTCAGTGACACGTTATATAGCCTATAACCAGTGGACGATTAAGATGCTTCTGACGATACCTCATTTGTGCAGTTCTAATCAGTGGTTGAGCAGCTATGAGGAACAGATGAACCTACATACATACATAACCTGTCAAAATCATAACCCTCCTTTTGCTTTGCCGTAGTCGGGTAAGATTTACAATATTTTAGCATTTTAATTTCATTATACAAAGGCAAGAGCAAAAAAATACTATGAAACGGTAGCATTGATTGGCACATTGGTGTCCCTTGCCGGACATAGTCTCTTCGTCTCACCTTCCAACCGGTAGAGAAAAACCTACCCTGTCTACCGCTTCCAAGATATACTAGCGTGAATATATTTATTTTTACATCTATCAACAAATCAGTGCGTTAATCATGCGTCTGATGTTATTAAAATATTCCATCGTTTTTTTATACGAGACGTTTTAAAGCCGCGGTAGCCTAGTGGTATGAGTCTTAGGACTGCTGAGACGAGGTCTCGGGTTCGATCCCAGGTTTTACCAATGGCACGCACCAATGACTTTTCGATGCTTTTTTAAGTTATGTGTGTATTTATCGCAAGTTTATAAGTGCTCGGTTAATGACAATAGGCTCGCCACCTATTACATTGGAACCTATACATAAACTGGGGAAAAGTGGGTGCTAGCACCTCTGCCTACCGCTTCGGGGATATAGGCGTGAGTTTATGTTATGTTATGTTACACTTAAATGCCTAGCATCTCCATATTAAGTAGGTAGTAAGTAGGTACTTACTAGAAAGTTAGTGTATTAGTTTTTTATAGCTTTGGTTCAAGGAGTTTTGGCAACTGGCTGACCTTCAGAAATGTTAATATATATTATATATTAGACGATTTATTCTAAGTATTATATAATCACGGCTTTATATACCCTTTTAATCACAAAAAAGTGATTCTGCTGAAAACTAGTAACTTTATGAATTTGCAGTAGATCTCAATGGATTCCCATTAAATTCGTTAATGATTAAGCAGATTTTAATTTTGTGTTTCCCGGCAGAGTAGAATTTGGACCACCCCATCTCTTCCCACGCGAGGTTCGTACAAGGCGACTAAGGGATAGGGCTGTTTAACATCGGACAGATGTATACACCTCATACTCAGCCTCAGATGCACTCAGGCTCGAGTTAACTATAGTATCTAGAATACGGCAATAGGCTCACCGCCTATACAATTATTGGTGAAATGTGGGTGTTAATTCACTTCTGCCTAACCCTCCAGGGATAAAAGCGTGATTATATGTATGTATGTATGTAAATATTGCCGCATACCGTATCTTTATGCACAGTAACTTTGCACAAAGGTGGACTTAATGCCAAAGGCATTATCTAACAGTCAACCTTAAGGTGATGCAGATATACATTGAGGTAGGTGCAGGTACAATAACAATCCAATTACTACATTGATGATGTTCTAATTTGTAATATATTATCTATGTTCACAATAATAGAACATACATTATACATACACACTATAGTACATAAGAAATCCATACATACACTTTTAAATATATTATAGACCTGCCTTTATATATTTACCTGCTGAACAGTTGAATAGCATAGCACATAAGAGTGGATATTAAGCGGGTGGCACTTTAGTGTTTAGAGTTGCGAAATTGTCAATGTTATTATAGGTAATAAATATTTAGGTATTATAGGGAATAATTACGTACTACTTTGTTGTCTTGGATACAATTTGTAAAAACAATGTATGATAGATAGATAGATAGATAGATAATTCTTTATTGTACACCAATAGATTACAGTAAAATTTGTAGTGAGCATGCATACAGTTTAATGTACAAGGGGCGGCCTTATCGCTGGAATAAATGGTAAAATCCACATATTAAATTCCATAATAAAATAACTTTTAAACTGTCGCGTTCCATGTTATACAATAATATTTATGGACGTTTCGACCAGGGTTACCTATACCATAATCAAAGAATCAATTTCATTTATTCAGTTTAGGCACACAATTTTGACGTTCATGTGTGCTCACACACTGAACGTCAAAATTCTACAATTATGTCAAGAAATATTATAAAAATAATAAATAATGTAAAAATAAACCATTGGAAAATGATTCTTTCGCTGGTTCGGTAGGTTAGTTCTACTGAGAAGATACCAGCAAGAAACTCTGAGAACTATATTAGAACTAAATTATCTTTCTCTTTTAAATTTGCTTTAGTTTACAATTCATTTTGTTCGAGCAAGCAAGAGACTTATGTTGACCACGCATTCACATCATCAAGATACTTATCTACTTTATAATAGTAACCTTTATTCATTACAGTTTTATTCGCGAACACAAGCTAGTAAAGCCGTGTTAACTTCAGGTCTCTGCTTAGAATATCGTAGAATATATTTAAAGTAATTACGTCGGTACTCCGTAAGCAGACTTAATTTTACTTATATCTCTTCGTCGTCTTACATAAATATACATATTACCTACGAAAATAACTCAAGAATATAAAAATGAAGGTTAAAAAATTGTGAGGTAATTAATAGAAGACTGTAGAAGTGGGATTAAATGTATTTAATTAATTAAATAATTATATTAATTAACAAATTAAGTAGCAACAAAAAATGGTGAGAAAATTAAAAACCTGTCCCCTATATAAGTGGAAATATGTTAGCCGTCGCCGGTGTATTTAGATGATCCAATCTCTTCTCTATAAACGTATTGTCACTTGTCTACAAGCTATAGATAGTTTAACTTAAGAACCAATGCAAAAAGGATCATCAATATCGGTTTAACCGTTTTAAAGTAGAAGTATTACGACAAACATATCTATAGATTGACCAGTTTTGACTATGACACCCAAAAGGGGCCCATGCAGAGTCCATTAATTATGCGAACGAAACTTTCCGCGGCCATAATTCAATCTTATTGTAGCAAATCAAACTGGTCTTTAGACGTAGGCAGTGTACAGTCAGAACCAGATCGATCTCGATGGATACAGTACTCTAAAATAATTTTATACCACTTAGGTGGCAGACAAGCACACGGCCCACCTGATGGTAAGTGATTACCGTGGCCTATGGACGTGTGCAACACCAGGGCTGTCACACTCGCTCAGCCGAACCTGAAGAAACCTTCTAATGCCGCTTTTAAACAACGCTATAATTGTAGGCGCATGGAAAAATCACAGCAGAGAGTTCATTCCACAGCTTGAGTGTGTGTGGGATGGAGTTTCTTTCATACCGCACAGTGCGTACCGTCACAGATTGCAATGTATGGGGATGAATTCCCTGCCTATGGCGAGCGGTGCGTTGATAGAAAGTCGTTGTGAGAATCATGTCAAACAATTCATCTGAGCACAAACCGTAAAATTATCTTAATGTCTTGGTTTTCCAGTCTTTTTATTGTCTAATTATTCTCATATTTGGTACACACCTTACCTTAAGTTCGGACGATAATACAATTTAAATCAATAATACGCTACACCGTGTGGTGACGGACAAAGAATACAAGCATCACAACTCCATCTCATCCGAAGGGTGTCGTAAGAGGCGACCAACGGAAAAATACGCAGACGACATCAATGCGAGAGAAGGAAAACTCAAAGTAAAAACTTGTACCAACCAGTTTGGGTGGAAATAGTAGACCAAAGGCTTTTTTTTATACCACTTAGGTGGCAGACAAGTACACGGCCCACCTGATGGAAAGTAGTTACCGTGGCCTACGGACGTGTGTAACACCAGAGAAGCCACACTCGCGCTGCCGACCATGTAAGCACAGAGTTTCTGTACCGTCAGTGTAGAGGACAAAGCAGGACAAGCCTTTAGTCATCTCACTGACAGCACAAATTCTCCAGTGAGCTCTGGCTACCCTACTCATCACTGGGAACACAACTCGAAGTTCAAGTCCCTCTCAATATTGGGAAAATATTCATTAGTCGACTGCGGTAAGCTTGATTGAAATCAATAAAACAGTTTGATTTAAATTTAATGCATGTATTAAGATCATTTTGAGACTTTGTAGCCAAGATCATTCTGACTCTGACTGTACCTCCGGGTTGTTGTGTAGTGTTGTAACCTGTTTATAACCTTTTTTATAGGTGTTCTTATAGCACACTACGTGACATTTGGCCTTTGTTTTCCTTATAGTGGCGAGGGTTACTATAACCCTATTATTGCCGGCTCTCAAATGGGTCGTTTGGTCTATGACAAACTAGATCGAGGTAAGTTTCCCGGGAAAAAATACTGACATTTAAACATTTTCGCCCTTCTGTTTCTTTGTACAATATATTATGATCGTTATTTTCAAGTTCTCCAACCTAACTTGAATACAGTGCGAGTTCTCAATGAAACATCGATAATGTGAGATTGCAATGAATCTACAAAAATAAGGACCTTTTTTATTGTGTGGAAATCCCGCCGGACTCGTTGAGGGGGTTATGTCAGATCGACGGATCGACTAAAACCGAATGCTTCTGGTCATCTGTTACCGGGGGTGAGGGGGGTGGGGTAGCCTTTGGCATATCCCTCTGCATCATTGCTTAAGAACCTTATGGGATATATTATCACATCTATACTAATATTATAAAGCTGCAGAGTTTGTTTGTTTGTTTGAACGCGCTAATCTCTGGAACTACTGGTCCGATTTGAATGATTTGAGTGTTGAGTAGTCCATTTATCGAGGAAGGTTTCAGGCTATTATCATCACGCTACTACTTAAGGGAGCGGAGCATTGATAATAAATGTTAACGAATCCGGCAATTTTTCATACATATTTTGAAGACTAAAACATACGGGCTCAAAGGAATATGAAGCTTCAAAATATACCCCGGGCGAAGCTGGGGTGGGTCAGCTAGTATTATATAAAAGTTGAATATTTACGTTAGTCTTTGAAATCACCCAAACTATTATATATATATTGCATATAATTTTTTTAGGAGGTAGGACACGGCGGTATATCCGCCCGATTGAGCAGTCCGACTGGGGAAGTACCTCCGCCCTACAGAATACCGCGGTTATAATAACTTCGTGTTGTGTTCCCAGCGGTGAGTAGGGTAGCCAGAGCTCCCTGGAGAATTTTGCCGTCAGTGGGAAGACTAAAGGCTTGTCCTGATTTGTCTTCTACTGACGGCACAGAAACTCTGTACTTACAGGGTTGGCAGCGCGACTGTGACTCTTCTGGTGTTACAGACGTCCATAGGCCACGGTAACTACTTTCCATCAGGTGGGCCGTGTGCTTGTCTGCCAACTAAGTGGTATAAAAAAATAAAAAAAATAAAAAAAAATATAACATATTCACGGATTCTGATATTTGGACTGGTTTGGACAAATGCCACGAGCGTGAGTTGAACCTATGACGCAGCGGTCGAATGCTCAGCGGCTACACTATAATACCCCATCTAGTTCGCGTAATTGATGGAATTTGTGCTATCAGTGGGAAGACTAAAGGCTTGTCCTGCTTTGTCTTCTACTGACGGCACAGAAACTCTGTACTTACAGGGTTGGCAGCGCGACTGTGACTCCTCTGGTGCTACAGACGTCCA
Organism: Eilema griseolum; assembly: GCA_963662185.1. Lineage (NCBI taxonomy): Eukaryota > Metazoa > Arthropoda > Insecta > Lepidoptera > Erebidae > Eilema > Eilema griseolum. The sequence goes on from OY759230.1 coordinate 5,149,332, forward strand.
TAGGCCACGGTAACTACTTTCCATCAGGTGGGCCGTGTGCTTGTCTGCCAACTAAGTTGTATAAAAAAAATACAACTTAGGTGGCAGACAAACACACGGCCCACCTGACGGAAAGTGGTTACCGCGCCCTATGAACGTGTGAAACACCAGAGGAGTCACATCCGTGCTACCGACCCTGTAAGAATGGAGAGTTTCTGTACCGTCTGTGCAGAAGCCACAATTAGGACAAGCCTTTGGTCTTCCTACAGACAGCACAATAACTCTCCAGTGAGCTCTGGCCGCCCTATTCACCGCTGGGAACACAAGACGAGTTATTATAGTCGCAGTATTCTGTAGGGAAGAGGTACTTCCCAGTCAGACTGCTCATTTGGGACGAGAATACCATCGTGACCTACTTCCTATAATGTTATAATAGTCACTGTTTTTGAGGATGTATACAACCGTGAGAATGTAAAAGAAATCACTTTAACCTACCCTCCCATTCAGTAATTACCACACCATCAAAACGCGTACATCCAATTCAATTTCAAAGAAAATTATTAAATACTTCTTTCCTTCTTTTTCTCTCATCTTATGATCTATTAAGGTGAAACCTATGTACGTATTCGTAAAGCTATGAAACCCTTCACTGTCAATCATACTTTAATTCCTTTTCATGGATTTTCGTTATTATGGCCGCGTGGTTCCCGGCAGAGTAGAATTTGGACCACCCCATGAGGTGTCGTACAAGGCAACTAAGGGATGTAGGGGCTGTTAACATCAGACAGATATTATTATATACAGCCCAGACTCAGCCTCAGATGCATGGCTTACTTCTCACCCACTATTAAGTGGGACCGAATACAAGGAATGGTGAATTATGAGTGTTAATTTACCTCTGCCTAAACCTACGGATATAAAGGGATGTTTCGTAATTCCTGTTTATACGTTTAAGAAAGTATTTTTCTTGGTCTCAATAAAAACCTATAGCCGTATGCCATATTATGCGGAATGAAGTCACCCACAGCTATGAATGAATAATTAGTTTCCTTGACCGGAATGCCTATTACTGTATTTAATAAACAGATTATCGTATCGATCTACGAGCAACGTACGCTTGCACTCGTTACTTTTATAAAACGCTAAGATTTTTCATTTTAAGTTTTCTATTTGCTTTTTTTTATACAACTTAGGTGGCAGACAAGCACGTGGCCCACATGACGGATAGTGGTTACCGTGGCCTATGAACGTGTGTAACACTAGTGTAGTCACATCCGTGCTGCCGACCCTGTAGGAACAGAGATTCTAAGTGCCTTCAGTGCAGAACACAAAATCAGGACATGCCTTTGGTCTTCCCACTAATTGCACAAAAACTCTCCAGTGAGCTCTGGTTGCCCTACTCACCGCCGTGAACACAACACGCGTTTATTATAGCCGTGGTATTCTGTAGGGCGGAGGTACTTCCCCAGCCGGACTGCTCAATTCGGACGGGAATACCGTGAGGGAAGGATCTCGGGAATGGAGATTACCTTTGCACAATGATAGCTCTCAGTTTGACGGCCTAATCTATCAAACACTTTTTCACGGCCCGCTTAAAGAACCCGCCTATATAATACGATCAGTGAGTAGGGTAGCCAGAGCTCAATCAAGAGTTTTTGTGCTGTCAGTGAGAAGACCAAAGGCTTGTCCTGATTGTGTCTTCCTACGGGGTCCGCAGCACGAGTGTGATTGCCCTGGTGTTGCATGCGTTCATAGGTCACAGTAACCACTTACCATCATTATCGTATATTGGTGAAAACTCCAGTCCATTCTCAGTCTTTATGGTTCGGCAAAGGGATGAGATGTTACTCTGATTTTGCTTTAGTTCTGTGTTTTCATAAACAATGATGTCACGTGATTTTATCATTATTATCATGGCCCAGTTTCGGTTGCATCCAAAGCTGTGGAAACCTGGTTTCTATTTTTCTTGATTTGACTGATCTTAGCTTTTCTTTATACAGAGTATTCTCTACCCTGGCAGAAGCAGGCCGCGGTGGCGGTGCGCCTCGCGCGCCTCCCCATTTCCGGGGAGGAGTTGGGGACTCTGTAGTCCCCACACCCGAGGAGAGGGCCAGATCGTGAGAGATGGCCCTGGGTCGGCCGGGGTGCGAGGGATATGCCTGTTAACCTCACCTTCGGCAACCAAAAATGACCCACAGGCGGCGTGCGTTTTGATCGGTTCGAGTCCGAAATAAGCTCTTCTACCGGTGGGGGGTATCTGTGGGGATATTGCGCACGTAAAAAAAACCAAAAAATACAGCTACCGCTGGCATGCAATCTTTGGATGCCATTTTAAGTTGATGCTCGGATGAAAATAGGATAAACTACCTAACAATTGACTCCTCTGGTGTTACAAACGTCCATAGGCCACGGTAACCACTTTCCATCAGGTGGGCCGTGTGCTTGTCTGCCACCTAAGTGGTATAAAAAAAAAACAAATTTTATACCACTTAAGAGACACAGACCGATAAACACACGGCTCACTGGTGGAAAGTGGTTACCGTGTCCTATGGACGTGTGCAATATCAATGTGGTCGTCTTTACGACTCTTAGAAACCTTCTTAGACCCTGTTTGAAAATATATTTTTCATTTACAAATATATTGGCCGTTTGAACAAAAATATTTAAAAAAGTTTCTAGTTGAATCTATATATAGAAGACTGGTTGAAATATAATAGGAAGTAAGATCTACGCCATTTATTGATGACGAAAATATATTACGAGTAGTAGTTAATACAAAATAGTAGGTACAAAGTTTATTTCATACCATCACAGATATAACAAAAACAGCGGAACCGGAAAACTAATGGAAATAATATGTGATATTTTAAAACTATTGCCCACAATAGTCACGAGTACGTACACGCCTTTATCCCCGGAGGGTTAGGCAGAGGTGAATTATTAACACCCACATATCACCAATCATTGAATTCGATCCCACGTAATAGGGAGTAAGTCTATTGCCGTCTTCAGGGCACTATTGTTGACTCAAGCCATGCATCTGAGGCTGAGTCTGGGCTGTATATATCTGTCTGATGTTAAACAGCTCTATCCCTTAGTCGCCTTGTACGACATCGCATGGGAAGAGATGGGGTGGTCCAAATTCTACTCTGCCGGGAACCACGCGGCTATCCGTATTTTTGTTCAATGATTAGTCACATTGTACTTGTTTTACTTGTGTTTACTGATTGCGTACATTACTGGTGACCTATAAATACAAATAAGTACATACTGTTGTATCTAGTTTAGGTACCAATCTCACAATTGCAGTTTTTGTATAGCCACTAAGAAAACTAAGAAATAATTTATACTTATCATTGTTTTATTTATATTTGTATTCAATTGTTTTAAGCTGATATTTTTTTTAAGCTATTTGGTCATGTACTTAACTAAAGGAAAACCATCTTGTAGCAACTTTTTATAACAACACATATTAAACAAATAAACTAGGCTTACTAACTGATTATTTAGTGGTTCAATTTCGGTTTTTAGTTTTTAAAGTAAGTTTCATAACGGAAAAATATTTACAAACTGAGTTTTTAAATAAACCACATTTATTAAAAACGACACATCAAAATTGTTTACGTTTAGTTCAGCACTTAACCAAATGAAGTATTTTTAGTGACTCCAATTTTAACCTGCCATCGGCATAGTGGTCCTCGTGTTGGCAAGCTAAAAGAGTGAATGAGGTTAAAAAATATAAACTTTCTATCCAACTAAATAGGCACATAATTATATATCTAAATAAAACAATAATTTCTTTAGTTACCAAGCTGAAAAAGTGTGAACGAAACAGCTGATAGAATCACTTACATTTTTTATTTCTCTTTTTACGCGAGGTAGAACAGATGAAAACCAGTTTTGAAAGAGGATATACCACATTAAAACTGTTTAAATTTTTGAAGTGTAGGTATACATATTAAAAAAATCTAAGTTAGACATTAACATCAAAGAATAAAAAGCTATTATTTATAATCTGTTTAATTAAATTCATGCGCGGGTAAATTTTAAAGCAAATTTAATAAATATATTTCTTGCTTATCATCATAATACTTAGGTAGATTAAACATAAAATTTAAATATGAAATAAAATAGAAATAATAATTAAATTACAAGTACTCACATTTATTTTATCTATTAGTAAAAAAACTCAAATCACAGACAACAGATAATGCGCGGGAAACTTCAAGACAATATGGCGGCAGCGTCCGCTCTCATTTAGACGTCGCGAGTGACTAGCGAGCGAGTAGCAACATTATGTTATGATCGACATCGACCAAGTTCATTTAAACCTAGTTCGCACGCTTATAATATGCAAATGGATAATTTATTTGGTTACTAAAAATAAATTACTGTAAAAATAAATAAAGAACTGAATTAAGTTATTTTTCTTGCCTACCTAACTTAATTCAGGTACGGCAACTTATGACCCTCAGACGACGAGCGTTTTAGTCGGTTCGAGTCCGACATAACCTCTCCCACTGTCTCTGGGGGGGCGGGGGTGCCTGGGGGGATTTTTCGCATGATAAAAAGAAGGTAGCACCTAATGTGCTACCTTTTTTTATAAATACCTATACTGTTTTTGGTTGAATTGAACAATCTTGTAGCGAATTTTTATAAAATTAAATTATATATTTAAAAAAGCACCGTCACAAAAAATAACCTCCAAAAACATGAAAAATATATAATAACCTCCAAAAAGTTGTGTTGGTTACCTCTTTAACTTTGATATGCCTAGTAATATTTTGATTCAAGCGTTGTTAAGGTGAAACACTCCGTCGTATTACAAGCAATTATTGCAATGATCCAATGTCCACCCGACATGATAACGATGCTGGAATCAAAATATTAATACAATATCATACCATAGTAATATCTGTCCTTTATTTTGTCATCTCAGGTCTTAAACCTTACATGAAATAATAAAACATATATATATCTAATATATTAACTTAGCCTCTGGGTTTTATACAACAACTTATAGGATCAATTATTTATACATATAAGATAAAAGCACCAATAGTGGACTAACCACACACACACAGGACAGTTTCGAATAAAATCCTTTATTTTATATCCCCGGAGGGTTAGGTAGAGGTGAATTAACACCCACATTTCACCATCATTGTTTTCTGTCCCACGCAATAGGGGGTGAACCTATTGCCGTACTCCGGGCACTATTGTTGACTCGAGCCATGCATATGAGGCGGAGTTTGGGCTGTATATATCTGTCTGATGTTAAACACCCCTATCCCTTAGTCGCATTGTACGACACCGCATGGGTGGAGATGGGGTGGTCCAAATTCTACTCTGCCGGGAACAATAAAATCTCCTCCTTTACTTTAAGAAAAGTAACTATTTCTTCATGACTGTCGACTTCATTTACAGAAACTCGCAACACATAATACCTAATTATATTTAAAGTAAAAATATATTCGTTAAAAAAACAAATATATTTTCGACACAGATTTCATCCAAAACAGCTAATGTCTAAAATGTTCCAATACAATTTAAAAAAGGATATAAAAAACATTCTTTAAAAAAAAATTATGTAATTTTGAGTGAAGTTTGATTTGTTATTAAAGTGAAAATCTCTGTTCTTACAGGGTAGGCAGCACGGGTGTGACTCCCCTGGTGTTACATATGTTCATAGGTCACAGTAACCACTTTCTATCAGTTGGACCGTGTGCTTGTTTGCACACGGTCGGATATAAAAAATATATGATTCGTATTACATAATATTTTTTATATCTTTCCTTATACTGTTGGCTAACGCTCAAAAGGAAGCGTTTATTGTATAAATTGCGTTTTGTGCTTTCCCCAGTTGAAAACAATCGATGCAAAACTTTTTGATTTTTTTAAGCGTACACAAGCTGTTCCTTTTATTATGACCATGAGGTAACCATACACCTCTTGAAGAACCCCATATTGTAGGTGCTTAGGAAAACCGCAGCAGGGAGGTCATTCCACAGCTTGAGTGTGCGTGAGATGAAGTTTCTTTCATACCGCACAGTGCGCAACGTCTCAGGTCGCAATATGTGAGGATGAATTCCCTGCCTATGGCGAGAGGTGCGATGATAGAATGTAGCTGTGGGCATTATGTCAAACAATTCATCTGAGCACAAACCATTGTATAGACGGTAGAACACACACAGCGAGGCAAAGTCCCTCCTAAGGTTTTTTATTTAACTTCAATAGCCTTTTTATTTGGGGATGGTAGGGTTGCCAATCGCCCCTATATGTGTATAACCCAAAAAATATATATTATGAGTAGGTAAATGAACCTGAACCAAAAACAATTTTTATTCTACTTAGGTGGTAGACCGGGAACAACACTAAACTGGTGATGAGGCATAGACAATTTTTTTTAAATAATATTAGAACCGAAATTATTAATATTCCCTCTAACCCCTCCAGCTAATCTAATGTGCTTGTGTTAGGAGTGGGTTCAAGTCGGTAGTGTAATGACTAGGATTCGAGCCCGAGACTTTTCGATCATAAGGCCGATTCCTTAATCAATAAGTTACCGACGCTTATAAACTTATTGAAATTATAAACGTAACACAAAGAGAACCAATTAAATACTACAAACTGGCATAAAAAATTAATAATTTCGGTCGCTAATAATCCTTAAAAAAAATTCGTACCTGTACTTAACGCTTAAGGCTAAAACATTCATCAGATTAAGTTGAAGGTTAATTCCTCATTTTTATTTCGTATATACAAGCACTGCCAAAAGTAACTTCAAATACTTATTTTAATTTAACTATCATCTTGTTTCTAAAACCATTCATAAAATAATAAACCAAATATGAAATAATATTAACCTTGTTGTCAGATTATTGATTTGAATGTGTTATCTATACCTATTCTCAAAAGGGCATTACTTTAATTTTGTGTCAAGCAATGTGTAACATGTGAAATCGTAAGAGGTACCCACAGGACAGGCTTGCCTAGTGTGGGGCCAACGGACACTTTGCTAAAAACTGTAACTCTTATTGATAATAAAATATTTTTCATTTTCATTTTCATTTTCATTGTAGTTTGATAATTTTACACACAATACTTTGTTCTTCTCATAGGAAAGAACAAAATTATGCATAATTTTTAATAACATAATTTTGTTCCTTCAGAATTTACTGTTGTTATTGTTTATTTAGGTTTAAGTTCACGCAATTCTCCTGTGCACGCAGTGCTTTTCCATAAATATTGTGGCACTTAGCGTTTTCAAAATTGCATGTAATTGTTAGTATAATGGAGTACTCAATGTTGAAAGCTTAATAAATAAATAAATTATAAAAATACTTCAACTTTGTTCATTTACTAGGTGCAATACGGCTACGGCTTTGTAATTGGCGTGGACTTAAAACTTGGTTTAAATATTTAGTTTTGATGCAGAATCTTTATTTTTTTTCTGAATTAATAGTAGTCCTAGGTGTGTATGATGACGGAGGAAGAATACAAGTATCTCCACCCTCTCTCATCCGAAGGGTGTCATAAGAGGCGACCAACAGAAAAATACGCAGACGATATCACTGCGAGAGAAGGAAAACTTGAAATAAAACCCTGTACTAACCCGTCTGGCCAGCGAGGAAACAGTAGGAAAAAGGCTCCCAATATTGGGAGAGGCCTAATTCAGCAGTGGACTGTGATGAGCTAGACGCCACAGTCCAACAAAACTAATTATTCTCTCTTTCCTAGTTACGCCTTAAAATAACAGCCATCTACCAATGAAAGTGCCATCAGAATCGGTTCAACCGACTGCCAACTTTTATTGATAAATCAACTTTCAGAGATAAGCCAAGTCAAACAGATATACAAACAGAAATTACAATTTTAATTATTTGTATCAATCTTATTTCAAATGTAAATTTGTTATCGTTCATCAACTTGTGTCGCTAACTGTACTCACATCTGACTTCTTTGAAAGTTGAAATTATTCATGATAAATTCACTTATGTATAGGAAACGTTAACTTGATACTGTTATGTGACTGACGCATTGACGGGTTAATTCTTTTTTAATTTGTTTTTTTTTTTAAGTAACAAGTCCTTTTAGCTAGAAGAAGTAAACTGTCAAACTGAAAAAGTTGATAAACTGAAAATAATCATTTTAGCATTGATAGTTGTTGGCATTTATAATGATAGCCTACAATATTTACACATTCATAATAACAGTAGGTAGCTTAGTGGTTAAGGAGTCGGCTTTACAATCGAGAGGTCCCGGGTTCGAATCCTGGTCATAACACTACCGACACATGAGTAGAAAGCCGTACAGAGACAAAGCTTAAGAACGTGCAAAATTGATACCTATTTTGGTAGGGTTGTCACAATAGGTTAAGTAAAAAAAAAACAAAACATTTGTTAAATAGTTTTATTATTCAGTATGATAGGCTATGAATACACGGCCTCACTAATAACACCCCCCCCCCCTATACGTTATGCCCATGCTTATAACATTCGAGATAAAACTCGTGTACTAACACTTCCACCAACAACAGCTTCACCTTGTCTTCTAAATGACTACGGTATTGGACGTCGCTGGAGATATTGATACCAAGGATCCCAATACTCGATGAATTGGTACTAAGTATAAGGATCATCATGAAACGTGGTCCCTCACTATAGGTCTCCTGAAAAAGCTCAAAGTTGCTCAACGAGCTATGGAGAGGGCTATGCTTGGTATTTCCTTACGTGATCGTGACATGATGATGATGATAAGTAACATAAATATCATAATATTTTAATATTACAAACGGACAATTCTATTTTATTTATTTGTATAAATGTAGGTAGGTACATAGCATCTGTAGATTTTTGCCTATTTTTTTTAGGTATTTATACTAAACACCTCAACAAAGTCTAGGGAACAAGATGACCCCAATTATTTTTTTTCGTGTAAATCTTGTTTTGCAAATAACTGGCAGCAAATAAATAAAAATAGAATAAAGTAGATTACAGAGTTGTTCGAAATTTAAAAATAAATTTAAATAAGTAATGATTTTCGAATATGGAGGGAAAACTTTTAAAAGTGTTTGATTGTGCAGTTTCTCTGAGGCAAAATAAAAATTATTTTTTTTGATTGTAAATAACGTTTATTATCAATAATACGTCTTTTACGTATGGTTTGTGCATTTTTGTGACTGTAGTCATCATGTCACGTCGTCATTTAAGTCGCGAAGAGATGTTAAGGGCTGTTGGTATGCTGCAAGCTGGACGAACTCAACGCGACGTAGCGGATGCTGTCTACACCCAAACAAGCGTAATTTGCAGATTATGGGCACGCTACAGGTCTACAGGGGATGTTGCCGAACGTCACAGGGGACGAAATAGGGTTACTACCCCGCGACAAGATCGTTTCTTGCAAAATTCCGCAAGGCGGCAACCCACGATTACTGCTCGTCAGTTGGTCGCAGGCCTCCAGTCTCAGCATCAAGTGGTTATTAGCGATCAAACTGTCAGAACAAGACTACACGAAGCCAATCTTTATGCTCGCAGACCGCTTAGGGTTCCAGCTCTTCGACGTGGAAATCGAGGTCGTCGCTTATTGTGGGCTAACGCACATTTACAGTGGACCGACCATCAATGGGCACGGGTTCTGTTTTCCGACGAATCTCGCTTCGGTTTTCATCCTGATTCGAGAAGAGTGCGTATATGGCGAGTTCCTGGACGTCGGAGTCGTCTCCAGAATCCGCAAGAAGTTCATCCTTACCAAGGTGGAACAATCATGGTATGGGCTGGAATTCGCCTTGGTGGAAGGACCGACCTCGTTTGGATACGGGGCAATTTGAATGCAAACCAATACATTCAGGAGGTTATACACCCCATGGTAATCCCTTATCGACAGCAGTTCGGTCAAGATTTTATGTTCATGCAAGATAATGCACGGTCACACACCGCGAGGGTAGTGGTCAATGCGTTAAGCGAGCACAATATGACGACGTTGGAATGGCCTGCTCAGTCTGCCGACCTCAATCCCATAGAGCATGCCTGGGATTTGCTTGGGAGAAGAGCTTTCAGTGATTCTTTGGAAAATCTGAACACTGAAGAACAACTTTTTTTACACCTTCGCAGTGTATGGAGCCATATTCCACAGACGATGATTGACAATCTCATACTAAGTATGCCACGCTGTTGTCGAGCTGTTGCTAATGCTTTAGGAGGTCCTACAGATTATTAAAAACGTTTAAAGTACGGTTAATTACTGTATTTCTTACTACCTCGTTATTTTTGAGCCTAATCATAGAAGGTTGTAATACTCAATATTGGCACTATTCAATTTTTCTTAAAAAAAAAAAAATTGGTATGAAAATGTTTTTATTAAAATTAAAATTAAAAACGGTATAAAAATACCCTTCTATTGATATAAAACACTCACTATTACAAGAAAGGGTTTTTAAATAAAAACTAGAAATGTCCTTGTTCCCTAGACTTTGTTGATGTGTGTATTTATATCTTGGTGTATCTAGTAGTAGTTTGTAAGATAATAAGCTTTCCTTGTTAAAAGGGAATATGTGCTTGGCGTCACGGAATGTCGTTAGCGCTACGTTCAAGCGTCAGACGGCTGTCAAGCCCGAACGTTCAAGTGGTCATTGCAAAAGTAATAATCTAATATTTACTTACCTATTGTACACTTTTGGATAGTTAAAGTATGATATATTTTTATTTTTTCTGCTATTCATACACACAGTACAATAAACAACCATTATTAAATATTTAAACTTGCAACTAACAAAACATAAAACTTCAAAACTGACAAAACTAACAACGTGCGTCGCACCATCCTTATGAATGTCAACTGGCTGTGCCAGCGCAAACCGGTTTTTTCCAGTCTCACCGCGTACGCGACAAGCGGCCAGTGGACACGCACACCATGCCCCGCGTGCTTGTATTAGTGCAACCGAATCGCGCGGTTCTATGAAACTTTGTCTCTGTAGGGCTTATCTACTCATGTGCTATCGACGTGAACCCACTCATAGCACAAGCAATTTAGCTTAGTTGGAGGGGTTAAAAGGTTTTTGGTATATTATATGTGTGGGTGTGTTAAGTATAAGTATAATATGTAGGTGCCTAGTTGTAGGTATCGTTTGATTATAAATTATGTTTGTAATAAGTATATACGTAAGTATAGAAGTATGCATTATATCTATAACTGTATAATTTATCAGAGTATGAATAATAATATAAAATAAATAATATATGTACACCGGAAGCCGCCCACTATATCTATATATTTATCTAACTCACTTCATCCCATGGTTGCCTGGTAGAGATTGCCTTGTGCAATAAGGCCGCCTTTTGTTATGCCACAAAACTGTACCAAATTTTTGTTTTTATTTATCCATTCTTCATATATTATTATTATTATTATTAAAGGGGAATATTAGTAATTGCGGTTGCTAATATTCTTTAAAAAAAAATTAAAGAAAAAAAAAAAACAAAAAACAGTTAAGACACCAGGCAAGGTGAAGTAGACATTACGAAAATATCGTCAGTGACAGAGTTGTAATAAATCTGAAGTAGATGTTAGTTAGGAGACCCTTTTAACTGCAATGCATCGATGGATCAATGGGGTGTGAGGTTAGATGGCAGTCGCTTTACAGAAAATATCGAAGTTTAGCCAAATCCGCAGTGAGACTGGTAACGCGGTAGCCTAGTGGTATGGGGATTGGACTGTTGAGACGAGGTCTCGGGTTCGATCCCAGGTTTTACAATGGCACACACCAATGGCTTTTCGATGCTTTTCGAAGTTATGTGTGTATTTATGGTTTGTGTTTAAGGTTTATAAGTGTCCGGTTAATGGCAATAGGCTCGCCATTACATTAGGACCTAAACATAAACTGGCGAAATGTAGGTACTAGCACCTGTGCCTACCCTTTCGGGGATATAGGCGTGAGTTTATGTTTATGTTATGTTTTTTTATTATTATTGAGTTATGAAGTTGTGCAATAAAATTTATTAAGTATTCTAATTAGTTGCAATTATTTAATAAAATTAAATTTTGTATCATTATTACGTGTCCCTATTTAAATGACCTTATAACATTTTGCACATCGTAATAATTGGTTAGAATTTAATAATTTAGATAATGACGTCATAGCTACCTCAAGTTCAGAGGTAGTTAGAAGTAGATTAACGTTCCAAGGTGCCCATCACCTAAATTCTGGTTTTTTTTTCCCGGCAACGGCGAAGCAAAAGGTGTGTTCTAATTTTGACAGGCTATGTATGTATTTATAACCTACATAATATATATACATCTGTCACCTCATAGCTCCTCAACCACCTTTTAGAATTGGACAAATGAGGTATTAAAAGCATCTTAGTTGTCCGCTGGTTATAGGCCATATAACGTGTCACAGAATCTAATGTGGCGCCCTCTAGCGGTCTGTACTGTGTTAAAAAATAAATTTAAGATATACATGGCGCGTTTGGTATCAACAGAAAGGGCTTAATTTGCACATATTTATAAATTAACCTATTACTTGACCTAAAATAATATAAATAAAAATTTAAGTTTAAAACTAAAAGCCGACTACTCAAAAATCACGCTCTAAAAAGTATTAAACAAAAAAGATCTATCGTATCAAAATAAACGGGATATTTACCATGTTTCATTGTTTAAATACCTAAAAAAAGATCTAGGATAGCCGTGGTCGTATGCCACTTTGTCTAACAAAATAATACATTCTAGGGAAAAGTGGCATACGACCACGGCTATCCTAATTTTTTCTTGTTTAATACTTTTTAGAGCGTGATTTTTGAGTAGTCGGCTTTTAGTTTTAAACTTTATTCTAAATACTAAACAAAATTCTCTCCGTTTCGATGAGGTGGCCGATTTAGCTTTTGCCTGTCTATGTCAGTTTGACAGTTTCGGTCTAGAGGGCGCATTTCTTGACCAATTTTCACCCAACTTTTCACAACATGTTCTTTGATATAAAACTTATCTTTTGTCAAGGGTTTTCTTTAATAGGAGATAAACATACATACATACATACATATAATCACGCTTTTATCCTCAGAGGGTTAGGCAGAGGCGAATTAATACCCACATTTCACAAATAATTGTATTCGGTCCCACTTACTCGGAGGTGAAACCTATTGCCGTATTCCGGGCACTATGTTGACTCCAGCATGCATCTGAGGTTGAGTCTGGGCTGTATATATATGCCTGATGTTAAACAGCCCTATCCCTTAGTCGCCCTGTACTACACCGCATGGGAAGAGATAGGGAGACCCAAATTCTACTCTGCCGGAGACCACGCGGGAAATGGGGAAGCAAGCGGGGGAAGTTTGCTATCGCGTTATTTATGCATGGATCTTGATGATTTTTGGCTAAAACATCAAGGTCACAATTTCTCACAGGTTGTTGTGAAAAAAAAATCATGCCTCGTAAAGGTGAAATTCGTTCTAAAAAAAAACAGATGAAAAGAGAGAAGAGCGCTTTGCTTTAGCGTTTTTTTTTAGAACAGATCCCCATTATTGTTTGGTGAAACATTCAGAGCTGTCGGAAATAAGAAGAAAAATATCGTCTTTCTTTTTTTTATTGAGAATACCAGATTTGAGTAAAGTTACCAGAAAAAAGTGGCAAAGAGTGCTCACGAAGTCCTCAGTTCACAGAACTACTATATATATAGTATAATTATTTAATTAAACTAGTCCTCTGAAATAGAGTTTGAAGATTATGTTTAATATATTATGTTTAAACTACTTTAATAATGTTTTTTCTTTAAGATTTTTCATCATTTTGTTAGTCTTGTGCTTCATATTGGTACAGTCGTCTTCAAAAGTATCACAGATACTGTATAGATATGTAGTATCAACTTTTGCAGGCGAATGTATCAACGCAAGGCACAAAATTAATGAAAATCTTTAAATTCGACGGCCTCTGTGCCGAGGCGGTACAACGTTTGGGTTCGATTCCTGCTCAGTGCAAATATCTGTATGCACGAATATGTATACTTGCATTGATCTGGGTGATCACTGTTTCTATGTATAATATGTGTGTATTTACAAAAAGAAAGTATCTAAGTAAGTTTATGCGCATTCTAGATTCCATAACACAAGCTAGTTATGCTATGCTTGCCATGGGTCTAGATATGTGAAATGATGTAGAATATTTATTTCAAAAAAAAAATGTTTTTCATTTAAGTATGGATATATGCCACACGACAAAGAGCTGGAATACACTGTCCACGCACATATTTCTCTCTTCTTACAGTCCCGGGTTCCTTAAAAAAAAACTTCTAACAAGGCCTTCAAGTTTGGTTCCACCATCTTAAGTTCAATAGTATTGGAAGTAGGCACCTCAGCTATTTACCATTTAGTAGGGTGTTTGACGGACCATGTATTTAAAAAAAATTTATAATATAAAGTGGGTGCACCACGGAAAATTGTGATATTTGACATAGATAAGTTTAAAGGCACGCACACACACACACATACACACACAAACCTGTACACTCTCATTTACAAATAGGAACAAAAATCAATTCTAAAGCAAAAATAAGGTGGGCACTGACTTTTAAAATACCTACAGGCAAAGGCCTAGTTTGGAAGTCAGAGAGCACATATTCCCAAATCCAACTTCATAGTGTTACTGTGTACATTTTTTGAACAATAAAAGATTTTATTATTATTTCTCTTTATACAACTTATAAATGTTATTTTTAAAAATAGTGCTCCACCGGTATCGGGTACAGGGACCAAGCTACCGGTGGTTAGGGCTCCAGAGCGAGGAATCTCCTCACAATGCGTGCGGTGTCGAGGAGTATCGCCTTCTGCATCAGGCCCTTGATTCAACTGTCAAATGCGAGCCTCTTAAGATGTTGGTCGAGGCTCTTGGTAGTCCGTGAACTGACACAACTATCGGAACAATACTCGCTGAATCCACATCCCACATCGTGAGCCAGATCCAAATATTTTATTTTATTATCTATAAGAACAAATATAGAAAACTGTATCACCTTATTTATAAAATTCTCGTGTCACGGTGTTCGAACTTGAACTCCTCCGAAACGGCTTGACCGATTCTCATGAAATTTTGTGAGCATATTGAGTAGGTCTGAGAATCGGCCAACATCTATTTTTCATCCCCCTAAATGTTAAGGGTTGTCCACCCTTAACATTATATGGCAAAACGACGTTTGCCGTGACAGCTAGTTACTTATATAAATCTATACCAATATTATAAAGCTGCAGAGTTTGTTTGTTTGTTTGAAAGCGCTAACCTCTGGAACTACTGGTCCGATTTGAATGATTCTTTCAGTGTTGGGTAGTCCATTTATCGAGGAAGGTTTTAGGCTATATATCATTACGCTACTACTTAAGGGAGCGGAGCATTAATAATAAATGTTAACAAATCCGGCAATTTTTCATACATATTTTGAAGACTAAAACAAACTCAAAGGGCTCAAAGGGATATGAAGCTTCAAAATATACCCCGGGCGAAGCTGGGGTGGGTCAGCTAGTACGTAATATTTGTTGCGAATGTGTTAAAGTTAACAATATAGTTAAAGTGTTTATTTATTTACATTTGTGCTGTCAATGTCAAATACTTAAATATTTGTGCACGAGTGTACCTATCCATGCGTCTACGTCAGTTGACATTAGAGAACAAAATAACACAAAAATAATGCAAAGCCTATAGGGCGCGTATAGATATAGAAAGTCAATACAATATTTCGATCCAAAATCATGATCCGATGTTGTCAAAGTCAATTTCGAATGGCCGCGGTATTTTGAAGGGCTCACCCAGTCGGACTGCCCAATTAGACGGAAATACCGTGGTGCTTTGTCTTTTACACGGACGGCACAGAAACTCTCAATGCTTGTAGGGTTGGCAGCACGAGTGTGACTCTCTTGATTTTGCTTGCGTCCATAGGCCACGGTGACCACTTTCCATCAGTGGGTCGTGTGCTTGTCTGCCACCTAAGTGGTAAAAAAAATTGCCAGTGTCAAATGTCTTCAAAATTATTAAGAGAGT
This sequence comes from Eilema griseolum, assembly GCA_963662185.1. Taxonomy (NCBI): domain Eukaryota; kingdom Metazoa; phylum Arthropoda; class Insecta; order Lepidoptera; family Erebidae; genus Eilema; species Eilema griseolum. Next base: position 5,165,331 of record OY759230.1, read on the forward strand.
GGAGTGGAGGCGAGACGTCAATGTGAAGTTTTTCAAGTTGCAGTCCTTTAGAATGATTGTTGATGATGACGACGATGATGAGTTGATGATGTTAATAATAATAATGATACCCGTTCAATGAGAAGATTGCTGCCTCAGTAAAGTTGTGGTAACTTTACTAGAAGCTCCCTTAGGAGATTTGGAAGTTTTGGAACCAACACGAGAAGTCACAATTCACTGTGGTATGCCACTTTTCTATACTTGCGTGCGTTGTCAAAGATGTTGTGTCAAAAAATCCACCATTTTTACACATACAAACTCGAATTTTCACTAATTTCGGAAAATAATATAATATCGCGATGCGCCCTACTTCGTTCTGGCGCCAAAACTTTATGTCATAGTGGTATAAGAACGCGGTGTGGTCGTAGTGTCTTTTAAATTAGGTCGTTTGGCTTATCGCTAATTGAGAACGCAGCTCTTTTTCAGGGTTGCCACATAACTAGATCAGCTCGATTACTGAATAACATACAAAAGTATTATGATGAAATTTTGAGACAGTAGGCTAACTTTTACATAACATAACAAAAACTCACGGCTATATCCCCGAAGGGGTAGGCAAAGGTGCTAGCACCCACATTTCGCTAGTTTATGTTTAGTTCCCAATGTAATTGTTGGCGAGCTTATTGCCATTAACCAGGCACTTATAAACCTGCGATAAGTACACACAAAGTATCGAAAAGTCATTGGTGTGTGCCATGTTAAAACCTGGGTTCGATCCCGAGACCTCGTCTCAGCAGTCCATTACCCATACTACTAGGCTAACTTTTCCTACATATTTTTGGCGCATCGGAACGAAGAGCGAAGTACCAGTCACTTTTGTATACGTTTTTAGAAATAATTTATGGAAGGCGGAGGAATGGATGCAATGGTGGACATTGGGAGAGGCCTATGTCCAGCAGTGGACAGCGGTGAGCTGATTGATTAATCAAGGACCTACTTTGATGCAGAGCATGGCTAAGCGTAATATATGAGCTCAAAAACAAACAAAAATAGTTTGTGCATACTTATTTACTACGGCTGATTCTCAGCCCTACCAAATATGCACATAAAAATTCATTAGAATAGGTCAAGCCGTTTCGGAGATGTTTTCAGATAAACACTGGGACACGAGAGTATAATATTATACCAGATTAATGAGTAAGAAAGAAAAGAAAAAAAAAAATTTGCTTTTTAATAACGGATCATTCAGACACAAATATATATATGTATTAAAAGGCAAAAAAAATACAGTAATGAATAGCCTGATGGTTATTGAAAAGGACAAAAATACAAAAAAAGAGATAAGCTTATTAGTAAAATTAGTAACCCTAATTTGTGTCAATGATCTGTGTTACAGAACTATGCAGCACGCGTTGTTTCTATGAGAATAGTGACGTCAATATAGAGAATTTTTATTCGATGATCGTAATATTGATACTAAATCGTATTTACTGATTTAGTATCAATATAAAATCAACCAGTTGATTAACATTAACACAGATATTAAAATAGATGGAACTTTGATCTTTTGTATTTACATGCATGTTCCAGATAATTAACACAATGGAGATTTTATTTACCATTTCCATATTCATAAATCAGTCAAATACGAGTCGAACTTACGTACAAAGGGTCCCGTGGCTCCATAGATCCTTTAAATATTTATTTTATACTGTAGTTAAAAATTGATTTGTTGTTTAGTGGCAACAAAAATACATCTAATATATAAAATTCTTGTGTCATAGTTGTAGTGTTTATACTCTTCCGAAACGGCTCGATCAATTTTGATGAAATTTTATATGTATACAGTAGGTATGACAGTAGGTTTATAACTCATTTTTACACCCCTAAGTGTTAAGGGTGGTTCACCCCAAAATTTTTTTTAAACTTTTTGGACACCTTATTTTTTTATGGTGTGGTATTGTAAAATAAATTTAGTTCAATTTTTATACTCCTACCAATGACCCCTATGTTTTGATAGCATTTTTCATACTCTAGAAATAATTCATATGGCAAAACAACGTTTACCAGGTCAGCTAGTTTCATATTTAAATACATATTTGAGAAAATTTTAACTGACTGGCTATCACAGTGCACGAAATACAGCCTGATAAAAGACAGACAGTAGGGTCTTAGTAATGGGGTTCGATTTTTACCCTTAATGTAAGGAACTCTAAAAAGTGGTAGCTAAACAAAACAGTTACATAATGGAAAAGTCGGTATTCCTTTGTTTTTCCAGTTGAAATTTAAAATTAAATAAATGTTTTTGTTCTGTTAAATATAGTTTCATTATTGTAGAATGTTTGTTTGAAATGGTGAAGTCATTGTTTACGTGAGCAACCTGAAGCTCCGTAATAGTTAGTGAATTTCTCAAAACGTCAAATGCACCTAAACTGTTGTATGCGGGTCCGCGAAATTCTAATCCCCTTTCTGCTTCACCCATACAAATGAATTCCAGCGTTCCTAGACAAGTACCTAGTACAATTGTTAGTAAAAAAAAAGTTCAAGCTAAAACTCGACTACTGAAAAAGTATTAAACAAGAAAATATCAAGGATAATCGCGTGGTCGTATGCCATTTTTCCCTACAATGTATTGTTTTGTTAGACTAATTGGCATAGGACCACGGCTATCCTAGATATTTTCTTGTTTAATACTTTTTCAGTAGTCGGGTTTTAGTTATAAACTTATTTTTTTATTTATATTATTTTGGGGCAAGAAATAGGTATAATCTATACATATTTGAAATGTACTAATTAAGTTCTTTCAGTTGATACCAAACATAATATATATCTCAAATTTATTTTTTATCACACCGCTAGAGGGCGACACATTTGATACAACATATTAAGTATATTATCTGTGGTACAACGTAACTCAAAAACATTCAAATGTCTCGCAGATATTGTGTGATATAAAATAGAGACATTGTGCAAGTGTTGCTTGTAATTCGCTCAAAATAGCACTGGTTGAGTAGCGCGGGTCAATAGGAGGAATTGTTCTTCGCGGAGGATGTGCATAAATGTCTAAAATGAGATGTAGGCATGTATTGTGATTGTGACCTGTTAAAAAAAGTCACGGATGCTGGAAGAGGCGGGAGTGAATTTTGAATTTCGAATTTGAAACGGGACACAGAATTGACGTGTCCTATAAATAACGTATAAAATAATTTGAAAATTAAAAAAAAATATAAAAAGTGAGTTCTCAATATGTCTTAAAAAAATACTCAATGCCTTAATTATTTATGTAGTTTCAGCGTCTCATTCCATATTCAAAATTCGAAATTCACTCCCGCTTTTTCTAGCAATCGATACTAAGAGACATTGTGCAAGTGTTGCAAGTAATTCGCTCAAAACAGCAACGGTTGAGTAGCGCAGCGCGCGGGTCAATGGGACGCCGTTGACCTTCACGGAGAATGTGCACAATAGGCGGGGTGTACAAGTGCTGAATGTTCACATGCTAGGCACAAAAATTTTTTTTTTCATAAATTCACCATCATCACAGCTTACTATTATCTATTCTTTGGTTAAGATATGATTTCGAAGGCGACAAATGCAGAGGCGGAGTGTAGGTACACTGAACTTGAATATGATAATTTTTTTATTGATCCCGGTAGAGTAGAATTTGGACCATCCCATCTCTTCCCATGCGGTGTCGTACAAAGCGACTATGGGATAGGGCTGTTTAACATCAGACAGATATTACAGCCCAGATTCAGCCTCAGATTAATGGCTTGAGTCAACAATAGTGCCCGGAAAACGGCAATAAGCATTACGTGGGACCGAATTTAATGATTGGTGAAATGTGGGGTTTATTCGTATCGTAGTTTAAAAAGTATAAGAAAAGAAAGTACCTATGTGAAAATATGTAAATTTATAGTTATAGACAAATAAGCGAATTTCGGGACCAATTCTCTTTTATTTCTATGGAATATTTTTGTGCGTTCGGATGACGTGTCGTTTCTTCACATACATTTTTAAACTTCGATAGAGATAAACGGCACTATTGAGAAACCATAATGACGATACGGAGCAAAATTCGCCAGTTTTTCTAAGCGAAAAACTGGCGAATTTTGCTCCGTATCGTCACTTCGACCTATGTCCGCAACCAGTTTCGTTGGTAATTAAAATGTTTAAAACAATAGTAAATCTATAACCGAATAACTGAATAAAATTAGATGAATCTTTTTTTATAGTATGTGTTATTCAGTCAGTACAAGTTCAGTATAAAAGAACAAATAAAAAATACAGACGGTGCAGTGGGAACAGGAGCTGAATACAACGCGGTGGGACCGCGGGCAAGCCAAAAAAGTTTATAATACCGAGTTCACCGGGTCGGCTAGTAGGTAGGTTTAATATTAATATTATACGACATTTAATACAGCCCTCTCCAGACTTATAGTAAGCATAGTTTAACTAGCTTATGGGTTTCACATACATATTATTCATAGAAACACCCAGACCAATGCAATTTATACATATATAATTTTTGCGTACAAATATCATCAAATATTTACATTGAACAGACATCGAACTAAAAATTATGTTTGTAAATCTTTTATAATATTGGTGTGCAATAAAGAATTATCTACCTATCTATCAAACCTGCGCCCTTTGTGTAACAGTTGAATGCACTACTACTACACCACATAGTAAGTAAGAACTTCAATCACACCAAATCTTGCCTTTCTTAAAAAAAAAGAAAGATAAAAGAAAGGTATGATATTTATATCTAGTGTGTAACTGCCTTTTTATGCGACGCCGAAACGCTCGCTTTCTAGTCCAAGGTCGAAGAATATTTGTACACAATTATACAAACAGCTGGTGTGAAATGGCGCCTCATAGTAAACAGTCTCTTATTCAACAGCTCATCAATGTGTTTGGTGTGGCAGTAGAGCGTTCGACTGCTGTGTCTGCGGTCCCGGGTTCGATACCCGCTAAGTATAATTTATGGAGCTTTTTAAGGGTTAAATTATAGGGTTCCGTACTTCAAAAATACGGAACGCTTATAGGATCACTTCATTGACCGTCTGTCTGTCTGTCAAGACCTTTTTCTCAGCAATGCTTAGAGGTATAAAGTTGAAATTCATACCACATACTCATCAGGTCTAAAACGTCTTGAAACTGTTCAAAAATCAAAGTTCTTAGTCAACGGATTCAAAATATTAGTGCGCGAGTTTGGCTCTCATTTCACAGTTTTTTTCGTTTTTAAAGAATATTAGAACAGAAATTATGAATATTCCATCTAACCCCTCCAGCTAAGCTAAGTCGCTTGTGTTATGAGTGGGTTCACGTCGATAGTACTCGAATAATGGCCAAGATTCAAATCCGAGACCTTTCGATCGGTAGACCGACTCCTTAACTTCTGCCGCTGATGCGAGAGTTCCTCACGCGATCTTTACGCGTGACTCCGCACATCTACTGCCGCAGTTCAATCCTCCATGGAGGTCATAAATGGATCAGAGAGGCTTAAATGACTTGTTCAAGTGTTCGTATTTCGGGTGTGAGTTATACGCCCTATGTCTCTGTGCCTTATCTGGACCAGAGTAAGGTTTCAGCACAGATAATTGAGCAGGCACTGATCACACAGTGGCTAGTGGCAGTGGGCTGGCCACGTCTGTCGAACGAGCGGAAAAGAAAAGGACTCTTTTGTCCGCGCTTAGCCTCCTTTTTTGGGCCATTGTGCGTGTAGAGCAGTCAGCCTAGCTCCACCCAGAAACGCAGAAGCTTACTGAGGGTCTCACAGGCTTCGTGGAGTGACCTCACTGAGCCGAGGATTTGTAACCGTTGGTGGGCTACTGTCTCCTATTCCAGTATTACGTGGGCGGCCGTTACTCAGCTACGAAACACCCCCTGCAAAGGGTGCTGTCCGTAACCGGACCGGAGGACCGTTGGCCGTTGGAGCAAACGAGTCAGACAGGAGAGGAGCAGACTAGTAGATACCGCCAGAAGGTAAACGGAAGGCAGGAAATTTTTGATAGAGGTATAAGACGACGGTATTTCTGTCCAAATTAGCAGACCGACTGAAGAAGGTTCCTGCTCTCTACATAATACCGCGGCCATAATAACCTCGTGTTGTGTTCCCGGCGGTGAGTAGGGTAGCCAGAGCTCACTGGAGAGTTTTTATGTTGTCAGTGGTAAGACCAAAGGCTTGTACAGCTTTGTCTTCTGCACTAACGGCATAAAAACTCTCTGTGCTTATAGGGTTGGCAGCGCAACTGTGACTCCCCTGGTGTTGGGCACGTCCATCCATAGGCCACCGTGATCTATGGACGATTGCAACCCCTTTCTATGAGATGGGCCGTGTGCTTGTCAGCCACCTAAATGTTATAAAAAAGGACACTCCTAGCCAGATGTACTGACGACCTGAAAAAGGTGGCTGGGACAGACTGAATGAGGAAGGCGGATCGGACGAAATAGCGCAAATTAGGAGAAGCATATGTCCAGCAGTGAACTGTAGTGGGCTAATTGATTGATCACACAGATACGTCAGTGTTTAAGAAATCATAACATTCAACATAACATATCAAAAACTCACGCCTATATCCCCGAAGGGGTAGGCAGAGGTGCTAGCACCCACATTTCACCAGTTTATGTTTAGGTCCCAATGCAAAGGTAGCGAGCCTATTGCCATTAACCGGGCACTTATAAACCTGCGATAAATACACACATAACTTCGAAAAGCATCGAAAAGTCATTGGTGTGTGCCATGGTAAAACCTGGTATCGATCCCGAGACCTCGCCTCAGCAGTCCATTACCCATACTACCCGCCGGTTACATTTTCATAAACTCAATATATTTCAATATGTGTTAATAAAAAATAATACTTGGGTATTTCTTCCATTTGTAGTTATAAAAAGTCGTTTCCACCAATTTACGAATGCAAGGTCATCAAGTCTACGGAAATGACATCAGATTTTTATTTGGAGTCATGTTTGTAGTGAACTAGAATATGTATCAAGGCCCTTTACGAAAAACACAAACTTGTTCAATATTGGTTAATATCACGACGTTGTTTAAAATAACAGCTATAGCATAAGTAGGTTTAGTTATCGTAAAAAAAAACAATTAAGTTACTGGTAAAAGTAAGGTAAGCACCACTGCTTACCTTACTTTTACCAAACAATTAAATTACTGTTTAAAAAGCAATGAAGTTACTAGTAAAAGTAAGGTGAGCAGTGATGCTTACCTTACTTTTACCAAACAATTAAATTACTGTTTAAAAAGCAATGAAGTTACTAGTAAAAGTAAGGTGAGCAGTGGTGCTTACCTTACTTTTACCAGTAACTTAATTGTTTTTTTCAAACTTATAAAACAGTGCAGTAATGATTTTTTTACATACGAATTGGTCCCTCCCTCTCCTCTACGGATACCTCCACCGCCGGAGCTGGTGGGAGAGGTTATGCCGGACTCAAACCGACTAAAACACACGTCTACGGGTCGTTTTTATTTGCCGATGGTGAGGTTGACAAACATATCCCTCGCAGTGTAAAAATGACTAATTATATTTGAACCAACATTTTTTTTTTTTTATTATAGCACAAAAATTAATAGTTGAACAGTATTTTCATAAAGAAATAAAAATAATGTTGCTCGAAATAGTTCTTTATAAATGTGAAGATGATCATCTACTTTTGACGCTGACTGTGTACCTATCGGCCTTCATAGTTGTACAGCGCCTACATAATAAGTAATAGCAAAATTTGTCTTGAGGTCTTATAACTACCGCTATACAGTTTGCCATTACCATTTCGTAGGCACTGTAAGTACGACTTTGAAATCTCTTGGACTTTGGAACAACACTGAAACTTCATCCCACGCACGCTCAAGCTGTAGATAAGCTCCCTGCTGTGATTTTTCAAGCCACTGCAATACGGGGCTCATCAAAAAGGTTTAGTTAGTTCCTACAGGGTTGGCAGTACGAGTGTAACGCAATTGGTGTTGCACACTTCCAAATATTACGGTAACTACTTGCCATCAGGTGGGCCGTGTGCTTATCTACCACCTGAGTGGTATGAAAAAGGTACCTACTTAACAATTTGCAGTCAGTTTTAAGCATAATTGTTAAGTGCCTACGTAGACGCTAACACGAAGTGATCGGCTGAAGTCTCTTTGAGACCACAATGAAGATACTGATAAACGCTTACTAAGTACTTAAAACTACTTAGAAACATTTTTTTTTTCTATAAACATACACATACTATACAAATACTTGCACAGAGCGGAAATCGAATTAGTCCTTTGATTTAGCAGTCGAATACTCTACCGCTAAACCACAGAGGTCGTCAAACTTTTATTTATCAACTTATATGTTATAGGTCAAGTGCGCAAAATCTCGGCCACAAGTGATTGAATTCAAAAGAACCTTTGCAGTTCCCGCCCCGAACTTTTATCGTTCTCGTTAATAAGATGTGTGACATTACAATTAAGTCAATTATTGCTGATGGCGCAACGATTCATTAAGGATAATGAGGTTCGTACAATGCATAATGAATGGTAATCTGTTCACGTGTATCCACTATCTCACTAGAGCGTTTACAACCTACCACCGGGTGCAGGTATACCTTTTTTTTTACGTGCGCAAAATCCCCACGGCTACCTCCCCACCGGAGCCGGTGATAGAGGTTATGTCGGACTCGAACCGTCTAAAACGCACGAAGTCTCGGGGTCGATGAGGTTGGCAGGCATATTCCTCGCATCCCGGCCGACATACAGCCATCTCTCTCGATCTGGTCCTCCACTCCTCTTCTTCTGGACCACAGAGTCCCCAAATCATCCCCAGAAACGGGGAGCGGCAAAGCGCGCGCCTCTGCTGCGGCCTGCTAGGGAGACAGACGGCACCACTCACACACATACCACACTTTTCACACGTAAAATAAAGAAAGATCGATCGACCGAAAGATCGATACACCTGTATTGATAACTTTTCTTTATTTAATAAATCCAAATTTACATTTTTTATGAAACTTTTTGTAAGATATTACCTGTTTCCCAAATTCCTACAATATGGGGTTCTTCAAGAGGGGCATCAGAAGGTTTCTTCATGGTCGGCAGCGCGAGTGTGACACCCCTTGTGTTGCATACGTCCATAGGCCACGGTAACCGCTTCCCATCAGGTGGGCCGTGTGCTTGTCTGCCAACTAAGTGGTATAAAAAAATACCAATAAAGTACATACTTGTATTGGTCTCTCACCTCTCCCTGAATGGAAAATTGTTCATTGTCATCGCGTCATTGCGCCTGCGGTCCGGTCGCATCCGAGGCATACACCTCGGGAGTCCGGGGTCCGCTTAAATGTAAAACAGTCTCTGGCTTCTGACTTCCCAGTATGAACTGTAGCTACTGAATGGAATATTGTTATTGTAAAAAACTATTTATCTACCTTAATTATTACATTATGTTTGTACAATGAAAAACAATACAGGAAAATAATTCAATTATGTAATTACCTATTGTTTCATTTTTCATTTCAATTATATAAAAATACAACCAAAGTCTGCAGATTATTTGTTTAAGATCTGATTGTAGTTTATATTGTAAATTTTAGTTTGTTTTTCAATGTCAACTATCGTGTATATAATATAATATATATAATATAAGTCCAGCCGACAACAGTAAAACAAAAATTTCATACATTTCTTGCATAATTTTTGGGACTAAACCCTTTTATACACTCGACGAAGGATTGCAAGCCAAGCTGCCCGCGTACGAAGGCAACTCGGGCGTCAGAGGTTGATGAACGACCTCCGCCCCCCATGAGCGCTGGCCTGGGGTGATGGGTGGAGCCACCTGTGTCACCCTGGCAGAAGCAGGCCGCGGCGGTGCGCCGCCCATTTCCGGGGACAAGTTAAGGACTCCGTGGTCCACACACCCGAGGAGAGGGACAGACCGAGAGAGACGGCTCTGGGTCGGCCGGGGTGCGAGGGATATGCCTGTACACCGACTTACGACTGACGATAGAATATTCTTTATTGTACACCATTAGATTTACAGAAGAACAAGTAGTAAGGAAATACAGAACATTTTAACAAAACTAACAAAACAGTTTAATGTACAATGGCCAGCCTTATCACTGGAAGCGATTTGTTCCAGGCAACCATGGGGTGGACAGTGATGTGAAAGAACAAAAGATATGGTGTAGCTATCATAAATTTCAAATTTCATATTCATTATTTCTCAAAAAAAATATCGCGGTAGCCTAATGGTATGGGTAATGGACTGCTGAGACGAGGTCTCAGATTCGATCCCAGGTCTTACCATGGCACACACTAATGACTTTTTGATGCTTTTCGAAGCTATGTATATATTTATCGCTGGTTTTATAAGTGCCCGGTTAATGGCAATGGGCTCGCCACCTGTTACATTGGAACCTAAACATAAACTGACGAAATCTTGGTGCTAGGACCTCTGCCTACCCCGCGTGAGTTTATGTTTTTTTTTTATATATAGGACACGTTAATTGGACTTCGCCTTGCCCGATGGTAAGCTGAAGGCAAAGTCCCAGAAAAGAGGGTCACCATTACTTATACATACCGTGTGACTATGGTGACACTCAGCTTGACGGCCTCATCATATGCTTTTTCACGCCCCACTTAAAGGACCCGGGACTGTAGGAAGAAGAAAACACGTGAGCTGGTAATGAATACCAGGCCTTAATGGTGCGACAGAGGAAAGAGTCTCCGAACCGCTTGGTTCTTGATCGTGTTCTGCACCGTGTGCGGATGACATCTAAGACCCGCACGTGTTGTCCTGTGTAGGAAAGGGGAGGGTGGGACTAATTGGAAGAGCTCATCAGAACACTCCCCATGGTACAGACGGTAAAATACAGCACACATGTATGTTATTTCTCAAAATAGTGTAACGTATTTAATCTTTTTGACGTCAGATTCTGCTTAAAACTAATTTAACCACCGCTTCCTAGGCGTTAGTGGAGAAGAAACGGCGCAACAAACTCCACTGCCGCATTTTAGTCATGTCAGCTTATAAATAAAGATACATAGCTAGTGATTTCTTAAGGCTAATATGGACGAATGTATATTTTTGTCTCGTGTCAAGATAATTAAGTATAAAATAAAAAATAAACTTTATAATAAAATAATTAACCTTAGCTAAAAATTAAAATAAAGGTCCCTCCTATATAGCAGTCGGACTTTCTACGGCTACGCCACAGAATTGGCTAATTTCTATAATAAACATAAATACACGACACAAACTCGCGATCATGTCGCGTCAAACAACCCACTCCGCATCGTTCCCGGCGCAAAGGTGCCCATGATGCTGGCCGCGTTGCCCCGCGTTCTATAATTACACTAGTAATTCTGTAATTCTAATTATTACGAGTCCTAGTGACACATACCTATTTACATAATTGTTTTATTTTTATACCTCTTAGGTGGCAGACAAGCACACGGCCCACCTGATGGAAAGTGGTTACCGTGGCCGTTACGTTTGTAACACCAGAGAAGTCACAGTCGCGCAGCCAACCCTGTAAATATAGAGTTTCTGTGCCGTCAGTGTAGAAGACAAAGCAGGACAAGCCTTTAGTCTTTCCACTGACAGCACAAATTCTCCAGTGAGCTCTGGCTGCCCTACTCACCGCTGGGAACACAACACGAAGTTATTATAGCCGCGGTATTCTGTAGGGCGTAGGTACTTCCCCAGTCGGACTGCTCAATTGGGCGGAAGAACCGCCATGTCCTACCTCCTTGTATACCTACTCATTATAATAAATAAATAGTGGTAGTTACGTAATTCATTTTACTTATCTCTGCTCTACTCAGTCTGTATGAAATGTCATTTGTCTAATTAATTATCTGTGCTAATATAGGTTTCTTTTTTCTTTTCTCTTCAATGTTATAATTTTACGCATGCTGATTTATCCGTAATTGGCAAATGTATCAGCCACATTACTCGCTAAACATGTCTTGTATAACAATTTGTAATGCATTTGCTGTGGAAAAAAGTAATTAAATAAATAAATAAATAATTAATGGGTTTTAACGATTCACAATGTAATATTTATTTTAAATATAGTTGTAGACATACAAAGCCTGTGAGTACACAGGACTTTGTATGTAAAGTTGGCAAAGGAGATACGGTTGCACCTTTACTTACAACTTTATGAAAACGTGTATAAATATTAAGCATAGGTATACTGTCCCCCTTGTCGGCAGTACATAAACAAATTTAAAAAAATAAGAAGAGTTTTTGCATTTTTTCGGAATTTTTAAGCATTCTTTATATCGCAAATAGCATCAGCAGCTTAAGACCTTTATAGAGTTGTTATAAACGTATGTATTTTTAATATATTAGGTCTGTAGATTTGTAAAATTTTGATTAAAGCCCTTCGATTATGGGTAATTTATGAAACCTGAAATGTTTTAAAATAATTAATTTCAAAAATTATAATATGTATACATTAGATTATCACACTATTAAGTATTAATTTTTAAAATATTGTATGCTAATAAACTTTCTAAATGGTTGCGCCGATGTAGAAGCTGTATTTTTTGACGCGGAAACACACTCCTTCTATACCCGTCTCCCCTCCCGCACTAACCATAGTATAGTACTAGACATAGTTTCCGTCCGCCATTTGTGATATATAGACACTCAGTCCCGCTTTGAACTAGCCAGCGTAAAGGCGGACCGCGCTCGCGTCTCTCAAAAATGAATAATATTTGTTGCATTTTTACCGCTTCATAGACTTTTACCGATCGGATTGTGCCTCTCGTGTGTCCCTCAAGTGATTTAGTGATGTGGACGGCAGCTCCTGAGCAAGGAAGAGAAGATCCGTGTACCGGCTGCGATGAAAACACGTGGTGTCGTGAAGGTTAGTGCATCCTCACCTAATTTCTCGGGCTGCATTCATTGCCTAGATCACATCCGCGGCAACCCGGTCACCTGTCTTGTTTGTGGGTAAAGCGTCAATGGAACAGTTATCTACATCCCCGCAATACAGTCCACTACCGCACGTGGCCAATCGCGCCACCATTTTTTTGGTCCTTCGAGCCGGATTTTAGCCGTAGTTCGTAGTTTTGTTATTATTCTAATGGGAATAAGCGCACCGCACCTAAATGCCTGGTTATTTTAGTAGAAAACCCCGCATCCAGACATTTAGGATTAGATTTGTTGTCCGTTCGCCGCTGGCTCGCATAGTACCTACCTAGTACATACATAGGTTAGGTATCGTATCAACACTTAATCGTAGTTCGCAATTTTCGCACCGCGCCTAAATACCTAGTTATTTTAGTAGAAAACCCCGCATCTAGGCATTTAGGCTTAGATCTTAGGTATACTAGACACCCTAGTGCATAGGCACAGTGTAATACCTAACGCATTTGGCTTTGTTTTATTTTTTTCAATTACGTTGTTCGCTCGCCGCTAGCTCGCATCGTATTTACCTAATACCTACGTGGGTAGACACGTGGTTATACCTACCTACCTGCCGAGTATCGCTCGCGCCGCGTCGCTGCTCTGTACCGCTAAGATTAAGTCATTTCATATTTGTTGTTTACCGCACTTTAGTTTGAGATTTAATTGTAAACATGTCCCCAAAGGTTGATAAGACCGGTAAGGTTCAATTGAAACTTTTATACGCTAAAAAAGAAATGATTTACTCTCGCGTACAATCGATTTATGATAATGCACTTAAAACCTCTGATTTGGCCATTAGAGATTCGTTCTTGTGTTCTATAGAAAACTTAGATAGTCTACGCGCGGATTTCGAAACCTTAGTACATGACATCAACGTTTTAGAGTTGAATTTGGATCCCGATTACTCAGTGAGTTATCAAGCCTTGTCGTCGTTTGACGATTTGTATTGTCGTATCAAACGCGTCGCTAGGAGTTTGGAGAGACCGGCTGACCTACCCAACCCCACTCGCGACCGACCTAAGTTGCCACCAATTCAAATACCCGAATTTGATGGTAACATTCGCAATTGGTGTCTATTTATAGATAGTTTTGAGAATACAATAGATAAGAACGATTCGTTGACAGATCACGAAAAATTGCATTATCTCGTTGAAAAATTGACTGGTAAAGCTATAACCGTTTGCGCTGGAATTACGTTTAGTGCCGAGAATTATAATTTAATTTTAAATACTTTGAAAGCTAGGTATGAGGATAAAAGATCGGTAGCTAACGCCTATTTAGATCAGATGTTTGATTTGAAATCTATTACGGCATGTAACGATCAAAACCTAGAGAAATTTCTAGATACTTTCGCGTCAGCTGTTCGCGCCGTAAAGAACCTAAAGATCGATGACCTCTGCGACTTCGTATTTTTGTATATGGGTTTAAGGAAATTAGATTCCGAAACCATTCGTTTGTTTGAGTCGGATCATCGCGGCAATAAAATTCCTAAGTTCGAAGACTTAGAAAGTTTTGTTCGCGAGCATATAAAGGTATTGCAACGCTCTTCATCGAAACATGAAGGCGCGAAGATAGTTGTTGATTCTGCACGCAAAGTAGATGCGTCATCGAAGTCGCTGAGGTCAACTCATACTTATGTTAGTACCGCACCAGCACATGTACAATCACCTGTTTGCTCTTTGTGTAGCACTCATCATTCGCAACTGTACAGGTGTCCTGGTTTTCTGAAATTGTCGCCTAGTGATCGTTATAAATTTGTTCGCGCTAATAATTTTTGTTTTAATTGTCTCGGTACTAAACACCGCGTTGTTTTATGTAATAGTAGAAATAGTTGTCGCAAGTGTCAAGCGAGACACCACACTTTACTTCATTTTGAGAATAGTAATGCCGCATCCAATGTGAGCACAGTTGGCTCGTCGAGCGGTGACACACCGCAGCCCGCGCTCGCGCGCGCTCCGGCCCGCCCGGTGACCACGGATGACGTCACCTTGTGTTCGTTCTCCGCTAGTGCTGCACTCACTACTGTGTGTCTTGCGACCGCTCGCGTTGTTATTGTTGATGCATTAGGTAAGCCGCGCATTGTTCGAGCGCTGTTAGATGGCGCTTCGCAAAGTAATTTTATTACTCAAGATTGTTGTCGGCGTCTTGGTTTCAATGTTGATAAGCGTTCAACCCGCTCAGTGGTGAAGGGTTTTGGAAGCTTACAGTCAGCTGTTCGTGGCACCGTTAAAACAAGGTTTAGATCTCGTTTTAATAATAATATTTGGTATGACATGGATTCGCTCGTTATAGATAGAATAGCTGAACAGTTGCCTACCGTCCCGGTTGACACGTCTTTATTAACGAAATTTAAAGACTTGCCTTTAGCAGATGAGACTTACGCTGTTCCTGGAGTCGTCGATATATTGATCGGCGCTTCTATTCTCCCGCACCTCCAGTTATCACGTAAGGTTCAAGGGGGACCGACGTACCCCGCTCCGCACGCACTGGAAACAGTTCTTGGTTTTGTTATAATTGGTTCCGCACCCGCTTCTATAGATAGTTTTAGTCACTCGACTGCTTCGTTCTGTTGCACCGTCGAGCCGCCACTGGAGTCTACCATCCGCAAGTTGTCGCTCGGTGGCTCCCGTGTATCCGCTGAAAAACGCTTTCTTTGTTTGGAACGAAAGATGCAGGCGTCCCCAAAGTCGAAGCGGGCCTATGATGAGGTTGTTAACGAATATTTAGATAAAGGTTACATCTCACCTGCGCCTGCGGACACTGGCGGGACCCAGCCTTCGTACATTATCCCACACCGCGGAGTTATTAGAGAAGATAAGCTTACTACTAAAAATCCGCGTAGTTTTGGATGGCAGTGCTAAGACTAACACTTCCGTGTCGCTTAATGACATTTTGTATTGTGGTCGGAATCTTTAAGGTAATTTATTTGACATAATTGTAAATTTTCGCATTAATATTAGTAGAATTTTAGCTTTAGGACTCAACAGTCGCTTTGTGTTGGGCCCACTCTTCGCCCCATCGTTGGGACACATTCGTCGCTAATAGAGTGGCAAAAATTCAATCTGAATTAGCGCCACCTAATCTCTTTCACGTTGCTGGCACCGACAACCCAGCCGATTGTCTCTCTCGTGGATTGCTTCCTTCGCAAATTTTAGATCACCCGTTATGGTTTAGTGGACCGTCCTGGATTCATGCCGCGTTAGATAAGTGGCCAGTTAGTCAATTCAATCCCACTACGGTTTCCGAACCACCCGAGGAGAAGAAGCACTCGCTTGTTGTATCGGCCCCACGTGAAGAGACCCTTATTTTGTTGTTGGCTAATCGCGTCTCGTCTTGGTCGAGACTGTTGCGTTGTGTTGTTTGTTCGCCTCTGCCCTCTGCCTAGCCAGCAGTAGGCACGAGCTCCAATCTAGGTTTATATTTTAGTTGTTATTTCCCAAACCTAGATTTAGATTAGACTTTAGATTTGTTTCGCATTTGTCGTTTCGAAGGTAACCCTTCAAGCCGGGGG
The DNA here is from genome assembly GCA_963662185.1 of Eilema griseolum. Classification (NCBI taxonomy): domain Eukaryota; kingdom Metazoa; phylum Arthropoda; class Insecta; order Lepidoptera; family Erebidae; genus Eilema; species Eilema griseolum. The sequence goes on from OY759230.1 coordinate 5,181,732, forward strand.
GAATGGTTGCGCCGATGTAGAAGCTGTATTTTTTGACGCGGAAACACACTCCTTCTATACCCGTCTCCCCTCCCGCACTAACCATAGTATAGTACTAGACATAGTTTCCGTCCGCCATTTGTGATATATAGACACTCAGTCCCGCTTTGAACTAGCCAGCGTAAAGGCGGACCGCGCTCGCGTCTCTCAAAAATGAATAATATTTGTTGCATTTTTACCGCTTCATAGACTTTTACCGATCGGATTGTGCCTCTCGTGTGTCCCTCAAGTGATTTAGTGATGTGGACGGCAGCTCCTGAGCAAGGAAGAGAAGATCCGTGTACCGGCTGCGATGAAAACACGTGGTGTCGTGAAGGTTAGTGCATCCTCACCTAATTTCTCGGGCTGCATTCATTGCCTAGATCACATCCGCGGCAACCCGGTCACCTGTCTTGTTTGTGGGTAAAGCGTCAATGGAACAGTTATCTACATCCCCGCAATACAGTCCACTACCGCACGTGGCCAATCGCGCCACCACTAAATATATCCTTTATCAATTAAATTAATAAAATTCAAAAGTAAAAAAAAATGTAACGGACTTAATTTTGAAATTTTAGACCGATGTCAGCACAGTCATAAATAATCACGCCTTTATCCCCGAAGGATTAGGTAGAGTTGAATTAACACCCACATTTCACCAATCTTTGTTTCAGCCCCACGTAATAGAGGGTGAGCCTATTGCCGTTTTCCGTGTACTATTGTTGACTCCAGCCTTTTATCTGTGCCTGAGTCTGGGCTGTATATATCTGTCTGGTGTTAAACAGCCCTATCCCTTAGACGCCTTGTACGACACCGCATGGGAAGACATGAGGTGGCCCAAATTCTACTCTGTCGGGAGCTACGCGGTAAGATTGAGAAGTGCATACTTAATATGTATAATAAATATATAATTTATATCTTACAAGCTGTATATATTATAACATTTATTTGCAATAAATAGTTTAAAGGAACCAACTCCGAAAGAAAAGTCATCTAATTTGGTAATATCCAATTGCAATAATATACAGGGTGTATTTTTGAAACGGGGCAGTAAGGGCAAGTACCTTAACCGTTGCAGTTACAGCAAAACGTTCTTAAAAGACCTTCTCTAACTTTTTGGGACATTTTGAACTGCATTCACAGATTTTGTAAAAAACTTACAGTTAGCAAAAAAAATGCAAAAAGTTCAATTTTTTTTTTTATGCCATTCGATTCTATTTCATGTGGGGATCAAAAAACTCTATGGGACCATTTTAGCTTTCAGTACTAGAAAAGACAGAAATCGCCAAAAACGTTTCCCATACATTTCGTACGGAAATATGATAAATCAACTCGAAACTCATAGGTCAGGTAAAATTTTGAACTTTTTTAAATAAAAAAAATCATTTAAACATTTAAGAAATGGGTTTATGAAATAAATTGCTCAAAATGATTTCCATTTTGACGAATACATAAGTATATCCTTTTTTGCACTGAACGAATGGCGGCTAATAATGTTCTGGGATGAATATTACGTAAAATGGTCATTAATGCATCCTTGAGCTCTTGAACACTGGCGTACGTCGTCTTATACACGCTCGTTTTTCACGAAGCCCCATAACAAAAAAATCAAGTGGTGTTAGATCGGGGCTACGAGGTGGCCACTGTGTTGGACCATGTGTACCTATCCACTGTGTACCGAATAGGCGGCTCAAATTGGAACGTGAAAGGTGACTGTTATGTGGCGGAGCACCATCTTGTTGAAAATGAACTTTTCGCAATTCCGACAGGGGCCCTTCGTCCATCTCGTTTTCAAGATGGTGTAAAATGACTTCATTATACATGGCAGAATTCAGTTTCCCTTCATAAAATTCCACCATTATGACTCGATTGGACATTATACCACACCAACAGTTGAATGAGAAGCGAACCTGATTATGACTTGCCGTAACTCTTAGTGGATTTTCTTTGGACCAATAGTGGTGATTTTTTCTGTTGTACATACCGTTATTGGAAAAGTTCGTTTCGTCTGACCACAGTATGTAATTTAAAAATTCATGATCTCTGCTTATTTTTCCTCTTAGCCATCTGCAAAAAGTAAGCCTTCGAACATCATCACCCGGATGTAACACTTGAACTATGCGCCCATATCGATAGCACTTGTAGCCGTATTTCTTCCATATCTTTATCACAAGGGAGTGGGATACACCTACTTCAAGGGCGACTTGCCTGGACGATACCTCTGGATATGCTTCGACATAAGTCAGAACCGCAATCTCCGTGTCCATGTCCACACGAGGCTGCCGCTTTCTTTTGAAAGAACCCTGCAATTCCAGGTTTTTCAAAAGATTTGTAATAACCTTTCTTGTTGGCACATGCCGCAACGGATACTTATTGCGGTACCACACTTTTAGGGGTGGTAGAAACTTGGTGGCACAAATTTGTCTCAAGTTTCGACCGGGTAGGTACCACCGTGCACTATTGCGAAAAACCCTCCATAGCAATTCAATCTCGGTTGGATTGTGTTCAGGGGTCAGCAAGTGCATAGCCGGGCAGAGGTGGTGGTTGTCGCAGCACTAGTGGGACCAGTGGGTCTTGGCGTAGTCTAGTGGGGATGGCGCGGGGCGATGCGCCGAACAGGGAGACCTGTAGAAACGGTGGTGCCGCTGGCCGCCCGCGGTATAGTACAGGGGCCCAACTGGGGTTAACCACCTTGGGAGGCTGCCTCACCAGGCCGCGCATAATCCCGATATGGTTCGTCGTGCCGGTTGGTGACCGGATTTGGGAGCCCGGCGACCATACTCGGGGGGGTACGGGGGCCCTTCCGTTCGGCGCGTCGGCTCTCGCCATGCCTCACATTCATAGATAAAACCAATATCCCGCGCTTTGTCACACGGTGCTGCGGCGGCAATCACCTCTTTTTTTCACGCCTTCTTCCACCCAAACTCATGGCAGCGCAATTAAGAGAAATAGGCAACACAGCGGCTCGTCACACTCCCAAAAGCTTGCTATTTGAGGTGGAGTCCACTAACATCTGTGGGCTCCATGCAAACCTCAACGCCGTCCACCAACACCTAGAGACGGCGAAACCTGCCATGTTTTTTCTAACGGAGACGCAAATACACCGCCCTGACGACACGACCTACTTGCTCTACCCTGGCTATGTTCTTGAGGAAAATTTTCGTGCAAAAGCCGGGGTGTGCGTGTTTGTTAGGGCGGATGTTTGCTGTCGCCGTTTGCGCTGCCTAGAGGACCCATCCTTCTCCGTCCTTTGGGTACACGTAGACCATGGCCCTACGAGTCAGATCTATGTGTGCCTCTACCGTTCCCATACAGGAGATGCTGAGACAACTCGACTCTTTGAATATCTGAGTCAGGCGGCAGATGATGCGCAGGAGCGATTTCCGAATGCCGAAATGGTATTTTTGGGGGATTTTAACGCCCACCACGAGATCTGGTTGGGCTCCTCCAAAACAGACCATGCGGGAAGAGCCGCCCACGCATTTGCTCTGGCGCACGGCCTGACCCAATTGGTGCACGAGGTCACTAGGATACCAAGAAGGTCGGGCCTAGCACCTTCTCTGCTAGACCTTCTGCTGACGAGTGATCCGGACCAGTACAGTGTATCGGTGCGAGCCGCTTTAGGCAACTCCGACCACTGCCTGGTCTGTTCCACAGTTCCTATTAAAGCGCCCCCACGACCCGTGCAGGGGAAGCGGCGTCTCTGGCACTACTCGTCAGCGGACTGGGATGGACTTCGTGACTATTTTGCGTCCATCCCGTGGGTTGAGCGCTGCTTTGAAGGTAAGAACCCATCGGATTGTGCTACTGCTGTCGCCGGTGAGATCGGTCTGGGTATGGAATACTATATCTCATACACCGATGTCACCGGTGACCGCGGGGTGCGCCCTTGGTTCGGGCGCGAGTGCGCGGAAGCTGTTGAACAAAAACAGTCTGCGTACCGCGCTTGGGTAAGGGCGCGCGCCACGCGCCATCCCAATCTGGGCCACTTCAAGGCGGCGTACAACAGAGCCACAAAGGTCTGTAGAAGGGCCTACGTCAGAGCGGATGCCCTGCGCATAGCGCGGCTTGGTCAAGAGCTAGTGATGCATCCCACGGGAAGCCGTGGCTACTGGCGACTGGCTAAAGCCGTGCAAGCCAACTTCTGTCAGCCTTCGCTGCCTCCGCTGCGTAACCCTGATGGATCCCTGGCCCATGAGCCGCAAGAGAAGGCAAATCTGCTGGCTAATCTCTTTGCGGCCAACTCCCGAATCGATGATTGTGGTACACAGCCACCAACACTACCCGACAGTGACCACGCGATGCCTGATATCCATATCAGGCAACGCGATGTCCGTGCAGTGCTGCAATCACTCGATGTCCGGAAAGCCAGTGGTCCGGATGGTATTCCAGCGGTAGTTTTGAAAAAATGTGCGGCGGAGTTGTCTCCAATGCTTACGCGCCTGTACCGGCTATCCTACAGTTCGGGTACAGTGCCTTTGCCTTGGAAAGAGGCGAATGTTCAGCCGATTCCCAAGAAGGGGAATCGCTCGGAGCCAGCCAACTATCGACCCATAGCCGTCACCTCAGTGCTGTGCAAAGTGTTCGAGCACATAATTAACAAACAGCTCATGCGGCACCTAGAGGATCACTCCTTAATTAATGACCGGCAATATGGCTTCAGACCGAAACGGTCAACGGGTGATCTTCTAGCATACGTTACCCATCTTTGGGGTGAGGCTATGGACAAGCACGGCGAGTCACTGGCAATTAGTCTTGACATCGCCAAAGCTTTCGATAGAGTCTGGCACAAATCGCTTCTTTCCAAGCTACCTGCCTTTGGTCTGCCTTCTAGGCTGTGCAACTGGGTTGCTAGCTTCCTGCAGGGGCGCCGTATTCGCGTCCTTTGTGACGGACGAGCTTCGGAGTTTCTGCAGGTTAATGCTGGCGTGCCCCAGGGGTCCGTCTTATCACCCACTCTCTTTCTTCTGCATATCAACGACATGCTGTCTACCGGCAATGTTCATTGTTATGCAGACGATAGCACATTACATGGGAGTTATCATGGACTTCCTGCGGCCAAGCAGTCAGATATCGCAGAGAAAAGGCAGCTTCTTGTCACTGAGCTTGACGGGATCCTGAATCACATTTCTCAATGGGGCTCTGAGAACCTGGTTGAGTTCAATGCCAAGAAGACGCAGGCATGTGCGTTTACAGCGAAAGTATCTTCTTTCCTTCCCCTCCCCACTCTTCAGAGCACGCCACTGCCACTGCAGGACAATCTCAATATCCTAGGTATGGATGTTCGCTGCAACCTGAATAACAAAAACTACATCGAAAGCATAATCAAAACAGCCTCACGAAAACTCGGAGTCCTGAACAGAGTGAGACGATTTTTCACGCCGGAGCAGCGGTGTCTTCTATACAAGACACAAATTCGCTCCTGTGTGGAGTACTGCTCGCATCTCTGGGATGGTTCAGCAAAGTACTTACTAGATGATCTCGACAGGTTGCAGCGACGTGCGGTCCGCATCATTGGGAATCCCGAGATCACGAACACCCTAGAACCAAATCACTACCCACCTACCTCACAGTTGACATCGCTTTATTTCGCTCCTCAAAGTTTAATTCAGTTTTTTGTGCTTTTACGAATTGTTTACATATAACTTGTTGATAAAATATTAGCTAACAGTGTCTATAGTCGAATTGTGCAGTGAGTGACCCAAATAAGACAATTATTAATGAATATTTGTGATTTTCAACTATCGGTATAAAAAACTAAACACCGACACTAAGTGAAAAAGTGACTATCTCGAGTAAACGCGCAAGCGACGCGTCTTGCACGGCGCTTACGACGTTCTTCTCGCGAGCGCGAGCTCGACCTCGATCATAACAACAGAAATTGGTTGCTATAGAATTGAATTATTAAATAATCTTTCTGTCCACGCGTACATTTTATGATGAGTTCAACTACAATTTCTTGGGGGTGTTGTGCAAAGATCAACACGGATGAACATGAGAGTTTTATTAACTGTGGGCTATGCAATGTTTCGTATCATTTCGTATGCTTATCTATATCGGAGATATCAAGGGAGTCCGACACCTATAATATATGGAAATGTCCTAACTGCACGAACATGAAACCTAAAGATGCAAAAAAAGACAACACTCCCGTGCGAAACGTATCCACTATCAGAGGCAGCAAGAGACCGGCGTTAAACTCCCCCCCGGGTGCAGCAGCCGCCACCGTCGATGATGTGCGTTCTATTGTCCAAGATGTAATCAAGATGGAACTGGCCGCGATGCTTCAGCAGATGAATACCACGCTTGTTAACACAATAAACAAACAGTTGGAACCCATAAAAAAGGATGTTGAAGAACTAAAATCATCATTAAGTTTCCATACAATCGAGTTCGATAAACTGCAATCTGAACAAACTTCAACTAGTAATACAGTTTTAAATCTAAAGAAGGAGAATGCTAGATTGGAAGCCTCTGTAGCAGACTTAACGTACAGATTAAATTACTTGGATCAACATGCGCGCTCTTGTAACCTGGAACTGCAATGTCTACCAGAAAACAAAAATGAGAACTTACTGAGTGTTATTATGCAGTTGGGATCTGTGGTAGGGTGTAAGCTAAAGGACAGCGACATATTGCACTACACTCGTATAGCTAAAATTAATAGTAGTAGCAAGCGCCCTAGATCCATTGTAGTGCAATTTTCCTCCCCGCGTGTTCGCGATCAAGTGCTGGCTGCTGTGATTACATATAACAAAAAGAATCCCGAAAAGAAACTGTGCAGCGAGGATTTTGGAATAGCCGGTCAGAAAACCCCGGTCTACGTCTTGGAACACTTATCTCCTACCAACAAGGAATTACATGCCGCGACTAGACTTAAAGCTAAAGAGATGAATTATAAATATGTTTGGGTTAGAAATGGGAGGATATTTGTTAAAAAGAATGATAATTCCGATGTAATAATCATAAAAAGTCGGGATACTATAGATAAGTTATTGTAAATTATATAGTTTTTTCTTATATATATTTATATTAAAAAATTCCGTATTGTCTTCATAATATACATAATTTAAATTCAGTTCTTTAAATATCTACTACCAAAATTGTGGAGGGTTGCGAACTAAAACCCAATCTTTTTACCGCAATGTTTGTAGTAATAATTTTGATATTATAATCATAGCAGAGACTTGGTTGAATGACTCTGTATTTAGCAGTGAACTGATTGATGATCGATACACAGTCTATAGAAGGGATAGGATAACGTCTGGCCAACAACGGCATAAAGTTGAAGGTGGTGGAGTACTATTTGCAATAAAAAAATGTCTGAAAGCCAAACGTATTGTACAATGGGAGAGTGACAATGAGGATGTATGGGTAACCATTGACTTTCCGGGCGCACGGGGAGTTTCGGTTCGGAGAATTGTTATTTGTGCTGTCTATTTTCCTCCACCAGTACTACGATCTGTACTGGAGGGGTACTAATATGTATTGTGGGTGACTTTAATAGAAGTGATATCGACTGGCATAGAGCAAAGGAAGTCAATGGTAACTCAGATATTTCCGGCACAAGTAAAACCTTGCTTGATTTTACTTATATAAATAAGTTAAATCAGTTCAATTTTGAAAAAAATTCGATGGGAAGAATACTTGACCTTGTACTTTCCACTGTCTCGTGCTCTAGAGTTGGTACTTGTTTGTATCCTATTAGTAAAGTAAGTAATCTGCACCCACCCTTAGATATTGTTATAAATTTTCAGGCTGATATTAGGCTTCCGTATAATAAAGTTCAAAAAAGACCAAATTTCTATAAAGGCGACTACTCATCATTGTGTGATTGTTTAAAAGATATTAATTGGGATGAATTGTTTACTGGGTATAGCGATGTAAATGAAATGCTTGAGATCTTCTATAGCGTTCTTAATGACGCTATTGACAATTACATTCCAATGCATGTAACAAAAAGCAGTAAATACCCACCTTGGTTCAGCCGAAAATTAATAAAGCTACTTAACAAAAAACATAAACTTAGGAAACGAGTTAAAAAATACAATAACCCGTTGGATGAAATAGAATTAAGATATATTGGAAAATGTTGTGATCGAATGTCTACGGAATGCTTTAACAATTATACAAAATGCATGGAAGAGGTAATAATTAAGAGTCCGAAGCTTTTCTGGTCTTATGTGAAGGCTAAGCGAGGAGGTTCTGGTGTATATCCTAGGTCAATGTCTGATGGCTCAACAGCCACCGCAGAGGGTACCGTGATTTGTCAAATGTTTGCCAACTATTTTACTTCAGTCTATAACCTCGAGCAACCTGTAGATAATACATATAGTTCTGAGTATATTCTATCCTTAGAAAAACAAAGCTTGTCTATTACGAACCCAATTATTAGCCACGAATTATTGTTGAAAAAATTACAAGCTTTAGATATACACAAAGGTGCGGGACCTGATGGTATCCCGCCTGTATTGATTGTAGCATGCTCGTCAGTGTTGGTATTTCCGCTTATGCATATTTATAACTACTCGCTTCAGACTGGCGTATTTCCCTCTAAATGGAAAATTGCAAAAGTGGTCCCAATTCATAAATCTGATGACAACGACTTAATTTCAAATTACAGACCTATATCAATTTTGTCATCTTTTGCTAAAATCTTTGAAGCACTAGTATGTCCATATATGCAGAACCATTTAAAGTTATACGTAAGTGACTGCCAACATGGCTTTGTAGCAAATCGATCCACCCTTACTAACTTGGTCCCATTTACTGAGCAATTAGCTAACGCAATTGATGCTGGTCACCAAGTTGATGTAATCTACACCGACTTTAGCAAAGCATTTGACAAGGTTTCGCATAAAATATTAATTGACAAATTACAAGCATATGGCATCTGTGGGTCTTTGCTGCGGTGGTTGACTTCGTACTTGTCGGAAAGGCTCTTTTTTGTTGTCGTTAACGGTTACCGATCAAACTTACAGCATATCTCATCCGGCGTGCCACAGGGCTCACATCTGGGGCCTATATTGTTTAATTTTTTTATTAATGATATTCCAAATTGCTTTCGATATTCTGAAGTATTTTTGTATGCAGATGATCTCAAATTTCTAAGAACAATTAAATCGAAGGATGATGTTAAGCTTATTCAAAGCGATCTCAACAACCTTGTACATTGGTGCGAAAATAATAGAATGCTACTAAACACTAACAAATGTCATCATATGAAATTTACAAGAAAAATTTGTCCTATTAGTTCCGAATACTTTATAAATGAAGCCAAAATTAGTGAATCTGACACATTTAGAGATCTTGGGGTGATATTTGATAGGAAGTTAACTTTCATACCCCACATGGATCACATTATAAAAAAAGCCTCTAAGATGTTAGGTTTTGTTTTGAGAACCTGTCGGGCATTCCGTGGTAATAAAACTAAAATGATTCTTTATAACAGTCTAGTTAGGAGCAACTTGGAATATTGCAGTGTGGTCTGGCGGCCGCACTACGCAACACATTCCTTGCGTATTGAACGTGTCCAAAAGCGGTTTGCTTGGCATCTTGCATTCTATAATGGAATATCCAAAAAAGTTTACTCTTATAGACGTAGATTAACGTATTTTAAACTTAAATCCCTTGCTTTTAGAAGAAACTTTATTGACGCAATGTTTGCCCTTAAAATTTTACATCATAAAATTAATTCATCACCGCTCTTGGCACTGTTCAGATTTAGAGTCCCGGCAAGGCTCCCGCGCAGAGCTATTACACCACTATGCCCACCGTTGTGAAGGACAGTTTTCGGTGCTAACTCCCCTTGCGCGAGGTTGTCCAAAGTTATTAATGGTTGCAGCGATCAAATTGACATTCACTGTGATTCACTCAACAAACTGAAATCGATTCTCTACTCATTGCCTGATCTTGATTAGTCGAGCTATTCTTCTTATTCCTCTTCATTAGTCTACTATTAATATTAATATTATAAATAAATTGCATGTGTACGTGATAGTGTAGATTCAACTGATCATCACTATTACATTACATACTCATCTATCAGTCACCACTCCACTACGGAGCGAGTAAATTGTTGTTACTTAGGTATATATAAAGTTTGTACATGTTGTGTCCATTTGTAAGTGGTTATTGCATTGCACTGTGTTTTCATTTTTATTGCATGTTTTAGTTATAGTTTAAATGTAAATAACTGTAAGTGGACCTGATTATATAAATAAATAAAAATAAATAAATAAAACCTTTACAGCTGCGTAGAGATGTTGCGTCCATGGCTGTATTTTACCGTCTGTACCATGGGGAGTGTTCTGATGAGCTCTTCCAATTAGTCCCACCCTCTCCTTTCCTACACAGGACAACGCGTGCAGGTCTTAGATGTCATCCGCACACGGTGCAAAACATCCGATCAAGAACCAAGCGGTTCGGAGACTCTTTCCTCTGTCGCACCATTAAGGCCTGGAATTCATTACCAGCTCACGTATTTCCTTCTTCCTACAGTCCCGGGTCCTTTAAGCGAGGCGTGAAAAAGCATATGATAAGGCCGTCAAGCTGAGTGTCACCATTGTCACACGGTAAGTGTAAGTAATGGTGACCCTCTTTTCTGGGACTTTGCCTTCAGCTTACCATCAGGCAAGGCGAAGTCCAATTGACGTGTCCTATATAAAAAAAAAAAAAAAAAAAAAAAAACACTATTGCAGCTCCCGCATTTCGATTATTGACAAAATACGCTTCTAATAAGTCAATTTTTTCACGATTAGAAGACATTTTAGCGAAAATCCTTAATTAATAACTCATACGACGTTTCTCAGCTGAAACTAAGTATAACACACAGTTTTTCGAATCAAATTCGAAATTTGAGGGTAAAAATTCTTTTTATTTACTTTACAGTCAATTCTACCCACTTCCTGGCCATAACAAAAAATTAGACCATCGTAGAAATTTGTTTCTGTTGCCGAAATGTATGGGAAACGTTTTTGGCGATTTCTGTCTTTTACTAGTACTGAAAGCTAAAATGGTCTCATAGAGTTTTTTGATCCCCACATGAAATAGAATCGATTGGCATAAAAAAAAAATTTTTGGACGTTTTGCATTTTTTTGCCAACTGTAAGTTTTTTACAAAATCTGTGAATGCAGTTCAAAATATGTCAAAAAGTTAGGGAAGGTCTTCTAAGAACGTTTTGCTGTAACTGCAACGGTTAAGGCTTGCCTTTACTGCCCCGTTTCAAAAATACATCCTGTATAACATCCTAAGTCCTTGACAATATCTTGTTACACAACATGAAACCTTATTTTTATTTCATTATATTATAATTCAATTCAATTCAATTCAAAGACACGGTTTTAACAATTCACCTCTGCCTATCTCTTCGGGGATAAAGGTGTGATTGTAAGTATCTATGTTTAACAACTCTATAAAGATCTCCAGGTATAGAAATACGCTGTGTGATAGAGAGAATGCTATACTCCGACTGGGGAAGTACCTCCGCCCTACAGAATACCGCAGCTATGATAAATAACTTCGTGTTGTGTTCCCAGCGGTGAGTAGGGTAGCCAGAGCTCACTGGAGAATTTTCGCTGTCAGTGCGAAGGCTAAAGGCTTTGCCCTGCTTTGTCTTCTACTGACGGCACAGAAACTCTATACTTACAGGGTTGGCAGCGCGACTGTGACTCCTCTGGTGTTACAAACGTCCATAGGCCACGGTGGCCACTTTCCATTAGGTGGGCCGTGTGCAACTAAGGGGTTAAAAAAAATATAAAACCGAAACACTCCGATCTAAGCCGAATCCTCACTCTTATTCCAGATGGCGACCATGTCCCAAAACCGAGAATTGTGCATTTTTATAATTATAAATAGTTCATAAACACTAAACGACACTATCTTACCGGCCTTAGTATCAATGCTCTGCTAATCTCAATTGAGGAGAGCTTTATCAGCTGTTATCAGTAGCCGTAATAATCGCCTTTTATACAGTTGCTGTACAGGAACCGAGGTGACAACATGTAAGTATTGTTTTCTTTTTCATTTATGTAATATTTCAACATTAAACTCGTACCAGACTATCGATAAACACATGTTTGTAAGCGCGGGAATTCAAATAGCATTTTTGTTGTGTTGACCACAGATTAATGTCGACGGCCTAATTTTTTTCTTAAGATTGATAACGTCGTATTTTGTCGCGCCGGTTTCAGCAATGTTGATATAATTCATAACTTTGGTGAAACACGTTAAATTGGAAAGCCTCAAACTTAGGTATTAAGTTTTATTTCTTTTCCATTAAACTAAATAGGATTTAGAGTATTTTTACTTTTTAGCTAAATAGGCTATTTATTATTAACTTATTATTCTTGTATATAGTGTACAGTGAGTTACAAATGTAGTTTATAACAGATTCGCATACGCCTAAAAACAATAAACAATACACATAAAAAAATAAAATCACCTCGAAGTAAAAATACTTCTACTAGGTTCTTTACCGCACCACCAAGACCTGGAATTTATTACCAGCTCACGTGTTTCCTTCTTCCTACAGTCCCGGTTCCTTTACGCGGGGCGTGAAAAATATGATGAGGCTGCCAATCTGAGTGCAACCATTGTAACATTACTTAATGTCTGTAATGGTGCCCCTCTTTCCTGAGACTTTACCTTTAGCTTACCATCAGGCGATGTGACGTCAAATTGGCGTGTCATTATAAAAAATGTATTATTGGTGATTTTCGTTCTGGAGATAGTTTTTTTAAATACCACTTAGTAGACAAGCACACGGCCCACATGATGGGAAGTAGCTACCGTGGCCTATGGACGTATGCAATACTAGGGGCGTTACACTCGCACTACCGACCCCGAAAAAATCTTCTAACACCTCTCTTGAAGAACCCCATATTGTAGGCGCATGGGACAATCGTAGATTTTTTTTTTTTTAAATATTCATTAACTTTCGTGGTTTACTTATGTTCTACTGAAATTATATGCTACCCTACTTTCATATTTATCACCTTAAATTGTATCAATGAATCAGTTACCCTATTGCAGTTCACTGCTGGACATAGGGCTCTAAGGTTCAGTTAATAAATTATTTAAAATATAGAGCGTAAGTAAATATATAGCGTAGTTGTTAAATTTGTATAATCTATTAATTCAGAATGTATTTATTTTACCGGCAACAACGATCACTTCAGGAGGTGAGAAGTTGTCGAAGATATACTCTGAGGACATTTTTTGGCGGGAATAAATTGTGATATAAAAAGATATATATATATGTATAATATCAAAATGTCGGTAATATTCTTTCAATTGTATGTATAGTATTCCATGTTGATATTTGTGGTCATTTAGATAATACGAGCATTTTTTCTTATCGTACGTATTTAAATGCATATTATCAACTCAGTACATACTAGTATCGCTAGTATGTGCATTTATAAATAACATTAAACAACGGACTTCATTCTGAACCACATCCTCAGGTCATTGGGCCTTTAATAAACCTCACATATAATCACGCCTTTATCCCTGGAGGGTTAGGCAGAGGTGAATTATTAACACCCAAATTGCACCAATAATTGTATTCGGTCTCACGTAATAAGCCATGCACCTGAGGCTGAGTCTGGGCTGTATATATCTGTCTGATGTTAAATAGCCCTATCCCTTAGTCGCCTTGTACGACACCGCATGGGAAGAGATGGGGTTGTCCTAATTCTACTCTGCCGGAAACCACGCGGCAACAATTCAACTCACTCAAATTCCTTTTTATGTCTTCTTTTCCTAGTTTCCTTTGGTCTTTCTTTCCTTCCTTTTTTTCGATATTTTCCTTTTTCATTCGTTCTTTCCTTTATTTTTACAAGATTTTATTTAACTTGCTTTGTATGTAATGTTTAATATTTTTGTTTGGGTTCAATCTTGCAACTGGATTTTGAAGTAGATAGCCTCAATCAATTGGGTATGTTCCTGTAGTTAAAATAAATTATTTAACTGTGCTCTTTAAATTTACAACGGTAAAAGAGCGGTAAAAGTTGCACGGATTCTTATTTTATCATTTTTATTTATTTTTAATCATCCACCCAACCTAAATAAAACCCAACCCAACGTAAATGAATTGACTATTAAAAATTATGACGTCACAATAAATTATTTTATACAAGCTTCCTTATAACTTATCGTTTTGACATTTAGTAAAAAGTAACTAATTTGACTAGACAGTTAAAAACCCAATTTTGAAATTTATTTTTATCACCCTTTTCAATTTTCGTTATTTCTATTCTGTCCAATCGTTCCATGTTGGTGCTTTTGATTAGATTGAGTTTAACTTCAAGTCTCGTAAACTCTCGTTGACAGAACAACCCTGAACCACAGGTTAGTAATGTAGACTAATTTACACACAGATAATATCAGATTATAAAACCATAATTGCTTCATTATTTTTAATTCTGTAGGTACAAACATATTGAGGTTAAATTGATAAACGATATTGTAAACAAGGTTATTGAAATCAACTATTTTTAAATATTATGACTCACTCTTCGCTAAATTCTGTAACGACTAATGACCCTTTTTACTACTACGGTTGCAAATAAGTATTCAAATGCTGGCATGAGGTTATGATTTTCTTTTATAGATCAACTTTGCTTCTAGCACGTTCGTTCGACTTGCTAAAAATCTTATGAAAAATCACGGCATTTAAATATAATTTTTTCAAACTTTTATTTAACTTGCACTGTATTATGTATTTAATTACTTAAATAATAATCACGCCTTTATCCCCGGAGGGTTAGGCAGACGTGAATTAACACCCATATTTCACCAAAATTTAAATTCGGTCCCACGTAATAGGGGGTGAACCTATAACCGTCTTCCGGGAACTATTGTTGGTTCAAGCCATGCATCTGAGGCTGAGTCTGGGCTGTATACATATATCAATCTGATGTTAAACAGCCCTATCTATCCCTTAGTCGCCTTGTACGACACCGCATGAGAAGAAATGGGGTGGTCCAAATTCTATTCTGCCACCACGGGAACCACGCGGCTGTATATAAGTATTACACTAAATTGCTTGCACGAGGTGATGAGATACTTTTATAGAACAAATTTGCTTCTATACTCGGAATTTTAATTCGATTCCAGATTTGACAATTTCAGTGTTGCAACGTTATGACAAGTACTAAATAGTGACGTTGCGAAATTATTCGATATGGAAATGGAATATTTCCGGATCGATTCTTCTCGTTTATAATTTTACTCTCGTAAACTAAGTATATCAGGAAATTCAATATTTCTGAACCGATAATTTAGTTTTGACGATTAATTAACGATCTGAGACTTTTCTTTCATAATTGTGTGTGAGATAAATAAAAAAATGTGATCATGACGGAACATGACAAATAAAACAGATAGATGTATTATGGTAATAATTTATTTTATAAATTGTCGCCGTCATCGCTATCGCTATCGCTGTCACTTTCTGTAACATTTATTATAAATGTGTCTGTGATATTGTCAATTAACATATCTAGCCTACTCATTTTTTCCTCTTCTTTGACAACATGGGATACGCATTTAGACCATTCGGTAGCCGTAATTTTTTGAATGCCTTCCTGAAATAAATTTCTCACGTCTGTCAATTTGAAGGTTTTATTATTTTGAGCTACATGCCCCTTTACCTGCGCCCATATCAATTCGATAGGGTTTAGCTCGCAATGGTAAGGAGGCAGTCTTAAAACCGTGATCCCATGTTGTGCTGCCATTTCGTTTACAGCGTAGATACTTATTAAAAGACTCGTTATGTGGAATCAGTTCTAAAAGCGTAGCTTTAACCATATCTGGTTCGTAATGAATATTTTTATTTAAAAGCCAATCTTGAATGGCAGCTTTTTTCCAGCTCATTTTTGGTGCCGTTTCCAAAATATTAACTTTTTATAAAATAGAGCAGCGATTACTAATTAATAAATAATTATTATGAATAATTATGTATTTATTTAAATAAAAATCAATAATTTAGTCTTTAATTGGCACACTGATGGCACCACACACACTGATTGTTTATCGATTTTTGTGTTCATCACTATACTATTATATGTGGTATCATTATTTCACAAAATGACAGTAGCTAATGTCAAATCTGGAATCGAATTAAAATTCTGACTATAGCTCGCTTGACTTCTTAAAATTTTTTAGAAAAAATCACGATTTTTTTTTACGTGCGGAATATCCCCTCGGTGGAGGTAGGACACGGCGGTATTTCCGCCCAATTGAGCAGTCCGACTGGGGAAGTACCTCCACCCTACAGTATACCGCGGTTATAATAACTTCGTGTTGTGTTCCCGGCGGTGAGTAGGGTAGCCAGAGCTCACTGGAGAGTTTTTTTGCTTTCAGTGGGATGACCAAAGGCTTGTCCTGCTTTGTCCTCTACACTGACGGACATAATCTCTGTTCTTACAGGGTCGGCAGCACGGATGTGACTCCACTGGTGTTACACACGTTCATAGGTCATGGTAACCACTTTCCATCAGGTATATAAAAAAATAAAAACGGATACCCCGACCACCGGAGCCGGTGGGAGGTTATGTCGGACTCAAATCAACTCAAACGCACGACGCTTGTGGGTCGTTGTTGGTTGCCGAAGGTGAGGTTAACAAGCATATCGCTCGCACACCGGCTGACCCAGGGCCATATTTGTCGATCTGGCCCTCTTCTCGGGTGTGGGCGCCTCAATTCCTGGGCACACCGCTTACCATACCATATCTCCAGCGACGTCCAGTTCCGTAGTCATTTGGAGGACAGGGTTAAGTTGGCATCAAGGAAACATGGAGTACTTAACAGGGCGAAGCGGTACTTCACTGCGGGGCAGTAACTCCTTCTTTATAAGGCACAGGTCCGGCCCCACATAGAGTACTGCTGTCACCTTTTTGCTGGAGCGCCTGCATACCAGCTTGACCCCTTCGACTCGGTGCAAAGACGGGCGTTGAGGCTGGTTGACAATTCTATACTCGCAGGTAGTGTGGAACCTCTTAGCCTTAGGGGGGACTTTGCCTCGCTATATGTGTTCTACCGCCTATACAATGGTTTGTGCTCAGATGAATTGTTTGACATGATGCCCACAGCTACATTCTATCATCGCACCTCTCGCCATAGGCAGGGAATTCATCCTCACACATTGCGAACTGAGACGGTGCGCACTGTGCGGTATGAAAGAAACTTCATCCCACGCACACTTAAGCTGTGAAATGACCTCCCTGCTGTGGTTTTCCCAAGCACCTACAATATGGGGTTCTTCAAGAGCGGCATCAGTAGGTTTCTTCATGCAGCACGAGTTTAACACCCCTGGTGTTGCATACATCCATAGGCCACGGTAACCACTTCCCATCAGGTGAGCCGTTGTCAGCCACCTAAGTGGAATAAAAAAAAAGAGTCCCCAACTCGTCCCCGGAAACAGAAAGGCACGCATGACGCGCCGCCGCCTGCGTCTGCCAGGAGGCCGCTCCTCCCGTCACCCCAGGCCTGCGCTCATTGGGGGGGGGGGGGGGAGGTCATTCATCGACCTAAATCACAATATCTAGATACTATTTTTACAAACTTTTATTTAACTTGCATTATAATTAATATGATTTTATTTTGAAAGTTAACTCTTCATAGTATTTCTACGATTTTTTTTATACCATTTTGGTGGCATACACACGCCCACCTGATGGAAAGTGGTTACCGTGGCCTATGGACGTGTGTAACACCAGAGAAGGCACACTCGCGCTGCCGACCCTGTAAGCACAGAGTTTCTGTGCCGTCAGTGTAGAGGAAAAAGCAGGACAAGCATTTTGTCATCCCACTGACAGCACACATTCTCCAGTGAGCTCTGGCTACCCTACTTTTGTCAGTAATTAATAGTGGTGCTTAATTGCCATTAGTGCATACCTAGGTAATGTTATGTAACTGAAATGCTAAATTTTGTTGATGCAAATCAACAACCTTTTTTTTATATTTTAATTTACATATCAAGGTTGACCGGTGCAGCTGGTAAATATATAAAGGCTTTTTCATATTGGTGGTCGAATTTTTCTTAGACACAACATTTTAGACGAATTTAATAGTACATTAACCGAAATTTCTTTGTCTTGGAATGGGCATGGGGTTTGCGTGCATCGGAGGAGCAAACCCGCGTGGTTCCCGGCAGAGTAGAATTTGAACCAGCCATCTCTTCCCATGCGGTGTAGTACAAGGTGACTAAGGGATAGGGCTGTTTAACATCAGACAGCTATATGCAGTCCAGACTCAGCCTCAGATGCATGGCTTGAGTCAACAATAGTGCCCGGAAGACGGCAATAGGCTCACATCCTATTGACAATACCTCCGATTGGGAACCACGCGGCACTTTAAGATACAGTCATATATATATAGTCACATCTATAAATCCCAGAAGGTGTTGGCAGAGACGTATTAACACCTTTCGCCAAATATGATATTCTGGCGCATGTAATTAGGGACGAGCCTATTATCATGGACTGTATGTTGACTGTCGTATGGAGATCTGTCCTATTTCTTGGTTACCTTCTATGATACCCATGGAATGAGATGAGGTGGCCCTATTCTAACTCCACCAACACTTTACTTAGGGTAATTATAGTTGTGGTACGCTATGATGGCCGTTTTGACACGACTGGTTTTGCTCGTTTTCTCTTTTTTGGGTGTGTGAATTTTATTTTCTTCTGTGCCAGTCTCGCCATATTTTTCTTTAGTTATTCGTGTAACAGTTCATTATACAATATTAAACGTCCCAAAAAAGAGGAAACGAGCCATACCAGTCGTGTCAATTTTATTTTATTTAGTTATTTTAGAAAGTCTTTTAGTTTGGTTTGATATTATTTAATTTTGATTTGTAACGCTAACCATAGATATAAGACGAATTGTTACTAACAAATTGGGCCCTGTTGCCATCATTAAAATGATATTTATTTATTTATTAAAACGGCCATCATAGGCCAGCATAACTATAAATCATTTAGTACAAAAACTCGTATCGTTACAGCTTGTAATGTGTCCAGTACACCGAGTCACGCCGCTTGCCATACATAAACAGTGTGCTAGTTTTAAGGACATTAGGCTAAAATTGTAAATAATAAAATGATTGCTCTTTATGCCGCATTGCGGCCTATGGCCAAATAATTATATATTAGTACGTACATTTCGGCAGTAGAAAAAGGAAGAAAAACGATCATAGAACAATAACTTAGAAAATAAATAACTAGAAGAAATTGATGTTTTATTCGCCTGATAACAGATATACAGTCCACGACATAATGTATGTGTATAAAATACAAATTTAATAGTATTATAAACACGATCAATCATATTATGTAAGTTTTATCACTTTGATAGTCTGTTTTTAATTCTGTATTTACTGTATATCACTGATATTACTATCACCGACCGAATCAAATCCGTGTACTAGTACTTTGTACTCCAATACATTATTAGCTAGATGACACACCTGGCTTCGCTCGTGGCATATATATACAGCCGCAATTTATTAATTTTCATATAAAGTACGAAGGCCTCTGTGATGAAGCTGTTGAACGTTCGACTGCAACTTAGGAGGCTCGGGTTCCATTCCCGCTCAGTGCAAATATTTTTGTACGCATGCCAAAAAATATATCTAAGTATGTTTATCCGCATTCTAGATTTTATAACACAAGCTAGTTAAGATATGCTTACCAAGGATCTAGATTTTTTTTTTCGTATAACTTGTCACAGGCCCCAAATCTTGTTGAAGTATTGGAGTCAGTCTTTCGTTACAAAAACAACAGGTGTTGTTCGCAAACACTGAATGTAACCACTGTAAGATAGCTTCACACGCTACTGTCCGAAGTGTCGGAATATTGCTTCAAAAAGAGACACTATTTAGTAAAAATTAATACACACATACTTACTGTTCGAAATGTGGTTATTCAAACAAACACTACTAGTGAAATAGCATAAAGGATCTAGATAGCGTTGTGTGGAATGTTATGGAATATTTATTATTATTGTTATTTGCTGGTTTTGTAGACATTTATGGTTATTACTGTGCTCCCTTGAATAGTAGCGTGATGATATTTAGTCTATAACCTTTCAATAAGTGGATTATTTATCTTGATAGCTTCTGTGGCGTGGCGGTAGTAAACGCACCCGCGATGCAGGCAGTGCGGGTTCGATCCCCGCTCAGTGCAAATATTTGTATGCATGAATATAGGTATTAGCATTGGTATGGTAGTAGTCGTGTTCCGGTTACCATACGAACATCGATGGCAGTCGTTACGGGTTGTTAGAGCCCTAAAAAGTCCAAGAACTGGTCTAACTGCAATGATTCAATATCGCTTTTGGATTGTGGAGGTCAGATAGCAGTCTCCTCACGGAAAATATCGAAGTTCAGCCCAAATCCGCTATTGTACTGGTAAAGTAGATACTAGACTCTGAGGTGAAAGTTTCGAAATGCGTTAAATAAGTGGACTGTTTAACACAAACATAATATTTCAATTCCCTATACATTTTTTTTAAATATTTTTTTATACCACTTAGGTGGCAGACAATCGCACGGCCCACCTGATGGAAAGTGGTTACCGTGGCCTATGGACGTGTGTAACACCAGAGAAGCCACAATTGCGCTGCCGACTCTGTAAGCACAGAGTTTCTGTGCCGTCAGTGTAGAGGATTGAGCAGGACAAGCCTATATATATTTTAATTACTTATACCTACCTAGTTATTTACGAGGTCATAGTTATTTATGGCAGCAAATGAACTTAATCCTAATAAAATACATGTGTCCCTACTATGGTTTATTTAAATACAATCACCCGCTTAAAATAAAAACAAAATTACAATTCTGTCAAAAAGTTTATTTCACAAAAACATGTGCAAACCCATGATTGCATTCAAGGGATCCTGGGATCCTTTTTTCTAACACACGCCAATTTGACTTCACCTCGCCTGATGGTAAGCTAAAGGCAAAATCTCAGGAAAGAGGGTCACCATTACAGACACTAAGTAATGTTACAATAGTAGCAATCAGCTTGGCGGCTTCATCAGATGCTTTTTTACACCCCGCTTAAAGGGCCCGGTACTGTAGGAATAAGGAAACACGTGAGCTGGTAATGAATTGCAGGCCTGCGTGGTGCGGCAAAGATCCTATTCTAATAATCTAATTCATTGCTTTTATACCCATAGTAAAAAAAACCTGCATCAAGATATATTTTTCTGATTTATAAGTTATGAAACTACATACAGCAGGGACTAGGTACATGCAAAAACAAAAAGGAAACCCTTACTCTATATTTAATTAATATTCAATCACAATTGTATAATTACATACCACAGGCCACGTATCTTGGACTTAAATTGTGAGAAAAACTAGGCCCTGCCGCGCGCTGATTGTTTTTTAATACAGCACGCTTGGTGAATGTGAGCTCGTCCACCATCGTAAACCCCCTTGCTATTCTCAAAAGACACCTAAGATAGATGTACTACGTGTATTTTGACCATATGTTTAAATAGATAGATAGATAATTCTTTATTGTACACCAATAGATTAGTGGAACTCGTAGGTAACATGTATGCTGTTTAATGTACAATAATTCAAATTAATTCAATATATTTTATTGCGAAATAAAGGTATAAGTACAAAGGTGTTACAATTATTACATCTGGGTTCCACCGTACTTCATCCAGATTGGCATGCAATAATGTCACATAACTTATTGACAATAGTACAAAATCTTCGCCGGCCTGGGGGTGAAAGGTGGAGCCGCCTGTCACCCTGGCAGAAGCATGTCGCGGCGGTGGCGCACCTGGCGCGCCTCCCCGTTTCCGGGGACGAGTTGGGGACTCTGTAGTCCCCACACCCGAGAAGAGAGCCAGATCGTTAGAGATGGCCCTGGGTCAGCCGGAGTGCGAGGGATATGCCTGTCAACCTCACCTTCGACAACCAAAACGACCCACAGGCGGCGTGCATTTTAGTCGGTTCGAGTCCGACATAACCTCCTCCACCGGCTCCGAAAGTACAAAATCTTCATCAATTATAAATTAAGAATTAATAAAATATTACATGTCAAAATTTTAGATGTCAGTAATTTTGTGTTCTACATAATAATCACTTTCAAGCAGCATAATAACATAACAGGCTGTCTTATCGCTGCGTGTGATTTCTTCCAGACAACCTTGGGATGGATAGTGTTGTAAAAAAGCAAAAGATTTAGTGTAGTTAGCAAATAAAGTAGAAACAAAGTGTATTAAAAACAAAAAGAAAGTAAGATATAGAGAGAAGTTATTTTAAGTTAAAGATATATCTCCTGAGCAATACTTATCATCTGAAATATCACTCATTGAAATAAAATCACTTTTTTAATTAACCCACGACCATGGCTGCTGAAAAGTAGCCGAATCGTTAGTTGCAATAATAATATTAAAGAAATCCGTGGAAATTGGCTTTATTTCAATCAACAGTGCTTGGAAGACGATATTACCAAAGACAATATTACGTTGAACCAAATACAATAATTGATGAAATGCAGGTTATCACTGCCTAAACCTCCGGGGATAAAGGCGTGATTATATGATTATGTAATGATTTCAAAGAATTAAAGAATCAATTTTTTTATTTAATTAATTTACTTTATATTTGAGGAGGTAGGACACGGCGGTATTTCCGCGGTTCCACCCAATTGAGCAGTCCGACTGGGGAAGTACCTCCGCCCAACAGAATACCGCGGCTATAATAACTTCGTGTTGTGTTCCCAGCGGTGAGTAGGGTAGCCAGAGCTCACTGGAGAATTTGTACTGTCAGCAGGAAGACTAAAGGCTTGTCCTGCTTCGTCTTCTACACTGATGGCACAGAAACTCTGTACTTACAGGGTTGGCAGCGCGACTGTGAGTCCTCTGGTGTTACAAACGTCCATAGGCCACGGTAACCACTTTCCATCATGTGGGCCGTGTGCTTGTCGGCCACCTTAGTGGTAAAAGATTACGTAGAACCAAATACAATAATTGTGAAATGCAGGTCATCACTGCCTAAGCCTCCGGGAATAAAGGCGTGATTATATGATTATGTGATGATTTCAAAGAATTAAAGAATCAATTTCATTTATTCATTTTATTCACACAAAGAGCACAAATGAGCATCAAAATTACTCACGACTCCCTCATATCTTCCACATTCCCTTTCTCAGAACGATCACTGGTCGCAACGAACCTATATCTTGGATGCTAAGAACCTACAACCAGTTCTGGAAACTGTACGATATTAACGTTTTCGGAAACAGCGCTGTCGGATGTGAATGGAGAATAATGAGAAATTTCTTCTCTTCTAATAAAAATACGAGTGATACTGTAGGATTAACTTAATTTTAAATTCATTACTATATAGTACGTTATTTTTTCTTATATAGTGCTATGTACTTAGACTTACGAATGCTGTGCATATCTATAATTGGGTTATGTACTTGATGAAGTCCACAAAATTTAATATACTATATTGAAGAAAAAAATAAGTATGAAATGTAATATACATAACCTGTCGACGTGCCTACTAAAATAAATAAAAAAAAATTACTATTATGTCCAGAAATAATACAAAAATATTAAATAATGTATAAATAAACAATGGAAAATGATTCTTTCGCTGGTTCGGTAGGTTAGTTCTACTGAGAATATACCAGCAAGAAATTCAGAGAACTATATTAGAACTAGATTTTCTTATTTATAAATTTGCTTTAGTTTATAGTTTATTTTGTGCGAGCAAGCAAGAGACTTATGTTGACCACGCATTTACATCATCAAGAAACTCATCTACTTTATAGTAACCTTTATTGGCCTGGGGGTGACAGGTGAAGCCGCCTGTCACCCTGGCAGAAGCAGGCCGCGGCGGCGGCGCGCGTGGCGCGCCTCCCCGTTTCCGGGGACGAGTTGGGGACTCTGTGGTCCCCACACCCGAGAAGAGGGCCAGATCGTGAGAGATGGCCCTGGGTCGGCCGGGGTGCGAGGGATATGCCTGTCAACCTCACCTTCGGCAACCGAAACGACCCACAGGCGGCGTGCGTTTTAGTCGGTTCGAGTCCGACATAACCTCCTCCACCGGCTCCGGTGGGGAGGTATCCGTGGGGATTTTGCGCACGTAAAAAAAAAAAAAAAAAAAAAGTAACCTTTATTAATTAAAGTTTTTTTCACTTCAATTTTTAATTTACTTAGTGGCATGTCAACCGAATCCTAGGATATTTTACATACATACATACATATAATCACGCCTTTATCCCCGGAGGGTTAGGCAGAAGTGAATTATCACCCACATTTCACCAAAATTTGTATTCGGTCCCACGTAATAGGGCACTATTGTTAACTCGAGGCACGCATATGAGGCTGAGTCTGGGCTGTATATATCTGTCCGATGTTAAACAGCCCTATCACTTAGTCACCTTGTACGACACCACATGGAAAGACATGGGGTGGTCCAAATTCTACTCTGCCGGGAACCACGTGGCATATTTTATTATTAGATACTTAGTTAGCCTAGTGGTATGGGTAATGGACTGCTGAGACGAGGTCTCGGTTTCGATCCCAGGTTTTACCATGGCACACACCAATGACTTTTCGATGCTTTTCGAAGTTATGTGTGTATTTATCGCAGGTTTATAAGTATCCGGTTAATGGCAATAGACTCGCCACCTATTACATTGGGACCTAAACATAAACTGGCGAACTGTGGGTGCTAGCACCTCTGCCTGTCCCTTCAGGGATATAGGCGTGAGTTTATGTTTATGTTATAATTATTAAATATTTAATTATACAGTTACCTATCAACGAATTTATACTGAGTTTATTTCAATGCACCGTTTATAACTGAATAGTTTCAACAGTCGGCACACGACCTTACTCATATAGTTTAACAGTAAGATACAAAATCTGTATTCACCAAGATCTCATTCACGCTGGCCGTGTGCCCATTCCAGTTTTAAAACCTATTTTTAAGTTTTTTTTTTATTAATTCAAGTGCAATGCGTTATTCTAGGGCCGAGGAACCACAGATAATATACGCCATCAGACTGTTCTTCGAAATAGTGTGGATATACTTAAGGACAAACTATGAGTTGATGAAATCATTCTTCAAAATGATCGTCCCTCCAGAACCTAAGGATGTCTCTGAAGATATAATTCTGGTAAGTGTTTTGAATACCTATAGCTTAGAGGTTAAGGAGTCGGTTTTGCGAGGTCTTGGGTTCGAATTCTGGTCATTTCACTTGCAACGTATCAGGCGAAGTTCACGCGTCGGGGGGAGTCATGTCTCTTGTGACCCCCAACTCGGACCGCGACATGAACCTATTCTTATACAATCAATTGTCAAATCTCTGTGGCGTAGCGGTAGAGCAATCGACTGCTATGCGGGGTTTCGATTCCCGCTCAGTGCAAATATTTATATGCATGAATATGTATTTTTGCATTAGTCTGGGTGTTTCTATATATAATACGTATGTATTTTCAAATGAAAGTATCTAAGTATGTTTATCCGCATTCTAGATCCCATAACACAAGCTAGTTAAGCTATGCTTTCCGTGGATCTAGATAGCGCTGTGTAGAATGTCGTGGAATATTTATTTAATTTAGTATCTAGGTGGATTACCGAGCATGCAAAACATTTATATTAGGTAGCCTAGTGTTAAGGGTAATGGACTGCTGAGACAAGGTCTCGAGTTCGATCCCAGGTTTTACCATGGCACACACCAATGACTTTTCGATGCTTTTCGAAGTTATGTGTGTATTTATTGCAGGTTTATAAATGCCTGGTTAATGGCAATAGGCTCGCCACCAATTACATTGGGACCTAAACATAAACTGACGACATGTGGGTGCTAGCACCTCTGCCTACCCCTTCGGGGATATAGGCGTGAGTTTATGTTATGTTATCACCCAATATTATATTAAAAACAAATGCAGCCAATCAAAACAATCAAATCTCCACGATTCTTAGCGTTATTTTCCATAATGGTTCTCCTAGTTTTATATTTTCTTTTTTAATTACATTATAGTAAATAAAAACATATGTATATAACAAAAGTTTTTATTATAACATGATATTATTATTGTACAACTTGATGATGCTATTGTACCTACATAATAACCGCGGTAATAACATGTTATGCGTGTTAATAGCAACGGTCTCCTTGAGATACTTATATAAAATCTGTATGACTGCATTCTCAAGATAAATAATATAATTATCCTTCAGATTAGTTCTTACTAACGACTACCACCCGACCTGCCAATGGTAATATCTCAGCTAACTAGTTTAGTCACCCATTCAATGAACAGCCTAGCCCAGTGGTGGGCAAAGTTTCTTAAATATCAACATAGGTACACATTCTTACCCTCAGTCAGCCTGGGTTCGAAGGAATATGTCTTGGGCAATCTCATACTCCTTCGGATAACCTAGAGGATTTCCGTATGAAAAAGATGTACACGTTCTTGGGCGATAGTAATTCCGTAATTTTTTTTAATATATAGGACACGTCAATTAGATTTGGCCTCGCCTGATAGTAAGCTGAAGGCAAAGTCTCAGAAAAAGGGGTCACCATTGCATACATATACATACATACATTGAGGGTTAGGCAGAGGTGAATTAACACCCACAGAAAGGCGAATATTTATGGTCAGGAAACAAAAAAAAAAAAAAACATTATTTTTAAGCATTGTTGTGTTCCGCTGTGTGTTACCACCTCTAAAAATGTGCGCTGTGTTTTCTAAATAAAACATATTTTCTTTCTTTCTTTCTTTCTTTCACATTTCACCAATAAATGAATTCGGTCCCACGTAATAGAGGGGAGTCGTTTGCCGTCTTCCGGACTGATTGTTGACTCAAGCCATGCATCTGAGGCTGAGTCTGGGCTGTATCTATATATCTGTCTGGTGTTATACGGTCCTATCTATTAGTCGCCTTGTACGACACCGCATGGGAAGAGATGGGGTGGTCCAAATTCTAATCTGCCGGGAACCACAAGGCGAATTATTACATTATAACATGGTATATGTATTGCATACACATACGATGTTACAATTGTGACACTCAGCTTGACGGCCTCATCATATGCTTTTTCACCCCCCGCTTAAAGGACCCGGAATAGGAAGAAGGAAACACGTGAGTTGGTAATGAATTCCATGCGATATTTTCACCGTCTCATTGAACTTCGGCTGCGTAATCCCGCCAAATGTGGCGCTAGATCTCGCTAGACAGACGCCATTATCATTGTTCCGGGTCGTGTCGTACGATATGATTACCCAATCATGTCTCGTGTTATTAGTACACGTCCTATCTTATCGCCAAGCAATTATTATAACGCCCCGTGTGTTAGAATAAAGAAACGATATTAGATGAAGGTGACAGTCATAACTTTTATTCATACTATCTGACCTGTACAAAGTGTACAAACCTACCTTTTCTTCCTTATTTATATTGCGGAAAATCCCCCGGATGGGTTATAATTTTTACACATATTGATAACTCACTTATACTTTTCCACATTACTTTATAACTTATTACACCTGACCGGTTTCGCCTTACGGCATCCTCAAAAGTTTACAATGACATTTAAGAAAATTATAACATGTCTACATTTTTATAAGTCAAAATGAAAGTCCAATCAAGTCTAATCTATTAACCCGCCCCTCATCGTACCCGGTGCAAAGGTGCCCATGACGCTGGCGGCATTGCCCCGTTGAATAGCTATGGTCAACCGTTGCCCCAGGTACGAGCCGGAGCGGGAGTCACCGGTTTTGTCCCTCAACCTGCGCCCTAATTCGCTCACTAGATTTTTGGCATCGGTACCCCAACTACCCATTGTCTCGACCGCAAAGGGAGCGAACACATATTGCTCTGTTTCCTTTATATTAGAAACAACAACAAAACAAAGTAATGCGGAAAAGTACAAGTGAGTTATCAATATGTGTAACAACAAATTCCACCAAGTGCCATAAATCAACAGTATAGTCTCATATGTTTTTTAGATTTTTTATTACGTGCGAAATATCCCACGAATACCTCCCGTTGGAGCCAGTCGGAGAGGTTATGACGGACTCGAACCGACTAAAACGCACGACGCCTTAGTCGGTTCGAGTTCGAAATAACCTCTCCCACCACCCGCTCCAGTACGGGCGGCTACGACAGCGGAGAAGCTCAAACCCACCAATCATAAATTATATCAAACCAAATCACGCACGCCAGAGTTTGGCTACTGCCTCGTATCTCTCGCGACTTTAGGTCAAGATATACGCCGGTAACGATATAAATATATGAATATCATTACACAATAACGATTAAATATACGATTAAAACTATTAATCATAATCAAGTCATCATCTCTGAGGAAAGATCAAAGGTCGAAATTTATTGCGTCTAATTGTTGTGGCGAATTAATTATTGTGGCTTTAGTAAATAATTGTGACTGTAAACAATATTTATGACTAACAGACACCATAAACTATTTACTTAACAGTCATTATTATATAATTAGCTTCGTCTTATCTTGAACCCTGATGAACTGAGATGGAACTAAGATTACCTAAAGAGATCGTTTGTACATGTTAAGACCTCCATTGTCTAAATATATATTTTATATGTATATGGCTATGTTTATAATCTATCTATATAGGTTTATTATTAAGGCGGTCTCTGTAGCGTAGCGGTAGAACGTTAGACTGTTACGCAGGGGGCGCGGGTTCAATTCCCGCTCAGCGTAAATATTTGTATGCATGAATATGTATAGTTACATTTGGTCTGAGTGTTTCTATGTATAATATGTATGAATTTACAAAAAAAAAGTATCTAAGTTTACCTACACAACAAATTTAATTTGTGTCTTAATTAGTTAAGACATATATCGAAACTATAATAACATAACATAAACTCACGCCTATAATGGGTAGGCAGAGTTTCGCCAGTTTATGTTTAGGTCCCAATGTAATAGGTGGAGAGCCTATTGCCATTAACCGGGCGCTTGTAATCCTACGATAAATACACACACAACTTCGAAAAGCAACATAAAGTCATTGGTGAGTGCCATGATAGAACCTGGAATCGAACCTGAGACCTCGTGGCAGCAATCCATTACCCATACCACTAGGCTACCGCGGTTTATTTATATTTTTATAATTTAATATAATATAAATTTATAAATTTAATGAATGCGTTGCTAAAATTAACCTATGCAATCAACTTTAATTGGTGTCTTATATATATATACACCAAAATTCTAAAAATAAAATTAGTTTGCTGGGAGAGAAAAATGTATTTGTGATTGCCTGTTAATATATTATTTTCCAATGTATAATAAAAAATCAAATGAAGAAAAAGAACAAAACTGAAGTGCAAAAGTACAATACAAAACAATTTAGTTTAGTTGGCGGAGTTAGAGGATATATTAGTAACTTCGGTTCTAGTACACTTTTGGAACAAAAAAGGAGGAGGTAGGACACGGCGGTATTTCCGTCCAATTGAGCAGTCCGACTGAGGAAGTACCTCCGCCCTACAGAATACCGCGGTTATAATAACTACGTGTTGTGTTCCCGGCGGTGAGTAGGGTAGCCAGAGCTCACTGGAGAGTTTTTGTGCTGTCAGTGGGATGACCAAAGGCATGTCCTGCTTTGTCCTCTACACTGACGGCATAAAATCTCCGTTCTTACAGGGTCCGCAACACGGATGTGACTCCACTGGTGTTACACACGTTCATAGGTAATGTTAACCACTTTACATCAGGTGGGCCGTGTGCTTGTCTGCCACCTAAGTTGTATATAAAAAAAAACTTCATGTATATTATTCAAATGGCAAACTCTAGTTTATCATATTATTATTCGAATCATTGGATGTAAGGAGATATACCTATACCTATATTCAGAGCCAGATCGTTAGAGATGGCCCTGGGTCGGCCGGGGTGCGAGGGATATGCCTGTCAACCTCACCTTCGGCAAACAAAAGCGACCCATAGGCGGCGTGCGTTTTGGTCGGTTCGCGTCCGACATTACCTCTTCCACCGGCTCCGGTGGGAGGGTACCCGTGGCACGTAAAAAAAAAGGAGATATATATATTTACTCTTTTTCTTTTTTTTTACACTGTCAATCACATCTAATGTTCTATAGTTCGTCAGGGTTTTGTGAGCGAGAGGGTAGGGAGTGGGGTTGGCTTAGCATCGAAGTTTAAGAAAGAAGTTTCTTACTGCCAGGTCGAATACAATCAAGTCATTCAAAAGCCCGCAATACTACACTAGTGCTTCATATCGAAATGATCTGCAGGGTCGGCAGCGCCAGTGTAACGCCCCTGGTGTTGCAAACATCCATAGGGCCATGGTAACCACTTCCCATCAGGTGTGCTGCTTGTGCACAACATATAATATCGTTCTTGTAGTATTTATGCAGAACGAACCATCAGGAAGGTTTCATACCACCTGCCACGTACGAGAGTAATGTAAATATAAACGGCATTATCATTATAATACATACATATAATCACGCCTTTATCCCTGGAGGGTTAAGCAGAGGTGAATTAACACCCACATTTCACCAATCATTAAATTCGGTCCCACGTAATAGGGGGTGATCTTCCCAGGCCGCGGCGTCGGCGCGCCTCCCCGTTTCCGGGGACGAGTTGGGGACTCTGTAGTCCCCAACTCACCCGAGAAGAGGGCGAGATCGTGAGAGATGGCCCTGAGTCGGCCGGGGTGCGAGGAAAATGCCTACCTCACCTTCGGCATCCAAAACGACCCACAGGCGGCGTGCGTTTTAGTCGGTTCGAGTCCAACATAACCTCCTCCACCGGCTCCGGTGGGGAGGTATCCGTGAAAAAAAAGAAAAGGGGGTGATCTTCCCGCGCTACATGTAATAGCATATATCTACCGCGGGAAGATTAAAGAAATCAAGCAAAATAATTCGTGAGGTTTTGACTTTTATCACGGTTAAATTCTGAATTAATTGTTTAGTCGTTCATAATTATAATGTTAATTTAGACGTTTATAATTATTTATAAGCGACTTCAAAAGAAAGAAGTTCTCCATGCGGTTGGTTATTTTTTATTTATATAATAAACGCTAATTTCCGAGGAAATAAGTAGAGTTAGTACAAATAATGACTTGGCAACTAAATTAATAGAAGAGGAATTAAATAAATAATTAAAAACTATGAAAACCCGACTGCTGACTAAAAGATCGGTACAAGTTTGATAGCAAGCGGTACCCATTAAGTTTCTTTCGGTTTATGATGACAAATGGTATATGATTGCATACTTATCTTTTAATTGAGACCTCATTCACCGAAATCTGTCAAACCGTTAGGTCTATAAAGGGGGTTAGTAATTTCGTCACTAATTTTACCCAACTGCAACAGCGAGGGTAATGTGTTACGCGCGTATGTTTGTAGGTATGTAGAGCCTGTAAAGGGGAACAGAGAAAACTACATACTTCCTGTCGCAGTTGGGTAAAATTACTGACGAAATTACAAATCGAGCTCTCAAAAAACAAAGCCAAAAGCCTCCTATTTCTAAAAAAAGAGCACGCAGGGCACTAACGTGTTGTCTCCTACCAGCCCACCAGCCATTAAACCATCAGGGTTATTTTTCAGGATTAGTTACCATTAACCCCATTCTTAATTGCCACCGAATTTTTTTGGATTATAAGAACGTGATAAAACGCTATTTTAATGTCAAAACTTTTTCGAACCGAGAACCACTGACCATTTTTCATGAGTTTTTGAGTAGATCGGGCTTTACAAAATATGACATGAAAGAGTAATTGCCTCTTTTTTCTTTGCTGTCCAGATAACCGGTGCTGGTCATGGCATGGGTCGAGAAGTTGCGCTGCGGTTCGGCCGCCTGGGTGCGAAGGTCGTCTGCGTGGACATCAACCCCAAAGGAAACGAGGAGACGGTCAAACTCATCAAGCAAGAGAAGGGAGAAGTTTATAACTTTGAGTAAGTATGCATGATTATTACATGAATATATGATTGGCATGGCATACATGAACCTTTGGAATCAAATCAACCTCACCTTCATTCAATGGTATTTCCGTTCAATGAGTACTCCGACTGAGCAAGTGCCTCCGCCCTACAGAATACCGCGGCCATAATGACGTCGTGTTGTGTACCCGGCGGTGAGAAGGCTAGCCAGAGCTCACTGCAGAGTTTTTATGCTGACAGTGGGTCGACCAAAGTCAACCTAAGGCATGATTTTCTTTTCATGATTTTTGATTTTCGTTCTATTGAGTAGTCCGACTGAACAAGTACCTCCACCCTACAGAATACCACAGCCATAATAACCTCGTGTTGTGTTCCCGGCGATGAGTAGGGTCACTAGAGATCACTGGAGAGTTTTTGTTCTGTCAGTGGGAAGACCAAAGGCTTATTCTGGTTTAACTTTTGCACTGACGGCACAGAATCTCACTGTGCGCGAGTGTATCGCCCCTGGTATTTCAAACGTCCATAGGCCACGATAATCATTTTCGACGAAGATTGATGCCAATGTGTCTTGTGATCCATCGTAGAACTTCGTTCGCCAGACAACAACTCGAAAGCACTAGTTGCTAACTTTAAATAACAAGAAAAGTCTCAGCCGATATGAACTCAAGGACAACGTTTCGTGCTGGCTCCATCAGCTGAACTATGATGAAATTGAAAATTTCATTAAGTAGCAAGAATAATACTCTTACCCCAAAACTTTATACAATTAAAAAAAACCTCACAACCGCACAAACACACACACACACACTCATCCACACACACCCATATGCTCGGATGCACGCACGCACATACGCACGCACACACATACTCTCTGTCTCTCTCTCACACACACATACTCCCCATCTTTAGTCTGAGTCTGCAATGATAAATGTTCACTTTAACATAAGAATGATTTATGTACCTACGTCACCTCACGGCCGATACTTTCTTCCAAAATACAGGCTATGTCTAGTTTGGTCTATAGCATACAATACCTTTTGTACTTACTAGAAAAATGTTCCATCAAATATTTTTACCTGTAAAGTGAATGTAACTTGGAAGCAATAAAAATATTACTATAAATTATCGTCGACTGAAATATTTGGAAGGTACGTATGCAGATGTAAATATTTATGTTTGGAATATGTTTCTTTGAACTGAGACAAAATCTAGGTTGGTCAGTTTCTTGACCCCAAACTGATTATTTATCTCACTTTCTGGAGGTAAACTGTCTGGAATTATAATTACAATCACATACCTACTTTATAATATTAAATTTGCACTATTGTGCTACAAATATAGACAGTTTGATCCAACTTATTTTTGACATCAGACTTCGAGGTGAAGGTCTCGGGATGCGATCGAAATTTTTCAAGGCATTAAGGAGCCAGGAAATATACAAAGCATGACAAAAGGTGGTTGTAAACATTGAATATAACTATCATTAACGTTGTGATGATGATGATGGTGATGGGCATGAAGTGAACTATCATGGTCACTCACAATGGTATTAGAGTTATCGCTATATTTACCGTGTTATATTGTTCAAGTTTCCGATATTTGGGCGCTGTTGCAAGCGCCATGATCACGGAGGACTGGAGTATGGGCGGTGAAAGTTTTTTAGTAGTAAATATATCGATCTACCCTCTTTCGATGTCTTTTACTACTCATATCTTTTTCACTGCTCACCGCCAATACTTCAGTTCCTCCGTATTCATGGTGCTTGCAACAGCGCCGAAATATCGGAAATTCGTAACAATACGTCATGTTAAATATCCCGATAACTTTAAAACCATTTATTTCCGCAGTCTTTTCATTTTTTTTTGCATTTGAAGTTTTTTATAACTACCATTTTAACGGTCTATCCAGGATATTGCTTTTTGACTTCCACCTTACATAATACTGTCACTTTGACCTAGTATAAAAACCCTTTCTAACAAGCTCATACTACTAATGGACGTTGTAATACTCTTTCAGATGTGACGTCACCAACCGCTCAGCAGTCATGGAGCTTGCAGAGAAAGTCAACAGAGAAATCGGAGAAGTCACCATCCTCATTAACAACGCTGGCATCATGCCCTGCAAACCCGTGCTGAGGCACTCAGAGAAAGAGATCAAGGCAGTACTGGACATCAACGTGAATGGCAACCTTTGGGTAAGTGACCGGATTACTATTATCAAATGAATGAGTAAATAGAATGGTGAATGAATGAAAATAAGGAAGACCTAAAATTAACAGAAGCAATGGCATACATTGGAAGAGAATGTGCTGCAATAGACGAATTGATTGATTGTTGCATGACTTAAAACTAATAACTAGGAAGGAACGAACTAATGAATGGATGAATGAACGAACGAACGAATTCTAAAATGACTATTCATATGTTGAATATGATAAATAATTACTTACTTCATTCAGCTGCATGTATGAAGTCCAATCAGGAAAGTACAACCAATGTTAAATAGTAGCGGAATAGAATATTCGTATAGTGAAGGGACTACCGAAAGATACTTTCTGGTACTCGAAAAACTGAATACTAGTCCGATCGGGGAATTACACCTAGGACACGACGGTATTTCCGTCCAATTGAGCAGTCCGACTGGGGAAGTACCATCGCCCTTCAGAATACCGTGGCCAATATAACCTCGTGTTGTGGGCCCGCCGGTGAGTAGGGCAGCCAGAGCTCACTATATAGTTTCTGTGCCGTCAATGGGAAGACCAAAAGCTTGTTCTGCTTTGTTTTTTACACTGACGGCACAGAAACTCTCAATGCTTATAGGGCTGGCAGCGCGAGAGTGATTCTCTTGGTTTTTGCACACTTCCATAGGCCACGGTAACCACTTTCCATCAGGTGGACCGTTTACTTGTCTGCCACCTAAGAGGTATAAAAAAATAGGACCTCTGATGCTCTGCTGAACAATTACATCACAATATAGATAAATAGTATTGCTAACATTAACTCCTCCCATTATTTATTTATTACAATATTATGCTTAATTACATTTAATTAAAGTCCGTCTATAGATTGAGGAAAACTGAGAAAAATATATTTATTTATTAAATTTATTTATATTTTTTAAAGAAGGCTTACAGACTAATATACATATTGAATACACAAAAATATCATCAAATCGCTAATTAAAAGCCTCCACATTTATATAATCATTAGAAAAAGAAGAAGAAGAATATTTACATAATAATCATGAAATGTAAAACAAATTAAATATTTAATGCTACTAATAATAAAATATTTGCTTCTCAGTCCAGAGTTTAACCCCTCGTTTTCACTTAAGTATAAGACATGTATTTGACAAGTAGCAATATGTTACAGGCTACAGCGTGAACGCAAATATGTTTTATACTTGTTTACAACTCGTTGGCTATACATCCTATGTGAACGAAAAAGTATATGAGATACATGTATAAAACAAGTTTTGTGTTTTGATTAGTGTTCTACAAGTCTTCAAAAAGTTTTTTATAAACAAGTTTACAACTTGTTTTACAACTTGTTTCGTGGTGTAAACGAGGGGTAATAACTAAGTGGGTATACTGGAGGTTTTATCCATCATAATGTGATCTATTCGGGTGATCATCATAGGGCACTCGGGCACTATTGTTGACTCAAGCCATGCCTCTGAGGCTGAGTCTGGGCTGTATATATCTGTCTGATGTTAAACAGCCCTATCCCTTAGTCGCCTTGTACGACACCGCATGGGAAGAGATGGAGTGGTCCAAATTCTACTCTACCGGGAACCATGCGACATTTATATTCCGGAGATATGTTACCAAAATATCACGCAGGTGAAGTTGCGGACAAATTGTATTACTGTCACATAACCACGGTCAACAACTCTCTGTGCACTTATTATAGCATCACATGAGTACTTAGACTGCATGCAGTTTTTAAGAGATACAATAATATTGTGCCGCTGGTCACATTTAATTAAAATAATGTGCACATGTCTCTTGTACTTCAAGACTTGCACAACTGGAGACCTCAACGCAGCACATGAGACAGCGGTAAAGGTCACCGAGTTTTAGGCTGCCTACAAAATACAAATATATGGCCATCGACACGATAAAGAAGACGAACAGCCTTTTCTAACTCAGTTATGTGGGTTTCTAGTTTAACTAGGATGCGGCTGGACTTCGATGTTTTCCGAGAAGCGACTGCGATCTGACCTCCACAACCAATTGGCGATTTCGATGTTCTTTAGTTAAACTAGTCGGATTTTTGAAGGCTCCAACTATCAGTATGGCAACTGGAAACGACGGCTTAACGTACTCTCGAAGGCACGA
Organism: Eilema griseolum; assembly: GCA_963662185.1. Lineage (NCBI taxonomy): Eukaryota > Metazoa > Arthropoda > Insecta > Lepidoptera > Erebidae > Eilema > Eilema griseolum. Next base: position 5,218,028 of record OY759230.1, read on the forward strand.
CCAGACCAATCCAAATACCCATATTCATGCGTACAAAAATTTAAATCGAGCGGGGATCGAACCCCCGAGCGGGGAGGCGCTCCTGCTTAATTTATAATGAGTTATTTTTATTAAATGTGATCAGTGGTACAATAATGTTATCTCGTAAAAACTGCATGCAGTCTAAGTACTCATGGGATTTGGTGCGGAAACTTTTTTTTACGTGCGATAAATCCCCACGGACCACCGGAGCCGATGAGAGAGGTTATGTCGGACTCGAACCGACGAAAACGCACAACGCCTGTGGGTCGTTTCTGGTTGCCAAAGGTGAGGTTAACAGGCATATCTCTTACCCCCGGCCGACCCAGGGCCATCTCTCTCGGTCTGGCCCTCTCCTCGGATGTAGGATGCGAAATCCTTAAGTGTACCCTATATGTTCTTCCAGACGGTAATTATCCATCCATAGCGCGCTCGCCCATAGCTTTACGGATCAGTGAGCGAATATGACCACGAGCGGTTATAATAAGTAATTTATAAAAATCATTATAGGATTTTCATCTCTTTCCAGATGATCCAAGCTTTCTTACCCTCGATGCTGGAGCGCAACTTCGGCCACATCGTCGCCATGTCGTCTATGGCGGGCAAGATGGGCCTGCGCAACCTGGTCCCATACTGCGGTAGCAAGTACGCAGTCAGGGGCATCATGGAGTCACTCGCTGTGGAGCTGCATGAAGATCCTAGAGATACTAACGGGGTAACTGCAAACTATTCATCCAGGGGTCATTTTCGGTCTTTTCGGAAACTTGGACTTGAATGTCCGGAGTCGACAGTCGCGCACTAGATTGCCGTACTATTGTATTTTTATAATAATCTTAAAATCATTTCTCTTCCAGATTAAGCTCACGACAGTGTGCCCATATATTGTGAACACAGGCCTGTGCCACAATCCCCGGATCCGATTCCAAGGGTACATGCCTACCGTGCAGCCCGACCAGGCTGCTGACCAGATAGTGGACGCCATTCGCAGAGAGTACCACGAGATCACCATACCTAGCGACTTGTATTACGCTAATAAGGTTAGAGAGGACCCTGCCCTTCTAGTCAATTGGCTATACGTTTGTAGGATAGAATAGAGAAAGCGGCAGTAGCTTACTGGTAAAGGAGTTGGCCTTACGAAGCACAAGCAATTTGGCTTAGTAGAAGGGGTCAATAAACCACGGTAACCTAGTGGTATAGGTAATGGACTGCTGAGACAAGGTCTCGGGTTCGATCCCAGGTTTAACAATAAACGTGTATTTATCAGATTGCAAGTTATCAGTACAAGAGAGATTACAAGTGCCCGGTTAATGGCAATAGGATCGCCACCTATTACATTGGGATCTAAACACAAACTGACGAAATGTGGGTGCTAGCAACTCTGCCTATCCCTTCGGGGATATAGGCGTGAGTTTATGTTATGAGTTTATGTTTATGCTTAGTGGTTAAGGAGTCGGCCTTATGATCGAGAGGTCCCGGTTTCGAATCCTGGCCATTACACTACCGACGTGAACCTCCTAGGGGTTCGAGTAATTGCGGTTACTAATTTTTTTTTTTTTAAAAAGTCCACCTGTTACTGTTACTGGTGGTAGAGATTTGACGGCACAAATTTGTCACAAATTTCGACCGGGTTGGTACCACCGTGCAATATTGCGAAAAACCCTTCATAGTAATTCAATTTCGGTTGGATTGCGTTCAGGGATCAGCAAATGCATAGCCGGGTAGGGGTGATGGTGGTTGCAGCACTAGTGGGACCAGTGGGTCTTGGCGTAGTCTAGTGAGGATGGTGCGGGGCGACGCGCCGGTCAGGGAGACCCGTAGAAACGGTGGTGCCGCTGGCCGCCCGCGGTATAGTACAGAGGCCCAACTGGGACTAACCACCCTGGAAGGCTGCCTCACCAGACCGCGCATAATCCCGGTATGGCTCGTCGTGCCGGTTGGTGACCGGAAGTGGGGGCCAGGCGACCATATTCGGGGGGGTACGGGGGCCCTTCCGTACGGCGTGTCGGCTCACGCCATGCCTCATAATCATAGACAAAACCAATATCCCGCACTTTGTCACGCGGTGCTGCGACGACAATCACCTCTTTTTTTCACGCCCTTTTCTCCTTTTCATCATGGCAGCGCATTTAAAAGTATTGGGCAACACAGCGGCTCTACAGACTCCCACAAGCTCGCTATTTGAGGTGGAGTCCACTAACATCTGTGGACTCCATGCGAACCTCAACGCCGTCCACCAACACCTTGAGACGGCGAAACCAGATATGCTCTTTCTCACGGAGACACAAATAGGCCGCCCTGATGACACGACCTACTTGCTTTACCCCGGCTATGTTATCGAGGAAAATTTCCGTGCAAAAGCCGGGGTGTGCGTGTTTGTTAGGGCGGATGTTTGTTGTCGCCGTTTGCGCTGCCTTGAGGACCCATCCTTTTCAACCCTATGGGTACACGTAGACCATGGCTCTACGAGTCAGATCTATGTGTGCCTCTACCGTTCCCATACAGGAGATGCTGAGACAACTCGACTCTTTGAATATCTGAGTCAGGCGGCAGATGATGCGCAGGAACGGTTTCCGAACGCCGAAGTGGTATTTTTGGGGGACTTTAACGCCCACCACGAAACCTGGTTGGGCTCCTCCAAAACAGACCATGCGGGAAGAGCCGCCCATGCATTTGCTCTGGCGCATGGCCTGACCCAATTGGTACACGAGGTCACTAGAATACCAAGAAGGTCGGGCCTAGCACCCTCTCTGCTAGACCTTCTGCTGACGAGTCACCCAGACCTGTACAGTGTTTCGGTACAAGCCGCTTTAGGCAATTCCGACCACTGTCTGGTCTGCTCCAAGGTGCCAATTATAGCGCCTTCACGACCCGTGCAGGGGAAGCGGCGTCTCTGGCACTACTCGTCAGCAGATTGGGATGGGCTGCGCAACTATTTTGCGTCCATCCCGTGGGTTGAACGCTGCTTTGAAGGTAAGAAACCCTCGGATTGTGCTACTGCTGTTGCCGGTGAGATCGGTCTGGGTATGGAATACTATATTCCGTACACTGATGTCACCGGTGCCCGAGGAGTGCGCCCTTGGTTCGGGCGCGAGTGTGCGAGGGCTGTTGATCAAAAGCAGTCCGCGTATCGCGCTTGGGTAAGGGCGCGTGCCACGCACGATCCCAATGTGAGCCACTTCAAGGCGGCGTACAACAGAGCCACAAAGGTCTGCAAGAGGGCTTACGTCAAAGCGGATGCCCTGCGCATTGCGCGGCTTGGTCAAGAGCTAGTGGCACATCCCACGGGCAGCCGTGGATACTGGCGACTGGCCAAAGCCGTGCAGGCCAACTTCTGTCAGCCTTCGCTGCCACCGCTGCGCTACCCTGATGGATCCCTGGCCCATGGACCGCAAGAGAAAGCCAATATGCTAGTAAATCTCTTTGCGGCCAATTCCCGAGTCGATGATTGCGGTATACAGCCGCCGACACTACCCAATGGTGACCACGTAATGCCTGAAATACGTATCAGGCAATGCGATGTTCGTGCGGTGCTTCAATCACTCGATGTCCGGAAAGCCAGTGGCCCGGATGGTATTCCAGCGGTGGTCTTACAAAAATGTGCAGCGGAGTTGTCTCCGATGCTTACGCGGCTGTACCAACTGTCCTACAGCTCGGGTACAGTGCCTTCGGCTTGGAAAGAGGCGAATGTACAGCCGATCCCCAAGAAGGGGGATCGCTCAGAGCCAGCCAACTATCGACCCATAGCCGTCACCTCAGTGCTGTGCAAGGTCTTCGAGCACATCATTAACAAACAGCTCATGCGTCACCTAGAGGATCACTCCTTAATTAATGACCGGCAATATGGCTTCAGGCCGAAACGGTCAACGGGTGATCTTCTAGCATACGTTACCCATCTTTGGGGTGAGGCTATGGACAAGCACGGCGAGTCACTGGCAATTAGTCTTGATATCGCCAAAGCTTTCGATAGAGTCTGGCACAAATCGCTTCTCTCCAAGCTACCAGCCTATGGTCTGCCTCCTAGACTGTGCAACTGGATTGCTAGTTTCCTGCAGGAGCGCCGTATCCGCGTCCTCTGTGATGGACGGGCTTCGGAGTTCTTGCAAATAAATGCTGGCGTACCGCAGGGGTCTGTATTATCTCCCACTCTCTTTCTTCTGCATATCAACGACATGCTGTCCACCGGCAGCATACATTGCTATGCAGACGATAGCACCGTACACGGGAGTTATCACGGACAACCTGCGGCCAAACAGTCTGATATCGTGGAAAAAAGACAGCTTCTTGTCAATGAACTGGACCGGATCTTGAATCACATTTCTCAATGGGGCTCCGAGAACATGGTCGAGTTCAATGCCAAGAAGACGCAGGCTTGTGCGTTCACAGCAAAGGTATCTTCTTTCCTTCCCCTTCCCACTCTTCAGAGCACGCCACTTCCACTGCAGGACAATCTCTATATCCTAGGCATGGATATTCGCTGCAAACTGAATAACAGAAATTACATCGAGAGCATCATCAAAACAGCCTCGCGGAAACTCGGACTCCTAAACAAAGTGAGACGTTTTTTCACGCCGGAGCAGCGGTGTCTTCTCTATAAGACACAAATTCGCTCCTGCGTGGAATACTGCTCGCATCTCTGGGATGGCTCCGCGAAATACCTACTAGATGCTCTCGACAGGTTGCAGCGACGCGCGGTCCGAATTATTGGGAACCCTGAGGTCACGAACACCCTCGAGCCTTTGCAGATGCGTAGAGATATTGCTTCCTTGGCTGTATTTTACCGTCTCTACCACGGTGAGTGTTCTGACGAGCTCTTCCAACTAATCCCACCATCTCCTTTCCTACATAGGACAACACGTGCAGGCCTTAGATGTCACCCTCACACTGTGCAGAATATACGAGCAAGAACCAAGCGGTTCGGAGACTCTTTTCTTTGCCGCACCACCAAGACCTGGAATTCATTACCAGCACACGTGTTTCCTTCTTCCTACAGTCCCGGGGCCTTTAAGCGGGGCGTGAAAAAGCATCTGATGAGGCCGCCAAGCTGAGTGCCACCATTGTAGCACTTAGTGTCTGTAATGGTGACCCTCTTTCCTGAGACTTTGCCTTTAGCTTACCATCAGGCGAGGTGAGGTCAAGTTGGCGTGTCCTATATAAAAAAAAAAAAAAAAAAAAAAAAACCTGTGTCACACGTTGACAACTGTCATAATCGTCAAAGTACGTGTCAAACCCATACTTTTATCAGTTTCTATCGTAGGCCAAGGAATTGCCACTTGTTTAAAGGAGCTGAAAGTACCTATTTATTTTTTTATTGAGGCAAAGTCACTTTGTTCATGTGTTCTTTGCAAGCAGCGCTTATCGCTACGTTTTAGTCTTCTTACTATGTTATTTTATTTATTTTATTTTTACGGAAAACTTACTGCTAATATAAGTACAAATATACAAAAGTAAATAGTATGAAAAGTCACTTAAAAGTTTTCACATATAAAACAACATAATTAGTATTAGATATTAGTAAACAGCAACAGCAAATCAGAATTATGGCGAAAGATACATAAATACGTTGATAATAATTCGAAACAAGTAAAGACATAATAACATCGAAAATTAAGTTACCGTGTAACTGAATACCTTCGTATTTACACTGAAGCATCTCCAAACAAATTAAAACATGAGATCTTTTTTAATTTGGAAACACTGGTATTAAAAATATCAATGTCAACACACCGGCATGCTTCATTGTACATGCGACCAGCTCTGATCACATACGATATTGATGTCATGAAACTGGATAGCCTCAACATTCACATGGTGATGAAGACTGTTTTCGCGAGCTTCTGCGTACTTTTGTATCTGGGTGATTACAATTGCAGTTATAAACATACTTCTCAAACATTACAATACTATTATTCATATGTGGGTGAATTTTTTTTGGGGAAGAAATTTTGTACTGGTATACTTACATGATTTTACAACTACCCACATAACATAACATAACATAACATAACATAAACTCACGCCTATAACCCCGAAGGGGTAGGCAGAGGTGCTAGCACCCACATTTCGCCAGTTTATGTTTAGGTCCCAATGTAATAGGTGGCGAGCCTATTGCCATTAACCGGGCACTTATAAACCTGCGATAAATACACACATAACTTCGAAAAGCATCGAAAAGTCATTGGTGTGTGCCATGGTGAAACCTGGGATCGAACCCGAGACCTCGTCTCAGCAGTCCATTACCCAAACCACTAGGCTACCGCGGTTATGAATACCCACATTATGAATAATAGTGTTGTTATGTTTGAGAATTATGTTCTTAAGTGCAATTGTAAGCCTGTGAGGTTGCAGCAAGGCTAAACCGGTCAGGTGTAATAATAAGAAATACTGTGGAAAAAGTAGAAGTGAATTTCAATATGTTCATAGAAGCACCTAAAAGTAGATCAGAATGTTTACATAGAATGGGAATCGAACCCGTAACTGCTGACGATAATATACGTGAAATGTTTTTCAGGTGGTCGTAATCATCAATATAATTACTAAACTTTTTTTTCACAACAAAGTTTTTTTTTTCAGATCTACAACCTGATACCTCCTGCAGCCGGCAGGGTTTTGACAGACTTCATAGGCACCGGTTTGGACCCACACGACTAAACATTAGTACAAAACATGGTGACAGACCCGTACGACCTCAAATTTAGCATCCATTTTTTAGATGAGTTCCAAACTTTGAGATCTTACGTGTACCTAGCTCAAAATATGTGTTGTGTGGTGTAGTGTCCTGAGTGTTGACTTTTTCCAAGTTAATTTTATACGTGGTTTTTATTAAATATTATTGTTGTATAAATGTATTTTATTATTTGCAACCCTCAATTTTCAATTTTACATTTGACTTATCGTTGTTGGCAACATCAAAAGGAATAATGAGTGTGATCTTTAATGATATTGGCATATAGGAATGGAAAGGGACTCCTTTGTCCGCACTTAGCCTCCCTTTTGGGCCATTGTGCGTGCAGAGTACTGGCTAGAGTAGCCAGCCTAGCTCCGCCCAGAAGCGCAGAAGCTTACTGGGGGCTTCACAGGCTTCGCGGATCGACCTCACTGTACCGAGGATTTGTGTTCGTTGATAGGCTACTACCTCGCATTCTAGTATTACGTGGGCGGTCGTTTTCTCGGCGGCAAAACATCCCCTGCAAAGGGGACTGTCCGTAACACCAATGGTGTATAGGTGCTTGTGCAGTGGCCCGTTATAGTCCCCATTATTGTTCTTAGACTTGTTCTGTCTAGTTTTAGGAGACGTTTCGTGAGTCGTTTATTTACCGATGGCATAACCACTTTTGACTGCCTGCAGTCGGTGGCTTGTGTCCATCTTTGGTTATGTAGTTCCGCGGGTCTCTCGCGTGTCCAAGTGCGGAGTTGCGAGAAAGTGATTGGTAGCAATGGTAGCGGGCCATCAACGCTCATACCAGAGCCTCTCTCCGCAAGCTCGTCCGCGGCATCATTGCCGCAGGACCCGCTATGCCCCTTTATCCACTGCAGCGGTACTGCATTTAGGGTGGATAGCCTGTTCAGGGCAGTTTGGCACTCCGCTACTAGTGTGCTGTTGGTTATTTGCTGGTCCAGCGCTTGTAAGACTGCTGTGCTGTCGGTTAGGAGTCTTATATTAAGCCCTTCACCTTCAGTTCGCTTATTGCTGTCGCAGCAGTTGTTATGGCAACACATTCGCATTGAAAAATCGAGCTGAGCTTGCCTAGTGGTAGGTGGATGTTCAAGCCAAGGTCTAGGGAGTGTACGCCGGCTCCTGAGCCATTTTTTGTTTTGGAGCCGTCAGTGTATACGCGTACCTCTTCAATACCGGAGTAGTCCTTTTCCTCAGTCTGTTTTGTTATTTGGTATTTTTTGTTCCAGGAATATTGTTTAAAAGTTCTATCGCAAGGGGCGGCCATCAGTGGCCGATGCTTTAGGGCTCGTCCAAGGATTGTGGTATGGGGACTGTCGTAATAGTTACCCCAGAGTCCCAGGTGCCACAACCTAATAGCGGTGATGGTGGCCTCCTGTTGGATGAACAGGTCAAGCGGTACTATGTTGAGGGCTATCTCCATAGCAGCGGTTGGAGTGGTTTTCATGCATCCACAGGTTGATGAGCAGGCCAGCCCCTGGAAGGATTTTAGCCTGGCAATCACGGTAGACAACTCTGTTCGAATCCACCATACTAAAGCCCCATAGTCTGGCATGGGTCTGATCACTGCTGTGTATAACCATAGAGTTATTTTGGGTGAGAGTCCCCATGTAGTACCCATCATTCTTTTGCATTGGTAACCTAAGTGTTAGTTCGGTTGCAAAGAGTTTTGGGAGCTTGTATGGGCCCAGTACTCTTCTGTTTGTGAACATTATTAGTTCTGTTTTCTGGGGGTTGACCGATAGGTCATGCTTCTCGCACCAGTTTTCGATTATTTTGAAAGCCTGTCTCATGCGATCGCATATGGCACTTTCGGACAACCCCGATACTAGGATCGTAATATCGTCCGCATAGCCTACAGTGAAGAGGTTGTTTGCGTTTAGCTCCGTTACAAGCTCGTCCACCACCAGGTTCCATAACAGGGGAGAGAGTACTCCTCCTTGTGGACATCCTCTGCTTACGATACCCCGCGTGGTGGAGTTGACTGTAAGTTGCACCGCCCTCTGTTTAAGCATATTGTCGATCCTTTCGACAAGCGTTGAAGGCACGTCATGGTCGAGAAGTGATTTGTTGATGCTGCTAAAATTGGTCTGTGGATATAGGTGGACATATGACATAATTATACGTCATGGCAGTTTTGCCACTGTCATGCCACAGACACGGCAAAAATTACATTTAATTTTAGATTCTATGCTCATGTTGTTAAGGTCTAAAATTAGAAAACATCTTTTAGACATGCATACATACACAGATAATATAATGTAATTCTATACATATAATCACGACTTTATTCCCAGAGGGTTAGGCAGAGGTGATTAACACCCACATTTCACCAATCATTGTATTCTGTCCCACGTAATAGGGGATGAGCTTATTGCCGTTTTTCGAGCTCTATTGTTGTCACAAGAGTCAAGTCGTCACCACGGGTGCCGCAACGCATCCGAAACGTCGGCCAAAATATTAAGTTCCATGATTTTATCGCGAAAAGACCCAAACCGTTATTTATTTATGAATTGACACCGCGATAGTTTAAAAATAACATTGTTTATTTATTTATTTATTTATAAAATGTGTTACAAATTTGTTTTTCCACTGTATTACTTAAGTATACGCACAATTTGTTACGAGATGATATGCAGTGGAAAATATCTCCTGCATCCTGTACTAGTTAAAAACTGTATCACAGGATGCAGAAATTGAAGCGAATAGTCCGTGAATTTATATTTACGATTTAAAAATTAAATTAGCGATAATATCTATATTTTCATTTAAAAATAATTTGTATTCTTAACCACATTACAATAGTAATTGCTCATAATTACTTAAAACAGTTTTCCCAAATAATTTGTACACTAAGATTAATTTGCATACAATTATAGTAGGTACTTAATTGTTAAAACAATATTTTGTCTAAGTAATGACTTAATGAGTGAAACAGAATAAATAATAGAGATTTTATCATTTTTAAATATTTTTAACATACATCAGTTTATTTATTATACTAAATAAATAATATATCTCTAGTGTATAGATACGACCAGAGAACAATTCTGTATTATTAGAATAACAACGTGAAAAAAAGTCAATGCATAAACAATGTGTATTATCTTCTACAATAGGTACACGAATCACAGATAACATAATATGTTAACAATAACAAAAAAATATAATAATAACAACTTTAGTCGGTAATGATAATAAAAGATTATCGTTAAAAGAAAATATCGCTAAGTCAGTCGCTTACCTGCTACGCTAAACTACTAATATCACTTACGTAAACTAAAGGCAAAATCTTACATTTAACTTATATTATACTAATATCAGTAAGGTAAACCAACGATAAAATCTTACATTTAACTTATATTTGAATGAACAAAAAATGATGTCATTTATTCATAAACAATTATTTACATAATATACACGGAAATTATAGAAATAAAAATAATTAAAAAAAAATATTACACTAATATCACTTAGGTAAACCAACGATAAAATTTTACACTTAACTTGTAGGAGGTAGAACTCAGCGGTATTTCCGCCCAATTGAGCAGTTCGACTGGGGAAGTACCTCCGCCCTACTGAAAATCGCGGTTATAATAACTTTTTGTTGTGTTCCCAGCGGTGAAAGTGAGCTCTGGCTACCCTAGCCAGAGCTCACTGGAGAATTTGTGCTGTCAGTGGGATGACTAAAGACTTGTCCTGCTTTGTCCTCTACACTGACGGCACAGAAACTCTGTGCTTACAGGGTCGGCAGCGCGAGTGTGGCTTCACTGATGTTACACACGTCCATAGGCCGCGGTAACCACTTTCCATCAGGTGGGCCGTGCGCTTGTCTGCCACCTAAGTGGTAAAAAAAAATACTATAGGGACAACCCCGTAAAATGGGGTTACCTAGACCGGGGGGGTGGTGGCTGTGATTGTAGTGCACCTCTGCAATCGATGGACCACTTCCTGTCGTGCCCACTGTGCCCCTACACCTGCACAATTGCTAACCTGAATGAAGCTACGCAAGGTGCGGTCAATTTCGCCGTATTTTGGGCTGGGCGCATTTAGCTTCCTTTTTTTTTAAATTATTGCCATTGATACCAAGAAGAAGAAGAATATCACTTAGGTAAAATAAAGATAATATCTTACATTTATCAGAACTTATACTGGGTGGCGCAAAAGTACTGGCACTAAAGAAAATACCTTTATTTTTTTTTATATGACATTTTCTCTCATTCTGTTGTTGAAAATTGTGTAGTGAACAAATGTAAAATACAGTGAAAATAAACATGGACCGTTTTACTCCCCAAGAACGTGGAATAATTGTGTCAATGTTCTTACGGAATAATTCATCAGTGATAAGAACACAACGTGAATTTCGTCGACGATTTCCCCACCGTCCGGCACCGATTGGTCGCACAATTCGACGCTTTGCCACACGCCTTGAAGCAACTGGCTCAACATTGGATAGACCTAAGTCTGGGAGACCAAGAACAGGCCGTTCAGCTGAAAATATCGATGCTGTGCGCGAAGATGTGGAAGAGTGTCCAGAAACATCAACGAGGCGACGTGCCACGCAATTGGGCATTTCCAGACGGACCCTGCAGCGTATTTTGGTGAAAGACTTAAAGATGTTCCCGTATAAAACTCAAATGACTCATCAGCTGCTGCCTGCTGACCACCGAGCTCGTCTAGATTACTGCCAGCGCGTCATAAACCTCAACCTTGAAGAGGATGATTTTCCTTCAAAATTGGTTATGAGTGACGAAGCGCATTTCCATCTCTCAGGGCATGTCAATAAGCAGAATACTCGGTTCTGGGGCACTGATAATCCGCGCATTATTCAAGAAACACCTCTACACCCACTAAAAGTTACTGTATGGTGTGGCATCTGTGTTGACAGAGTGATCGGACCCTATTTTTTCGAAGACGCTGGAGGCAATGCGATAACTGTCACTGGAGAACGCTACAGAACCATGTTACGTGAGTTTTTGATACCCAGTTTGGACGAATTGGGGCTGGAGCACATCTGGTTTCAACAAGACGGCGCTACGGCACACACAGCGCGCGACACTATGGACTTAGTGAGGGACGCTTTTCCAGGCCGAGTTATCTCTCGTTTTGGCGATTTGCCTTGGCCTGCAAGATCACCCGATCTGACCAGTCCAGACTTCTTTCTTTGGGGTTTTTTGAAATCTCGGGTGTATGTGAACAAGCCACAGACTCTCGCAGCTCTAAAAGAAAACATTCGTCAAGAAATAACGAACATATCGCAGGAAGTGTCACGGCAAGTTATGCAAAATGTCATAAATAGGGCTCAAATGTGTATCAACTCTGGAGGTCACCATTTAAAAGACATCATCTTTAAATCCTAATGGTACGAAATTTAATGGTACAAATATACATTTAAAAAAACCTAAATCTAGTTTTCTAATTTAGAAAAAAATTTATAGCCGAACCAAATAGGGTCTTTACTTTTGCGCCACTCAGTACTATCAATGTGAACTTTATTTGTTGTAACATATTTACATACTGAACATCGGAATTATCTATATTAAAATATTAAAACATGGGGTTGGGGTTACCCGTCTTTGATTTAGAGACATTTCTAAGCGTTTAATAGACGCTACCCGTGACCAGAGGGCTGGTTTATTCCTTGCGCAAAGTATTGGTTTTACCATTCAACGTGGCAATGCCGCCTGCCTTTTGTTGACATCGATGAGGAGGCTAATAGCCTACCGCAGTTCACTGCTGAACAAAGGCTTCGCCCAATGTTTGGGAGGCTTGGACCTACTGTATCCACATTGGCCAGACGGGTTGGTACGGGGTTTTATTGCGACTTTTCCTTCTCTCGCAGTGATATCGTCTGTGCATTTTTCCGTTAGTTGTATCTTACGACACCCTTCAGATGTGATGGGGTGGTGATACTTGTATTCTTTCTCCTTCATCACAGATGCCTGAACCTCCATGTTTGTATAGGTATATTTTGTATTGTTTTTACTAATACTTTTATACTAATATCACTTAGGTAAACTAAATCTTACATTTAGCTTAATCAACACTTAAACCTTATTAGTGAGAGTCTTGAGGAAAGTCATGGCATGTCTTTTTGATGGTAGACATTGTCCAAACGCTTCGAGCAGAAGAGGTTCCAGTTCTACCGCTTGTCTAGAAGGAAGAGTTGATATTATGAGAACTCCAGATTCTTATTTTATACAAACATTTTAAAAGTCTGATTGATTTATAGGACTACATACATACAAACATATAATCACGCCTTTATCCCCGGAGAGTTAGGCAGAGATGAATAAACACCCATAATTCACCAATCATTGAATTCGGTCCCACGTAATAGAAAGTGAGCTTAATGCCGTCTTCCGGGCACTATTATTGACTTAGTATATTTAGAAGAAATCCATTCTTTCGTGTACTTTTGAAGAGTACGTTTGGTCAACGTTATGATGCTCATCGTTTCGTTGAGTTTTCATGCGTTTCAGCTTGATTTACTTTTTAAAATATTTACTTGTATTCATTATTATATTACGTTTCGGGTCCTTTCGCAATTAAATCATGGAATTTACTATTTTTTCCGACGCGACGTTTCGAATGCGTTGCAGCACCCATGGTCACGTCTTGACTGACTTTCGAGCGTCGATACGGAGAACATTTTGTGTACGCCTACCCTCCATTCACACCGCGATAGTTTAAAAATAATATATTTACCTGTAGTCGTCAATTGAGACCTGTCCATCTTTGTCCACGTCCAGCTTTTTTAGAACTAGCTCCACCAAATCCCTGACTCCCTCGTCAGGGTCCTCATCACCTGGCTGTTTTAGTAAAGCGTTCCTGAAATAAACAAAGGATTTTTTTTCTAAATGAATTTTGAAGCATGTAGGTACGTACCTACTAGACATTTTTTTTCCTGAAAATTAACTAAGTTAATTGCTGTCATCATCATTAGTGCTGCTTGTATCCAAAGCTTGGATCCACTTCAATATTCGATATCTGCTGTTTCTAGGCAGGTACTATTTCACTTAATTTGGTTTAAATAAACTGGCTTAGTCTCCACGGTACGCCTTCCCATGGGACGAGATGGGAACTCCCTTGTCCTCACACCCGAAGTGGGCTGTCTCAAAAGAGACGGTCGTGGGGTGCGAGTGATGTGTCTAATATAAAATCACCTCCGACAACCTGCGGCCTACACAGTCAGCGTGGTTTTAGTCGGTTCAAGACCAACATAATCTCCGGCTCCGGTGGTGGGGTTATCCGTGGAGATTTTGCACACGAAAAGAGTATACTAGCTTTGTCTGGCTAGAGTGGCTGTGTGCACAAAATCTCTACAGATATCCCGCCGGTGCCGATAGGGGAGGTTAAGTTAGGCTTGAACAGACTAAAACTCACACCGTCTATGGGTCGTGGTTGGTTTCTGGAGGTAAGGTTGGCATGTCTATCTCTAGGGCAGTAGTATATGGGTGGCCTGCTGCTGCGGCGGTGGCTGCTAGGGTGACAGGCGCCTCCAGCCATCCCGCGCTCATGGGACACGACGGTATTGCCGTCCAATTGAGCAGTCCAACTGGGAAAGTACAGAGTACCGCGGCCATAATAACCTCGTGTTGTATTCCCAGCGGTAAGTAGGGTAGCCGGAGTTCACTGGAGAGACTGCATTCATGCTGTCAATGGGAAGACCAAAAGCTTGTCCTGCTTTCTTTTACACTGACGGCACTGAAACTCTTGTGCTTACAAGGTTGGCAGCATGAGTGTGACTCCCTTGGTGTTGCACTCGTCCATAGGCCACGGTAACCAATTTCCATCAGGTGCGCTGTCCGCTTGTTTGCCAACCAAGTAGTATAAAAAATGGCGGAGGTCATTCTGCAGATCGTAATAACACTAAGTATTGTTGAATGAAGAACATACCTAAGCAACGCAAACATCTCATCCTTTGTAATATATCCATCGTTATTCAGATCGTACACCTTGAAGCAGTAAAGCCTCCTCTCCTCCACGTTCCCTCTCAATAGGACGCTCAGGCCCCTGACCCAGGATTCGAACCTCAGTGACCCTTCACCACCGGCGGCCCCTCGCTCCCAAGTCATCCACATACGCTCAAGTATTGCCTCCTCAGTGACGAGATCGAAGGTGTTGTGCATGACGTCACGGAATGTGCTTTGATCAATACCCTGGAAAATTAATTAGAAATGCTACATTGTATGTAAGGTTATAATATGGGGTTCTTCAAGAGGGGCATCAGAAAGTTTCTTCATGGTCGGCAGGGTGAATGTAACGCCCCTGGTGTTGCATACGTCCACAGGCCACGGTAACCACTTCTCATCAGGTGGGCCGTGTGCTTGTCTGCCACCCAAGTGGTATAAAAAAAATAAAAAGAAGGATAACTTATCAATTAACCTATCGCAGTTCAAGTACCGATGGAGGTAAGACAGGACCGTATTTTCGCCCAAATGAGTAGTCCTACTGGGGAAGTACTTCCGCGCTACAGGATACCACGGCCATAATTACCTCGTATTGTGTTCCCGGCGATGACTTGAGTAGTCAGGCCTTACTGGAGAGTTTTGGTGCTGTCAGTGGGAGGACCAAGGGCTTGTCCTGCTTTGTCTTCTACACTGACGGCACAGAAATTATTCGTGCTCACAGGTCTCGAGTGTGACTCCCCTGGTGTTGCATACGTCCATAGCTCACGGTAATAACTTTCCATCAGGTGGGCCGTGTGGTTATCTGCCACGTAACTGGCATAAAAAAGTCAACTACTGGATATAGGCCTTTCCCAATGTTAGGAGGCTCTGGATAACTGTTTCCGGGCTGGTACAGGGTTTTATTTTGAGATATCCTTCTCTCGCGGTGATATCGTCAGCGTAGTTTTCCGTTGGTCGCCTCTTACGGCACCTTCGGATGAGATGGGGTGGTAATACTTGTGTTCTTTCTCCGTCACCACATGATTCACTATCAGGCGTATGAAGAGGTAGGTTTCAGTGGCGTATGAAGAGTTGCAATGCCCATACAATAGTAAGTGTACCGTGAAACATCAACAGTAACTATCGCACCATTAAGGCCTGGAATTCATTACCAGCTCATGTGTTTCCTTCTTCCTACAGTCCCGGGTCCTTTAAGCGGGGCGTGAAAAAGCATATGATGAGGCCGTCAAGCTGAGTGTCACCATTGTCACACGGTATGTGTAAGTAATGGTGACCCTCTTTTCTGAGACTTTGCCTTCAGCTTACCATCAGGCAAGGCGAAGTCTAATTGACGTGTTCTATATTAAAAAAAAATTAACGGATGGAACTTTCGTGCAGGCGGTTCCAGGGAACATAAATATCCCGAAATCAGATCCAATCCAAAACATGCAACACTGGACGGTAAGAAATCTGAAATTATTTCGAAGTACCTCCCGGATTTAATGTGATAATCTTACGTCTATTACTCGTTATTTGTACAGATTCGAAGTTTTGGATGTTTAGTTGTCATTTATACTTTTTTTTGCCTGCAGAAATAATATGAATGGTATGTAAGAGGAAAAAATCCGGTCAAGTGCGAGACGGACTCGCGCACCGAGGGTTCCGTAACTTACGCTTCATAAACCGTAATACACAGCTCGAATAGCACCAAGCGAAGTCCACGTAGGGCACCCATTAACATTTTTAGCAGGTGTTTTTTG
Organism: Eilema griseolum; assembly: GCA_963662185.1. Classification (NCBI taxonomy): domain Eukaryota; kingdom Metazoa; phylum Arthropoda; class Insecta; order Lepidoptera; family Erebidae; genus Eilema; species Eilema griseolum. The sequence continues at coordinate 5,234,371 of OY759230.1, forward strand.
TGATTGCCATTTTTTGACAGTGCTCTCCGCTGCCCGGTAAAAATAAACTACATATATTTGACAGCCCTCTCCGCTGCCCGGTAAAAATAAACTAGATATTTGAACTTTTTACCGTTGGCACAGTTGTAGTAATGGAATAAGTAGTTCGAAAAATATCAATGATTGTTTGAAACAACGATCATTATCGTTTGTTGCAATATCGTCCTAGCTCGCGACAGTATCGGAAGGAGCATAATATCGAAGTAATTTTTCAAATGTAGCTTGTAGCGAATTGCGTGCGTCCACATGAATACAGGGCCGTAATTCAATCAGTAATAAAATATATAGAAGTTTGGCTGTACGTGGTCGTAGAAATATTTGACAATTTTGCATGACAGTAATGTATTTTAATATAGGGCAATAATTTAAGTAACAACATTTATGACATTAATAAATCCTTCAATTGGGAAAGTCATTTTTTTTTATAAAGGAACTTTCTGCAGTGACCTATAGTAGTTTTTTTTCAAATAGTTTTCAACAAGGACAATGCAAAAGTAAAACTATTTGTTAACAACTAATATTATAAATGACATAACAAATTAAAAGTCCTTGTTAAATCAGTTTAAAACATTTCATGTACATTAATTGCATAATGCTGTTTAACTTTAATGGACTCATATGTATAAACATACATAAACTCACGCTTATATCCCTGAAGGGGTAGTCAGAGGTGCTAGCACCCACATGTCGCCAGTTTATGTTAAGGTCCCACTGTAATAGGTGGCGAGCCTATTGGATTAAAGGACTCGTTGGTTCCAAATAGCCTGAGAATTTCTTGAATCTTGTGTGTTTTATCTTGAATGTATTATTTTATAAATGATTCTAATACACTACAAAATCCAGTTTTTTCTAATAATAATTGTGGGTAAATCAGTTCTTCTAGAGCTGGAGTATAATTTTATTTTATTTTTTAGAACCACTCTACGTATAGCTATCATACGTACATACATAATAATCACGTCTTTATCCTCGGAGTGTTGGGCAGAGGTGAATTAACACCCACATTTCACCAATCATATTCAATTCGCAGACTCTTTTCTTTGCCGCACCACCAAGACCTGGACTTCATTACCAGCTCACGTGTTTCCTTTATTAAACTAGGTCCCTCGTAATATGGGGTGAGCCTATTACCGTCTTTAAGGCCCTATTGTTAATTCAAGCCATGCATCTGAGGCTGAATCTGAGCTGTAGGTATATATTTCTGTCTGAGGTTCACCTTCTTCGTGTCAATGGCAACAATAAAAAAAAAAACGACGGGTTGCACTCCGGGAGTGCCGGCAGAAGTGAAAACTTGAATATTAACGTTGTGCATTTTTGATATTTTGGAATGGTTAGAGAATAATTTTGTACGAATTGCTTTCATTATCAGTATAAAAGTACTATTATTTATGTGGTGGAATACAATATTCATTTATTGCGCTATCGTACACAAACATGACAATTTATATTACATTAAAAATTTAACACTTCAGAACTATTACAATTATTTTACATTAAAAAGTTTATCACCGCCATCACACATGTGACAGTCTTGTGACATTCGCGCAAGCGCCCTGCGCCGCATGTCCTCTCTCTATCCGTCTTACGAATTTTCGATCAGGTCACGTGTCCTGACGCGAGTTTAGAAATTTTTACCCATTCCAAAAAAAGTACACAGCGCCGCTAAAGAAGTTTTCACTTCAAAAAATAGAAGCTAAATGCGCCCAGCCCAAAATTCGGTGACATTGACTAGGTTAGTCGTCTTATACAACACCGCATGAGAAGAGATGGGGTGGTCCCAATTCTACTCTACCGGGATAGCTATCATAATAACTATATATAATGATACTTTATTTACGGTGAATTTATAAATGAAAACAAATAACGCGTCTTTGAATTAGAAATAAATAAAAATATTCAACTCCGACCCTGTGGTTGCCTAGGTTTGTTCCACACTTATGTAGTTATTCGGATCCAACTTTTCTAATACACAAACGTTTTATAGCTGTATCGTCTAGTCAACATAATTTATGTTATTTGATAAGAAACAACCGAAACTTAAGCATTGTATTTGTAGCCAATTTGGATTAGTTGCTAAGTTTTTTGCGATAATTTTTGTTTCTGTCAACGCATAAAAGTTTTATTTTAATTATTATTTACTACTAACAGTTGCCCGTGTCTCCGCTCGCATGGATATCGTTTATCGTTTTTTTTTTTTTATACCACTTAGTTGGCATACAAGCACACGGCCCACCTGATGGAAAATAGTTACCGTGACCTATGGACGTCTGTAACACCAGAGGAATCACAGTCGCGCTGCCAACCTTGTAAGTACAGAGTTTCTGTGCCGTCAGTAGAAGGCAAATCAGAACAAGCCTTTAGTCTTTAGTCGTCTTCCCACTGACAGCACAAATTCTCCAGTGAGCTATGGCTACCCTACTCACCGCTGGGAACACAACACGAAGTTATTATAACCGCGGTATTCTGTAGGGCGGAGGTACTTCCCCAGTCGGACTGCTCAATCGGGCGGAAATACCGCCGTGTCCTACCTCCTTATAAAATATCGTAACAAAACATAGCCTATGTAAGGCACATATCAAGGTCTAATCTACTCATACCAAATTTCATCAAAATCGATTCAGGTTTTTAGGCATAGCGCGTAACATAAAGACAGACAGACGTAGTTACTTTCGCATGGATAGGTATACGATTACTCGTGTTTAACAAGGCATAACAGTAAAGATAATAAAGAAATATGTTTCACGAATTAATAACAGATTCTAAAAACACTGGGACACATTGGAACCTAAACATAAACTGGCGAAATGTGGGTGCTAGCACATCTGTCTACCCCTTCGGGGTTATAGGCGTGAGTTTATGTTTTATGTTATGTTTTTTTCTAAAAACACTAATGCTTATTTACAGAGAAATGTATAGTTAGTTCTACGATGTCCTTGTACGAGCATATTATTGTTACGTGCACGGGGTACAATTAAATGCCGTTTACTCAACGAAGAGATTTATTAGCTCACCACAAACTAGACAATTAGATCACTAGTACACACAGTACTCTTCAACAGTTCCAGTCGCTCAGTAGTTCACAATGGTCCACAGTCGTTGCTCAGGTCGCAGGTAGAATCTTCTTCGGTCGCTTAAGTTCGCTGTGTTCGTTATCGATCTCAAAGACGGAATGAATCGTGTCGCTATGCGAGCGTGTTTTTTATACCTCTCAATTAAGAGGATCGAATTATCTAGAAAGCTCGCGAGCGACAAATACCTATTCCTTTGATCTTGCCGCCGTCGCTGACCTTCGAGTACATTCTCGATATTTACCTATTGTTTGTTTATATTTGAGAGTGTAGGTACCCGTAGGTACGTTGTGACTTTTTGTTGACGATTCCAGATTTTTCTATGCCATTCGGTAGAGTACCTCGTCACTAACAATGCGTTTTTATTTCTTGAAGATTTGATTATTAGTTTTCGAGATATCGACGGCTGTCGTAACATTACCCCCCTTTTAGTCATGCTCGTCCCGAGCATAATTTGTTCCATGATGACGCGTCAATCTATCCACATGGACTACCTTTGGTTTTCCCCTAACCCCCTTCCTAATGCGGTAGGTAATGTCATTGATTCTCGTAATAACCGTATAGGGCCCTTCCCAGCGAGCTTGGAGTTTTGGAGATTTCCCCTTCTTGCGTAGCGGATTATGAAACCATACCAGTGTTCCTTCTTCGAAACCGTGGGTGTTTGCATTTCTATCGTACCGGGTTTTCATCCTTTCACCTGCCTTCAAATTGTTTTCCCGTACTATTCTGTGCACCTCGTCCAGTCGGTTTCGAAGTTCACTCACGTAATCCGTCACGGGCTTAGGACTATCAGGTGGCGTACCGGTTATTGCATCCACTGGTAGCCTAATCTCTCGACCAAAGTTCACTTTCGCTGGGGTGTGTCCCATACTGTCATGTACCGCAGATCGATAGGACATCAGGAATAGTGGGATGTACTGGTCCCAATCTCTTTGGTGTTCATCGACAACTTTAGCCAAGTGATTTTCCAACGTCTGGTTAAACCTCTCGACCATTCCGTCTGACTGCGGATGCGCTGGAGTCGTACGGGTCTTGTTCATTCCAAGGAGCTTGCACATTTCTTGAAATAGAGCAGACTCGAAGTTCCGTCCTTGGTCAGAGTGAATCTCCATAGGTGCGCCGTACCGGCAGACCACTTCCTGAACCAGTTTCCTTGCCACAGTGACCGCTTCCTGGTTGGGTGTCGCAAATACTTCCGGCCACTTAGTGAAGTAATCTTGCACTACTATGATGTATTTGTTACCTTCTTCCGTCGTTGGAAAAGGTCCAGCAACATCAATGGCGATACGTTCCCATGGTGCTCCGACGTTATACAGTTTCAATTTTCCTTTGCTTCTTGTCGGCGGTCCTTTAACTGAAGCACATGCAGTGCATTTACGGCACCAATCCTCGACATCTTCTCGACAATGAAGCCAGTAAAACCGCTGTCGTACTTTAACTAGGGTTTTCTTGACTCCGAGATGCCCGCCAGAGACACCATCATGGCTGTGCCGTAAGAGAGTAGCTACCTTGCTTCGTGGTACCACTACTTGTAGGGTCACCTCTTTGCCGTCGTTGGATTCCCATTTCCTATACAGCACGTCATCGATCAGAGTTAAGCTGTCCCACTGGGCCCAATAACTTTTGGTAGTGGAACTGTAAGCAGATATATCACTCCATTGGGGTTTGTTTCCAAGCTGCTTCCAGTGCAGTATAGGTTGTAGATCATCATCATCCTCTTGCGCCTGCTTCATACTGCTTCCGGTCCATTCGTCGTCAAGTCCATTCACCTTTATGACTTTAATATTTTCACGGGCTTCGTTCTTCTGACAATGCCTGCAATCTTCGGCACACGGCCTACGAGACAAAGCATCGGCATTGCCGTGCCCTTTTCCACTTCGGTGTTCTATCACAAAGGGAAATTCCTGTAGTTGCTCGATCCATCTTGCTACTTGACCTTCCGGATTCTTGAATTGTAGCAACCATTGTAGTGCAGCATGATCTGTCCTTAGTGTAAACTCTCGTCCTATAAGATACTTATTAAAATGTTGCAAGGACTTCACCACAGCGAGAAGTTCACGACGAGTGACACAGTAATTTCTTTCCGGCTTCGATAGCGATTTGCTGAAGTATGCTATCACAACATGGCGATCTCCTTGTACTTGTGACAACACTCCACCTATGCCGGTGTTGCTGGCATCCGTATCCACAATGAATCTTCCTTCCCTGGTAGGATAACCCAATATAGGAGCTTCGCACAAGCGTTCTTTAAGTGTACTGAAAGCTTGCTCGCAATCTAAGTCCCAAACGAAGTCTCGTTTATCTTCTGTTAGTTTGTGTAGTGGTTTGGCAATATCCGAGAAATGCTTAATAAAGCGTCTGTAATACGCGCATAGTCCCAGAAACGCGCGAATCTCCGTTTTGTTCTTTGGAACAGGCCATTCCTGAACAGCTCTTATCTTCTCGGGGTCGGTTTTAACTCCTTCTGTGGAGATCACATGTCCAAGATAGCTGACCTCCCTTTTAAATAAAGCGCACTTCTTCGGACTCAGTTTAAGGTTAGCCTCACGGATTCGAGTAAAAACTTTTTCCAGGTTATTCAGGTTTTCTTTGAAGCTGCGTCCCATAACTATGACATCGTCCAGGTAAACCAGACAGACATCTCCGAGTAGACCCACCATTACTCTTTCCATGAGGCGCTCAAACGTGGCCGGGGCATTACATAACCCAAATGGCATAACATTAAAATGCCACAATCTGTTTCCAACTCCTGTACTGAAGGCTGTCTTCTCTTTATCTTCAGGACTGATCTCCACCTGCCAGTAGCCACTTTTTAAATCGATGGTTGAAAACCATTTCATACCACTAAGCATGTCCAGGGTATCGTCGATTCTAGGTAAAGGATAACTGTCTTTCTTAGTGACATTATTCAACATTCGGTAATCCACACAAAACCTTGTGCTACCATCCTTCTTTTTTACTAGTACCACAGGTGATGACCATGGACTCGTAGAGGGTTCGATCACTTTGCTCTCAGCCATGTCTTTAATCATATCTGCTATCTCCCCTTCTCTTGCCCATGGCAAACGTCGAGGTCTCTGTTTTATAGGGCTGGAGTCACCTGTGTCAATCCGGTGTTTCACGAGCCCAGTCCTCCCACAGTCATTCCCGGTTGCAAAGATGTCTCTGAATTGTAGCAACAGGTCTCTGGCTTGGTGCAATTCTGATGTTGTTAAGTTTTCCTTTGAATTCTCAAGGAGTTGTTCGATGTGATCTTTGGAGATTTGTGTACCGTCTTGTTTAGGTGAAGTGTTGTTCAACCGCCTCAGGCACTTTACTTCCTCACATCTTCCGACCACACTATTCTTCTTCAGGAGAACTATTTCATCACTGAGGTTAAGAATTCTCACTCTAGCGATTCCGTTCGGTATCAGTAAGGTTCTTGCTGTTATTAAATTTTGATGACTGCCGGCATCTTCTACAATAAGACATCTTCTTTGTTCAGTCTTCGCGGGAAACTTCACCTTGACCAATGTTTCCGATTTAGGAGCTAACGTCGTATCCGTTAAACAGTAAAGAGAGCACGGGTGCGATCCTTGTAAACAAACTTCCTGATCAGGGAATCTCAGCACTCCTCTGGGTATATCCAAGACACATCTGTGGTTCCTCAAGAAATCCAGTCCCAAAATGCAGTCATCAGTAATATTAGCAATGAGCACTGACTGCTGGTATATTTGGTCGCCAATTCTTACTTCCATTTCTGTTTCACCGAGAACGGTCACTGGCTGGCCAGTAGCTGTCTGAAGCTGGCACCTTGGAAATCTTTTTTCCCACCTTATGGTGCGTTTCACTAATTCTGGTCTAACAACTGTACGTGAAGCTCCAGTATCCACTGTTAAACTGCAAGGTTGATTGTTTAAGGTGGCCTCGATGATCAAACTATTTCCATTGCAAACTTGAGTTATAGTGATGGTTGGGGCCTCATGTCGACCAGCCAGCGCCCGCCCCGCGGCCCTGGCGGCATTTAGTTTAACGGAACCTCTTGATCCACTTGGGTCCCGGAGTCCGTGACCCTCCTCCGTTTTCTCGAAGGACACTCTGATTGAATATGGCCCCTTCCTCTACAGGAATAACACGTTGGGACATACCGTGGCTTCCTCTCTTCTGCAATAACCTCTTTGACCTCCCTAACTTTACTTATTCCGGCATTCTGCCGCACAGTTTCCACCTCGAGAGCATAAGCCAGTGCCTCTTTCAAGGTCTGATGGTGACGCAACTGTACACTAGCTTTCACTTCTGCGTCTCGTATACCGTTTAGGAAGGCCTCTAGCAAAATGGTCTCGATCATCATGGGAGTCGATGAGTAGGCCCGACGAACGAGTCTTTCAACCTCCACAGCCCATTCCTGGAGGCTTTGACTAGATTTTTGTTTCTTCTCCCGAAGCTGCGCTCGGTAGGCATTCTCCAGGTGCTTGTCACCGTAACGTGTGTCTAAAGCTTCCATCAAAGACCCCAGAGTCCTTCCTTCAGGCGGCAGGTTTTCCAGTATTATTAAGGCATCTCCTCGTAATGCAAGTGTCAAGGCCATAAATGACTCCTCGTTGCTCCAGGCTTTAGTTTTTGCCAATATTTCGAATTGGTACTTGAAGGCTGTCCACGAGGAAGTTCCATCAAAGTGTGGTAGGTCGAACTTTGCTGATGATGGTGAGGTCACGGTAACAGGTCCGCAGGTTTCCAGCCTGACCATCTTCTTTTCTAGGACTTGCAAACGGTCATCCATGGTCCCAGTCTTCAAGGCCATTTCATTGCTCAGCATTTGCAAGCCGTCTTCGAGGTTCTTCACCTTATGCCCCAGTGCGTGGATGCCTGCATCAATTTTACCCATGACAGCTTCCTGGTTGGCCTGCATCTCTTGCCTGGATGCCTGCATCATCTGCTGCATAGAAACCAGTAGCGTCATCATGTTAGTATCTGACGAGGTTCCATCTGGTGCTGCCGTAGTTCCCGCTGAGACAGCAGCATCGGCCTGACTCCCTTCCTCTTCGAGGGTTCGTTGACGTGCGGCATCCATTTCCACTTGACGTCTGGTCCGTGGAGTACGCCCTTCGTCTTCACGTGGTAATAACGGCATTCCGCTTCTGACACCAATTGTTACGTGCACGGGGTACAATTAAATGCCGTTTACTCAACGAAGAGATTTATTAGCTCACCACAAACTAGACAATTAGATCACTAGTACACACAGTACTCTTCAACAGTTCCAGTCGCTCAGTAGTTCACAATGGTCCACAGTCGTTGCTCAGGTCGCAGGTAGAATCTTCTTCGGTCGCTTAAGTTCGCTGTGTTCGTTATCGATCTCAAAGACGGAATGAATCGTGTCGCTATGCGAGCGTGTTTTTTATACCTCTCAATTAAGAGGATCGAATTATCTAGAAAGCTCGCGAGCGACAAATACCTATTCCTTTGATCTTGCCGCCGTCGCTGACCTTCGAGTACATTCTCGATATTTACCTATTGTTTGTTTATATTTGAGAGTGTAGGTACCCGTAGGTACGTTGTGACTTTTTGTTGACGATTCCAGATTTTTCTATGCCATTCGGTAGAGTACCTCGTCACTAACAATGCGTTTTTATTTCTTGAAGATTTGATTATTAGTTTTCGAGATATCGACGGCTGTCGTAACATTATAATCAAAAATACACATTTTCTTTTGTAAATGCATGTACCTATATATTTGTAAAAAAGCAGGTTAAGTGCGAGTCGGACTCGCTTACCGAGGGTTCCGTACAAAAATGCATCCAGGGACTAACTTACACACATACATATAATCACGCCTTCATCCCCAGAGGGTTAGACAGAGGTGAATTAACACCAACATTTCACCAATCAGTGTATTCGGTGCCACGTAATAGGAGTTGAGTCAATTGCCGTATTTCGGGCACTATTGTTGACTCGAGCCATTGTATCTGATGCTGAGTCTTACTTAAGTCGACGAACTCAAAATATAATGCGGTTTATATAGATAAACCACAAAGTGATTGTATTAGGGTCCCGCTTTAACCTTTTGGGGTACTGAACCACATAAATAGATGTTTTTGGGTTCCCACCAGGTTTTTCATGGCACGAGACAATTTAACCTGAAATTTGGCACACCTATTGATTGAAGAACAAGGTTCTGGCTCAGATTGGAAGGTCAAACAGTAGTCTCTCTCCCTCATACTAAAGTCATGATAAGCCAAATCAGGAGATAGCGTTTTTTTTTACGTCCGCAAAATCCCCACGGATACCTCCCCACCGGAGCCGGCGGAGGAGGTTATGTCGGACTCGAACCGACTAAAACGCACGCCGCCTGTGGGTCGTTTTGGTTGCCGAAGGTGAGGTTGACAGGCATATCCCTCGCACCCCGGCCGACCCAGGGTCATCTCTCACGATCTGGCCCTCTTCTCGGGTGTAGGGACTACAGAGTCCCCACTTCAGGAGATAGCGTGAGACAGTGCTAGTTTAGGATGCAACATGAACTATCATTGTTTACGAAAACTACTCCAATAATGACACTCACATCGATCTTTGGAGGGTGTCCGATGGCTGTAGCAGGTGCAGCAGCTTGAGCACTTGTCACCAGTCTCCTGTACATCGAGTACAGAGCTTCCAACTCAGACCTGCGGACAAGAAGTGTTTGGGGTGAGATCAAGATAAACCACGGTTAAAGATTATAAGGATGGTATATTTCAGTAATACAATTAGGATAACGATTAAAACTAATGAGGTGAATGGGATAAGATTGAGTCGCGCCCGATATGCTATCCGAAAGCGTACTGACTGTTTTTACTTAGGTAATACATAAAATGTTCAATGCATATCGCGCGGTGTCGCAATTTCGCTGACATGATTATTTGTTCGGTGAATGACTCGAACAAGAAGTATCACATTTTTTTTTATCTTTATTTACGGAGCTTTCCCGTTGCCCTACGTTTAGTGATACCAATTTAGAATATTTATGCTAAGCAAATTTTGTTAGAACAAATTTAAACCTTCTTCAAGAAAAAGACACACTGAAAAGTGAATGATAACCAATTCTAAAGACACTGACGCTTACGCGAATACACCGACTGACATAAAACCATTTTTTAACAGATTCTATTGAGATTTATTTGGTAGATATTATTTACATTAAAAGCCTAAACATTTGATTTTCGCGCGCCGCATAGAAATGCATCGCAAAAAGCTCACGTAGGACAATGCCCCACAACATGACTATGTCGCTCCATCATAGCCATTTTGTTTACAATACCTGTAATTTTATATATATATATTAATACACTATACAGCTGTCACATATTCATGATATAACAGATACCTACATGAGTATCACAATGTTAATCTTTTATTCTATCGGACTGCATAACCTGCAGACCAGAGGTAGTAAGTAGTACGACCTCTGTCCTCCAAGAGCGCGGACCTGGGAGTGACAGGTGGGTCCGCCTGTCACTCTTTCTTTTTATTGAAGCAAAGTCCCCACGGATACCCCACCACTGTAGGTTCTGTCGGAACTTAACCGACTAAAACGCACAACGGCTGTGTGGGCCGCAGGTTACCGGAGGTTAGAATATTTGAGAGATATCCCTCGCACCCCGGCCGGGTCCGCCAGTCACCCTAGCGCGGCACCCTATATATAGGACACGTCAATTAGACTTCGCCTGGCCTGATGGTGACCTGAAGCCTCGCCATACCCTCGGGTCTCGGTGCGAGAGATATGTTGTTTGCAGAACGCATAATTTCACTTCTATAATAAACGAGAAAAAATCTTTGATGTTCAGCGTGATCTGCCAATGCCTATATTAAACACAAACAGTTATTGCACAGTTAAAATGGTTTTATTTTTTGTGTGCTTGCATTCAAAGAAAGCTCATGATTGCTCAAGCCAAGTTTCAACAAGCGTGTTTCCTTCTTCCTTCAGTCCCGCATCCTTTAAGCGGGGTGTGAAAAAACCTTCTGATGAGGTCGCCAAGCTTAGTGCCACCATTGTAACATTACTTAGTGTCTGTATTGGTGACCCACTTTCCTGAGACCTCGCCTTTAGCTTACCATCAGGCGAGGTGAAGTCAAGTTGGCGTGTCCTAGATAAAAAAAATCGTCGATCAGCACCTTTACATCGTCAGTGTCCTCATTTTGAATCGGTTGTGAGCTTTAATAGGCTAATCAAATCCGAATTAATCAATACCGCTATCGCGTTTAATTAAACAGGAACCCACGAAACATTATTCCATAGCGACTGCAGTAATAAAACATTGAAAACAGTTGTAGCAAATTTACTTCTGTTTGTATCTGATATTGACTAAAATGTGCTACAAAATTATGTTTCCGACCAAAATTAATGAGAGGTTTAACCTGAAATTTACAGAATGTGATGAATTTCTATCCAATTGAGCAGTCCGACTGGGGAAGTACCTCCGCTCTACAGAATAACGCGGCTATAATAACTTCGATTGTGTTCCCAACGGTAAGTAGAGCAGAGCTCGCTGGAGAGTTTGTACTGTCAGTGGGAAGACTACAGGCTTGCCCTGCATTGTCTTCTACACTGACGGCACAGAAACTCTGTGCTTCGTCGGCAGCGCCAGTGTGACTCCTCTGGTGTTACACACGTCCATAGGCCACGGTAACTACTTCCCATCAGGAGAGCCGTGTGCTTGTCTGCCACCTAAGTGGTATAAAAAAAAGCACACCTCCCACCTGATGGAAACTGGTTACCGATGTACGTGTGGAACACCAGGGGCGTCACACTCGTTCTGCCGACTCTGAAGAAACCTAATGCCCCTCTTGAAGAACCCCATATTGTAGGCGCATAGGATAACCGCAGCAGGGAGTTCATTCCACAGCTTGAATGTGCGTGGGATGAAGTTTATTTCATACCGCACAGTGCGTACCGTTTCGGGTTGCAATGAATGAGGATTAATTCCCTGCCTATGGCAAGCGGTGCGATGATAGAATCTCTGAGAAAACTCGACAGGTAAGCACTAACATGTGTATTTCTTTATTTATCTTGTGTTTTTGTAAATCAAATGGTATGCAAAGATGTAATTTATAGAAAGTATACCTTTTATAAATATAGTTTTTAACCTAAGTAGTAGGGAGCGATTTTATTGTTGTCTACCAGGCACAGTTCTAGACTTAAGAATTTATTAACAAAGGAATCTAGTTCAATACTTTATACTTTATACTGAAGAGTAACCGATATACCTTCGTTCCGGTTTAAAAGTGCCCGATTAATGGCAATAGGCTCGCCACCTTTTACGTTGGGACCTGAACATAAAATGGCGAAATATCTGTGTTAGCACCTCTGCCTACCTCTTCGGGGATATAGGCGTGAGTTTATGGCATATGTTATGTCATTGTAAACAATGCGACACCTTGAATGCGAGCTGGTGACTTTTTTTACACTTAGGTCGTAGACAAGCACATGACCCACTTTATGGAAAGTGGTAACCGTGGCCTTTGGATAAGAGCAATGCCAGGGGCGTCACGTAGAAACCTTCTAATGTCCCTTCTTGTAGAAGAAGATATTGTCATCGTTTGGAAAAACTACAGCATGGAGTTCATTCCAAAGTTCAAGCGTACCGTTCCCGTCGCAACATGTGAGGATGAATTCCCTGCCTGGGGCAAGCAAAGCGATGATAGTCATCAAAAAGATGTCCAACAAAAAGAAAGAAAGAAAGAAAGAAGGAAAAAAAGACAGAAAGAAAGAAAGAAAGAAGGAAAAAAAGACAAAGAAAAACATTTATTCTAATCCATACATAATAATTCACCCGAGGAGGGCCAAATCGAGAGAGACGGGCCTGGGTCAGCCGGGGTGCAAGGGATATGCATGTGAACCTCACCTTCGGCAACCAACAATGACCCACAGGCGCCGTGCGTTTTAGTCGGTTCGAGTCTGACATAATGTCAACCTCTCCCACCGGCTCCGGCGGGAAGGTATCCGTGGAGATTTTTTGGCACGTAAAAAAAGACAATACATAATAAACATTACAATTAACTAAAAAAAAAATTTAAAAAACGACCCAGGGGCCCAAAAAGGTCGCCACCTCAGCATAGTGCAGCAGGTATGGGTAATGGACTGCTGAGACGAGGTCTCGGGTTCGATCCCAGGTTTTACCATGGCACACACCAATGACTTCGATGCTTTTCGAAGTTATGTGTGTATTTATCCCAGGTTTATAAGTGAGCAATAGGCTCGCCACCTATTAAATTGGGACCTAAACATAAACTGGCGAAATGTGGCTGCTAGCACCTCTGCCTACCCCTTCGGGGATATAGGCGTGAGTTTATGTTATGTTTATTCAACATACTGTTTTATCTATACAAACCTATTTAACTTCAAATTAAATTATTCTCATTCTAAGTAATCTATACAGAAATAATTAATAAATATTAAATACAATAAAAATAAAATAACTATTATACAACTTATAGCTAAGAACAATTAAAATGCGTCGTAGAATTCCTCCGCATCGCATGCCTCTTGTGGCAGCGTTCCCAGAAGACTGGCAGCATTGCCACGTTGTATGGCAATGCTTATTCTCTGACCTAAAAAGAGGCCAGCCTTCTGGTCACGAGAAGCGTCGACCATACGCTTCGCAATCTCACGGAAGAGGTTGCGAGCGCTCGGACCCCATGACCCCAAAGTCTCGACTCCAAACGGCACAAATTCATAATCTCCGATGAGGTTGGAGTATTTGCGCCGCTTGAGAGCCTCTGCAGAAGCAGCAGCAGCTCCAGCACAGCCAGCCGTGCTAGTTATATGGGTAGGAGCCATGGTATCAACGCATGTGGCGTCCCACACCAGAGTCCTACCCATCTTCCATGGCATTAACGACATGCCATCCGGTCTCTTGCCATCGTCACGCGCTAAACCGTTTGGTTCTAGTACAGCTGGTACACCGGCGGTGACAAGAGCACGGCGGATTATGTCATTGAGGCTGGCGTGCTGTGGAATTCGCCCTGAGCTCCTGCAGCACGACAGACCATGGTGTCCGAGTCTGTCAACGGCTTCTCCACAACGGCATTGATGCGAAGAAACACACGGCGCACCTAAACGGAGACAAGTTGCGATGCGGAAGGTAGTGTCATCTAACATAGTCCCTACGTTAGATGACGGAAGAGCCTGTAGCCAAAGACCCGATTCCCACACTCCAACCACCAGTAAACGGGCACGCTCAGCAGCATTGGAACATGTATTTAGTAATTTTTTTCCAACTAAGCTGCAGAGCGGCCCGTCCCACTGACGCTGTGAGAAGAGGTTCCTTGGGAGATCGGTATTTGGACATGCAATTTTCCAAGCGTTCACTGCATCAGTCTTACACAATACTTGAGAATTAACTAGTGTAGGTGCAAGGATTTTCCTAGTTAATTCTTCGGTACTGTGGACTGAAGACAGGAACGCTGGTAAGCTGACATCTGAAATTTTGCGAATACCGAGCCCACCCAAGCGAATCGGTAGAGTCGCTTGTAATAAAGCTCGGTCATCCAAGGCCACATTTAAAATTTTGGTGAGGGTATTTTCTATAAGTTCGTCCATTTTTTTCAAAATTGTTATATGTTTAAAAAATGGCGTTGATCGTAAGGCATGGGTGAATTTTGGAACGAATAGGCAATACCGAAGAATAGTGAAAGCCGAGTGTATATTAATTCGGCCGGGGTGCGAGGGATATGCCTGTCAACCTCACCTTCGGCAACCGAAGCGACCCACAGGCGGCGTGCGTTTTAGTCGGTTCGAGTCCGACATAACCTCCTCCACCGGCTCCGGTGGGGAGGTATCCGTGGGGATTTTGCGCACGTAAAAAAAAAAAAAAAAAGTGTATATTAATTTTGAGTAGGCGATCCGAAATGTCACTAAAATTTTGAATGTTTTCCTCTATAAATGAGGTATAGGCATCTTCTAGGATTGGGGACCCGAGGAGACGTAAAGAGTCTTTTTCTAAAATTTTGATGGTGGGAGCTATGGAATTAAATTTAGAGATAGTAGAAATTTTGTCCGAAACGTCGTTTAAAAAAATCTCGCATTTGCTGTCATTTAGTTCTAAACCAATTAATCTAAATTCATTTTTAATAAATGCCAAATCTTGTAAAACTGTCTCCACATCTCCCCCTAGAGTCCCATCGTCTAGGTACCATACATTAAATTTAGAATTTAACCGCCGAATAATGGGCTGAATAGCTAAACTGAAATTTACTTACTGGAGTAGAAAAGAAACCGTATTCATATCTTCGACACAGTAATTGCTAGACCATGTTACGATAAGTTCTGTAAGTACAACAGTAATACGAGGAACAGATAGTCTTGCTCGTAAACTTGCAGATCACTATCGACTCCGTTTATAGTGAAGCGTAAAGCCTATTGTTTATTTCACTAGAAATGCACGCGACAAAGAAAAATCTTTTTTTTTTTATAATGTACATGCTAACTTGACCTCACCTCGCCTGATGGTAAGCTAAAGGCAAAGTCTCAGGAAAGAGGGTCAATGTTGTTATGTTTATGTCACTAAACTATTATAATATTCAGAAAAAATATATGCAATCACCTACTTATAAAATTTATACAAAACTATGCTAATTATACAATATATACAAAAATGAAATAGAGGAAGAGAGGGAGACTGCAACTTTAAACTTTAGGCACCAAAAATATCCTCCCCATTGATCTCTACTGGTACATTCATTAACACGCTGAATGTCGATGCCAATTCTTTGAGCGAGGTAAAGGCCAGCACTATGGTAACGGGAATTTTCCACAATTTTGGATTTTACGGGAGTCTAGTGAGGACTAGGAGAGCCGACCCCGGGTTTTGAAGTGCTTCTGCGAGTCGGTACACGTCTGCTTATAAACGGAGCTTGGGTGCATGTTTTCCTGTCGGAATGGCAGTCCACTGCTGGACATAGGACTCTCCCAATGTAGAGAGACTTCGAGCTACTGTTTCCATACTGGGCAGACTGGTTGTTACAGGGTGTCATTTCAAGATATCCTTCTCTCGCAGTGATATCATCTGCATATGTTTCTGTTAGTCGCCTCTTACGACACACTTCGGATAAGACACTTAGGTTGGAGATACTTGTATTATATCTCCATCACCAACAGGGCTCAAAATAAACAAACTAAATTGTGGAAAGGAGGGGTTGGAGAGCTTAGTTTAAGTTAAAAAAAAAACAAGCTTTAGATGCTACGAGAATTGAGGCGATGATGATTTTGCATGGAGATGATGAATGAAGGCCGAAAAATTTATGATGAAAATTATATTAACGCTTGGTATGTGGCTTATCGAACAAATTACCAAAAGGCAGGATATTAAAGTACTTATCTTGTCCAAAAAATTATCATTGCCTATGGGTGAGGATATCTTCATTAAGTGTCACGTTGAAATTGTTTTCCAATTGCGTTAGTCAAACTTTGATTTAGATAAACCAACGGAAATAAAAGAAGAAAGACATTTACGAAATACAAACTTTACCAAGTTTGTACTTCGTAAACGTCTGATGTGGGAAAAGTTTCGTTTATAAGTGAAAAGTTTTATAATAAGCGTTCAGCTAGGTTTCGTCTAATAAAATTGGGCCCATTAACAACCGTTATCGCAATTCCGGCACCATTATATAATAAAAAAATAGTACAAGAATATTCCTAAACTGTTTCAAACCTTATTGCGTAAATTTTTCCAGGCATATTGAAAATAACAAAGAACTTCCCATATAAAAATATTGTTCAGACGGTAGATACTTTATCTAATTAATGCAATTTTGAAATTATCGTATACTCTTTTTTTATAAACTTAAGTTGGAAAAAGTCTTGTCCTTTATGTAAATTTTTCCGTTATCAGAGAATTTCCCGTTCTGGATGCCAAATTATGAAAATAAGTAGGTAAAATTACCCACTTATAAACATAACATAAACATAAACTCACGCCTATATCCCCGAAGGGGTAGACAGAGGTCCTAGCACCCACATTTCGCCAGTTTATTACGATTACAAGTCAGATACAAGTTTAATTACCAAGTTGTTGGACGTTTGTGGGTTAAACGTAAGTCTACAATCACGTACGGTGTGGGTGTTGGTGTGGGTATAGATTGTTGGGACTTGTTTACCGGTCTGAGGAAGGAGGAGGTTTCCATGATACTGAAGGAACGAGACTACTACTGCTACTAGCGGCCGCCCGCAATTTCGCACGCGTGGACCCTTTTACCTCCTTAGGCATCATACATATGTAAACTCACACCTATGTCCCCGAAGGGGTAGGCAGAGGTGCACGCACCCACAATTTAGATCCCAATGTAATAGGTGGCGAGCCTATTGCCAATAACCGGGCACTTATAAACCTGCGATAAATACACACATAACTTCGAAAAGCATCGAAAAGTAATTGAGGTGTGCCATGGTGAAATTTTGGATCGAACCCGAGACCTCGTCTCAGTAGTCCATTACCCATACCACTAGGCTTATATTCGTAATTTGGCAAAATTAAAATTTTGAAGTTTGCTTACGGCTCATCAGAAGTTATTACTATCGCCGTTGGTGCCTCCTTCTGCGAGCAAGTAATGCTCGTGAAGGAGGAGGCGGGGCGGGAGCGACGAAGGATCGCAAGACAAGCTGCCCGCGTACGAAGGTAACTCGGACGTCGGAGGTCGATGAACGACCTCCGCCCCCCATGAGCGCCGGCCTGGGGGTGACAGGTGGAGCCGCCTGTCACCCTGGCAGAAGCAGGCCGCGGCGGTGGCGCGCCTCCCCGTTTCCGGGGACGAGTTGGGGACTCTGTAGTCCCCACACACGAGAAGAGGGCCAGATCGTTAGAGATGGCCCTGGGTCGGCCGGGGTGCGGGGGATATGCCTGTCAACCTCACCTTCGGCAACCAAAACGACCCACAGGCGGCGTGCGTTTTAGTCGGTTCGAGTCCGACATAACCTCCTCCACCGGCTCCGGTGGGGAGGTATCCGTGGGGATTTTGGGCACGTAAAAAAAAAAAAAAACTTTCGCCTTTGGCTCAAGAGGTTTCAAAATTGAATATAAGTAGGTAGGTTATGACTAAAACGATTTGATAAACTTGCTCATTTTTTGAAGTCGGTTAGTAAAAAAACACACATTTAAAAAAATATCAATAATTCATCAAACAACACACTATACATTGGCTTCGTTCACTTTTGTAACTATTTTTGATAACCAGCTACGAAAATGGATTTTTTCCATGTTCGTAGCTGGGTACGAAATATATTTTTCCATTTCGGTAACTATTTAATTAATTAAGATTATTTTTCCAATTTCATTGCAATCTTTTCCTATTTAAATAATTCAAAAGCACAAACATAACAAAAACTCACTTCGTAAAATGCGTGAGTCTATATAGCGCGTCTAGATGCTTTTCTTTAAGTTTTTTACTAGGCATGGCGTACACGACCCGCGGCGTCGCGCGTGAGCCCTCTACTGAACTCCGGTATATTTTGTATACCTCGAGACATATACCTTGAAGCTAAAATGTCCTCAAAAAGTACTCTATACGCGCAGTATACGTTCCTTGGGTGTCTTTTGAGTGCTTTTTCTTTTGTACAACTTAGGTGGCAGACAAGCACACGGCCCACCTGATGGAAAGTAGTTACCGTGACCTATGAACGTGTGTAACACCAGTGGAGTCACATCCGTGCTGCCAACCCTGTACGAACAGAGATTTTGTGTGCCTTCAGTGCAGAACACAAAATCAGGACAAGCCTTTGGTCTTCCCACTGACAGCACCAAAGCACTCCAGTGAGCCCTGGCTACCCTACTCACCGCCGGTATTATGACAAAACAATCCAATTTTTTATGAGATAGGACACGACGGTATTTTTATTTTTATTTTATACAACTTAGGTGGCAGACAAGCACACGGCCCACCTGATGGAAAGTGGTGACCGTGACCTATGAACGTATGTAACACCAGTGGAGTCACATCCGTGCTGCCAACCCTGTGAGAACAGAGATTTTGTGTGCCTTCAGTGCAGAACACAAAATCAGGACAAGCCTTTGGTCTTCCCAATGACAGCACAAAAACTTTCCAGTGAGCTCTGGCTACCCTACTCACCGCCGGGAACACAACACGAGGTTATTATGGCTGTGGTATTCTGTAGGGTGGAGGTACTTCCCCAGTCGGACTGCTCAATTCGGACGGGAATACCGTCGTGTCCTACCTCCTAATCCGTACAATAACAATCCGACTGGGGAAGTACCTCTGCCCTATACAGGGTGTTACAGAAAGGTGTGGTCATATTTAAGGGTCGTTACACATGCCTGATAACCAGTCGATATGCACCGGCCAATGTACAAATAGTAATAAAGTGATGACATCGTTAGTCGTCTTACAAAATTGTTAAATTCGTTAAAATTTTCGATATTTAGCAAAAGCGGTAGGTCACAACACTATTGTATTTTGTTCTTTCGCGATAAGTTCAATTGAGTTCAATAACCTCTGCAAAATCTCTAATCTCAGCTGTGCGCCTGGTAGCCGGCCTACCAAGCGTAGGTATAGTTAGATACAGGTTACATCAGAGATATTTTGACTATCACTTACCGGGGCGTGTTCTCCTTACAGCGAAACGGTGATGTACCTGATCTGGTACAGTCATAAGAACGCACTAATTTATCACTTCACGATCGCGACACAAGGAGTTTAAACTATCACTTATGTAGGCCACAAAAACATAACGAGTACATGTACACATGAATGGAGTTTATGACGCCACAGTATGCGTGAAACTCCAAGGCATACCTACGTTTAAAAAATTATAGCAACGCGCAACGGCTCGTTGCTCGATGCCGTAACATGCTACCACGCACGCTTCGAAACATATCTGGGGTTACGCTACGTAAATCTCTGATATTCGGGCTTCCATATTCTCTCTGCTGTCACATGCTGTAATGTACACTTTTTCTTCACGTAACCTCAGAGAAAATAGTCGAGCGGAGTGAGATCCGGGGACCTCGCCGGGCAAGCGACTCTCACTTCACCGCCACGCCCAATCCTCTGATCAAAACGCATCTTTAAATACGCGCGAACTTCCCCCTTGAAATGAACGGGTTTCACTCCGATAACCGTTCCAGCTCGCCGGGTATCTACTCGTACTCGGGTCTACTTCAAAATGCTCGAGAATACGATCGTCTAAAGCAGTGGGCGTCGTAGAAGGTCGCCACGAAAACTTCCAGTGTGTTGAAGGCGGTTCACCATCTTCTTAAAACACTCCAAAGAGGGAAACCGCCGACGGTCACCCTCTAGTCTTCCGTCCACAAATATCTCACTGTACAGCCGACGAGCTTTTCGCAAGCTACCATCAGCTGCGCCAACACAAAGCATCATCTAATATTCGCTATTACTAAAAACCGACATTTTCACTGCACAACAGAACAACAACTAGTCTACAAATAAAGTTAAATAAACATGTAAACAACCTACAGAAAAGAAGTCGGCACAAGTAGGTACATACGAATGTTGCCAACCATTAATCTATCTAATTCTAATTATCTAATTTAATACGTAGAATTTTGAAAAATCCACAGACCTTCCTTTCATTTTTAAGGTAAATATGACTGAAAAACCTGCAGTTAACTAATTAATGGTTAAATCAATCCCTTTGTTCAGAACAATATTCTATTTCTACTAAAAAGTACATTGCCTAGGTACATTTTGCTATCTGTTCGCGCTAAAAATCTAAACTGAAAAGTAAATGATAGCTTCGTGCTCAGTGGTTAAGGTCGGCCTTTCTACTGAAAATCACAAGTTTTAATCATACCGAGAGGAGATAGAGCCAGAGTAGAAAGAGGAGAAAAAGTTGAGGAATCAGGAAATAAGTAATACATAAAATTGTCACGATATTTTTCTTTGCATATGACAAGACTTACCTACTCTGCGGGTGACAAGACGCAAAACAAACGAACCGGATTTCGTCTTCTATCTTTTAAAAAGCATAAACGCGTAAAAATACATTTTAATCTACTAATAAATTTACCACTTTTTCATTTGAAATCTACGCTGCTTCTACTATTTTTAACATGCCATCTACAGATTTTATAAAATCAGTTATGGCAACATTGATGCCTACTGTTTTACGCACTTTGGCGCCAAATATTATGTCCTTGGCGGCACCGATTGTCCGTGTCAAAAGCGCCGCCACGCATCGCGGTCTCATCAAAGGACTCCGCGGCCGAACGTATTACCTATGAAATTAGGGTAGAGGTACAGGTTTACGTCCATTTAAAAATTTTATTTTAATATTTAAATCTGGATTTTTCAACTATGACTTTGTGCTTCTTTCAAGTGCAGAAACCCCCTCGCATTGAGTTTGGGTTGGACAATGAATGGACTATCGCGCTCAAATTTAATAAAAACCAGAGTTATGTACTTACTCTGAAAAAAAAATCGCAGCTACTATTCAATCTTCTCGTTGTCTGTTGTTATGTAAGAGACAACTTTTTCGACGCCGTGATTTTCGTATCATTCAATAACGGGTGGGCAAACAAACATACGACCCACTGACTGAACAACATTGTTATTAAAAAAGAGTATGTAATTCAGTAGAAATACATCCGATACTAAGAATGCAGAAAATAATAAAATTGTGACCATGGTCGAATACTACTCAGTTCACCCTATTTAGGTATAGGAAAAAAATAACAAATGATTTTATCGTATCAATTATTTTAGGGTACCGTAAAATCTTGTTTCAAAAATTTTGAAGAAACGACTCTTACATTTTATGTTATCCTGGTATTTGAACATATTTTTGTTCACTTTACCATACCTTTTTATGCTTTAAGAAAGGTTTTGTATTAAATAAAAATTGGTACGGAACCAATCATAATAAAGGGCGTGGCGATTTGGAGTGAAAGAGAAGATATTTTAATTTTATGAAATAGTTTAGGGTACCGCAATGAATGTTACTTTAACGAACACTTATGAAGGACCTCTTAGAGTTATGTTATCCGGGTACGACATGATATACCTTAGTAAGTTCTGTGTGCATTTTTGTACACTGCCGTTATTTATGTTGTGCGCCATTGTGCGCATTATCATGACACCTGGTTTCCCAAACGTAACGAACAAACAAATCTCAAAAAAATCCGATAATAAATAACTACGTAACTCAACTAAGGCAAACGTGTAACGATCACAGTGTTGCGGATGCTGCTTTTTTATACCACTTAGGTGGCAGACAAGCACATGGCCCACCTGATGAAAATTGGTTACCGTGGCCTATAAACGTATGTAACACCAGAGGGAAGGCACTCGCGCTGCCGACCCTGTAATCACAGAGTTTCTGTGCCGTCAGTGTAGAAGACAAAGCAGGACATGCCTTTAGTTTTCTTACTGACAGCACGAATTCTCCAGTGAGCTCTAGCTACCCTAACACAACACGAAGTTATTATGGCCGCGGTATTCTGTTGGGCGGAGGTACTTCCCTAGTCGGACTGCTCAATTGGGCGGAAATACCGCCTTGTCCAAC
The DNA here is from genome assembly GCA_963662185.1 of Eilema griseolum. NCBI lineage: Eukaryota > Metazoa > Arthropoda > Insecta > Lepidoptera > Erebidae > Eilema > Eilema griseolum. The sequence goes on from OY759230.1 coordinate 5,256,961, forward strand.
CTCCTGCTGGTCTCGAAGGACGAGAGCGTGCGGGGATGCGAGAGGAAAACAACCCTGTTTTCGAACCTGTTGCCATGTTAATTCCGTATGGAAAAGTACGATATCCTCATCTTACCCTGAAAAGGGGCGGCTCCTCAACCAGCCCTTTGAGGCTTTGTCTGCTCTCCACTGTGTCCTATGCTACTCAGGCACACATGAAGAGTCACCCAGCATCCCTTTACAGGGGCATTCCTGCCTCGGTCGGGATTTTGGGAGAGGAGGTGTGCTGCCGTCTTCACGCGCAGTTGCACTGCGGAGATTCGCAACCAAGCATCTCTATTTATCGTGTACCTACCCAACAACTTGGAATTTTGTTCTATTTAACTTCTCATCAGGTGGGCCGTGTGCTTGTCTGCCACCGAAATTGAATAAAAACCGAAAATTTATTTTTTGCATAACATTTCAATAAAATTGGGTACGGAACCAATTTTAATTAGTTTCATATTAAGGGGCGTGGCTGGAAATTCGATAGTCCACGACTCCTGGTATTGAATGTAGGTTAACCTTTACCTAAGGTATCTTTGAGACAAGTCTTACATTTAGCATGGATGATTTCAGGAACATAAAAATGTTTTATTATTGCTAAAAGTAAATTTTGTTTTATTTTAATACTATTTTAACAAGTTTAAGCTGTTTCAGAATTTCTTTGCACGATATAAAAAAAAAATTGTTTAGGTACAAAGTAAGTAATATGATATTGAGACAGGGCCAATCAAATCCGATCGTTTGGTAAACCTACTCGGGTTCAAACCGTAGAGTTCATTTGTAACAGCGCGCTGCAGCTGCTGCAGCCCTGGTTAGTTTTTTAGTGTTGTGCGTTTGTCGACAATTTCCACTAGCTTACACATGGTCGATAAAAAAGAAAATTAATTATCTACGTGATACAAAGTAAATTGGTGTTTATACTCCCGCGGAAAATTTATTTATATCACACGTAATGCGTCCCTCGAATATGACCACACCTTTCTGTAACACGTTGTATAATACCGCGACCATTGTAACCGTGTTGTGTTCCCAACGGTGGGTAGGGTAGCCAAAGCTCACTGGAGAGTTTTTGTGCTGTCAGTGGGAATACCAAAAGCTTGTACTGCTTTGTTTTTTTACACTGACGTCACAGAAAATCTTCTTACATGGTTGATAGCGCGAGTGTGACTTCCTTGGTTTTACACAACGGTACCACGCTACGGTACGGTACGCTACGGTAACCACTTTCCATCAGGTGGGCTGAGTGCTTGTCAGCCACCTAAGTGGTATAAAATAAAATAATAAACGCTCGCCAAGGCTTCGTTGGTCTCGTGACTGGTCCAAGATATTCGTGCCAAGGTATACCATTATATCCGTCTATTATATTTACGTATACAAATATCTATTGAATGGATTCATTTGGAATTGAATTTGTTAGTGGCTTTTGCGTGCACTTCTTGGATTAGCTTCATCACAAGTCAATCGTGAGTCGTGATCCACGGCAATGTTTAGTTTCATTGCCTGTCATTATTTCTGTTAATAAAACTACTTTGGAAATGTATTATTTTAGATTGACATGGTCATTTACATTAATAGTGTAAGAGTTTTACACTGTAATGATCGAATCATTGTAAAGCAATTTTATTTTATTTATAGAATTTTTAGTCGAGTGATCCGTGATCTCTGCCTACCCCTATGGGAGACAGGCGTGATTTTATGTATGTATGTATGTATGTATGTATGTAGTCGAGTGATTTTCATATCGACTAAAAATTCCTCATTTTTAATCTATTAATTTATTACTTAGGTAATCAATGAATTTATTGCTTTATGAAATACATTAAATATATGCATTAATTTTTAATCTATTTTTTTTTTGTCGGTCTTGGCAAAACCACTCATTGTCTATGGTTATGTGCATCTACCTACTTTAAAGATTTAGGTAATGGCCGATCGATTATTTTTGTTAGGAGAAGAGGCACTAAGTTGTGTAGCCGCAAAGATTCATTCGGTGTGCTTCAGTATTGGAAACGGAACAGACGTAACAATCACTTCCCTCGAGGGTGATCTTTATAAACCCTTGCGGGCCTAAGACCACCCCTTTTATCGTAGGCTCCAACTACTGTGCAGACCTTGCGACCTGCGTGTGTACACGAGGCTTGGGTGACGCCGAACGAGCCACGCGACGGTAGAAGTCGGCACGGCACCTGCCAGCAGAACAGCGAGCTAAGTGACTTTCTACTGCTGTACATCGCTCCGGGCTGTTCTTGCTACCTTCTTGCGACCTACTGTTCTTGCATCTGACCTACATTAGTTATTTTAACTCACACCCTGAGGATACCTTTACAAATTTATGTAGCGTTTACTTTTTATTCATATCTTATGTCCCCCGCTAGCCAGGTATAGACTATTCAATTTTTTTTTTTTAAGAATTTGAATTCTTAAAAAAAATAATTGAATAGTCTTAATAAATAATAATTGAATTGATTCAAATACATTTAACTTCTATTAAGAAATTAAATTACAAAATATTTCCAAACGTTACAACTCTATTACTTTGTCACTTTCTTTGTAAATTATAATTAGAAGCTTTGTAGACCTAGTATTACCATCGTCATCTTAGAGTTACTTCCAGGTGCAACAGCGTTCACCTCGAAATCAAAATTCGTTTTTCTTTCTCCCGGTTTTAGTTTGATTTAAATGATTTTTATGGGAAGTAGATCCGCCCTACAGGATACCGCGGCCATAGTAACTTTGTGTTGTGTTCCCAGCGGTGAGTAGGGTGGCCAGGGCTCACTGGAGAGTGTTAACCTTTCAACAATGGTGCCTGCCTACCACATCTACCTGTACAATGGTGTGTGTTCAAATGAATTGTCTGACATAATGCGCATAGCTACATTCTATCATCGCATCGCTCGACACTGGCAGGGAATATATTTCTCACACATTACGAACTTTAAACAGTACGCACAGATAGGTATGACAGGTACTTCATCCCTCGCACGTTCAAGCTGTGGAATGAGCTCCCTGCAGTGGTTTTCTCAAGCGGGGCTTTACAACATGATGTTCTTCTTGATGGGCTTTAGAGCGTTCTTACAGGGTTGGCAGCACGAGAGTAGCACCTCCGATATTGCACACGTCCATGTGGTACGGTAACCACTTCTCATCAGGTCGACCGTGTTTTTTTTTTATACCACTTAGTTGGCAGACAAGCACACGGCCCACCTGATGGAAAGTGATTACCGTGACCTATGGACGTCTGTAACACCAGAGGAGTCACAGTCGCGCTGCCAACCCTGTAAGTACAGAGTTTCTGTGCCGTCAGTAGAAGACAAAGCAGGACAAGCCTTTAGTCTTCCCACTGACAGCACAAATTCTCCAGTGAGCTCTGGCTACCCTACTCACCGCTGGGAACACAACACGAAGTTATTATAGCCGCGGTATTCTGTAGGGCGGAGGTACTACCCCAGTCGGACTGCTCAATCGGGCGAAAATACCGCCGTGTCCTACCTCCCTTGTCTGCCACCTAATTAGTATAAAAAAGAAGTTGAAATCACTTACTTGTTAAACCTAGACGTTTTCACTAACAACTCCAGCACTTTCTGCGGCAGCTTATTGCCAATCACCACTTGCTTCTGCTTGGGTTTCGTGCGTGTTGCTGGTTGGGAAGCCGTGGCAAGCGAGCGCTCGGCAGCATTCCTGCCAGCAGTAAGAAAGAGACGGACGCCGCGAAGAGCTATAGCCGTCGCCGCCACACTGATTTGCTTCTTTTCTGAAGACATTTTCTGGACAATATAAAAAATAATTAGGTAAAAACATGACGTCATTTGCGTGTGGTTAGCGATAGTGTTCGACGTTCGGGTCCTCGATTCAAGACAAAATTAGAAGGCATTATAATTTTCATTATGAGAATTATTACACGGTATTCAAATTTGAGACTTTATTTCTATAGAGTTAAAGTTCAAAATTACGTGAAAAGAGTTTCGTTACACTTTTTCAATAATTCTGTAAAACGCCTTTTAAGTTTAAACTTTAACGACATTGCTTTAAAGTCTAAAATCAAATGGATTTGATTTTAGACTTTAAAGATTTGGATTATACCATTTGGGTGGCAGACAAACGCACGGCCCACCTGATGGAAAGTGGTTACCGTGGCCTATGGACGTGTGTAACACCAGAAGCACAGAGTTTCTGTGCCGTCAGTGTACAGGATACAGCAGGACAAGCCTTTAGCCATCCCACTGACAGCACAAATTCTCCAGTGAGCTCTGGCTACCCTACACACCGCTGGGAGCACAACACGAAGTTATTATAACCGCGGTATTCAGTCGGACTGCTCAATTGGGCGGAAATACTGCCGTGTCCTACCTCCTCGCTTTAACAGGATCGAGGCACTGCTCAGTGCAAAAATGTAGGTAAGTTGTATCACTGTCACTCTTTCCTTTGCCCATTCTCCTCCAGAGTAAATGAACCTACTGGTGTTGCGCACAGGCACAGGTCAAGGTGACAAACTTACTTTTGTGTGTTACTATAGTGCCCAGAGCCTCGTTTCTGCTAGAGCAAAACCACTGTCATGTCATGGACTCTGCTAAAACATCAATATAGTTTTAAGCTTTACAACAATGCGCTTAAAGTTCAAAATTATGTAAAAGGCTTCTTGCAGAGTGAATGGAGAAGTTGAATGTAACTTTTCAATTAATTTTCAACTTTAGGGTATAGAAATAAATTCTAAATTTCACTGCCATTTTTTTGCAGTGTCTGTGGTTTGACATTGGTTTTGCTTTTGTATAATCGAGAGCCAGGTCTTAATATCTATCCTATCTTTTTCTGATCCAATTCTTTTCTTTTTCTCTTCCAACCACGAGGTCTGGCACAATATTAATTTGCCATGAGAACCATTTAGCATCAGGTGAGCTAGATATTTCTTTAATACCCACATCTAGATCCCTTTGTAACCCGTTTTAGATACCGCTGCCTTCTTCCTTCCTTAATTTCTTAAGTAGTATTTGACGACTATAACCATAACATAACCATAACATCAGGATGCTGATGGGTCTGCCGAGACATTGCAGCGCCTCAGGGATGTTTGCGGAGAAGCGTGTCGACGACTTCGCAACTATAATAAGAAAGCGCAGTGCTTCCTTATTGAAGCGCACGAGGAGCAGCGTCAGCATCCTGGCTGCGTTATCAAACCGGTGGGACTCCCCCCTATTTAAAAGGTAGATGGTGGTTCACACCGACAAAAACACAACCATTAAAATATATGTACCTTACTAACAATAGTATATAAGTGAAAAATGTACAACGTACTAACCTTCTATGGACTTGTGCCGAAATAAACTTTATTTAATTTAATTTAATTTTAATTTTAATTTAATAATCATTTATCATCGGATGAGCCGTACGCTTATTTGCTATCTCCTATTTTTTTCATATGTGCGCGTGCGCATACATGTCACCAGCATCCTGAATTTTGTTACATACTTTTACTTTTAATACATACGACTCACACGTTTCAGAAGTTTGCGTGTGACACACACACACACACACACACATACATACCTACATATAGGGTTGTAGACATGCGTGCCAGGTAAAAGACTTTAATAGCATTAGAAACACGATAAAAAGATTAAACTTTTACGTGATATGAAACGCAATATGCCATTCAGCACCCCTAACATAGCCAGTAAAGCTACATGTACAGTCAGCGAAGTAATGTGCCAGTGGGATCGGTGCCTCGCACCGCCCCGCGATTACAAGTCAGATACAAGTTTAATTACCAAGTTTGTTGGACGTTTGTGGGTTAAACGTAAGTCTACAATCACGTACGGTGTGGGTGTAGATTGTTGGGGCTTGTTTACCAGCCTGAGGAAGGAGGAGGTTCTTAATTACGTTGTTTTCCATGATATTGAAGGAAATTTTCGCGACTACTACTGCTGCTACTAGCGGCCGCCAATGATTTCGCATGCGTAGTCCCGTATTACCTCTTTTGGGGTGGACTTTCGTAGGTAGGCGGTAGAACACACACAGTGAGGCAAAATCCCTCCAAGGCTAAGAGGTTCCACACTACCTGTGAGTATGGGATTGACCACCAGCCTCAATGCCTGTCTTTGCACTGAGTCGAAGGGGTCAAGCTTGTATGCTGGTGCTCCAACAAAAACAGCAGTACTCCATGTGAGGCCGGACCTGTGCTTTATAAAGAAGGAGTTGCTGCCCCGCAGTGAAGTACTGCTTCGCCCTGTTGAGCACTCCGAGTTTTCTTGTTGCCAACTTAACCTTGTCCTGCAAATTACTTCGGTATTGGACGTCCCTGGAGATATCGACACCAAGGATCCCGATACTCGAGGAGATGGTAAGCGGTGTGCCCAGGAATTGCGGCGCTATAATGAATGGGGTTTCCTTAGCGGTGAAAACGTACTTGTGTCTTAGTGGGGTTGAATTAGACTAGGTTTAGTCGTCCCCAATCGGATACTCCAGAGAAAGTAGTCTCGATTTCAGACACAAGTTGTTCGCGACTCTTTTCCACCTCGCACTGAGGGATATTTGCACGGCCCGTGTAATACGTGTCCCCGGTACTGTCGTCCGCATAACAATGAATGGAGCCATCAGACAGCATGTCATTGATATGCAGCAGAAACAGCGTCGGAGACAACACGGAGCCTTGTGGGACACCAGCGTTTATGTTCATGCGGTCCGAGCAGCTGCCGTCGACGACGGCTTGGATGCTGCTGTAGGACAAAAAGCTGGAGATCCATTCGCACAGTCCCTCGGGGAGTCCATAATATGGCAACTTCGTAAGAAGACCTTTGTGCCAGACCCGGTCGAAGGCCTTCGCTACATCGAGGCTGAGCGCTAGTGCCTCACCCCGACTCTCGATGGCTTGCGCCCACCGGTTTGTGAGATACACAAGAAGGTCACCGGTAGAGCGATGGTGGCGAAAGCCGTACTGTTGATCGCTCAGTAGATCGTTTCCCTCAAGGTATCTCAGGAGCTATGTATTAATAACACGCTCCATTACCTTCGAGAGAAAGGAGGTGATAGCGATAGGCCTGTAATGTCGGATCTGTCCTGTCACCTTTCTTAGGTACAGGGTGCACGAATGCGGTCTTCCACGACTTCGGGACACGCTTTGCGGAGTATGAGAGTGCGAAAAGACGTGTAAGTACAGGGCACAGCTCGGGGGCACAGTGTTTAAGTACTATCGCCGGTATACCGTCCGACCCACTCGACTTCCGAACATCTAGGGACTTAAGCTCGCGCCGGATCACCCGTTGCGTGATTTTTACTTCAGTCATGGAAGTACCACAGCTGGGGATGATGGGTGGTTCGGCGTTCCCGTCGTTCATAGTAGAGTTTGGCGCAAAGAGATTACCCAACAGATCGGCTTTCTCCTTAGCGCCATGGGCCAGACTACCATCGGATTTTTGAAGCGGCGGAAGGCAAGACTGGCAGAAGTTTCCCTGGGCAGCTTTGGCGAGCGACCAAAATGAACGACTGCCAGATAGGTAGCCCGCAAGCCGCTCGTCAATTCTGCCGATGAACCCAAACTTAGCCCTGGCCGTAGCTTTTTTACTAGACCTCGAGGCGGCATTCGACTTTCGCTTCACTTCAGCGATATTTGGATCTTTATTGGCAAGAGCCGTGGTCCAAGCCCTGTATGCAGATTGCTTGTGGTCTCTTGCTTCTCTGCAGGGCCTATTAAACCAAGGGCGTTATATGTGTGCTCACAGCGTCGAACAGAGCACTGCGACAGCCTTGATAGAGATAGTCATTGGTGGATCTACAGTGACGTCATCCAGTCCGACCAATGACAATCGCTATCAAGGCTGTCGCAGCACTGTGCTCGAAAGCTGTGCGCTTAGAGAATTGCGCAGAAGCTAAATGTAATTAAAAACATAATACCACATAAATCGCGATAGAATCTTATCAATACGTTATTTTTGTTTTAAATTGTTAGATTTTTATACATACATATAATCACGCCTTTATCCCGGGAGCGTTAGGCAGAGGTGAATTAATACCCACATTTCACCAATCATTGAATTTGGGCCCTCGTAAATAGGGGGTGAGACTCTTGCCGTTTTTCGGGCAGTTTTGTTGACTCAAGTCTGAGTCTGGGCTGTATATAAGTATAAATCTGTCTGATGTTAAACAGCCCTATCCCTTAGTCATTTGGTACGACACCGTATGGGAGGGGTGGCCCGAATTCTCTACCGGGAACCAGGCGGCGATATTTTAATTTGAAACTAGATGATGACAAAATATATATGAATTGATAAAGTGTAACTCTTTTTAGGGTTCCGTAACTCAAGGGGAAATAAAAACGGAACCTTTATAGGATCACTTCGTTGACCGTCTATCTGTCTGTCAAGACCTTTTTCTTAGTAATGCGTGGAGCTATCAATTTGAAATTCATACTACATACTCAGAAATCTGAGTATGTAGTATAACCTTATGAATGAAGTCTTTAAAAGTTGAAACTGTGTAAAAATCAAACTTCAAAATCAGAGTATTCAAAATATATCACGGTTTATGTAGCTTAAGTTACGGAACACTCTCGGTGCGCGAGTCCGGCACGCACTTAAACGGCTTCTTATAAACATTATAACTTCAAGAAGTTTTTATCTGAGTAGTTTTAATAATATTTTAATACATATTTATTAAACAGCGCTTTCTAAAACTTGGGTCTAACGACATTGTAAACTCACATCTAATTCTAGTTGGTGCTTGGAAAAATATACCTCTATAACTTTTAAATAACGTACCATATTGCTATTATTATTACTAGTAACATTTATTGACGCATGTAACTGAAATATGTTTCAATGACATTGACAATCTTTTATATAAATCACAAAAGTTTACCGATATTTACGCAGTCGAATGGAGATATGTAACAAAAAGAAATGGCCCAATATGAAATGTGGTCTAGAAAATTGTACATCGGAATGAAAGTACGTAGACTTACTAATATTTTATACAGCATGTATGGTTATACAACAAAAGGGCAAAGTTTTTAGATTCCAAGTCTATCTATATCTAAATATGTATCGGCACGGAATAATAATAGCTACGTACAATCGCCATCAATATTAGTCATCACATCTTTTTATTTATCACCTTTTTTATATGTTCTTTACGTGCCTGAACTGAATAAATGAACTTAATTCTTTGATAAACGGATCAATAATTTATAGGTTATTTTAATTGTCTAAAACGTTTAGTATCGATGGCGTTCGACTCCAATAAACCACACGATACGCAAGTTATCCCTTTCATGGGTTTCACGTGATCTATGCCTCTTTCAAGAAACATAACTCTCTGTGTTCACGAAATTTAACGTTTTACTGCCAAAATTTTAATTATAAATGGGTTAACGATACGAATGACCCCGAAAACTTTCAATAATAACGCTATGATTTATTGTTTTATAAAAGTTTACCAAAGTTTCAGATCTTATCTGTGCACGTATGGGACATGTGCATGCTCGAATTTGCATTAGAATCTGAATATTGGGCATCACGCGATGTCCCCATATGTTATCAGATGAATATGATTTTCGGTAGAAATTTTTTAAATGTTTGGATTCGTTTATGAACAATGTTTGAAGGCGAAAACGTAGATAATATAAAGCTGTATGTTAACTGAGATTACAGATTAAAATTTATGAAATACGGCAGATACCTACGTTACACTCGTTTTCATAAAGCGTTGCGAAAGTAACACGTTTATCAATTTGCACCTTACCTACATTCAAGAACGAAATACCCATCTATGTATGATATGTATGAATTTACAAAAAAAGAGTATCTAAGTATGTTTATACGCATTCTAGATCCCATAACACAAGCTAGTTAAGCCGTGCTTTTCATGGGTCTAGATAGCGTTGTGTGAAATGAGTGGAACATTTATTTTTTAAATATTTTTAGATGCATGTAGAATTCACCCAAGTGCGAAATGCAAAAAGAGGAAAGGGACTAAGTAGAGTAGCCGTAAAGAGAGAGTATTTCTTAGAATTATGAATAACTGATGTAATGATGATATGAAGTCGATAATAGGATTAGAATAGGTACTAAGTTTTCAAAATGAACTGTTTTAAAAACAATTAACTGCCTAGATACGTTTTTTTATATATAAGACACGCCAACTTGACCTCACCTCGCCTGATGGTAAGCTAAAGGCAAAGTCTCAGGAAAGAGGGTCACCATTACAGACACTAAGTGCTACAATGGTGGCACTCAGCTTGGCGGCCTCATCAGATGCTTTTTCACGCCCCGCTTAAAGGCCCCGGGACTGTAGGAAGAAGGAAACACGTGTGCTGGTAATGAATTCCAGGTCTTGGTGGTGCGGCAAAGAAAAGAGTCTCCGAACCGCTTGGTTCTTGCTCGTATATTCTGCACAGTGTGAGGGTGACATCTAAGGCCTGCACGTGTTATCCTATGTAGGAAAGGAGATGGTGGGATTAGTTGGAAGAGCTCGTCAGAACACTCACCGTGGTAGAGACGATACTTACTAAAACGCAGGAAATACGTAATTCATACGATTTTTTTTTGTTATCTAGGACACGCCAACTTGACTTCACCTCGCCTGATGGTAAGCTAAGGGCAAAGTCTCAGGAATGAGAGTTACCATTACAGACACTGAGTAATGTTACAATGGTGGCACTCAGCTTGGCAACGTAACGTAATTATGCCATTCTTTCATAAAAATCCGTTAACCTGATTCTGATATTAAACAAAAACACATAACATAACCCATGCTACATATTATAAACGTAATTTATTAGAATAAACTTGTTTATTAATTATTATATAACAAACTGTCAATCAAAGAAACTTTTTTCTTTGACACACACAAGCGACAGCGTCAATTATTTTATCAATAATCAAACTAACACCACCATATTGCTAACTACATTAGTCAAAATAAATTCATTACTAACACATTACTACAATAACCATTTATCAAATAAATGTACGCCAATCTATTTCTATACCGTATAAATTCTAAATAAACCCACAAAACATTAAAAGCCGCCACGTTCTATGCAAAACGGTTAACAAATTATACCGCATACTACTAAAATACGAAGCCATTATAAACAGAACTACACTGTGGTATATAACTACTGACCTGTGATTTATTGCTCTATATCTCCCTTGACAACAATAGGTACACGTATATACAAAACATGTGATTTATAATGCTTGTTGTGCGTTACGCTTGGGTACCTATCGACTGTGCTGTTATACGTTGCTAAGAGACACAATTTTTGGGCATGTAACGTTTTTCGGTAACATTGATTTTTATGACGCAGCGGCGGAAGGGTTGGCTTCATGTAAATTTCGTTTTATTTTTTCGAGTTTAAGTATTCGTTTTCTTGCAAGATTCTTTCTTAGGTGTCGCGGTCATACATCACGTCAATAAATACCCAAAGGGGTATACAGAATTGTATTGGCACCCAGATTTCATCAATCTTGATTTTGTGTTAATGATATTGGCTGTTTATTTTCTGTCGGATAGAGTACTCCACGATCCCATAGTCAAGGGAAAGGTGAAATAGCCCAATCCTTGAAGATAAAAGGAATAATTAAAAATGTAATAGGCACAAGTAGACAGACAATAAAATATAATAAAGTATGTAACGTAAGAGGAGACAAACTGAAAAATACGGACACGACTAATCCCACGCTCTCTTTTCCTACACAGGACAACGCGTGCAGGGCTTAGATTAATTTAATTTAATTTAATTATGTATTTAATTGTAATTTATATTATTTAAAATTCAATTTCTAAGTATGTATATATAATTCTCATTGGTCATTCAATTTAATATTATAACTTAATTTTTGTAATGCTTATGATGAAAATTAATTTAAATTTGTTTTCATGACATTTGTGTACTGCATCTTATGTGTATTGTATTATAATAATGTTAAAAGATGAAATATGAACTTCAATATGTAATGAGTCTCTGATACTTGAAATAAATGAACTTTGACTTTGACTTTATATGTCACCCTCACACTATGCAGAATATATGAGCAAGAACCAAGTGGTTCGGAGACTTATCTCTTTGCCGCACCACCAAGACCTGGAATTCATTACCAGCTCACGTGATTCCCTCTTCCTGCAGTCCCGGGTCCTTTAAGCGATGCGTGAAAAAGTATCTGATGAGGCCGCCAAGCTGAGTGCCACCATTATAACACTACTTATTGTCTGTAATGGTGACCCTCTTTCATGAGACTTTGCCTTTAGCTTACCATCAGGCGAGGTGAAGTCAAGTTGGCAAGTCCTAAGTAAAAAAATCATTTCATTGAAAACCCGAAATAAAACCATCATAGTAGGCGTAAAGCTTGAATTCTAGCCGAATTTTTAATTTCTTTTACGATATATGTAAATACTAGCTGACCCACCCCAGCTTCGCCCGGGGTATATTTTGAAGCTTCATATCCCTTTGAGCCCGTATGTTTTAGTCTTCAAAATATGTATGAAAAATTGCCGAATTTGTTAACATTTATTATCAATGCTCCGCTCCCTTAAGTAGTAGCGTGATGATATATAGCCTAAAACCTTCCTCGATAAATGGACTACCCAACACTGAAAGAATCATTCAAATCGGACCAGTAGTTCCAGAGATTAGCGCGTTCAAACAAACAAACAAACTCTGCAGCTTTATAATATTAGTATAGATGAATGTGTAAAAATAAAAACTATTGCAAATAAAATTTACCCAAGACTGTTGGGTGCTCGTACCGAGCATCAGCCTAGTGTACTGTCTCGCCACTTCACTCGGGGCGTGTGATTAAGCCATAAATGCTGCAATGCTGCTGTTAAAACTCCGACACAATTGGCTCTACCCAGGAATCGAACCACAGAAACTAAAGCTTACGTGTCCAAAGAAACAGTCAGAAAGTAGAAATAATATTCAACATAAATTACTGTTATAGCACTCTGTTATTAGTAAAACACAGTAGAAGCAAGCTTCATAGCTCGTTCCTTTTATTGATACCACTATGTCACGGAATTGAGCGATACTGAATAAAATTAAAAATAAATGCAATTGCTAATATTTATTTATTTTTTGTAATTCTAATTCTAAATTTTATTAATTTTACAATCATGTCAAGAAATAATATATAAATATTAAATACAATAAAACTAAAAAATAACTATTATACAACTTATAGCTAAAAGCAATTAAAATGTGTCGCGGAATTCCTCCGCATCGCATGCCTCTTGTGGTAGCGTTCCCAGAAGACTGGCAGCATTGCCACGTTGTATGGCAATGCTTATTCTCTGACCTAAAAAGAGGCCAGCCTTATGGTCACGAAAAGCGTCGACCATACGCTTCGCAATCTCACGGAAGAGGTTGCGAGCGCTCGGACCCCATGACCCCAAAGTCTCGACTCCAAACGACACATATTGCTAATAATGAGACCAAATTGTTGTCATATTGCTTTTATGAGGATATTGGGCAGATATCGATTCATAGTATGTGCTAGTAGCGAGCTGCACACACTTCATGGCATTCCAATCACATCCAATTTTTCACCTCGGAGTCTGGGCTAATTCCAGTCTAACTTCATAGCTTATTAATTTATATAGACTCTGGTAAGATGACCAAATCATTTTTTCTAAACTTTTATATGGCATTGGTTTTTTCTGTCAGTTAGTATTTTATAGTCTTCGAAAACTTCTTGATACTCATATAACGTTATCATTGGCGTATAATTTTGAAAGCAAATTGATTATTTTTAATACTAATTGAAGGACGAGGCGCTACGGTATATAATATAATATTTATAATATATTATTATATATATTATATAATTGATGAAGATATTATAAGATACACGACACAAACTCGCGATCATGTCGCGTCAAACAACCCACTCCGCATCGTTCCCGGCGCAAAGGTGCCCATTCCCGTAGTATATTATATAAATATAATATAATATAATACGGTATATGTAATTATTCATGTAACACACTGTTTTATAAATGTTGACAAATAACACCAACACTCACTTAAATACTTTAATTCCTGTCCATCCTAGGGTTGCTTGGAAGAAATCGCTTTTAGTGAATAGGCCGCCCATTGTGCATTTAACTGTAACTAACTTACTAACTTTAATTATGTCTGTATATCTTTTATAATTTTGGTGTGCAATAAAGAATTATCTATCTATCTGTCTATTTAGGGTAGGTACCTAGTGCGATGAACATTGATAGAAGTCTATAAATGAGCTAAGGGTATGCACTGTCTCTATGTAGCCTGTCAGTCCATGTTGCGAAAAGCTTGATTTTACGAAATGCTTGATGCGAAAAGTCCTCACGTGTACCCCCTATCGGAGCCGGTAGGAGAGGTTATGTCTGACGCGAACCGACTAAAACGCATGGTGCCTGTGGGCCGTTGTTGATTGCCGAAGGTGAGGTTGACAGGCATATCCCAAGCACCATGGCTGACCTAGGGCCATCTCTCTTGATCTACGACATCCACATCCAAACGTGATTATATGTGTAGGTATTTGTTAATCAACTGCTAAGCGTAGACTGCAAATGAACTTGTTCACGCTGCTAAGTCACGATATCAATCATAGAAAAGATACATTCTATGATAATAAATAAAATAATAATCTTTCCTTATCCTTCGCTGGTGTGGACATGTCTTGCTCCAATCGCCAGGCTACATGGGTAGCAAATGTGAAAGGAGTTGAACCAAAATGTCCTGGCTTGATGTCGCTGAGGGTGACATGCGTGCAAATGGTATCTCTACCGTGGACGCCCAAGACCATGCGCAGTGGAGGAGGAAACGCCATTAGGCCGACCTTGAGCTTCAAGGTCATTTAACTTCGAATGCAATCGGATAATACGTGTCCATGAAGATGATGATGAATAAATAATAATCTATGTATGTATTTCTTTAAACTTTTTATTTATTTTTGTTAGTAGTGACATCTATTATTAATTTCAAGAAGTAGGCAGTTGCCTTTAGGCGATTCTCACACTCTTCCGCGCGCCGCGGCGGGACGCGGAAAACAACGGTCACGCGCGTGGTCGCAGGGAAGCAGGTGATTGAGTTGATTTAAAATATTATTTAAAGTAAAGTATCGGATACTAAAGAAAATCAAAGTCATACTATTTACGATGGATTTTTAAACTTTGCACCTGACTACTTAAACTAAATCTCACCATGTCGGCGATTCTCATACTGCTCTGCATGAGGTGCGAGTCGCCTAAAATGCCGATAGGCACCGTCCGTTAAAGTGATATAGGTATAGTTTAGCAAACTAGGTGCACATTTGAAAAATCCCTCGTAAATCGGATGACTTTTATGACTATTTTATTTAAAGTAAAGTTAAATATTGGTTTGGTTAACTTTACTTTAAATACAATTTTAGATTAGCTCTAATACCTACCTATAAATGTCACAGCTCTCTAGGTCTATTCCTAAACCTCCGCCTCGCTCTGCGTGCGGAGGTAGATCTGCTTAGCCGCAACCACGCGCGTGGCCGCGGTTTTCCGCGCCTTGCCGCGTTGCGCGCGGCCATATCTCTTATTAGTCTGTGCGCGCGGCAGTGTGAGTATCGCATTAACGGACAGTATAGCATTAGCAACTCGCTACATGGCTGCAGATGGCTTTAGCATTTACTGCCATCTAGCTAGTGCTATTGAAACTTAACAAAACACAAGTACCTAACGATTGTTATTGAAATAAATGAGCAAATAAATAGCAGCTGTTCGTAATATTTTACTAAAATAATGTTAAAAAGAGTTGTTAAAAGATGTCGTAGTAGCTGAAGTAATGACCAAAGATGAAAAGAGTGTTTTGACGAACAAAGCTTTTTTAACTCTGGAAAGACCTGCCCTACCGACAAAGCTAAGCATGAAGTTGAATAGCTTAACCGCTTAACTGTCATCACATTGCAACTGTCAGTCTTTGTCAAATGTCAAATCAACAAAGCAAAGGGAGACGATGCGATTCCTTTAATACTTTGATGTTAGTGTTTAATAAATGAATGTTGAATGAAATAAGCTTAAAGAACTAACTAAAAGAAGTGTGTAAGTTCTGTGAATATATAGTGAGTGATTTGTGTACGGTCTGTGTTTTTTAACTATCTTAAAAAGAACGCGGTCCAACGGTAAGAATTTGTTTTTATTTTTTGGTGCACTATTTTCTATTAGAAGTTTTATTAAGAGTCTTTTAGGTAGGCATCCTATTTTGTTCTTCATTTATGTTGACTTTTAAAGGTGCTGCCTTGCGTCACTTTTTTTTATAAACTAAGTAATTGTTTTAAAAAAAAAAGTTAATTCTTGTGATCAGTGATTAAAACTTATGTTTACATTCTAATTATTGTATTATTCAGTTAGTGTTTTCTTGTTTTAATTATACATAAAAATAACAGAACAAAGAAACATATTTTAATTATGAACACAGTGAGTTCTATTTTTGTGAAGCAGTATAACTTAACTTTTATGCCTATAATGAAATCAGTGCTTGTGTAAATCTTGGCACATTTTTCTGATCTTCATAAATTAAATTGTGAATGCCAAGTAGCCGGAATAAAAAGTTAATATATAATAAACTTAATACATTAAATATTTAGCAAGGAAATAATATTCCTATTATAGGATTAATATTCTTCACAGATAACAACTACACACACCTACTAGGTATATTAGTTTTTTTTTTTAATATGAGTGTTCTGTGATAACAAATGGGTAAAAGTTTTAATAAACTTAGTAACTGTGGAAGATTAATTTAAGATTTTTGGATAATAATTTACTTTATTCGAATAATAAATCTGTATGGTAGTAAATAATAGATCTATTTGACTAAATTGTTTTAACTAAAATAACAGATACCTAAGTAACTTAAATATTTACAATACACAAGTAAGTAAGCATAGAATTCTTAATTTACATTTCCAAATACTAACAGTAAGTTACAAATTATTAATTATAACATTTTCATATAGTGCCTATTTATGATAGAAACTTGATAATTTTATTTACACAAATGCATTTATAATCAATATTTTAATGGCCCATATAAGGCCTTCCGAATTATTAAAAAACACTATTTGTTACCTAGAACTGAATGGTTTATTGTTCTGAACTTAAAAATTTTCTTCATTTTTTTTTAAAGCTTCTTACCTATATTTTAATAAACCGTAAATCTCATAAAGTATGGGTTGTGAAGTGAGGTGCTATTGGCTAATAAAACTACAACAAAAACATGTTTATTATAATTTTTTATTAAGTAATGTGATTCTGTCAGCACTTCCTCAATAACAAGCACTACAAATAGATATTATTAAATTACATACATACATAGGTATATGTCGCCTTTTTCGAATTTACACCCCATGTAATAGGGGGGTGAGCCTATTGCCATATCCCAGGCACTATTATTGACTTGAACCATGCATCTGAGACTGAGTCTGGGCTGTATACATCTATCTAATGTTAATCTGCCCTATCCCTTAGTCGCCTTGTACAACACCACATAGGAAGAGATGAAGTGACCCAAATTCTGCTCTGCCGGGAACCATGCGGCTTCCTCCTTGTGCTTTATCTATCTAACTGTGTCTTCTCTAGGCTATGTCAGAGCCACATCCATAATTTAGTAAGTGCACTTGCAGGTGAGCTTGGTTTAGGCCTTAGGGATTTACCTATGAATAAATTTGAAAATGTAGTTAGGAGTTAATTGTGGCAGAAATGCTATTGTAAAATCCAAGAATATTTAGATGATAAACAAGCTTGGAAATTAGCTGTTCGCTCAACTATCTTACTCAAATAAATTATTGTGTTTACACTAAGTTACTTAGTAAATGTTTGTAAATAGACAAAAATAAAAAGATTACCAGATGAGGTTCTTGCCGCAGTCTTCTCAGATCGGGGCCGCGATTCGAGCCGGTGCAGTGGTGGTCCATTTGCTGGTCTTTTATATTTCTTTTTGTATTGACTTTTTGTAAGTTCCGATTTAATGGTCTATGCAGAATAAATGGTTTTTGACTTTTGACCTCCAGACGTAAAGTAGATTGGTTCTTCTACACAGTCTCTGCTATGTTTCAAATGACTGCAATATGAAGTTCTTTAGAAGAGACGGCGGCACATATGGTCCCTAGTGCTCGTCCATATGCTACGGTCACCACTTCCCCTCAAATGGGCCGTGTGCATATCTGTCTTAGTGGTAAAAAAAAAAACAAAAATGTTGTACCTACCTATGATCCTGTTATACCAATTAATACAATATTGTATAACCTACTCAGCTTAAATGCCTTTAATGGTGACGGAGAAAGAATACAAGTATCACCATC
Organism: Eilema griseolum; assembly: GCA_963662185.1. Taxonomy (NCBI): domain Eukaryota; kingdom Metazoa; phylum Arthropoda; class Insecta; order Lepidoptera; family Erebidae; genus Eilema; species Eilema griseolum. The sequence continues at coordinate 5,275,293 of OY759230.1, forward strand.
CCATTTTATTCGACAGGTGTCGTAAGAGGCGACTAACGGAAAAATACGCAGACGATATCACTGCGAGAGAAGGGAACCTCGAAATAAAACCCTGTACCAACCCGTCTGGCGAGCGCAGTGTGAAAACAGTAGGCCAAAGCATCCCAACATTGAGAGAGACCTATGTCCAGCAGTGGACTGGGTTAATTGATTGATTAAAAAAATATCATACGAACGCTCAAATTATTTGATAAAGATGAAAAATATCTTTTTTATACAACTTAGGTGGCAGACAAGTACACGGCCCATCTGATGGAAAGTGGTTACCGTGGCATATGAACGTGTGAAAAACCAAAGGAGTCACACTCGCGCTGCCAACCCTGTAAGCATAGAGAGTTTCTGTGCCGTCAGTGTAAAAGACAAAGCAGTACAAGCTTTTGGTCTTCCCAATGACAGCACAAAATCTTTCCAGTGAGCCGCCGGGAACACAACACGAGGTTATTATGGCCGCGATATTCTGTGCCTCCGTGCGCAAAATCCCCACGGATACCTCCCCACCGGAGCCGGTGGAGGAGGTTATGTCGGACTCGAACCGACTAAAACGCACGCCGCCTGTGGGTCGCTTTGGTTGCCGAAGGTGAGGTTGACAGGCATATCCCTCGCACCCCAGCCGACCCAGGGCCATCTCTCACGATCTGGCCCTCTTCTCGGGCGTGGGGACTACAGAGTCCCCAACTCGACCCCGGAAACGGGGAGGCGCGCCAGGCGCGCCACCGCCGCGGCCTGCTTCTGCCAGGGTGACAGGCGGCTCCACCTGTCACCCCCAGGCCGGCGCTCATGGGGGTCGGAGGTCGTTCATCGACCTCCGACGCCCGAGTTGCCTTCGTACGCGGGCAGCTTGGCTTGCGATCCTTCGTCGCTCCCGCCCCGCCTCCTCCTTCACGAGCATTGCTTGCTCGCAGAAGGAGTGTAAACTGTACCTACTCAATACATGGAGAGATTCTGTTCGTACGTGAATTCTTAGCAAAAATATCACCTACACATGATTTCAATATGACAGACAAGATCTAAGCCGATTATGCGTTATCGTGTATAAGCTGCTTATAAAATTGGTGAGATAAATAACAAGATATATACATAGCTATTTTATTTTCCTACGTAATTTCTTTTATGGCCTAAAAATACCTGCCATAAAATACCTTTTGAACTGCTTATTACCTACGCAACGGTTTAAAAGGACCTCGTATAAAGGTTTTGAAATAACACAATTTTTAAAAATCGATTAAGATTTTAAACGGTCCAAGCGGTATTCGAAGTCGCGATCTTTTCCTCACAGGGGGAACCCTCTGACCACGGAAAGATCACGGGTTCTAATCACTTGATTTTGAATAGTTGGCATACTAAATGCTTAAAACTTCATTCTACACAACTTTTGTTTTACACTAGGAATGTGTTTCTGGCATTATTCCGTAATAAGTTTCCGATAATTACATAGTACAGACCTCGTTAAGAATGGAATGGAATGGAAAGAAACTCCCTTGTCCGCACTTAGCCTCCTTTTTGGGCCATTGTGTTTGTGTGTGCAAAGTACTGGCTAGAATAGACAGCCTAGCTCCGCCCAGCAGCGCAGAAGCTTACTGGGGGCCTCACAGGCTTCGCGGAGCGACCTCACTGTACCGAGGATTTGTGATCGTTGATAGCCTACTGCCTCGCATTCCAGTATTACGTGGGCGGCCGTTTCCTCGGCAACAAAACATCCCCTGCAATGGGGACTGTCCGTAACACCGAAAGTGTATAGGTGCTAGTGGAGGGGGCAGTGGCCCGTTATTGTCCCCATTATTGTTCTTAGACTTGTTCTGTCTAGTTTTAGGTTTTAGGAGTCGTTTATTTACCGATGGCATAGCTACTTTTGACTGCCTGCAGTCGGTGTATAAGACTGCAGTAATCTCGCTTCAGACAGACATTAGCTGTAAGAACGTTTCGATCGAACGAACTCGACAGCTGAATCTGCGGTGAGATTTCATTCTTATGCTGTACATTTGGTGACTTCACGTTGTCGAGCACACGAACATACAATCACTATCGACTTGTGCTCGACGTCAAGAAATTTACATGTGCCTGCAGAAATCTATTTTTTTTTTTATACCACTTAATTGGCAGACAAGCACACGGCCCACCTGATGGAAAGTGGTTACCGTGACCTATGGACGTCTGTAACACCAGAGGAGTCACAGTCGCGCTGCCAACCCTGTAAGTACAGAGTTTCTGTGCCGTCAGTAGAAGACAAAGCAGGACAAGCCTTTAGTCTTCCCACTGGCAGCACAAATTCTCCAGTGAGCTCTGGCTACTCACCGCTGGGAACACAACACGAAGTTATTATAGCCGCGGTATTCTGTAGGGCGGAGGTACTACCCCAGTCGGACTGCTCAATCGGGCGGAAATACCGCCGTGTCCTACCTCCTCCTATACCGCCGTGTCCTACCTCCTCCTACCGCCGTGTCCTACCTCCTCCTACCGCCGTGTCCTACCTCCTCCAATCTATTGGCAACATAATAAAGGAACAATCTTCTTCTTAGCGTTAAATCCTAGTGGCATCCGGAGTCTCGGAGTCTGGGGTCCGCTTTACCAGTCTAACTGTGAATTTGGCTAAACTTCGATATTTTCTGTGAACCAACTGCCTTCTGATCTCCACAACCTAAAGGCGATATTGTAGCATTACAGCTAGACCAGTTGATGGACTTTTATTGGGACTCCAACCACCCGTAACGACTGCCATAGGTGTTGGTAAATCAACCGGGACCAACGGCTTACTCTTCGAGGCACGACCAGACCAATGCTAATTAATGCCTATAGTCATCCATACAAATATTTGCACTGTCAAATCTACTGCTGTAATCAACTCTTGTTTTCGTGTGAACAAACTAATAAAGAAACAATATTGATGTATAATTGAAAAAGGACATACGGTTACATTTTAAATATAACTTTATATGAAAAACTGCAACCATCGCCTTTGTTGATTGAACCTTTGATATCCTATACCTCCGCCCTACAGAATACCGCGGTTATAATAACTTCGTGTTGTGTTCCCAGCGGTGAGTAGGGTAGCCAGAGCTCACTGGAGAATTTGTGCTGTCAGTGGGAAGATTAAAGGCTTGTCCTGCTTTGTCTTCTGCTGACGGCACAGAAACTCTGTACTTACAGGGTTGGCAGCGCGACTGTGACTCCTCTGGTGTTACAGACGTCCATAGGTCACGGTAACCACTTTCCATCAGGTGAGCCGTGTGCTTGTCTGCCAACTAAGTGGTATCAAAAAAAAAATCCTAACAGGGCAACCAGCCAATCATCTTTCTCATCATCCTCCACTCCTTGTTGCATATTATTACTTTGGATCTTCACATATCATTTCTGGTTACCGTCATCTTAAAATTTACTCCATTCCTAACCTCTCACGCAATCCAACAATCTCCTCTTAGGTCTTCCTTTCATATTTAATACCTTCCTTACGATATTACTTTCATCCTTACACATTGCATGTCCGAACCAGGACAAGATTAGCTAATACACATGTCTAATAGACTTCTATCATTGCTGTCAGACACATTCGCGCACATACACACGCACACGCATCCTCAGATACTCTCTCACACACACACACACACACACACACACACTCCTACACTCCCTACACCCTAAGATAACGTGTACATACACACAAATTTGCACTTTTTTTGTATACCACTCAGGTGGCAGACAAACACACGGCTGTGATGATTTTAAAGATTTTTATACTTACTATTGTGATTCTTATAATGAATGTTAAACCTATGACATCAGACTAAAGACAATAACTTTGAGAGTTTCCTGGTACCCGTAACACAATTTAATTTTGTGTTACGGGTTTGTTTAACGTGACACTAAATTATTGTAAGTTGGTCTATGATTTATTTTTTAAACTGTAGTGTTAAATTTCTTGTATTTTAAATTGACAAATGAAAATTAAATATTTGCGCGGTAGCCTAGTGGTATAGATAATGGACTGCTGAGACGAGGTCTCGTGTTCGATCCCAGGTTTTACCATGGCACGTTATGTGTGTATTTATCGAAGGTTTATAAGTGCCCGGTTAATGGCAATAGGCTCGCCACCTATTACATTGGGTCCTAAACATAAACTGGCGAAATGTGGATGCTAGCACCTCTGCCTACCACTTCAGGGATATAGGCGTGAGTTTATGTTATGTTTATATTCAAATAAAAATAAAAATCCAGTGGTACTATCCAAGGCTCTTTGGGAGTTCGTGTAACAACACAAAGTTCATCAACAGCATTATTTGTTACTTTATTCTACTTGATGCGTTCGAGTAATCATCTCTGTTAATGGCTAGACAATATTACAAAAAACATTAGTTCGCCATGTAACTAAAATATAATTTAGTGTTTAATATCGATTTTCTTAGAACTATTTACTTAGCTTTCAGTTAATACTGGTGATGTTTAATAGTTCAGTACCTATTGTTTGTGTAAACTTACATTTACTTAATGGATCGATTTGAACGAATGAGTTGGTATTGAATGAAAGAAAAGTCTTCAGCACTTTGCTGAGGCCGTAATCATCGTCATCATCATCATAAACATCATCAGCTCATCATCTATAATCATTCCAAAGAAGATAATATATTACAAAATAAGACGTGGCTTAAAGGTCTTGTAACCAAGTCAAAAATCTTTGAAAATCATATTTGAGTAATCAGTGGCTCTACCGGTTATAGGCGCGAACACGAAGAAGGCGCATCGCGGTATTATTTAATTTTCCGAAATGGTGTGAATTAGTTTTTAAGTATAGAAATGGTGGATTTTTAGACATAACGTCTTTGAACGCACACAAGTGTAGGAAAGTGCCCTATTACAGTGAATTGTGACTTTTCGTGTTAGTTCCAAATCTCCCTAGGGAGCTTCTAGTAAAGTCCCCACAACTTTACTGAAGCACCAATCATCTCATTGAAAGGCATCATCATCATCTTCAACTCATCACCATCGTCTTCATCAATTCAAAATCATTCTAAAGTTCTAAAGGACCGCAATTTGAAAGACTTGACATTGGCCGCCATTAATAATGAAAAGAAGTGGCCCTGCCAAGATCTTTGGGCCAATTCAGCCTGCTGATAAACGGACGAGGAGTCTGCCAAAAGTTTGCTTACGTTGAGTATTACAAATAGTCATTCATCATGATCATTCAATGCTGCAATATTCATTCATTCTATAGTAGCAACCATTATCTATCAAATAGATAGCCAGTGTAGGTATATTTGTTGCCGAAGTACTCGTAGTATAAAGAAAAAATAAACAACGCAATAATTTATTCACATTCGAAGGTTAGCTCCTTAGACACACATACATAACTTCCTTCCTTCATGGTTATAAAGACGAAGGATAGTTACAAGATAGGTACAAATCCGGCCATTTGTTAACAATAGGTGCCTACATGTTGTTGCTAGCGGCATTCTGTTCTGGGGTGGAATTCTGTTACCGTTTCCGTCCCGGGAGAAACCGGCGTGGAATTCTGTTCCCGTTTCCATCTCGGGAGATAAGTAACAAGCATCGAGATATTTGAATTGACTTGAAATAAATAAAAGTGACTATGAAGTATATATATATACTACTACTATACGACTATGAAGTTAGAATATAATCCTATCCTTTAGAATAACATTTTGAAGCATTTATTTAGTATGATAACTATTCAAATCTAGCCAGAACTCACTATAGAGTTTTTGTTCTGTCAGTGGGAAGACCAAAGGCTTGTCCTGATTTTGTGTTCTGCACTGCAGGCACTTAAAATCTAAAGCACGGATGCGACTCCATTGGTGTTACACACGTTCATAGGCCACGGTAACCACTTTCCATCAGGTTGTATAAAAAAATAGGGCAAAAAAAATCAGTTCAGGCGGGATACGAACCCGCGATCTTTCCCTTACAGGGGGAATGCTCTTACCACAGAGTCACCGAACACAGAGCTCAGTTGGTCCCAGCAGTCCCCCTGTAAGTTATTCCAATCATAATTGATGATCATATCCTATCCTACTTAATTTTATAAATATATAAGCTAGTAGTTAGTTTTTTTGCTTCTGTTTGATGGCTTTTGCATCAAATCGCCGCAATGCTGGCAGAAGCAGGCCGCGGCGGTGGCGCGCTTGGCGCGCCTCCCCGTTTCCGGAGACGAGTTGGTGACTCTGTAGTCCCCACACCCGAGAAGAGGGCCAGATCGTGAGAGATGGCCCTGGGTCGGCCGGGGTGCGAGGAATATGCCTGTCAACCTCACCTTCGGCAACCAAAACGACCCACAGGCGGCGTGCGTTTTAGTCGGTTCGAGTCCGACATAACCTCCTCCACCGGCTCCGGTGGAGAGGTATTCGTGTGGATATTGCGCGCGTAAAAAAAAAATGTCAAGTGTAAATGTTTATAAAATATTATTAATGGCAAGAAGCCAATGTAAATAAGATCTAATTATAATTTTCTATATTAGCTGACTTAAGTCTTATACCAGACTAATAAACATCTTGATTTAGATGTGGTTAAATCACGGTCTAACGGCTGAACGATCTGGAATTTGGTGTAGGGATATATTAGTCTGGTATAACACTTAAGTTATTTATATTAATATAAAATATTATAATTAGATCTTATTTACATTGACGTCTCGCCATTAATAATTTTGCAGAAGTCATCAAAAGAAGAAGAAGATCTTATTTGTTGTTGCATATTGATTGTATTTAAGTCAGATCTAAATAAATATTCGTCATACAAGTCACTAATCGTTTTTATCATTCGCTAAGCACCTACGTAGAAAATAAAACGTTTCTGGCCGTGACCATGTACCTACCTACATACTTCTTATCACTAAACGCAAATCATTTCATATTGTGAAATATAAATGGTGATTAATGAGAAAGACAGATAGTCGAGACATTGAATTTATTCGAATGAATGAAATTCAAAAATGACCGTACAATTTCATATAGCAGAACAATCTCTTCACCAAATAACTTTTCACAACGCCCTGACAACAAGTTGACCTGACCTGACCCTGAAGCTGACCCTGGAAGTTGTAGCAACACACAGAAGCCATTCAATAAGAATTGAATTGAAATTCAAAAATGTCAATTAAATTTGCAATATGCTGCTGACATTGGCAAGATAATATGATGATAATCGGTTCCGGAATCATACAAACAAAATCCAATATTTCAGTATAGAAGCAAATGAGTAGCCCACCCTGATTATCTGTAGTTAATATGGACTTTGGACCCGTGCAGAAATGAAAAAAGAAAATAAAACCGGTCAAATGCGAGTCCGACTCGTGCAGTGAGGGTTTTCTACAAAACTGAATTCAGGGACTAATGTATGCTCCATAAACGGCAATATCTTATAATTGAGTTGACCTAGAAGTTTGATTTCTTCACAGCTTCAAAATGTTATAGATCTGAGGATGTGGTATGAATTTCCACTTGGTATCTACACGAATTCCTGAGCAAAATGTCTTGACAGATAGATGGACAACGAAGTGATCCTACAACGAATCTGTCTTTTTTTTGAGTTACGTAACCCTAATAGAAAAGGAGAATGAGAATACAAACATCTTAGTTACCGGTCTCACCTTTTCCACATTTAGACTGAACCCAACGGTTTAACCGATTTGACGTCGTCAATTTCAGGTTGTTTTTCTTTTTTCAAATAAAGTTTATATTTTTCTGTAAGAGATATTAAATGAAATAGAACAAGTAAAATAAAATTCATAGGTTCGAGTATACTAACTACGTTGAATATTGGCCTAGGGATGACAGGCGGAGCTGTTAGCAGAAGCAGGCCGCGGCGGCGGCGGCGTGGGTGACCCCGTGGTCCCCACACCCTAGGCCCCACATCCTAGGCCCTCCTAGGGTGTGGGACTACGGGGAGAAGGCTCTGGGTCGACCGGTGTGACGTTGAATAAAAAAGTATGATAAAAATCGTGCTACGAATTTATTGACGAATCGCTGTACATGCATGGAAAATAGGTACGCGTTCTCTTTTGAACTTTTTGAAGGCATGAAAAACGAATTAACCCCTTTCATGCTTCGTTTCTTTGTATGTTTGTTGACTCACTGTTGAAAATCTGCTCGACGAATTTGAATGAAATCATTACAGGTGTAAAGATAAATACATTCGCTCAGTGTAAATATTTGTATGCATGAATATGTATATTAGCATTATATTTTGCATGTTAAGTATTTCTTCAGAATCTTGAATGCGCCTAGATTCCATAACACAATAACACTAGATAATTAAGCCATGCATACTACGAGTCTAGATAGCGTTGTGTAAAATAACCTAACATTACTTTTTGTTTGCAATGTAGTCAGCTTTGTTAGATTTTTTTATAGATATAACTAATGTGGCACACGGCTCACCTGATGGAAAGTGATTACTGTGAGCTAACACCAGGGGAGTTACACCCGTGCTATCGACCCTGTAAGAACAGAGAGTTTTTGTGCCGTTAGCGCAGAAGAAACAATCAGGGCAAGCTTTTAGTCTTCCCACTGACAGCACAAAAACTCTCCAGTGAGCTCTGGCTACCCTACCCACAGCTGGGAACACAACGCGAGGTTATCATAGCCGTGATATTCTGTAGGGGGAGCTACTTCTCCATACCCGACTGCTCAATCGGGACGGGATGTTTAACGCAAGTGTAGTGAAGTACAGTTACTTCTTGACATTTACAAAGTAATGTACCATCTGGCAAACGTGACCCAATTTTTTCAACAATAACAATTACCCGCACCTTTTACAAGAATCCACTTGGAAATACCAGAAGCTAAAAATAGTCAGTTATTCCGCTAAAGTGGCTAAGATATTTAATATCTGCCGAACCTTTTCGATCCCGGCAGCTGAAGCCAATACTAGCTACTCCTAAGTACTGCGCTGGATAAACAGGTATGGGGCTAGTAACGGTCCTTGAACTTTCTATGGAGGCTGTATCCGCTGCAAGTTATTACCGGTATACTGTTCTAGAATATACCAAGTATTTCACGGTGAACTTTGTATGTAAGTATTGTAACTATAATGGTCCACACATTAGTATTAAAGTTATCCGGATATTTACCATGTTGTATTGTTCTAAGTTGTAAGCACCATGATCACGGAGGAACTGGAGGCAATGAAAAGTGAAAAAGTTTTTTTTTTGGAGTCGAGTCAGTCAAGTGAAAAATCATTTATTCTGTGTAGACCATTATATCGGCACTTACAAAACGTCAACAAAAAAGAAACATGAATTATACTTCACGCCTCGTTCCTCGAGATTAGTATTTTATATTGTTACAAGTAGTATCGCATAGATGTCGCCACTGTTGCACTAGTTGAGAAATTCTTTTACCTTACTTTTGGTTTTTTTTTTTTTTTTTTTGTAGAGGGTAGTCATATTTCTACTCGGTGACTACCATAACCGTGCTTCCTCATTCGCAATTTAGTGCTCGGCCACTTAAGACACTAATCTAAAACAAATTAATAGTTGTTGCTTAAAATATTTATCTCTAAAAATGCCTAAACGAAAAATAACTCGAACATGCGAAGAAGAACTACAACGTTTAATGCGGAAAGTGCGTAAGCTGGAAAAGAAAATTCACCCCAATAATACCATGGAATTAACAGAAGAAATACCGGAGCCTGATGATGCAGATGAAGCAGGTATTTTCTTTTCGCAACAATTTTAAGGTGACGGTTAGCGTTAAATTCATTGAGGATTGCTACCTAACCTGTACACCGCTTGTTAACAAATAAAGTGTCTAAAAATCAATCAATTCAGTACATTAATGCACTTTATAAATGATGTATATTTTAACGTGTTTACGTTACGATGCTAAGTGTGTAACCTGAATAGTCATTGGGGCTATTTAACCGCACACAATATGACATAGACGTCTATGTTTTTTAACGTATTTACGTTACGATGATATTTCGTGCAACCTGAATAGTCACTGGGGCTATTTCACCGCACGCTTAAAAGTTTTAAAAAACCGATTATCATAACTGATATTCGTGTTTTTTCCAGACACACCCACGGTATTTCAACCATCTGATTGGGGGTATGCAGAACATGGGCAAGATACGTTCGAAAACGTTGACAGTTATGCTATTGAGCAACCAACATTAACTACTGATATTCAAAATGATCCAATGACTCCACATGAGCAACCTAGCACGTCTGTACAAATTGACATGCTGGCTACCCTAGATCAGCCTAACACGTCTACGCCTTCCACACTGGAAGAGCCTATAGTACAGTCACAGACGTTAGACACAGATGTTCTGGAAATCCTTGGTGAAGACCCTTCACTTACAGAGAAACGTGCAAAGGACATCCGTGAGGAGATAGCCTCTCGTTTTACACATATAGCCACTGAGGGATTAAACAAAGACATCAGAAAAGAATTAATATTAAAATACCCGCTTCCTGCAAACTGCCTTAATATTGATTCGCCAAAAATAGATGCTGAAATAAAAGCCGCTTTGCCAGATAGTTGGATAAAACGCGATACAGGTATTGAAGCGAAACAAAAACATATGGCTTGCGCAATTTCTTGCTTGGGTGACATAATTACAAACCAGTTGAATTCCGGGAGTAAAGAAAAAATCCTTCTTCAAAAATTAATGGATCTTGGCAGACTATTGTGTGATGTCCAACACGCCGACTCCGTGACAAGACGAAACTTTATTTTGTTCACACTAAAGAAAGACATGTCTGAACATCTGTCGAATACAAAAATCGACAACTACCTATTTGGAGAGACATTGGCTGATACTTTAAAAGCAGCTAAATCCATTAATAAATCAGGAGTCGAGCTTAAAACTGATCAATCTACCAGCAATGTGTCAAAACGAACAAAATTACCTACACAAAGGAATTTAAACAGGAAAGCTCCCGGTCCAGCCTACAGACAGTCGGGCCATCATCAGAGGAGCCGCGAGTCTGCACTGAGAGCACGGGGAGCCCCGCCGCCGCCCGTGCCCTTATCGAGGCAGTGGCCGCGTCAGCAGCAGCCGCCGCAGCCCAACCCTCAGTCACGACGCCGTTTTTAAATACAGTTGAGTATGCTGGCAGATTGCACTTCTTTCGAGACCAATGGTCACTAATCACTGAGGACCATACAATTCTTTCTTGGATAGATGGTTACCAAATCCCTTTCTCGAGCCCAGTATTTCAAACTTTCGTTCCGCCTTCCCCAACTCAGTCCAGTGTAGAAAAAAGACACACATTACATATTGGTGCGATATCAATGTGTGAACCCGGCGAGGGTCAATTCATATCAAGTATTTTTCTTATTCCCAAACCTAATGGCAAATCAAGATTAATATTAAATCTTAAAAAATTGAATCGTTTCATAAACACTGATCATTTTAAGTTAGAGGACTTGCGAACAGCTATTAAACTGATTACTAAAGATTGTTAAAAGTATCTTCGTTTTATCTATGACCAGAAATTATACCAGTTTAATGTAAATTTCTAGGCATGATAATCAACTCTCACCATCTCACTCTAAGCCTGCCCCATGAAAAAAGGGTACGCATCAGTTCCGAATTAGAACACTTTCAGAAGTTGCGCCGTTGTTCAGTCAGGAAATTAGCTCATGTAACAGGGTTACTTGTATCAGCCTGCCCTGGATTAGAATACGGGCTTCTCCACACCAAGGAGCTTGAACGTTGCAAATTTCTTAACCTAAAAAACGACGATGACTATGATAAGGTAATAAATATCCCCGATTCATTAAAAGTGGATATTCAATGGTGGCTTAATCACATATGGAATTCAGTACGTTGCATTAGAAATGACGACTATCACACCGAAATATTTTCTGACGCCTCAACGACGGGATGGGGGGCAACCTGTCTGAACGATACCGCTAGTAGAAGTTGGTCAAATGATGAGCGTAAAAAGCACATCAACATTCTTGAATTGATGGCCGCTTTCATTGCCCTAAAAATCATTGCAAAGGATCTAACTGATCGTCAGATTCTCTTGCACGTTGACAATTCGACTGCCGTTGCCTATATCAATAGAATGGGAAGTGTTCAGTATCCACACCTTACACAAATTACAAGAGAAATTTAGGAATGGTGTTGAAGACCGAAGACTGCACATTTATGCATCTTATATTATATCAAGCGTTAACGTCACCGCAGATGCTGAATCACGAAAAATTCACCCAGATATTGAATGGGAGCCAGCCGACTGGGCCTTCAACTATTTAACTAGCTGTTTTGGCCCACCCGCTATTGACTTATTCGCAAGTCGAATAAATAAAAAATGTGAAACCTACATCTCATGGCATAGAGATCCTGATGCAGTAGCCATCAATGCTTTCACAGTATCTTGGATCAATACTAAATTCTATGCTTTCCCTCCATTTTCAGTAATTTTAAAAGTTCTACGAAAAATAATTACTGAAAAATCGGAAGGTATTTTAGTTGTCCCTCTATGGCCCACACGTTGGTATCCAGTCTTTCAAGCTCTTACGGTGTCTAAAATTATAACTTTTCCACCTCATAAACACCCCTTAATCTCGCATTCCAGCTCCAGTCGAATACACTAATCGATTACCCTGGTGGCAGCAATCTTATCAGGGAGACGCTATCAAGAAGAAGCTTACCACCAACTTCAACGGAAATAATGATGGCATCATTATCGGCCAACTCCATTAAGCAATACTGTAGTGTTTGTATCTATGAAATAGATACATACACTGTCTCACGTACACCAATAGTGAGGTTAGCTGTCATTGGGGAGTAGACCATTAACAATACGGAAGAGCGTATCCGTACAGAGGGACACAGACAGACCTGCGCTATTGAGTGTAGTAGTGAGCCAGTGCGATTCTTCTCATCATAACAATATATTGCTAGGACTGTGTATCCTACAAGTGGCGACGAGGTAAAAGGTCAGTGTTATTGTGTATAACGAAAAAAAATCATTGATATATTAAGCTAAACAACAATTTACTTTAAAAAAGGAGGATGGATGGCGTATTTAAGTCAAATCTAAGGAGTAGAAATGTTAGTACATATTAGTTAATTATTGGATAATATTTCAAAGGTTTCAATCAGAAATATAGGTAGCGAATATCTACATTGCAAATACAATAAGTAAAATAAGTTGCAAAATGGTGCCATTTTTGTTATCGATTACATTTGATATATTTGAAGTAATGTTATTATATTACATATTTGTCATGTTTAAGATGGATCGGACTATGTATTATTGTGCTTGGGAAAGTTTTTAAAGATCTTCAGGGTTTGTTTGGTCATTAATGTTTGTGATAAAATCGTAATATAGTTCCAACTTCCAAAATACAAGAGCGGGAAACTATGACAAACTTTTAAAAAAAAAAAAGTTACGTTCCTTTACATTGTACATACCAAAGAGGATATACGAGTACATACAATCTATAAGCACATTTACAGTTTTATTATATTCTATGTCGTGTTTTGATTCATTATGTATATGCAACCAAATATAATAACAAAATTTGATACACTTTGTACGAAGCATTTTTACGCCGTAGATGTAAATTACCTACATTCAAATGAAATATCTTACCATGTGATTAAGACATCTTAAAAATAAATTTTAAGTGACATTAAGTATATAAATGATATGTATATTATGATAATATGCATTATTTATTTTTTATTGTCTTGGACGAGTATAATCCAATAATTAAATACAAATTATTTCTTAAATTGCATAATTAAGTGATACCTTAATTTACCTAAGATATGTACAAATTTTAATTAATTTCATATTTTTTAATTCGGTATTAAACAAGAGCATTATTAAACAAATTGGCTACGAATAGTTACGTTGGGTAGATCTTACATTATGCAATGCTTATTTATACCTAGGTACTTTTACATAAGTATATACAACCGGCAATATTCTGCCAACATTATTATTGTGGATAATTTTACAGCAATATAAATTCATTGGTACTATATGTTTTCTTGGTTCACTACGATGAATACTTATTGACTTTAATACGTCTACCACACTTTCACAAATTATATTTCTTCAATTATAATTAAATAAGATTTTCATTTTAGATATGTTTTCCATTGAATTGGAAATATAGATCTTCATAAATATTTATTACGTACCTACTGAGACTTCTATTAAATTAGAAGTATTGGTACCCACTTTGAATTTCATTTGATTGAAATTAAAATGCACAGCGGACTTCTTTTAAATAAGAGGTATAGTTATTGAACTTTGAATTTCATTAAATTGAAATTAATATGAACAATGGACTTCTTTTAAATAAGAGGTATAGATATTGAACTTTGAATTTCTTTAAATTGAAATTAATATGAACAATGGACTTCTTTTAAATAAGAGGTATAGTTATTCAACTTTGAATTTCATTAAATTGAAATTAATATGACCAATGGACTTCTTTTAAATAAGAGGTATAGTTATTCAACTTTGAATTTCATTAAATTGAAATTAATATGAACAATGGACTTCTTTTAAATAAGAGGTATAGTTATTCAACTTTGAATTTCATTAAATTGAAATTAATATGAACAATGGACTTCTTTTAAATAAGAGGTATAGTTATTCAACTTTGAATTTCATTAAATTGAAATTAATATGAACAATGGACTTCTTTTAAATAAGAGGTATAGTTATTCAACTTTGAATTTCATTAAATTGAAATTAATATGAACAATGGACTTCTTTTAAATAAGAGGTATAGTTATTCAACTTTGAATTTCATTAAATTGAAATTAATATGAACAATGGACTTCTTTTAAATAAGAGGCATAGTCATCCAACTTTGAATTTCATTTGATTGAAATTAAAATGAATAATGGACTTCTTTTAAATAAGAAGTAATCGGTTACCAATTAATTGACTTTCATTAAATTGAAAGTAACTATTAGACTTCCATTCAATTGGAGGTTTTTCAGCTCGTATCAAGAAAACAATTAGGTATTCGTCATGGCTAGTCAACTACCGCCACCAGAAAAACTCTTCAGTAGGACTTAAATGGGAAAAGTGGAAAAGATCCCTCCATATATATCTTGAAGCTTCTGACATTATACTTGATAGAAAAAAGAGAGCAATATTGTTAGTCTTGGGTGGAGCAGCACCTCAAGAAATATTTTTTAATCTTCCTAGTGCAAGTGCTGAACCTGGAGATGAAGTTGATGTCTTTGAAGTGGCTCTAAGTAAACTTGATGATTACTTTATGCCCAAACAAAACAAGACGTATGAAAGGCATATTTTTCATCTTATAAATCAGGAGGAAGGAGAAACTTTTGAGAAATTTCTCATCAAGCTCCGAGATCAAGCATCAAAATGTAAATTTGACAAACCAGAAGAACACATAGTTGATAAAATAATAGGAAGGTGTTTCTCCTCGGAATTACTTAAAAAGATTCTGACAATGGAAGATGAGGTTCCTCTAGAAGTTGTTAATTATCAGTTAGAAAGCTACGAACAAAACGGCAAAGGAAAAACCAATGAGATAAATGCTAAAATTTAAGAACAAAGATACTTCAAAGTGGAAAAAGCAAGAGAAACCGACTAATAAGTGTAATAGATGTGATAGTAGCACACATAACGTATTTCAAGGATCAACATGTCCAGCAAAAGAAAATAAATGCCATGGCTGTGGGAAAATGGGGGCAGTTTTGGTACAATCCGACCACAATGGACCAAGAATTATCGCATATGGAAACCGAACGCTGAACGCTTGTGAAAGAAAATATAGGCAAACAGAAAAAGAAGCCTTCGCATTTGTTTGGGCTGTTGAACATTTCAACCCATTTCTTTTCGGAAAAGAGTTCGATTTAATAACGGATCATAAACCGCTTGAATTTATTTTTGGGCCAAAAAGTCCAGACCATGTGCTCGTGTCGAAAGGTGGGTTTTGCGACTTCAAGCGTATCGATATAATATTAAGTATAAGCCGGGTAAAACAAATATTGCAGACCCATTATCACGCTTTTGTAATTACCAAGTTCAATCTATTCAATCACTAGAAAGAGACTATGTTCATGAAATAGCCGAGTTTGCAAGACCTCGTGCAATTTCCATGCAACAGATAATGAAAGAGTCGGTAACTGATAATGATATTACTAAAGTTAAAAATGGAATATATAATGGTCAATGGGATGATACCGTAAAAATGTACAAGATATTTTCAAATGAATATTGTTTTTATGAAAATATACTCCTAAGGGGAAACAGGATTGTTATTCCACACAATCTCAGAGAGCAAGTTTTACGTGCGGCGCACGAAGGTCACCTTGGTATTGTGGGCATGAAGGGTCGCCTTCAAGCTAAGGCCTAGAATTGACAAAGATGTTGAGTCACTTGTAAAGAGTTGCAAAGGATGTACCCTAGTAAGTTTACCAAATCCTCCCGCATCAATGAAGCGCAGGGAGCTTTCAGCTGAACCTTGAGTAGGTGTTGCGATGGATCTACTAGGCCCTTTGCCAAACAATGAATATATATTAGTTATAATCGATTACTATAGTCGTTACAAGAAAGTAAAAATAACTAAAGCCATAACAAGTACGCAAATTATCAAAATTCTTAAGGACATATTTAGCAGGGCTACCCACAGTCAATTACTGCAGATAATGGACGGCAATTGATAAGCCAAGAATTTAAGTCTTTTTGTCAAGAATGCAATATTAAGTTATTCCATGCAGTTTCATATTGGCCCCAAATGAATGGCGAAGTGGAACGTCAAAATAGAGATATCGTCAAACGCCTAAAGATAAACTCAAGTGAGAAGAAAAATATGAGGGAATCACTTTATGAATATTTAATGATGTACAATTCCACTCCTCACTCAGTAACTGGAGAGACGCCATCAGAGCTATATTTTTTAAAGAAAAAACAGGGATAAGATTCCGATGTGTAGGGATGTTAATGATGCTGAAGATGATTCCGAAGTAAGAGACAAAGATAGCTTGCAAAAAGAGAAGGGAAAGGAGTATAGTTATAGAAAGAGAAAAGCAGAGCATCCAGAAATATGTGAAGGAGATAAGGTATATCTAAAAGGAATAGAAAATACCAGTAAACTAACAACTACTTTCAATCCTACGCCACATGTCGTAGAGAAATCGGTAGGTGGTGATATTACTGTAAGAAATGAAGAGACAGGGCAGAAATTGAGGAGAAATGTCACACTTGAAAAAAGTAGAAGAACAATGGAAGCAAATACAAAATGAATCTCCAATGCCAACAGATGATCAGATGTTTAATGAGTAGTGTATTATTTTAAGTAATTACTAAGCATGATTTGTTTAATTAATGTATACCAGAAGCAATTTCATATGTATGGTTGCTTTGAGTAAAAGTTATTAAAAAATATTAAGAAGGAAGGGATGTAGTGTTTGTATCTATGAAATAGATACATACACTGTCTCACGTACACCAATAGTGAGGTTAGCTGTCATTGGGGAGTAGACCATTAACAATACGGAAGAGCGTATCCGTACAGAGGGACACAGACAGACCTGCGCTATTGAGTGTAGTAGTGAGCCAGTGCGATTCTTCTCATCATAACAATATATTGCTAGGACTGTGTATCCTACAAATACGATACCTATTTGAAGAAATGGTGGTGCTACTGCAGGAACACTCACACACATGTGTTCAGTGCATCTGTCCCTACTATCATACATTTTTTGACTCAACTGTTCCAAGAGGGTGCACAATATTTCACCCTGAATTCTTGCAGGTCAGCCCTTGCAATTCTATTGGGCCCCAACATATCAAAAGATGACAGAATTTTAAGATTCTTTAAGGGCGTGTTCCGTCTTAGACCTTCCTTACCAAAATATAACCATACATGGGACACAAATTGTGTATTAGATCACTTAAATCAGTGGCAACCGAATAGTGACCTTTCATTTGAAAAATTAGCTAAGAAAACTATCACATTACTGGCACTTATAACCGCCCATAGGTTGCAAACCCTATCAAAAATAAATGTTAGGAACATTAATATCTCATCAAACCACATCAGCATACAAATTCCATATATAATCAAAACTTCCAAAGTTGGTTCCAAACAACCGATACTTTTCATCCCCTTTTTTAATCAAAAACCTGCAATATGTCCCGCTGCCACTTTGCTCTGCTACATATCTAAGACAGCGCCTTTAAGAAAATCTGATTTACTGTTTATAGGTATAAAAAAGCCGCACAAAGCAGTCGGCACGCAAACCCTCAGCCGTTGGGTAAAATCCATATTAAGTGATAGTGGGATTGACACATCAGTGTTCTCTGCACACAGCACAAGACACGCCAGCACATCACGCGCGTACTCACTCGGCGTAAACATCGACGCAATCCGCAACACAGCTGGTTGGAGCGGCAACTCAACTGTGTTTGCAAGGTTCTACAATAGAACCATCTTGAATAATGATGGCACATCTTTAGCTCAGTCCATTATTAGCAATAATTAAGTTTATAATGCAACTTACAGGTAGTAATTTATGTTTATCTTCTGCTACAATAGTTAATTATTATATAATGCAGAAGAAGTTTTAATTGAATATTTAAACGTTTTTGTGATATTAAGTTCAAATTGTTTAATAAGAAGGAATAAACATTAGATTATTTATCAAATTAAAAGGTGTTATCATTGACGATATTTCCTACTCTCAAAATCTACTTGTAACAATATAAAATACTAATCTCGAGGAACGAGGCGTGAAGTATAATTGATGATTAAACGAACTTACCTGTAAGTGAAGTTCTATCATAATTATACGAAACGCCTCGTCCGAAGAGATTAGTAACCTCCCGCCCTCCCTAACAATCCCGTTACTAATCTCTTAGGGAAATACATCAATGACATGAGGATGAAGATCTTGCTCTAAACTAAATGAGGAAGCACGGTTATGGTAGTCACCGAGTAGAAATATGACTACCCTCTACAAAAAAAAAAAAAAAAAAACCAAAAGTAAGGTAAAAGAATTTCTCAACTAGTGCAACAGTGGCGACATCTATGCGATACTACTTGTAACAATATAAAATACTAATCTCTTCGGACGAGGCGTTTCGTATAATTATGATAGAACTTCACTTACAGGTAAGTTCGTTTAATCATCAATTATATCAGTTTAGTAAATGGACCACCGCGGCACCGGTTCGAAACGCGACCCTGACCTGAGAAGACTCCGGCAAGAAACTCAGCGGGCATTTCTTTTTTTTTTGGTCTATTTACAAACATGCACTTAGTCTTGGTTAGTATAGTAAATATATCGATCTACCCTCTTTCGAGTTCTTTTACTACACGTATCTCCACTACCTCTGGTTTCAC
Organism: Eilema griseolum; assembly: GCA_963662185.1. Classification (NCBI taxonomy): domain Eukaryota; kingdom Metazoa; phylum Arthropoda; class Insecta; order Lepidoptera; family Erebidae; genus Eilema; species Eilema griseolum. The sequence goes on from OY759230.1 coordinate 5,294,645, forward strand.
TCAGAACAATACAACATGGTAAATATCTCGATAACTTTTTTACTAATTTGTAGGTAAGTTTGGTAAGTAACCAAGTAAGGCTTGGCAGGCATTTCCAATAAGCGAAAAGTTTACGGATTGAGAGAAAACTTGTTTATTTGTGGAGGAAAATAAATGTAGTTACTGAGTGTCGGGAAAAATATACGTCTAAGTAGTATTTACTGTTGTTTGTTCAGACGTTATGTGTAGACGTCAAAGTGTCTAATGTAATGTTGTTGAACAACTTGAATTAGGTGTTATTTAAGTGGTTCCCGGCAGAGTAGAATTTGTAACACCCCATCTCTTCCCATGCGGTATCGTACAAGGTAAATAAGGGATAGGGCTTTTTAGCATCAGACATTATATATACAGCCCAGACTCAGCCTCAGATGCATGACTTGAGTCAACAATAGTGCCCTGAAGACGGCAATAAGCTCATCCACTATTACCTGGCACCGAATATAATATCTAATAGTGCTATTAAGATAGAGGCGAATACTGTGATTACTTACAAAATCGAAGTAAAAAGTCTTTTGTTCTATAAACTCGAAGAAAACAACATAAATTCACGCCTATTTCCCCGAAGGGGTAGGCAGAGGTGCTAGCACCCCTATTTCGCCAGTTCATGTTTTGGTCCCAATGTAATTGATGGCGAGCCTATTGCCATTAACCGGGCACTTATAAACCTGCGATAAATACACACATAACTTCGAAAAGCATCGAAAAGTCATTAGTGTGTGTGCCATGGTAAAACCTGGGATCGAAGCCGAGACCTTATCTTAGCAGTCCATTACATTACAAGGTTCTATTGTACTCAAAAAAAAAGAAATTAAAACAATGAATGTGCAAGATCGAATGAAGAGTGAGTCAACTATGATTGAATGAATGAAATTAGGAGTAGGGAACCTTTAAACTATTGACCCTATTTCACAAGATACTAATAATATCCACCTACTAATTAACCGTTATCTTGTGCAACAGGCTGACGGGGTCAACAGTTTAAGGTGCCCTTTGACCCACTCTGTTTTAATCCTGCTTCTCGATCTATCTAAATGTATTTACTGATACTACCCACTATCATAGCATTGATTATTGCTAGTATAGATTACTTGGATAAGTGCATCAATTGGATATTTGACAAATTTCGGAAACCTATCTTATAAGATGTAGAAATTTATTGAATATCTGGCAATTTATCATTTTCCCGTAAAACATTATTAATTAGAAAAAAAAAGATTTTCACTTCAAAGTTTAGCTAAAAACGGTCGGTCACGTGACATTCTGCGTGTGACGTCATTAAATAAAATCTTCGAAGAGTCCTACCAACGAAAGTTTCCGTTATGCTAAGTAATTTTTTTATAGTTACGACACACAACAGATTTACTTTGCCTCATATGAAATACAGATAAAAAATCTCAATTTTATTTTGTGAAAATAAAATATATAAAATTCATCTTTTTGTAAAATACATTTTGTATACTTATTGTTTACGTATAAGCCTATCATCTATAATCTATATATATAAAAATCAATTGCTGTTCGTTAGTCTCGTTAAAACTCGAGAACGGCTGAACGGATTTATCTTGTCTTGGTCTTGAAATGTTCGTGGAGGTCTAGGAAAGGTTTAAAAGGTGAGAAAAATTCGAATAATCGCCGAAACCGATATCCACGCGGGCGGAGCCGCGGGTAAAAGCTAATAATCAATACATTTCATATAAACACCTCAACAAAGTATAGGGAACAAGATGACCCCAATATTTTTTTTCGTGTAAATCTTGTTTTGCAAATAACTGGCAGCAAATAAATAAAAATAGAATAAAGTAGATTACAGAGTTGTTCGAAATTTAAAAATAAATTTAAATGAGTAATGATTTTCGAATATGCAGGGAAAACTTTTAAATGTGTTTGATTGTGCAGTTTCTCTGAGGCAAAATAAAAATTATTTTCTTTGATTGTAAATAACGTTTATTATCAATAATACGTCTTTTACGTATGGTTTGTGCATTTTTGTGACTGTAGTCATCATGTCACGCCGTCATTTAAGTCGCGAAGAGATGTTAAGGGCTGTTGGTATGCTGCAAGCTGGACGAACTCAACGCGACGTAGCGGATGCTGTCAACACCCAACCAAGCGTAATTTGCAGATTATGGGCACGCTACAGGTCTACAGGGGATGTTGCCGAACGTCACAGGGTACGAAATAGGGTTACTACCCCGCGACAAGATCGTTTCTTGCAAAATTCCGCAAGGCGGCAACCCACGATTACTGCTCGTCAGTTGGTCGCAGGCCTCCAGTCTCAGCATCAAGTGGTTATTAGCGATCAAACTGTCAGGAGAAGACTACACGAAGCCAATCTACATGCTCGCAGACCGCTTAGGGTTCCAGCTCTTCGACGTGGAAATCGAGGTCGTCGCTTATTGTGGGCTAACGCACATTTACAGTGGACCGACCATCAATGGGCACGGGTTCTGTTTTCCGACGAATCTCGCTTCGGTTTTCATCCTGATTCGAGAAGAGTGCGTATATGGCGAGTTCCTGGACGTCGGAGTCGTCTCCAGAATCCGCAAGAAGTTCATCCTTACCAAGGTGGAACAATCATGGTATGGGCTGGAATTCGCCTTGGTGGAAGGACCGACCTCGTTTGGATACGGGGCAATTTGAATGCAAACCAATACATTCAGGAGGTTATACACCCCATGGTAATCCCTCATCGACAGCAGTTCGGTCAAGATTTTATGTTCATGCAAGATAATGCACGGTCACACACCGCGAGGGTAGTGGTCAATGCGTTAAGCGAGCACAATATTACGACGTTGGAATGGCCTGCTCAGTCTGCCGACCTCAATCCCATAGAGCATGCCTGGGATTTGCTTGGGAGAAGAGCTTTCAGTGATTTTTTGGAAAATCTGAACACTGAAGAACAACTTTTTTTACACCTTCGCAGTGTATGGAGCCATATTCCACAGACGATGATTGACAATCTCATACTAAGTATGCCACGCCGTTGTCGAACTGTTGCTAATGCTTTAGGAGATCCTACAGATTATTAAAAACGTTTAAAGTACGGTTAATTACTGTATTTCTTACTACCTCGTTATTTTTGTGCCTAATCATAGAAGGTTGTAATACTCAATATTGGCACTATTCAATTCTTTCTTAAAAAAAAAAAAATTTTGATATGAGAATGTTTTTATTAAAATTAAAATTAAAAACGGTATAAAAATACCCTTCTATTGATATAAAACACTCACTATTACAAGAAAGGGTTTTTAAATAAAAACTAGAAATGTCCTTGTTCCCTAGACTTTGTTGATGTGTGTATTTTTGTAATAGTTGTCAAATACCCAATTTGTCAAACGGAATATTTTATTCTCTTACACCGTGGGCATTTGATTTTGAAAAATCAGAATTATATTACAAAATACTACGCCTTTGTTATTAGATGCCATAAATACACGAAAAACTCGAAACCTTGACATAATTGTGCCAACATCAAGAATTTGGAGTATTTAATATGCCTGAGTTGGAATTTGTACTTGAAGGAATCTGTAGAATCTTTTCGAGTATTGTGTTATATATTGAGACGAAAATAGTGGTCTTATTAGATCTTGATCGTTTAGTTCATTTGAAGTTACTTTTGTAGTAGGTAAATATTCTAGTATTTTTTTATTATTTATAATAATATACTAGCATTTAAACTATCACGGTCACACATATCAGTATCAAAGTAATCGGGATCCTTCGTGATCATGGTGCTTGCAACAGCGCCTAAATATCGGAAACTCAAAACAATATAACATGAAACATTCATTTTCATATTTTACCCTAAATGCTGCTTAGGATTCGTGGACTATGAGAAAGCCTTCGATTCGATCGAAATATGGGCCGTGCTACAGTCTCTACAGCGATGCCGGATAGATCACCGGTATATTGAAGTGTTGAAGTGCTTATACCAGAACGCCATTATGTCGGTCCGAGTACAGGAACAGAGCACGAAGCCAATCCCAATGAAAAGGGGCGTTAGACAGGGAGACGTTATCTCCCCGAAACTGTTTACCGCCGCCTTGGAAGACGTCTTCAAGCTACTGAACTGGAAAGGACGTGGCATCATCATAAACGGCGAGTATATCACTCACCTTCGGTTTGCCGATGATATTGTCATTATGGCAGAGTCGCTGGAAGATTTAAACACTATGCTCGAAGACCTCAATAGAGTATCCCAACAGGTAGGCCTTAAGACGAATATGGACAAGACAAAGGTTATGTCAAATGTCCATGTTGCGCCTATACCGGTGCATGTTTTTGTCCTAGAGGCTGTTGACGAGCACATCTACTTGGGTCAACTGATCCAGGTAGGAAATTCCAGCTTCGAGGACGAGGTACATCGACGAATCCGACTCGGCTGGGCAGAGTTCGTGAGGCTACGAGATGTCTTCTCGTCCGACATACCTCAGTGCCTGAAGACGAAAGTCTTAACCAATGTGTGTTTAACCAATGTGTGGTACCAGTGATGACTTACGGATCTGAAACGTGGTCCCTCACTGTAGGTCTACTGAAAAAGCTCAAAGTCGCTCAACGTAGCCCAGCGGATTAGCTCGTTGAAGTGGCAATGGGCGGGACACATAGCGCGCAGAACAGATGGCCGATGGAGCAAAAAAGTTCTGGAATGGCGACCGCGTGCGGGCAAACGTAGCGTAGGACGCCCAACGGCCAAGTGGAAGGATGACCTCGTGAAGGTCGCCGGGAAGCACTGGATGCGGGCTGCTTTAGATCGGTCATTCTGGAAGTCTGTGGGAGAGACCTATGTTCAGCAGTGGACTATATGTGGCTGACATGATGATGATGATGACCCTAAATGTAATTGTTTTTTTCACTTTATAACTTGAAATAATCGCTTTCTTACCTTCGGGTGGAAAGCAGTATTATATTTATTATCTATGCAAGTAAGTATAGATTGGTCTTAGGTACTATAGAAATATATAACTTGTTACCATCTCCTATAATCTTTGTTCTGCCTGCTAACTAGGTATGTCCTACGTAACATAATCCTCTTCACAAAGAGCTCGGTGATCCTACCACATCTTATGAATAATATTTCAATTTCTCACCTTATAGGTAAGTAAATTTTTTGTGCATGCGGGCTCCCCTTCGGACGAGTGATGATGTATATTGACTGGAACCGATTACAACCGCATGATGTTTTGAGGAAAATTAGATATTTGATTGCAAATAGTTAGATATTCGACTGTGGATAGTGGAAGAAAAATTTAAAAAATATATCTACTTTACATATACAAATCAATACAATTCAATTGAAAATTAAAACTAAAACTATTATTAGATAGCTACTAAAATACACTAAAATAAAATAAACATAAAAATTACATACATAATGCGTCATGAAATTCCTCCGCATCATCACCGACCGGTAACGTACCCAGAAGGCTGGCAGCATTGCCACGTTGAATGGCAATGCTTATCCTCTGTGCAAGATAATAACCAGCCTTCTGGTCACGCGTAGCGTCGATCAGCTGCTTTGCCAAGTCTTTATATAGAGACCGAACACTTGGACCCCACTTTCCTAACGTTTCAACCCCAAACGGCTCAAAAACATAATCACCTGTCAGGTTACAGTATTTGCGCCGTTTGAGGTTTTCCGCAGATGCAGCAGCACCACACCCTTCTGTGCTTGAAAGATGTGGATAGTTAGATATTTGATGTACGATGTTTAATATTCTCATTTTGATAGCATGTAGTCATTCCAAATTTACTAGCCCATAAATCAAACTAGATTTTCCATAGTCCGGTTTTTCGAGGAGGTAGGACACGACGGTATTCCCGTCCGGATTGAGCAGTCCGACTGGGGAAGTACCTCCACCCTACAGAATACTACGGCTCGTGTTGTGTTCCCGGTGGTGAGCAGGGTAGCCAAAGCTCAATAGAAAGTTTTTGTGCTGTCAGTGGGAAGACCAAAGGGTTGTCCTGATTTTGTGTTCTGCACTGAGGGCACATAAAATCTCTGTTCTTACAGGGTCGGCAGCACGGATGTGACTCCACTGGTGTTACACACGTTCATAGGTTACGGTAACCACTTTCCATCAGATGGACCGTGTGCTTGTCTGCCACGTATATTGTATTTAAAAAAATGGAATTATTTTTTACCCATAGTCCGGTTGACCGGATCACTTAACCGTACTACGGGTAATAGATGGATTGTGATATACTTAATAATAAAATAGTCACAGAGTCCGGCGAACCAGGGCAGCTCATAAATATATACCTATTTTTTTGTACCTACCTACAAAAAATAATAAGTACAGGAGTTTCATTTGGGAACAACACTTAAGTATTTATAAGGATAAAATTACGTAATTTAGAACGCACATGAAACTCAAGACTACGTAATTTATTATACGAATATAGAACGACGGGTACGTAGGTACTGGGCCCCTTGCAAGAAAGCTAACAAACCAAATAGGTCACGTTTTGGTAAAGCCAAGGTGCTCAGTAATAGGAATAAAGGTAATGAATGAAAAGGTTAATGGATCTAAAGGATGTATGTAGGGTTCGTATAGATAAAGTGGCTCTGTGTTATCTTTCCGTACCTTTGTGACGCAATAAGAAAAGATACAGAAGGTCGACTTTTTGCCATATTTGCTTTAGTTTGGTTTGATTTCAGCTTGCTTTAGGTATGTACCTGTGATCCTAGACTATACTAGGGTTGCCATCTACAATTATAGATTACCTACTTAAGTAATCTGTGGTCTCGAGTCTTGACAGTACGCCAAGGGCGTGAATAAAATTGACAGCTTGCGTCAATAGTGTCATTAGACAACAATGTTCACTTGAAATTTTTTTTTCGAACTTTAACAATCTAGTTACAGAATTTTAGTTTATTTTTTTTTATTTGTATCGGTATATCAGTTTGAGAATGGTTCTTAAATAATAATACCTATTTTTTTGTCAATCAATCAATTAGCCTCTTGCAGTCCTTGAGAGGCTTTTGCCTAATGTTTCCACGCTCGCCAGACGGGTTGCTACAATTTTTCATTTCTCCTGGCAGAAGCAGGCCGGGTTTCCGGGGACGTGTCGGGGAAACCCGAGGAGAGGGCCAGATCGAGAGAGATGACCCTGGATCGGATGGGTTGCGAGGGATATGCCTGTCAACCTCACATTCGGAAAACAAAAACGACACACAGGCGTTGTGCGTTTTAGTCGGTTCGAATCCGACATAACCTCTCCCACTTGCTCCGGTTGTGGGGGAATCCATTGGGATTTTTCGCACGTAAAAAAAAATTGGGTTTATTGCGAGTTTTCCTTCTTTAGCAAAGATATCGTCTGCGTATTTTTCCGTTAGTCGCCTCTTACGACACCTGTCGGATGAGATGGGGTGGTGATACTTGTATTCTTTCTCTGTCACTACATGTTTTTTTTTATATTGAAGATTATTAAATAATTAAAGATGTTGGCCTTAGGATGAGTCACTAGCTTTTTTTTATATTTAGAACACGTCAGTTAAACTTCGCCTTGCCTGATGATAAGCTGAAGACAAAGTCTCAGAAAAGAGGGTCACCATTACTTACACATACCGTGTGACAATGGTGACACTCAGCTTGACGGCCTCATCATATGCTTTTTCACGCCCCGCTTAAAGAACCCGGGACTGTAGGAAGACGGAAATACGGAAGTGAGCTGGTAATGAATTCCAGGCCTTAATCGTGCGACAGAGGAAAGAGTCACTGAACCGCTTGGTTTTTGATCGGATGTTCTGCACCGTGTGCGGGTGACATTAAGACCTCCACGTGTTGTCCTGTGTAGGAAAGGTGAGGGTGGGACTAATTGGAAGAGCTCATCAGAACACTCACCATGGTACAGACGGTAAAATACAGCCGGCCGGTAAAACTCCCCATGCCTCTGAGAACACGTTGAGCCGTCAGTCCCACCGGTTGCCATACGAACGTCTATGGCAGTCGTTACGGGTAGTTGGGAGACCTAAAAAGTCCTACAATTGGTCTAATTACAGAACTTCGACATATTCAATGGAATATCGTAGTTTATCACTTAACAGTTTATTAAGCATTATCTATACATAAATTACTATCTACATTATACATTTTTTTTTTACGTGCGCAAAATCCCCACGTATACCGCCCCACCGGAGCCGGTGGAGGAGGTTATGTCGGACTCGAACCGACTAAAACGCACGCCGCCTGTGGGTCGCTTTGGTTGCCGAAGGTGAGGTTGACAGGCATATCCCTCGCACCCCGGCCGACCCAGGGCCATCTCTCGCGATCTGGCCCTCGTCTCGGGTGTGGGGACTACAGAGTCCCCAACTCGACCCCGGAAACGGGGAGGCGCGCCACCGCCGCGGCCTGCTTCTGCCAGGGTGACAGGCGGTATTTACATTATACTGTGCTTAACTTAAAGATATATTATTACTTCATTCTGCTCTGTTTAAAATATCCCATTGTTATCAATCAATCAATTAGCCCACCGCAGTCCACTGCTGGCCATAGGCCTCTCCCAATGTGCGCCATTTTCTCCGATCCTCTGACTTTCGCGTCCAGTCTGTCCCAGCCACCTTTTTCAGGTCGTCCGTCCATCTGGCTAGGGGGCGTTCTACCTTCCGTTTACCTTCTCGCAGTCTCCACTCTATGACTCGTTTGCTCCAACGGCCATCGGTCCTACGTGGCCAGTCCACTGCCACTTCAGCTTGCTTATTCTGCGACCTATGTCGGTAACTTTAGTTCTATTGTTAAGATTTCTTTATATAGAAAAATTTTCACTACGAAATTCTTCGAAATTTAACTAAACTTCAAATTAGGTCCTAGGTATTTATTACTGGAACAATTTAGCTAGCTTTTTTATACAAATTAGGTGGCAGACAAGCACACGGCCCATCTGATGAAAAGCGTTGGTAGCTTAGTGGTTAAGGAGTCGGCCTTAGGATCGAGAGGTCCCGGGTTCGAATCCTGGCCATTACAATATCGACGTGAACCCACTCCTAACACAAGCAATATAGCTTAGCTGGAGGAGTTAGTGGGAATATTAGTAATTTTGGTTCTAATATTCTTTTTGTAAAGAAAAAAAATAGTATGTTTAACATATTACAGTTACAGGTGTTATTTCTTCAATTATACAGTTCTCTTGTGGCAGGCAGCGAAACCAAACCCAGAAAACATTATAATGGGATTCAACAGAAAATATAATTACGGGAGGGACTGTCTTTTGACCTTCTAACCCCGAGAGGAAAGCCGGTGAACCGAATGGCCAAAAGATATTAAATACTAGGGTTCTGTACACTCTTTCTACAATATATCTGCAGACCGTACCCAGTCATATAATATGTTCTGTTGAAAACGACTCATCCAAAAACCACATGTTGTAAATATAATAATACATACATACATATAATCACGCCTTTATCCCTGAAGGTTAGGCAGAGGTGAATTAACACTCACATATCACCAATAATTGTATTAGGTCTCACGTAATAGGGGGTGAGCCTATTGCCGTATTCCGGGCACTATTGTTGACTCGAGCCATGCATCTGAGGCTGAGTCTGGTCTGTATATATCTGTCTGATGTTAAATAGCCCTATCCCTTAGACGCCTTGTACGACACCGCATGGGAAGAGATGGGGTGGCCCTAATTTTACTCTGCCGGAACGCACGCGGCAACATAATATACTAATATTATGTAAGTATGTGGGTATGTTAGTACGGTGACGAATTAATCTTGACCCAGTTTCTGGAACTGCCAACCTCCGACTGTTTTTGTTACCGCCAAAGAGTTTTTATGGACGCTAAAGTCTAGTTTTGCTCAATATTGAGATGTTAATTTCAGTTATTTTGCTGTAATATAATAACACATTCATTTTGTTAGCAATTTGAAGTTTATGGTCGTAGTATTTTTAGGATTTCGTACCACAAGAGGAAAATATCGGGTAGCCAGAGCTGACTAGAGAGTTTATGTGCTGTCAGTGGGAAGACCAAAAGCTTGTCCTGCTTTGTCTTTTACACTTACGGTACAGACACTATCTGTGCTTACAGGGTAGGCAGCGCGAGTGTGACTTCCTTGGTTTTGCACACGTCCATAGGCCCCGGTAACCACTTTCCATCAAGTGGGCAGTGTGCTTGTTTGCCACCTAAGTGGTATAAAAAAATCGGTACCCTTATAGGATCACTTCATTGTCCGTTTGTTTGACAAGACCTTTTTCTCGGGAATGCGTGGAGGTGTCCACTCTTCTACGTCGATGCAATAAAATATACAATACAGACGTTTATGTAGCAAAATGCAACAAGATTACCATGACTTCATCTTCCTTCTTCAACCATTCCATATTTGAAAATTAATGAGAACTATTTTTTTTGCCAAGCGCTCTGTACCGAAATGTATAAGACCTACTTTGAAAATTAGTCAAAGTATAAGTATCTGACCAATATTCGAAATTTGAAAATTATATGGGTTTGACAAAATTGGGTATTTGACTGACTAGTCAAATTAGTTACTTTTTAACTAAACGTCATAAGGAAACTTGTATGAAAGAATTTATTGTAACGTCATATTATAATACACACATCAACAAAGTCTGGGGAACATGGACATTTCTAGTTTTTATTTAAAAACCCTTTCTTGTAATAGTGTTTTATATCAATAGAAGGGTATTTTTATACCGTTTTTAATTTTAATTTTAATAAAAACTGGTGGCGCGATTGGCCACGTGCGGTAGTGGACTGTATTGCGGGGATGTAGATAACTGTTCCATTGACGCTTTACACACAAACAAGACAGGTGACCGGGTTGCCGCGGATGTGATCTAGGCAATGACTGCAACCCGAGAAATTAGGAGAGGATGCACTAACCTTCACGACACCACGTGTTTTGCATCGCAGCCGGTACACGGATCTTCTCTTCCTTGCTCAGGAGCTGCCGTCCACATCACTAAATCACTTGAGGGACACACGAGAGGCACAATCCGATCGGTAAAGGTCTATGAAGCGGTTAAAATGCAACAAATATTATTCATTTCTGAGAGACGCGTGCGCGGTCCGCCTTTACGCTGGCTAGTTCAAAGCGGGACTGAGTGTCTATATATCACAAATGGCGGACGGAAACTATATCTAGTCCTATACTATGGTTAGTGCGGGAGGGGAGACGGGTATAGAAGGAGTGTGTTTCCGCGTCAAAAAATACAGCTTCTACATCGGCGCAACCAAAAACATTCTCATATCAATTTTTTTTTTTAAAGAAAGATTTGAATCGTGCCAATTTTGAGTATTACAACCTTCTATGATTAGGCACAAAAATAACGAGGTAGTAAGAAATACAGTAATTAACCGTATTTTAAACGTTTTTAATAATCTGTAGAACCTCCTAAAGCATTAGCAACAGCTCGACAACGGCGTGGCATACTTAGTATGACATTGTCAATCATCGTCTGTGGAATATGGCTCCATACACTGCGAAGGTGTAAAAAAAGTTGTTCTTCAGTGTTCAGATTTTCCAAAGAATCACTGAAAGCTCTTCTCCCAAGCAAAATATCCCAGGCATGCTCTATGGGATTGAGGTCGGCAGACTGAGCAGACCATTCCAACGTCGTAATATTGTGCTCACTTAACGCATTGACCACTACCCTCGCGGTGTGTGACCGAGCATTATCTTGCATGAACATGAAATCTTGACCGAACTACTGTCGATGAGGGATTACCATGGGGTGTATTACCTCCTGAATGTATTGGTTTGCATTCAATTTGCCCCGTATCCAAACGAGGTCGGTTCTTCCACCAAGGCGAATTCCAGCCCATACCATGATTGTTCCACCTTGGTAAGGATGAACTTCTTGCGGATTCTGGAGACGACTCCAACGTCCAGGAACTCGCCATATACGCACTCTTCTCGAATCAGGATGAAAACCGAAGCGAGATTCGTCGGAAAACAGAACCCGTGCCCATTGATGGTCGGTCCACTGTAAATGTGCGTTAGCCCACAATAAGCGACGACCTCGATTTCCACGTCGAAGAGCTGGAACCCTAAGCGGTCTGCGAGCATGAAGATTGGCTTCGTGTAGTCTTCTCCGGACAGTTTGATCGCTAATAACCACTTGATGCTGAGACTGGAGGCCTGCGACCAACTGACGAGCAGTAATCGTGGGTTGCCGCCTTGCGGAATTTTGCAAGAAACGATCTTGTTGCGGGGTAGTAACCCTATTTTCGTCCCCTGTGACGTTCGGCAACATCGCCTGTAGACCTGTAGCGTGCCCATAATCTGCAAATTACGCTTGGTTGGGTGTTGACAGCATCCGCTACGTCGCGTTGAGTTCGTCCAGCTTGCAGTATACCAACAGCCCTTAACATCTCTTCGCGACTTAAATGACGACGTGACATGATGACTACAGTCACAAAACTGCACAAACCATACGAAAAAAACGTATTATTGATAATAAACGTTATTTACAATCAAAGAAAATAATTTTTATTTAGCCTCAGAGAAACTGCACAATCAAACACTTTTAAAAGGTTTCCCTCCATATTCGAAAATCATTACTTATTTAAATTTATTTTTAAATTTCGAACAACTCTGTAATCTACTTTATTCTATTTTTTTTTTATTTGCTGCCAGTTATTTGCAAAACAAGATTTACACGAAAAAAAATTGGGGTCATCTTGTTCCCTAGACTTTGTTGAGGTGTTTATTTAATAGACAAATCATTTCCCATTATAGGTTCGGTGGATGATTAATAATAAATAAAAACGATTAAATAAGAACCAATGCAATGCGTGTACCGCTCTTTTACCGTTTTTAATTTACTTAATACGCTCAGTTAAATAATTCATTTTCAATCAATCTATCAATCAATCAATCAGCCCACCGCAGTCCACTGCTGGACATAGACCTCTCCCAATGTGCGCAATTTTCTCTGATTCTCCGCCTTCCGCATCCAGTCTGTCCCAGCCACCTTTTTCAGGTCGTCCGTCCATCTGGCTAGGGGACGTCCTACCTTTCGTTTACCTTCTTGCGGTCTCCATTCTAAGACTCGTTTGTTCCAACGGCCATCGGACCTTCGACAAACGTGGCCAGCCCACAGCCACTTCAACTTGCTTATTCTGTGACCTATGTCGGTAACTTTAGTTCTCTGTCGGATAACCTCGTTCCGAATTCTATCCTGCAGAGACACTCCAAGCATAGCTCGCTCCATAGCCCGCTGCGCGACTTTTAAGCTATGGACCAGCCCAACTGTCCACGTTTCGTCATCATAAGTCATAATAATTCGCTCCTGCGTGGAATACTGCTCGCATCTCTGGGATGGCTCCGCGAAATACCTACTAGATGCTCTCGACAGGTTGCAGCGACGCGCGGTCCGAATTATTGGGAACCCTGAGGTCACGAACACCCTCGAGCCTTTGCAGATGCGTAGAGATATTGCTTCCTTGGCTGTATTTTACCGTCTCTACCACGGTGAGTGTTCTGACGAGCTCTTCCAACTAATCCCACCATCTCCTTTCCTACATAGGACAACACGTGCAGGCCTTAGATGTCACCCTCACACTGTGCAGAATATACGAGCAAGAACCAAGCGGTTCGGAGACTTTTTCTTTGCCGCACCACCAAGACCTGGAATTCATTACCAGCACACGTGTTTCCTTCTTCCTACAGTCCCGGGGCCTTTAAGCGGGGCGTGAAAAAGCATCTGATGAGGCCGCCAAGCTGAGTGCCACCATTGTAGCACTTAGTGTCTGTAATGGTGACCCTCTTTCCTGAGACTTTGCCTTTAGCTTACCATCAGGCGAGGTGAGGTCAAGTTGGCGTGTCCTATATAAAAAAAAAATTTCAACTACAGGAAAATACCCAATTTATGACTCGAATATGAATGCCGTGCACCATTGGCATGAGCGTCCAGTTTCAGTTCCCACGTGTACCGAAATATATAAAATGGGCCGTGTGCTTGTCTGCCACATAAGTTGTATAAAAAAAAAATAGAATAATAACTTCAAGTTTGTACGGAACCCTTGTTGCGCGAGTCCACATCGCACTTGACCGACTTTTTTGGCTAACGTTTGCTTACAATAACATTAAAATGCCAAAACTAAAAGTGAAACCTTGTAATTGCCTCTCAGACTAGTAATCTGTTTCAATATCGTATTGTACTTACGGTTAGGTCAGTGGTTAAGTCGGCTTTACGATCTAGAGGCCCTGCCCGGGTTCGAACCCTGGACATTATATTACCGACGACGTGAACCCACTTCTAAGACAATCAATTTAGCTTAGCTTGAGGGTTTATATATCAGAAATTTCAGTTGCTAGTCTTTTAAAAAAATCTATGTGCAGTTGACTGCAGAAGTCCTTGTACAATTTGAAACTAAAATTGTATGAAGTGACACCACACGCCATCTTTTTTTTTTTTTTATTTTACGTGCGCAAAATCCCCTCGGCTACCTCCCCACCGGAGCCGGTGGAGGAGGCTATGTCGGACTCGAACCGACTAAAACGCACGCCGCCTGTGGGTCGTTTTGGTTGCCGAAGGTGAGGTTGACAGGCATATCCCTCGCACCCCGGCCGACCACACGCCATCTAGTAAGTAAGTAATACACTGGTGACACCACTGTTTTTCAATGAATAGCCCTACAGAATACCGCGGCTATAATAACTTCGTGTTGTGTGTCCAGCGGTGAATAGGGTAGCCAGAGCTCACTGAAGAATTTATGCTGTCAGTGGGAAGACTAAAGGCTTGTCCTGCTTTGTCGTCTACACTAAGGGCGCAGAAACTCTGTACTTACAGGGTTGGCAGCGTGACTGTGACTCCTCTGGTGTTACAAACGTCCATAGGCCACGGTAACTACTTGCCATCAGGTGGGCCGTGTGCTTGTCTGCCACCTAAGTGGTATAAAAAAAAGAATAAATGTCTTTCTTTTTGTTAAATTAGTTGAATAAAACTTTTCGCGGTCTTCTGCAGTCTATCAAATTAATAAATATTTACTGAACAATTTTATTTGGAGCAGAGTTTAATTAAGTATGAAAAGATTCACATTGTGAACGAATGGAAATTCATTTAACTAAAAAGCTCTTTCATGTTTTAATTAATTAATTTCACTGAGAGACGCAATTTAGTTGAATGGTTTTTTTTTAATTTTCCGTAAATAGGTTTTCCTGATTGTGACACTATTCCCACCTCCTTCCCATGGCCCTACCAACCATCTTGGTTATAACGGGCCGAATCTTGGGAGATGCGCACCCTACTGGCGTCTGCTCTCTTTCAGGCGCGCATTTCTTGACTCCCTACAAATTATTTTATGTGCCTCACCATTTTATTTTCGCTCTCTCCCCTTTCTGGGGCAGCACGCCACACTAACAGGCTTCGTCGCCGTTAGAGACCTCACGAGCTTTGCGCCTCTCGTGCCAAACGCGCGCAAAGCTCCGCAGCCGTCCGAAGTTTTGGGGTGTACCTACAAGGTCCGAGTAATACATAGGCCCAGCCTCCGATCTTACCACACCTCCCATCATGTTGTCGCGGATGTCATCATACAGGGGGCAGACCCACAGCACATTGTGTAGGTCTTCATCTTCCAAACCACAGAAACATACACTTTCGCTACCAAGGCCAAGGTCATACAGTCTCTTTCGAAAACATCCATGTCCAGTGAGGAGCTGGGACAGCTCATAGTCCGGCTCGACCCAATGCCATGCAAGCCGCTGTTCTACCAAAGGGAAGAAAAGGTACGTTGTTCTTCCCTTCTCCTCTGTATCCCAGCGTCTCTGCCAGGTTCGTAATGCGTCAGCCCTAGTGGTCTCCCTCCACTGTTTAAGCTCCTCCTGCAGCTGCCTACTCGATTCCCCATGTTCAGCCAGAAGACTCAGCCTAGCTTTCTCCAGCGAACCAGCACGGATTACCTCCAGGTCAGCCGGCAGCACTCCCGCAAGTACCGCTAGCGCGTTCGTGCTAGTCGTCCTATAGGCCTTTGTGAGCAGCATTAAACTGGACCGCTGCGTTCGCAACAGGGGGCTGCGAACAGCATGCAAAAGGGCTCGTTCGTACCAAACGGCCGCAGCATATGTGACCGTGGGGACATAGGTGCCCCTATACACCGTGAACAGACCCCTATATTTAACACCCCATGATGATGCCGATACCCTACTCATTTTGCCGAAGCATTTGGCTGCTCGTTCGCCAATATCAAGGGCATGTTGCGCAAAGGACAGGCCAGAGTCCAGTACCACCCCCAGAACCTTTGTGGATTTCACGGACCCAATCGTGGTGCCATCCATCTTGATAATGGGAGGCCGTTGGAGCCTGCCACCCAGTGTCATTGTTGATGACTTGCTGGGCGAGAAGGACAATCGATTTCGCGAACCCCAATCACTGAGCAAGCCCATTGAAACGGCGCTTTTACGCTCAATTTCGGCTCGCGATGTCGCCTCGACAAGGACCGTGATATCGTCGGCATATGCAACGATGCTGACCCCCAGCGGTAGTGGCAAGCGCATACTATCATCCATTAGAATATTCCACAGTGTGGGGCCCAGCACCGATCCCTGAGGGCAGCCCATCGTCAGGTCCTTCCACACCACCCGGTCACCAAGGAATAGACCCACCCGACGGTTGATGAAATATGATCTCACCACGTTAAACACATTTGGGGCACAGCCCCGTCCCTTTAGTTTGATTGTGACAGTAATATGGAATATTTCAATTTTGTAATTTGCACAAAAGTTTATGTACTTTTATTTTGTAGGACTAGCTGTTGCCCGCGGCGCCGTCCCCGTGGTTATAACAAAACATTCTATCATCGCACCTCTCGCCATAGGCAGGGAATTCATACTCACACATTGCGACCTGAGACGGTGCGCACTGTGCGGTATGAAAGAAACTTCATCCCACGCACACTCAAGCTGTGGAATGACCTCCCTGCTGCGGTTTTTGCGAGCGCCTACAATATGGGGTTCTTCAAGTCCCTACATCAGAAGCTTTCTTCATGGTCGGCAGCGCGAATGTGACACCCCTGGTGTTGCATACGTCCATATGCCACGGTAACCGCTTCCCATCAGGTGGGCCGTGTGCTTGTCTGCCTACTAAGTGGTATAAAAAAAAACAACCTATGTCCTTTCCCAAGGTCTAACCTATATCTCTACCAAATTTTTACTAAAATTGTATAATATACTAGCTGACCCACCCCAGCTTCGCCTGGGTTTATTTTGAAACTTCATATCCCTTTGAGCCCGTATGTTTTAGTCTTCAAAATATGTATGAAAAATTGCCGGATTTGTTAACATTTATTATCAATGCTCCGCTCCCATAAGTAGTAGCGAGATGATATATAGCCTAAAACCTTCCTCGATAAATGGACTACCCAACACTGAAAGAATCATTCAAATCGGACCAGTAGTTCCAGAGATTAGCGCGTTCAAACAAACAAACAAACTCTGCAGCTTTATAATATTAGTATAGATGATAAATTGTACTACTGTAAGCGTCGGTACCTAGCTTAGTGGTTTAGGAGTCGGCCTTATGAACGAGAGGTCTTGGGTTCGAATCCTGGCCATTACACTACCGACGTGAACTCACTCCAAACACAACCAATTTAGCTTAGCTGGAGGGGTTAGAGGGAATAATAGTAATTTTGGTTCTAATATTCCCTATATATATATATATATATATAACATAACATAACATAAACTCACGCCTATATCCCCGAAGGGGTAGGCAGAGGTGCTAGCACCCACATTTCGCCAGTTTATGTTTAGGTCCCAATGTAATAGGTGGCGAGCCTATTGCCATTAACCGGGCACTTATAAACCTGCGATAAATACACACATAACTTCGAAAAGCATCGAAAAGTCATTGGTGTGTGCCATGGTGAAACCTGGGATCGAACCCGAGACCTCGTCTCAGCAGTCCATTACCGAAACCACTAGGCTAATATATATACTAATATAATACACCGCAGTAGCCTAGTGGTATGGGTAATGGACTGCTGAGACGAGGTCTCGGGTTCGATCCCAGGTGTTACCATGGCACACACCATTAATTTTTTTTATACAACTTAAGTGGCAGACAAGCACACGGCCCACCTGATGGATAGTGGTTACCGTGACCTATAAACGTGTGTAACACCAGTGGAGACACATCCGTGCTGCCAACCCTGTAAGTACAGTGATTTTCTGTGCCTTCAGTGCAGAACACAAAATCAGGACAAGCCTTTGGTCTTCCCACTGACAGCACAAAAACTCTCCAGTGAGCTCTGGCTACCCTACTCACCGCCGGGACCACAACACGAGGTTATTATAGCCGTGGTGTTCTGTAGGGTGGAGGTACTTCCCCAGTCGGACTGCTCAATTCGGACGGGAATACCGTCGTGACCTACCTCCTATATCTAATTGTATTCCTATTGTTGTCCTATATCTGTATGTAATTGTAATAAATAACAGCAGACCATATTTTCAACTCGTATATTCATAAATAAGATAAAATTACATGTAAGTACACTTCTTGAATTCTCATAATCATCGCCAAATTCCCCGACCGCCCAAAATGTAATCCCGCCAAAAATGTCCACAGAGTATATTTTTTTTATACAACTTAGGTGGCAGACAAGCACACGGTCCACTTGATGAAAAGTGTTTACCGTGACCTTTGAACGTGTGTAACACCAGTGGAGTCACATCCGTGCTGCCAACCCTGTAAGTACAGAGATTTTCTGTGCCTTCAGTGCAGAACACAAAATCAGGACAAGCCTTTGGTCTTCCCACTTACAGCACAAAAACTCTCCAATAGGTTCACGCATGACAGGGTCTCGTTTCTCTCGCCAATATCCAGAACATATATAAGTCCCCAAACTCGAACAAACTGGAACTATAAGACGCTATCAATCAATCAATCAATCAGTTTTAGGAGGTAGGACACGGCGGTATTTCCGCCCAATTGAGCAGTCCGACTAGGGAAGTACCTCTGCCCTACAGAATACCGCGGCTATAATAACTTCGTGTTGTGTTCCTAGCGGTGAGTAGGGTAGCCAGAGCTCACTGGAGAATTTGTGCTGTCTGTGGGAAGACTAAAGGCATATCCTGCTTTGTCTTCTACACTGACGGCACAGAAACTCTGTACTTACAGGGTTGGCAGCGCGACTGTGACTCCTCTGGTGTTACAAACGTCCATAGGCCACGGTAACCACTTTCCATCAGGTGGGCCGTTTGCATGTCTGCCACCTAAGTGGTATAAAAAAAAACAATCAATTAGCCCACTGCAGTCCACTGCTGGACATAGGCCTCTCTCAATGTGCGCCATTTTCTCCGATCCTCCGCCTTCCGCATCCAGTCTGTCCCAGCCACCTTTTTCAAGTCGTCCGTCCATCTGGCTAGACGCTAAACTACGCTTCGTTAATTCGGCTTTTTATGTTTTCCAAGATAAAAATCTATATAATTTTCTTGACAAGAAGCACCAGTCCATATCTCACCAATTTTCCACGGTATGCACGCGTTATGAAACGGAATGGCTGCGTCATTTGAATTCGCTCATTGTGTTGTTTTTTCAACAAATTACACCCATTTTCGTAATTTCGTGTAATGAGGCATTGTCTTGGGCTTTATGCGTGCCACACTGGTAATCTCCTTAGTTGCAATCGTTCTTCAAGGCTTCATTGTTTTACATACAGTTTTTATTGCGAACATAGTGTGTACTTATACTTCTATATTTTACAAATAAAAATTGGAATATTTCACTATGACAACATACGGCAGCTGGAGAGTTTGTGCTGTCAGTGGGAAGACTAAAAACTTGCCCTGCTTTGTCTTCTACACTGATGGCACAAAAACTCTGATGTTACACACTTCCATAGGCTACGGTAACCACTTTTCATCAGGTGAGCCGTGTGCTTGTCCACCACCTAAGTGGTCTAAAAAAACGGCCTGAACGATTTCTACGTAGAAATCTTTGAACGGGGTGTAGAACGAGAACACTTCTTGGTTTTCTTTATACCACTTAGGTGGCAGATAAGCAAACGACCCACTTGGTGGAAAGTGGCTACCGTGGCTGGTTTACGTGTGTAACAATAGGGGACTCACACTCGTGCTACCGGCCCTGTATGAACAGAGAGTTGTGTGCCATCAGTGCAGAAAACAAAGCAGGACAAGCCTTTGGTCTTCCCACTGACAGCACAAAAGCACTCCAGTGAACTATGGTTACTCTGCTCACTACCGGGAACACAACACGAGGTTATTATGACCGTGGTATTCTTTAGGGCGCAGGTACTTTATCAAGTGGCAACGCATTCCTTCCCTCTCATTGAATTTGTTGCTACAACTAAACGAAGTGGGAGAAACTGGTTATTTATCCACATCTCTGTCTAGAAAGCAGTGAGCACTGTAGAGAGACAGAGAGGTGTTCTCGTTTTTATTTGTATTTTTATCTTCATAGGACTTTCAAGCACAGACCTCCTGCGGAACAGACCTGGCAGGCACGATATGTGGTCTGCGCTAGTGGGTATATAATGTAAAGGTGAATCAAAATAATAGGTATTTACATATGAATTTGCCGTTTTTTGAAGAAATTGGAGGAAACCCAATTTTCAGTAGGTACTTACTTTTTTTAGGAATGACAAATCTAAATTTTATGATTTTTTTTGTGTATGAATGAGACAACATTAAGCTAACAAACACTTTTATTTTATTTTTGAAAAGTGACAGCTGTAAAAAATTAATACGAAATTTATCATCAAAATGGATAGCATTTAGGAAGTACTTACTGTTTTTGAAGATCGAATTTAATTTATCAAGCGTCCGATAAAAAAAAATTAATACAGAGTTGTAAAATCTTGAAATCGACTTTTAAACTAAATATAAATAATGGAAATAGCTATTAAATTACAGAAATAACGAACTCATGAACCTGTAAGAAAATTTCGGCAATATCATAGGCCCATTCATAGGCATAAGACCTAATATTAACGGCCTCTGTGGCGTAGCGGTAGAACATTTGACTGCTAAGCAGGGGGCGCGGGTTCGATTCCCGCTCAGTGCAAATATTTGTATGCATGAATATGTATATTTGCATTGGTCTGGATGTTGCTATGTATGATATGTATGTATTTACAACAAAAAAAAGAGTATCTAAGTATGTTTATCCGCATTCTAGATTCCATAACACAAGCTAGTTAAGCTATGCTTACCATGGGTCTAGATAGCGTTGTGTAGAATGTTGTAGAATATTTATTTATTAAACAAATTGATCATGAATGCAACTATGTTAGCACCCATTTGCCTGGCATAGCAAGCGAATCGCGTGACAAGACGCTAATGGATCTTACCAAATTGATTCGCTATAACGTTTTGTTCTGTTTCCTTGTTTTGTGTTTGTAGTCACTTACGTGAGTTTTTTATTGGTGTTATATGAATTTGGACTGTGTAAGCTGTATTTACCGGAAGATTTTTCAGTAATTACCAATAAGAATGGTTTAAAAACTACACAAATCGTACAAGGACTACAAAGTATAATGTATGAGTATGATTCTGAAGGCGTTGGCATACGTCAACTGCAGACGTACGCAGCTGATACACGTACCGTGAAACAGACATGATTAAGAAAATTTTGTTTATTGTTTTAATTCATTGCGGTTTCACAATTGTCCCATTTTTCCGTTTCGAAGTTTCACTAGTAATGTATAAGACTTAATTATCATTTTCATCTGGATGTTGACATCCCGATGACAATGATAATTGGGTCTTATACAAGATATAACTGTAAGAAGTTGGTTTATTTATTTCTAATACTTGTTTCTTTTAAAGAATATTTGAATCGAAATTACTAATATTTTCTCGAAATCTCTAGGTGGCAGGCAAGCACACGGCCCACTTGATGGAAAGTGGTTACCGTGGCCTAAGGACGTTTGTAACACCAGATGAACCACAGTCGCGCTGCCAACCCTGTAAATACAGTTTCTGTGCCGTCAGTGTAGAAGACAAAGAAGGACAAGCCTTTAGTCATTCCACTGACAGCACAAATTCCAGTGAGCTCTGGCTACCCTACTCACCGCTAGGAACACAACACGAAGTTGTTATAACCGCGGTATTCGGTACGGCGGAAGTACTTCAGCAGTCGGACTACTCAATTGCACGGAAATACCGCCGTATCGTACTTCCTAAAAAGCTAAATTGCTTGTGTTAGGAGAGGGTTCGTGTCGTTAGTGTAATGATTAGGACTTGTACCCGGGATCTTTCGATCGTACGACCGGCTCCTTATACACTAACCTACCGCCACTGGTTACATAAGTATTTCGGGCTACCTGATAATAAACCGTGAAACACATTCCCGCTACCCATGTTAGCTTATTCCAGCGATAAGAAGGCTTTATCTATCCCTAAAAGTACCTGAAATTTTCTACCAGATCCGTTCAGGTCTGAGCGTGATTGAGTAATTATCCAAATATATGATATTTCGCAAGTAGCATCGCAAATTTTCATAATTATAGTATTTCTCTTGAATATAAAGAAAATATTTTCAAGGGGAGGAAGAATATTTGCTAAAGGGGGTGTTCAATTATTACGTAAGTAGATTTATTACTATTATTTAACCTCCCCTCCCCCTTGGCAGCAAAAGTTCCGCGGTCCGCATCATTGGGCATCCCGAAGTCACGAACACCCTAGAACCTTTACAGATACGTAGAGATGTTGCGTCCGTGGCTGTATTTTACCGTCCGTACCATGGGGAGTGTTCTGATCAGCTCTTCTAATTAGTCTCACCCTCCCCTTTCCTACATAGGACAACACGTGCAGGTCTTAGATGTCATCCGCACACGGTCAAAACATCCGATCAAGAACCAAGCGGTTCGGAGACTCTTTCCTCTGTCGCATCATTAAGGCCTGGAATTCATTACCAGCTCACGTGTTTCCTTCTGCCTACAGTCCCGGGTCCTTTAAGCGGGGCGTGAAAAAGCATATGAGGCCGTCAAGCTGAGTGTCACCATTGTCACACGGTATGTGTAAGTAATGGTGACCCTCTTTTTTGGGACTTTGCCTTCAGCTTACTATCAGGCAAGGCGAAGTCTAATTGACGTGTCCTATATAAAAAAAAAGTCAGCTAATATCTCAACCCCCTCCCCATGCTTACGTAAACATTGGTATCATATTTTATATCATGTTTATTTTATTAGGGCAATGTAGCTTGCATTAAGCTATATTATGTGTAAAAAAAAAGTAAATAACTACTGCTTACGTAATCATTATCTAGACTCCCACCCCCATGTCTTCAAAAATAAGCAATGCAAGCCCCCCCTCCCCCCTCCGACCTTTAGTGCTTACATAATACTTGAACGACCCCAAACATTTTTGCGTCTCCATTCTTTAGGTATACTTTTTTTATCTTTACCTCCCCATTTTCTAATGTTCTCCAGGGACTCGACTTTATCTTCAAAAGATTCACGCATCGTCAGTGAGGTCCTCAGACATAAAAGGGACTCATTCATCGGTATTATATTTCGCCTTTATGCGAATTTGTGAAGTAGCTAAGAGAACCGAAGATACAAAATAAGTATTTCATCCTAAGAGTACTACAAATTCTGATGACGTAGGTACCATTGACAAGATATCGGTATGACCTTTGAAGTATAGGGCCTCATATTTCGATTGATGTTTGAAAATTAAGCTCTTGAGCAACAGATTGGACAATGGGGTGAGTTAATTGGAAAAGACACATGACGCAAATAAAAAACATTGACTTTTGAAAGAAAATTATTTCTGCAGGAGAATACAGCTATTCTCAGGACAAAAAAGAGCATGGTGTCCGGCAGAGTAGAATTTGGACCACCCCATCTCTTCCCAAGCGGTGTCGTACAAAGCTACTAAGGGATAGGGCTGTTTAACATCAGACAGATATATACAGCCCAGACTCGGCTTGAGTCAACAATAGTGCCCGGAAAACGGCAATAGGCTCACCGAATTCCATGACTGGTGAAATGTGGTGGTGTTAATTCACCTCTGCCTAACCCTCCGGGGATAAAGGTGTGAAGTATGAGGAATAGTAATATCAGACTTTAGTCTAGCTTGTGATCTAGCTCTGCACCAAATGTTACCCAGATCCATTTAGCTATATTTTTAGGCAGATGCAATACAAATTTTGATTTATTTAATATTTAGGTCGTCAAATTGAGTTCACCCCGCCTGCTAGTCCAAAGTGTCCTTACATATTCTGTCGCTAGAATAGCGGTCCTTAAAATTTATAACATTACCTAGTGGGTTTTCAAAATAGAAATGCGTGAAAGAGGATTTGGCAAGGAAGACATGTATGGCAAGGATGACATCTAACAGGAAGGTATGACCCCAAATAAATAATTGGAACAAGAGCAGACGATGAATGTAGGATTTCAAATGATTCAGCAATCGGTTTGATAGATCTGATCCCTAAATATTGCAACATTCTCTACAAAAACGATACAGTGCAATTAGCAATAGTCAGTGTTACGCTTGTTCCACACAATTCGTTCCCAATCAATTAAATGTTATTAAATTACTGCAAAACAAAGTGTACAAGTTTTTATATTGCATTGCAGTTGTTTCTTTGTTTAAACTTTTGCTGAACTTTAAACACGGCTCCGTCAACGTGTAATTCTGATCACAAATCTGTTCCAAATTTAGGTCTCTAACGGTGACGAAGCCCTTTAGTATGGCTTCCCCAGAAAGTGGAGAGTGTGAAATTGGTAAGGCATCAAACATGTCGGGAGTCAAGAAATGCGCATCCTAAAAAGAGCAGACGTCATTAGGTCACGCATATTCCAAATTTCGGCCAGTTACAACCAAGAATGTCGGTAGGGTCATGGAAAGGAGATGTACCTAATACTGGACTTTGATAATAATCCCAGATTTGAAAGTACTACTGCCTTTTTTATCCAGCGAATCTAACAAATTGCAATCCCATATATATAGGTTCCCGGCAGAGTAGAATTTCGACCACCCCATCTCTTCCCATGCGGTGTCGTACAAGGCGACTAAGGGATAGGGCTGTTTAACAGTCAGATATATACGGCCCAGACTCGGCCTTAGATGCATGGCTTGAGTCAACAATATTGTCCGGAAGACGTCAATAGGCTCACTCTCTATTACGTGGGACCGAATTCAATGATTGGTGAAATGTGGGTGTTAATTCACCTCTGCCTAACCCACCGGGGATAAAGGTGTGATTATATGTATGTCTATAAAAGGAATGTTTTCCATATTAGATGGTATTGTCTTCTTTTGACGACCTGAATAATTTAGCGGGTGTTCAACTTTTTGAACATGGGCAATTGACTTCTGGGAATGCGAGATCAGTGACCTTTGTCTAATATTTCAAGATTATGTGAATATTTGACCAAAATTTTAATTGGAACAGATGATATTGTCACAAAATGATAATCAGGTCTTCAAAATTACCTATCCTTAATTTATTTTGTTCTTAAGAGAACATGTTTTCTAATTTAAACTAATATTATATGCGAAAGTAATTCGGTCTGTCTGTCTGTCGGTTTGTTCAATGGTTTAGGCTTGAAAGTGTCACGTCTAAACTACTGAACCGATCTTGATAAAATTTATTACAGAGATGGACTAGAGCAGAGCATGGGAAAGGACTTGGGCTACCTTTTATCGCGAATAAGGGGATGAAAGTTTGTATTAATTTTCGTCGTTTTTGAAGATAGGTAATCTGATGAAGCTTGGAAACGGACATTGGCTATGTTTGGTTGTGATAATCGACATCCACCCAGGCGGAACCGAGGGCAGCAGCTAGTATTTATAGAATTTAAAATTGTATATTTTACTAGCGGACCTGACAGACTTCGTCCTGTCAAAAAGATTTGTAATGTGACCGTTTTTTGTTCCTACCTATTTTATAGTAAGTTGTAAACTGAATTTGACTCTACTTTTTCTGACTTTTCCCGACAATCATTTAACCGTAAAAACCATCCCTGAACTTCAACGAACATTTAAAAAAAAGACTTTCCCAAATTGGTCCAGGCGTTGTAGAGCTTACTAACACATAATTATACTAAGTATCGGGACTTCTCGCGAATTATATTTTGGAACTTACTATTTCTGCCGACGTTTCGGATGCGTTGCAGCACCCGTGGTCACGACTTGACTAGTCTTCGAGCGTCGAGATGTATGCGGGGAACATTTTTTGAGCGCCTACCCACCATTACACTTATTATGAATGGTTAGGCTGGCGACACACCACACTCACTATGTCAGTTTTTAACGGCACTGTGTTTTTTGGTTTTAGTATCTTAATCACTGGATTCCACGTTCCGGATAGCTTGAATCCATCTTCCCTATTGAAATTTTTATATTTTTTTTATTTCAATGGCTTCACGCACAATCCGTGAATAGTAGTGGCGATCAGTGGAGAGGACTTTGGGTTGATGAAGCTCAATCCAGTGATTGGTACCCGACTCAAGATGTTCTGCTACTGCCGATTTGTTGAACTGACGGTTTTTCACAGCTGCGATATGTTCTCTGACTCTCTCTGCAATGGTTCGCTTGG
This sequence comes from Eilema griseolum, assembly GCA_963662185.1. NCBI lineage: Eukaryota > Metazoa > Arthropoda > Insecta > Lepidoptera > Erebidae > Eilema > Eilema griseolum. The sequence continues at coordinate 5,321,160 of OY759230.1, forward strand.
TCTGGCCTATGTAGGAACTACCGCAGCTGCAATCCACTTTATAAACACCCGGTGTTTGTAGAGGTATGACGTCCTTCGATGTTCGCACATATTTCGCTACTTTGGCGAACGGTTTAAAAATCGTCTTGATGGAAAACTTCCGTAAGCAAGATCCGATTTTGTCCGTTACACCTTTCACATACGGCATGTATGCCGGTTGGCGGTCAACACCCAGCAACATCTTCCTCGGTGCACGTCGCGGCTTTCTAGCACTCGTACCATACCCGTTCACCTCAAGAACCTCCTGAACATGATCTAACTCCTGCTGTAGGTGCTCAGGGTCACACAGGTCATTAGCTCGCTTGATGAGCGTCGAACTTACGGATTTTAAGTGAAGTGGGTGATGATGCGAGGAGGCGTGCAGGTATCTATCTGTGTGAGTGGGTTTTCGATACACAGTGTGGGCCAAGGAGCCATCAGTTCTCACCATTAACTTTATGTCTAAAAAAGATAATGTTCTTTTGTTCTCAATCTCATACGTAAACTGTGTCTTCACATGTAATGAGTTGAGATACTCAGTAAAGCGAACCACCTGCTCCCTGTTGCCCTTGAATATACAAAATATATCATCTACGTACCTTTTCCATAGCCTAATTTGGGCGTGGGCGTTCTGAAACACCATTTCCTCCATATGTTCCATCCAGATATTAGCCACGACTGGTGCCAAAGGGCTGCCCATGGCGACGCCGTTTATCTGGAGGTAATTTTGACTATGGTAAAGGAAGTAGTTCCCTTCGAGGCAACTCTGCAGCAGTGTCGCATAACTATCCGGTAGACCATTATCCTTCAATTTAGTTCCAATAATCTGCAGACTTACTAACACATTTGGCGATTCATTTTTAAATTATAGATTACAAACGAGTCCATATTAATGCGATAGAAAACCATAGATAGAAGTTAAGTTTTTATGAAATACTGAATTATAATACTTGTTGATGGACCCACCTGTTAGGATAGCAGATTACAGCCTCTCCCATAAAAGCTGTTTAAGCCAATCCAAATAAAAGAGCCAATCTAATTGAACAGTTCGACTGGGGAAGTACCTCCACCCTACAGAATACCACGGCCATAATAACCTCGTGTTGTGTTTCCGGCGGTGAGTAGGGTAGCCAGAACTCACTGGATAGATTTATTACTGTCAGTGGGAAAACCAAAAGCTTGTCCTGCTTAATCTTTTACACTGACGGCACAGAAACTCTAGTGTTTACAGGGTTGGAAGAGCGAGTGTGAATCCTTTTGCATTGCACGCGTCCATAGGCCACGGTAACCACTTTCCATCAGGTGGGCCATGTGCTTGTTTGCCAACCAAGTGGTATATATAAAAAAGAGAAAGTATGCGGACTTCGGGCTTTGAGATGTAATCCTTGGATGAGACAGGAACAACACTGAAATGTTGATGAAGAATTGGGTATTTGCCTGTATTAAGAATAAATTATTTAACTAAGCTCATTAAATTAAGAATGGTAAAAGAGCTGTAAAATTTACGTGGGTTCCTATTTTATCATTTTTATTTATTTTCAATTATCCACCCAACCTATAAATACAACCTGTAAATGATTTGACTATTACATATTATGACGTCACAATAAATTATTTCATACAAGTTTCCTTGTGACTTACCGTTTTGTCGTTTAGTAAAAAGTCACTAAATTGACTAGTCAGTCCAAAACCCAATTTGAGCGGTAAACACCTCTACCTATCGCAGGGATGATTATATCCAAGTCTTTCAATTCTAAAGTATCATTTCGGAAACATATTTCTTTGTCGACCACCTCTTAGCTAGATAATATGTTCTACTAAGTACTGTAGCCTGTACCTTGTACTAAGTACCGTAGCGAACTGTATGCGAGCGTTCGTTTGTTATTTTTCTTGTATTTGTTTTACTTCACGATCTATCAATACTTATGTGTTTTTTGTGCATGCTTAGTATTCAATTTCATTGGTTTTATTTCGTATTTTGTGTTTGTGTGTGTGTCTAATAAACGCATTTTCTTTCTTTCTTTCTTTCTTTCTGAGTGGTCCACATTTGCCGAATTTGGAAATTGGTTCGGCAGTAGAAAAAAGCCGTCTCTTTTTGTATTTATCTTTGTATATACCTACTTTATATACCTACGAGCTTCCATCCATAACTTTAAATACATTAAGAATACAAAGCTACATCTTTATGTAACGCAAAAACTTCTTAGAAATTCCACTTGCTTATTTTATTCTTTGTTTTGTTTTATTTAGGAAAATACGCTCCTTTTCTTTCCGTAATATTGATTTTAGGCTTTTTGGATAGTTTCTAATAGTTTTTTTTTATATAGAACACGCCAACTTGACTTCACCTCGCCTGATGGTAAGCTAAAGGCAAAGTCTCAGGAAAGAAGGTCACCATTACAGACACTAAGTGTTACAATGGTGGCACTCAGCTTGGCGGCCTCATCAGATGCGTTTTCACGCCCCGCTTAAAGGCCCCGGGACTGTAGGAAGAAGGAAACACGTGTGCTGCTAATGAATTCCAGGTATTGGTAGTGCGGCAAAAAAAGAGTCTTCGAACCGCTTGGTTCTTGTTCGTATATTCTTTTCTTTAGTTTGACCAGGGGAGTTGAATGCTCTTACTGAAGATCAAAGTTTTAAGACCATTTACTTACATATCATTTGTGTTGATTAGTGAAGTTTGATGTTATTATCGCTTCAAAGCGCTTTTCGAACCGACTAAAACGCACGCCGCCTGTGGGTCATTTTGGTTGCCGAAGGTGAGGTTGACCCCCTCCCCCCTCCCCCTCCCCTCCCTCGCACCCTGGCCGACCCAGGGCCATCTCTCACGATCTGGCCCTCTCCTCGGGTGTGTATGGGACTACAGAGTCCCCAACTCGTTCCCGAAAAACGGGGAGGCGCGTCAGGCGCGCCGCCGCCGCGGCCTGCTTCTGCCAGGGTGACAGGCGGCTACACCTGTTACCCCCAGGCCGGCGCTCATGGGGGGCGGAGGTCATTCATCGACCTCCGACGCCCGAGTTGCCTTCGTACGCGGGCAGCTTGGCTTGCGATCCTTCGTTGATCCCGCTGCCGCTCCCGCCCCGCCTCCTCCTTCACGAGCATTACTTGCTTCGCTTCAAGGCGCTGTTAGACTATTTGGTGTGAATCTCAACTTGATAAGTCAATGTTGAAAATCTTTTATTCTGCATAGATCGTTTGATCGGGACGTACAAAACTTCAATACAAAAGGAAATATGAAAACTAGTTTAGCAAATGGACCACAGGATCGACACGCGGCTCTAACCTGAGTAGACTCCGTCAAGACACTCAGCGAGCCTTTTTTTATCTATTTTACGAACATAAACTTAGTCTACTTACTCTAAATACAAAAGTTTACTTGAGTAGCATAGTTGAGCGAACAGCTCATTTCCAAGCTTTTTCATAATCAAGCATTCTTGGATTTTACAATAAGCCTTTCTGGCATAATTTACTTTTAATTCAGTTTTAAATTTATCCACAGCTAAATCCCTAATATCATTAGGGAGCTTGTTAAAAAGTGTATACAGTTATAATACCCTAATTTTTTGAAAAAAAATTTTTTTGCGAATAAACAATAGCATTAATTAACAAACGCAGTGAACTAACTATACGAAAGAATAAAGATGTTAGCACAAAGAAAGAACTAAGACAATTATATAAGGACACCGGTAAAGCGATCAAAAAAGACTACAGTAAGCACAGACAAAGGATAATAACAGAAAATCTAACCAAATTCAGAAGCACAAAGAGAGCATTTAAAGAGTTAAATTTAAGAAAAACTTGGATACCAAAATTAGATGGCCAACATAAAGAAATTAAAACAAGGCAGGAAATAATACAGCAGGCAACTACTTTCTACCAAGAATTATACAAAAACAAAGATAAAACCAGCAAGGAATCCAACGAACCACAGTACTGTGATAACACGGAAATAATTGAAGCGATAGGAGAGAAAGATATATACGCCCAGCTAAAACTACTAAAATTAGATAAAAGTCCTGGTCCCGATGGAATAACTAACGAAGCGTTGAAAATAGGAGCACCAGTTTTACTCAGACCTCTCACAGAATTATTCAATCGCATACTAGAAGCCGAAATCGTACCAAGACAATGGTGCACGTCAAACATCATACTATTATATAAAAAAGGAAACCCTGTAGATATCAACAACTATAGACCAATCAGTCTACTGTCAAATATATACAAAATCTTCTCATCTATAATTCTTAAACGCATAACACAAGACATTGAAAATGCACAGCCATTAGAACAAGCTGACTTTCGCTCTGGGTTTAGTACACTAGATCATATACAGACACTGGAACAGGTTATAGAAAAATACGATGAGTTCAAAAAGCCACTCTATCTAGGTTTTATCGACTACAGTAAAGCATTCGACAGCATAAGCCACAACTCTATATGGAAAGCACTTAAATATCTAAACATAAATTCGAAATATATAAACATTATAAAGTACATATACAACAACAGCACAAGTAATGTCATGCTAGAATCTAGAGGTGGTGCAATTAACATCGAAAGAGGAGTCAGACAGGGGGACCCCCTGTCACCTAAATTGTTTATTGCTGTTTTAGAAGATATTTTTAAAAACGTAGACTGGAAAACTAGAGGCATAAAAATAAACAACAGCTATTTAAGTCATCTCAGATTCGCAGATGACATAGTTATACTGTCTGAAAGAGCAGATGAACTACAAGATATGCTCCGCTCTCTTGCTTTAGCAAGCTCAAAAGTAGGATTAGAGATGAATGCTACAAAAACCAAAATCATGACAAACAGCATAGAACGGCCCATCAACGTAAAAGAAAATCATATCGAGTATGTCAACAGTTACATCTACTTAGGCAAACAAATATCTTTTTTGAAAACGCACAATGAAGATGAAATTGAAAGGCGAACAAACATAGCCTGGAAGAAATTCTGGTCACTCAAAGAAGTCCTAAAAGGAGAATACTCGATAAGCCTTAAGAAAACAGTATTAGACACCTGCATATTGCCCAGTCTACTGTATGGTTGCCAAAGTTGGATATACACGACAAAAGCAAAGCAAAGGATCACAACAACACAAAGAGCTATGGAGAGAAGTATCCTAAACTTAAGAAAAATACAAAAAGTCAGAAGCAATGTAATCAGACAAAAAACCAAGATAACAGATGCCCTCACGCAAGCCTTAAAATTGAAATGGCAATGGGCAGGTCACGTATCGAGATACACAGACGAAAGGTGGACAATCAATGCCACGAGGTGGAAAGGGCCAATCGGGAAAAGAAGGGTAGGAAGACCGAGGAGACGATGGGCAGACGATATTACAGATTTAATAGGAAAGGACTGGGAAACTATTGGCAAGGACAGAGACAAGTGGAAAAGACTGGAGGAGGCCTTCACCCGAAGAGGGGTCCATATCCAACAAAACTAACTATTACTAACATTTAGACAGTAAGCAAAATATAACTAACAATAACATACTAACACCAAAATCTAAAATGTACAATAAGGATAAGGAAATAAAGGCTTTTTTATTTATTTTATTTATAATTTTTTGAAATCGCCTAATACAGACTACAGATTGTTTTTTGTCTGATATGTATGTTATGCTTTTCACAATATACTCTTACGTACTCCTGCTAAATAGGTCTTAACAGACAGACAACGCTTCCAGTTGTTGTATGGAACCCTAAACACTGAAGAGCTATTTCCCCGAAGCTCGTTTTATTAAAACCTGTTGAACTTAACATGCCCACTCACATCAAATATGCGGCTACCGTTCTCACTTTTCTCTTCATAAAAATACGTGAGATGAATTTATTTCTAGATAGTTCTGAAGAACCATAGAAGATAGAAAAAGTATATATGTAGTGCAAATTAGGTTCATTGTACCAACTTACTACTTACTTACTTACCTACTACCAAATACCTATAAACTTGACGAGTTAGTACAGACTTGACGAATTGAAACGAAAATATGTGCTAAAACCCGTTTGACGAGTCGAAATTTCAGACTTGACCAATCATTCTCTAAATCGGTAATAATCATCAGAAAATGTGATTAAGTCACAGATTTCCATAGTATTTAAAGCAGAAGTTGCCATTATTCGCCATCATATGAGACATTATGTAAGGGTCAATTTCATCAATATACCTTATGTGTACAATCGCATCGTGTTAGTCTTCACAATTTGGCATTTTTGAGGCAGTTTCGTGATCATACTGTATTGAAGTTAATCGAAAACAATTTTGGACCCTTTTTTTAACTTATGAAAAATCCCCATGGAACCTCTCCGCTGGAGCCGGTGGGAGAGTTTAAGTCAGAAACGAACCGACTGAAACGCACGGCGCCTGTGGGTCATTGTTGGTTGCTGAAATGAGGTTGACAGGCATATCCTTCTCACTCCGGCCGGCCCAGGGCCATCTCCTTCGATCTCATCGATCGAACTCGTGTTGGCCGCCTCAATATCGCCAACTAGGTTTTCTTTGCGACTTTGTACGCAATAGGTAGGTACTTGTTGCCGAGATTCTATCTCAGAATTACGTTCAACACACGTCCGTGTGAAAGGTGAGTATGTACCTACCCTACTGACCTACGGGCCAGATTATCGAAATGTTTAACAATTGTATCACGATCTTGAGTAACTTTTCCTGTGTTGCTTATTTACTACTATGTGGTGTGCAAAAAAGTTCACATAACAGAGCTGAATCCGTTTTGAGATTCAATTTCACATGCTGTAAATTTAGTGACGTCACTATCGACTTGTGCTCTACATCACCAAATTCACAGCATGAGAAATTGAAATCTCACAGCAGATCCAGCTGACGACTTTGTTCGATCATTCGAAATGTTCTAACAGCATGTGCCTGTTGGGACTTCGGGAAGCACTTCCGAAGTCTGGGCCCCAAATTGGCGGGCACAGCCAACGCTCTGGCGCGGCTACTGCCCAACCTGAGGGGCCCGGAGGACTCCTGCAGGAGACTCTACGCGGGTGTCGTGCGGTCCATGGCCCTGTACGGGTGTCCCGTGTGAGCGGACGAACTTAGTACCGCCATATTTTCTGATCCCGTGCCCGCTGCATATCTCTAAATTTATCAGTGTTTCTCTACAATATTATGCATGTATTATACATATAAACCTTCCACTTGAATCACTCTATCTATTAAGAAAAACCGCTTCAAAATCCGTTGCGTAGTTTTGAAGATTTCGGCATACATAGGGACGGACAGACAGCGACAGCGACTTTGTTTTGTAATAATTATGTAGTGATATTCTAAAGACTGGTTTAGTAACAATACTGTCAACATCTTAATTAATATCCTAGGCTATATTCAAATAATGAAAGATCTGTAAAAGATTGATTTAATATTACGTAAACTTGTAAAAAATGAAATGATTTATATAAATCTTGTAAACTTCAAAGAAACTGTGATTTAGACATATTATAATAAGCACAACAGTAAATTAATGTAAATGATTCATCATTCATATTTACGTGTAAAGTATAGCCGAATCCTAAAGTTACGTATGAGAACTCAACCACAGGCCGCTATAAACTTGTTACCGCTATTTCTTTTCTAATCAAAAACAAATGATACCATACCTCCCTAATTAATTACAAACAAAAGATATACATTATCATAACTCTAAACTAAAGTTTAGATATACATTATCATAACTCTAAAAACACTAGTTATACCAAATTGACATATCGCTGCTTATAAACTAAAGGGCCACAAATCAAAATTGTTCAAAATAACTTTTAATTAAAAAATCTAACTAAAATCACCTTTACTTTCATATTTTACGAAGACACCCATTAAAAACGGTCTCTATGTTATAATTTTACACAACCGCCCTTTTGGCATTTTAATGCATCAACGGCCATCTTAAGAGCAACACGGCCATCTTTTTAGTTGCGCCCCTACCGTCGGCGTGAGCGCACGTCAGTTTTATGAAAAAGGGCCACATCGCGAAAAATTGCTTTTGTTGTGATTGAACTTTATATGCCACAAGGCCATATTTGTGAATGTGTCTGTTTCGCATATAAAAACAAGTAAGTACACAATTATTTTTAATGCAAAAGTGCCACATTTCGGAATGTGTCCATTTGGCAATATAAATATACGTAATATATTATATTTTTATAATCTTAACAGTTGTTTTTTGTAAAACGTCTGTTTTAATCAAAGTATTGTTGTGTTTGCGATGTTTTATTTTAAGACAAAAGGCTTTGATATTGCTTTAATTATGCTAAAGGAATTCTTTGGTTTATGGCGTGTTATTTATATTTTGTTGCTAATAAATAATAATATACTAATACTGCACTATATTATTGTACTAAATATACGCGTATATTTAACTTATATTATTGAAATGATCGATTTGTAATGATTTGTTTATTATTTATTTATTTCAGTCTATCAGTTTTTATTGTTTGTTGATTTAAACTTTAAAGTTATAATAATATACACAAATATACAACTCGTGCGAATTAACATGGCACCTGGCTCGTAGGCGAGAGCGGTGTCACGCGCGCGGAAGCGGGAGGAGGGAGGTATTACAGATACCTATTCTTGCTACAAGTGTTTTAAACTTATGCACTTAATAATATTTTATGTACTTTTTGTCACCTTTGATGAATTATTAATTAATTATTTATTTTTATTTACAGAATGAGTAGTAGATCAACGAGAATTTTAAATATGATCCTACCTAAAACTAATCCTACACAAAACGAAGAGTTAGAAAACCAAAATTCACCCAACAATTTACAGAGAGATGATCGTCATTTTTTATTTAACAACGAACCTACATTTCCTGGCTTACACGATGATTCGTTTGATATGAGTACCAATTCAATACCAGATAGTCAGATAGGCCTGGATCTCGACATTTCATTCGATTCCATAAGTGAAAAAGGCTCGAAGTTTTCTAACAGACCAATTAAAGTGATTGCAGAAAGTAGCTCAGATTCCGATGAAGATTCCATCTCCAGTTCTAATAGTGGTTCTACAAGCACAGATGATGATTTTTCATCTGACGACAGCGTAAATGACCCTGATTATCAAAACAAATCTTCTGAGTCAGATTCCGACAACGATTCGGCAAGGGCAAATAAAATACTCTCTTTTTCACCTAAGTCTGGAACCTTTGGAGCTCGCAATGTGCTTTTATCGAGTTCAGGTAAGCAATAGTTTTCTGCTTTTGATTTCAAAAACCTATGGCATTAGAAATATTTTTACCATTATTTTTCCTTTTATTTCAGGTGATATTGAAATGGAAGCACATTGCTCTAAGAACCCACCATGCAGGATGACTAACCAAACTATGTCTCTAACTAGTCAATCACCCAGCGTTGATACTCTACTTCGTAGCGTCCACATTCAACCTCCTAGTATCGATACTCTACCTTCTAGCGTTGAAAATAATTTGCCTCCCAGAGTCGTTACTCAACCAGCCAGTGTCGATTCTCAGACATCAAGCCTAGGTGCGCAATCTCCTTGTGTTGATACTGATCAACACAGGTCCCGTAAAAGGAAAGCAAATCCGGAGTTATGGCAAAAAAACCAAGCAAAACTTCTAAGGAATACTGGTAAAGCTTATATATCGTTATCGAAATCTAGGAAATCTGTTGACGCCAAAAGATTGGGTCCTGTTTGTGGTGATAAGTGCAAACTTAAATGCTCTACAAAATTAACAAATGAAGAAAGGTTGTTAATTTTTGAAGAGTTTTGGGCAACAGGCGATTTGCTTATTCAAAGACAATTTGTCCATGAGCACATGACCCAAATCACTCCAAAATATCGATACACTCGTGACGGTAGTAATAGAAAAAATTTCAATCACGCATATTATTTGGACAAAAATGAGACCCTCCTTCGAGTATGCAAAATTTTCTTTATGAGTACCCTAGCGGTTTCGGATAAATTTATAAGAACTGTTTTAAAAAAACATTCCAACCCCATAGGTGTTCAAACAAAAGATAACAGAGGAAAACATGGCAGCCACAACAAGACGCACATTGATTTAACAGATGGAATTAAAGCTCATATTATTTCAATCCCACGGATTGAAAGTCATTATTGCCGTGCTCAAACGAAACGAGAGTATATTGAAGGTGGGACAAACGTCACTGCTTTACACAGAGACTATGTTGAAAAATGTAAATCGGACGGGAAAAATTACGCTTCGTACCAAATATATTATAGCATCTTTAAAAATGATTTCAATATATCTTTTTGGCAGCCTAAAAAAGACCAGTGTGATGATTGTGTAGCCTATGTTAATGCTCAAGATAAAGTGCCACTACAATCTAAATACGAACTGCACCTGAAAGAAAAGTCACTCGCAAGAGCCGAAAAGGAGAGGGACAAAGAAAATGTAAGTGATACTTTTGTAGTTGCTGTATATGACCTACAGGCCGTGATGCCTTGTCCTCGTGGTGATGTTTCGAGTTTTTATTACATCTCTAAAGTAAACCTATTAAATTTTACCATTACTGAACTTGAGACAAAAAATACAACATGTTTTGTTTGGCACGAAGGAGAAGGAGCTCGAGGTGTAAACGAATTGGGCTCATGCGTACTTATGTACTTAAAGAGTTTACATGATAAAGTAACTGAAGCGTTTGATGTAGTCTTTTACAGTGACAATTGCTGTGGTCAGCAAAAGAACAAATTTATGCTTGCCATGTACCAACACGCTATTCGTGTCTTTCCAAAATTACTGAGTATAACCCACAAATTTTTGATAAAAGGGCATACCCAAAACGAGGGTGACTCGGTACATTCCGTAATTGGCAGGAATATTTCAAATGCACTGAAATCGTCCCCAATCTATGTACCAGATCAATACATAACACTAATTAAAACTGCTAAGAAGAAGGGCACGCCTTATACTGTTAAAGAACTAACACACGACAGTTTCTTTGACTTAAAACCTCTAGCTGTTGGTAACTACACCGTTACAGACGATGGAGAAAAGTTAAGATGGACAGACATAAAAGTTATGAAAATTGATCAAGAAAACCGAAACAAATTTTTTTTTAAGACTTCATACGATGACGCAGAGTTTAAGTCAGTGTCTACTGTGACCAAAAGACAAGCTAAATCTAACAGTGAAGTAACTACGACACTAAAATAATTATACGCACAAAAGCTAAAGGTTCCTGGAACCAAAAAGCAGGGTATTCTTAACCTTATAGAAAAAAATGTGATACCAAAATATTACGAAAGTTTTTATACTAATCTTTAATTTTATTTGTTACCTATTACCTATTTAATGCCTTTGGTGCAGACTGATTTTATGATACATAGCATAATAATAATAATAGAAACTGCTCATTAGTAATTACTTAGAAAACCGCCTACTACCTATAGATTAAAGTGAAAATGTTGATCTCTATCTAATAGCCAAAACGAATTTATCCTAATTATAATTCAAGCTGTGATTATTGTGTTACCTATAATAATAATAATTAGTGTTAATGATGCCTATTGAGGTTTTAGAAGAATTTATTTGTTGAATACCAATATTTTTTTGCGAAAAATACCTACTATTTTGTTAATAAAACGTTAAATTTGTGATTTTTTGTTAATGACAATGTGCGCATAGACCAGTATTTTTATGTTCCTTATTTTTATTTTTAGATTAACGTTTCATAACAAGGTTGTGTCATTTTTTTTTTAATAAAACTCTTTATTTTTTCTACTTGTGGCCTTTTATTCAAAATATTAATTTAATTGTTAGGAATATTTTATAAACTAAAGGGACTTATGTGCTGCTAGTCGTCTGTATGTTATAGTTACTACCAGATTAAAATAAAGAAGATAAGAGAATTAAAATACGCATCGAATGATGTATGAGACGAAAGTATTAAAAAATAGGGGGGCCAAAAAAAGTTGAAAAAATCATTTTTAAATTTTCAATGTGCTTTACTGAAAAAAACTTAATTTTGATTTGTGGCTCTTTCGTTTTAAAGCAGCGATATTACGTCATACGTAACTTTAGGATTCGACTCCACTGTAGTATTCAATTATTATTTGAAAAATAAATGAGTTGATGATTTTATCGATATTTTTATTAAATTCGAGCAAAATAATTCATATTAGTACCACATCTCTATCAGCTACTTAGAAACACCTGCTCTTCGAGGAATAAAATTTAGTTTTATTTTTATGCCGCGAAGAGCAATGATCTAAAATACGAATCATTGCTCTTCGAGGAATGGTATCGTTGCTATTCAAATCATTGCTATTCGAATAATTGCTCTTCGAGGAATGCATCTTTATCTTGATGCTCTTGCATGATGATGATGATTAATCTTAAAAGTTTAACATGTAACTAATTGGAATAAAAAAATACAAAAACATCATTGCATCACCATCACCACCTTCTAATATTATATTCAATTCCAGTCCAACTGCTCTTACAGCTCTTGAAAAACGTAACCATTTTTGTCTGTTTCCAATTAATTAATAAATCATTAGATCATCTAAAAAAATTGAAACAAAAAATGTAAATAATGTAACCAAATGGAATAAAAAAAGTCTCATTTGTTACAAAACTTAATGTAGCAATTAAAATGTCTAAATAATGTAACTATTTGGAACAAAAATGTTCAGCATGGTTACCATATTAATGTAACTAAGTAGAACTTACTTAGGTACATAATGCCACCACAGAATAAAAATAATCCCACATAATAGGTAGGGTGTTACTACAGGATGTTGAAAGTTTGGTACGCATACAAAATTAATTATTACATAACCAACACTAGGACTATGAATATATTAGCCATAATTGGGTTGCAGTCACGATATAATCTAATGTGTGACAGAATCAATGTGTCATAACTTGTGACACATTTAATAACTATAGGTAAATAGTAGTAGCGAAAGATGAACATTTTCACGGTGAGGAAAACAAGCTAATGAAAATCTACCATTATTAATATCATAGTAATCGGGATATTTACCATGTTGTATAGCTTTTTTTTATACCACTTGGTTGGCAGACAAGCACACGGTCCTCCTGATGGAAAGCGATTACCGTAACCTATGGACGTGTGCTACGCCAAGGGAGTCACACTAGCGCTGCCAACCCTGTAAACAATAGTTTCTGTGCCGTCAGTATAAAAGACAAAGCAGGACAAGCTTTTGGTCTTCCCACTGACAGCAGTGAGCTCTGGCTACCCTACTCACCGCCGAAAACACAATTTGAGCTTCTGATATTTCGGCGCTGATGCAAGCACCATGATCACGGAGGAACTGGAGTAGTGGCGGTGAACAGTGAAAAAAGTTTTTTAGGAGTAAATATATCGATCTACCCTCTGTCGAGTTCTTTCACTACGCGTATCTGCACTACCACTGGTTTCACTCTCACTACAAACTCGAACCCGATCTCGATCACTTTCACGACACACGATGCTTACTGTATCCACTCGCGATTTTATTTTGGCTTGTTCCCGGTTGTTTTTGCAAAGATTTACTATTATCGTGAAAGTCCATACTAATATTATAAACAGGAAAGTAATTCTGTCTGTTTTTTAAGATTTCACGCCCAATCTGAACACTGAACCGATCTTGATCTTGGTACAGAGATTGCTATAGCTTGGGAAAGGACATACTTAGTTTAAATTTTACAGCGAAAAATGGGGTTCAAATAGGGAATAAAAGTTTGTAATAAAGTTTGTCATTTATACAGATAGATGAGCTTGGGAAAGTACATAGGATTCGGTACCAAAAGTGGCGCACAGAAAATGAAAGAAACTTCATCCCACGCACACTCAAGCTGTTTGAATGACATCCCTGCTGCGGTTTTCCGCAAGAGGGGCATCAGAATGTTTCTTCATGGTCGGCAGCGCGAGTGCGACACCCCTGGTGTTGCATACGTTCATAAGCCACGATAACCGCTTCCCATCAGGTGGGCCGTGTGCTTGTCTGCCAACTAAGTGGTATAAAAAAAAATACTCCTCCTTTAGACAACATTCAGCCTGCCGAGAGCCTACCACCCGGGCATGATCTTAAATGGTCCACCTGGAAGTCCCTAAATAGGTTGAGGACTCAGGTCGGCTGCTGTAGCGACAACTGGGTAAAATAGAGTTACCTAGACTCGGGGGGTGGTGGCTGTGATTGTGGTGCACCTCTGCAGTCGATGGACCACCTTCTATCGTGCCCACTGTGCCCCTACACCTGCAAAATTGCTGACCTGTATGAAGTGACGGAAGGTGCATTCAATGTCGCCGAATTTTGGGCTGGGCGCATTTAGCTTCTATTTTTTTAAAGAAGAATCACGCTAACCGACATTCATTATTAAGACAATAACGCCCTTTCAGTATATTTTTGTTACACTTAATTATTATTTACTTAATTAACCGCGGTAGCCTAGTGGTATGGGTAATGGACTGCTGAGACGAGATCTCGGGTTCGATCCCAGGTTTTACCATGGCACACACCATTGACTTTTCGATGCTTTTCGAAGTTTCGAGTGAGATGTATGTATTTATCGCAGGTTTATAAGTGCCAGTTTAATGGCAATAGGCTCGCTACCTTTTGACCTAAACATAAACAGACGAAATGTGGGTGCTAGTACCTCTGCCTACCTTTTCGGGGATATAGGCGTGAGTTATGTTAATTATAATTATTTATTAAACTTAAATTTATATTAAACCTTAAAAGATCTGAGAAAGGAAGCCGGTTGCAATCGTATCTATGAGCTACAGGCGGTCCATTACTGTAGGTACCTACTAGAAATGGCGTGCAATGCCCCAGTCGGTGTTCCGTCTCATATTAGATTAAATTCTCCAAGTGCCGCTGCGTCTTGGATTGGATCTACACTTAATTTCCGTTTTCATTTTTCATGCGCAGTAAAAAATATAAAACATCCTGTATAATATGATTCAAACCAGGTTTCGATCTTTTATCGATGGTTTTATAAATTATACAACGCTGAGGCCGACTTCAGTACTCGAATTCCCGATTGTAAGAAGTTTATTTGGGAAATAATAACATTATCTTTGAATAAAGGCGCCTTATGCCTATACAGATGGGTTTCAAATTAATTAACTCGATATCTTCTCGTTTTAAATTCGAAATTCAAAATTCAATTCCGCCTTAGCCAGGAATCGTTACCAAAATTCTTAAACAACGTAATTTATAGGCCCAAAAATATTTTTTGAATTTCTATGTACCGATGAAGAACGGGAAAAGATTGAAAAAAAGTGGAGAATAAGATGAATTTGAAGTTAGTTGTTTATAGGTAATCGTCTCACCTCTGCTTACTTTGAATAAAATTATAAATCTTTTAGTAAATCGCCGCGTGGTTCCCGGCAGAGTAGAATTTGGACCACCCCATCTCTTCCCATGTGGTGTCGTACAAGGCGACTAAGGGATTGGGTGATAACATCAGACCGTGGGACCGAATTCGATGATTGGTGAAGTGTGGGTGTTAATTACCTCTGCTTAACCCTTCGCGAATAAAGGCGTGATTACATGTATGTATGTACCTATTAAATACACCGAATTTACTTTTTTCAAAAATGTTATGCCATTTTCTTTTCATTCTATATTTATAACCACTGATTATTGTTTAGTCCCTCACAACCACTCAATTTATTTGACTAACCCGCTGTGAGTACTGGAGAATGTTTAAATACTTCTCAATGTTTGAGTTGAAAATCCCTTTGGACAGGGTTCACTGTTCGGATAAGCTTACGGCTAATCTACATTGAAACAAAGTAATTTATACATTTTTTATTTGACTAAATGGCAAACAGCTGAGTATTTACGTATTTAATGCCAAACGAAAGGACATGGCCGTATTTCCGCCCAATTGAGCAGTCCGACTGGGGAAGTACCTCCGCCCGCGCCCGAATACCGCGGCTATAATAACTTCGTGTTGTGTTCCCAGCGGTGAGTAGGGTAGCCAGAGCTCACTGGAGGCTTGTGGCGGCCCTGGGAGTGAGAGTTCTCACGCTCTCCACCTTGCTCGCGGCGATGGTCCGCTGCGCGGATGCGTGCGCGCCTCCTTCTGCGAGCAAGTAATGCTCGTATAGGAGGAGGTGGGGGGGGGGGGGGGGTGCGGCAGCGGGTGCGACGAAGAATCGCAAGCCAAGCTACCCGCGTACGAAGGCAACTCGGGCGTCGGAGGTCGATGAACGACCTCCGCCCCCCATGAGCGCAGGCCTGAGGGTGACAGGTGGAGCCGCCTGTCACCCTGGCAGAAGCAGGCCGCGGCGGTGGCGCGTCTGGCGCGCCTCCCCGTTTCTGGGGACGAGTTGGGGACTCTGTAGTCCCCACACCCGAGAAGAGGGCCAGATCGTGAGAGATGGCCCTGGGTCGGCCGGGGTGCGAGGGATATGCCTGTGAACCTCACCTTCGGCAACCAAAACGACCCACAGGCGGCGTGCGTTTTAGTCGGTTCGAGTCCGACATAACCTCCTCCACTGGCTCCAGTGGGGAGGTATCCAAGCGAAAGAGCTCACTGGAGAATTTGTGCTGTCAGTGGGAAGACTAAAGGCTTGTTCAACTTTGTCTTCTACACTGACGGCACAGAAACTCTGTACTTACAGGGTTGGCAGCGCAATTGTGACTCCTCTGGTGTTACAAACGTCTATAGGCCACGGTAACCACTTTCCATCAGGTGGGCCGTGTGCTTGTCTGCCAACTTAGTCCCTCCTCGTGTCTGGTGACTACTGAGTCCCTAACCTGTACCCGGAATTATTAGACTAAGTAGTGAATTATGATAGTTAGTCTGCCATAATTGTTACGTTTGCCCAGATTGAATAACAATTTTTTGAAATTTAATGTTACAATTGAAACAATTGTAACATTAAATTTCAAAAAATTGTTATTCACGCAGTGTAAGTGTAACCCTTTTAAAAAGGTGCTCTTACAATTACATGCACTATTTTCTGTCCTATTTTCAACAGTAGGATGAAAGGTCGTTGCACAATTGGAAATCTGTTGCAAGTATTGCACCGAAAATTATTATCAGCCATTTAATTAAAACATTCTGAATGAAAGAAGACTAACGAAACAGGTGTATGAGGCGAGTGTGGATGGTACCGTCGGAAGGGGAAGACCTAGGCGCACATACCTGGACCAAATCGGGGAAGTTTTAGAAAAGGGGCAGGTCAGGAGTACTCTAAACCGATGAGCATGCATGAAGAATGTAATGAGAGTGAATGAAGCGAGAGTAGTATGTCAGGATCGTAGCAAATGGAGATCCGTGATCTCTGCCTACCCCTATGGGAGACAGGCGTGATTTTATGTATGTATGTATGTATTTTCAATGCAAATTATTTGAATATTGATTTTAGAACACAATATTGAATAAGGAAAGTCGATTGTACCTATATAATATTTTTTTAATAGCACTTCCTATCTGTACTGTAAGTAATTTATCATCATCGTCATCGCCTTGGCGCCTGAGCTTCGGTGTTTCATTGAGTCTGCTAAGCTTATTATTAAAAGCATCCTTTTTCGTTGCGAAAATCTCTACGGACACCACACCCAACGGCTACCGGAGGTGATCATATTAGACTCGAATAGATTAACCACACGCTGTATAGGGTCTCAATTACTAGGCTGTAAGATTACTCAACGAGGCATTTCCTTCGCACCTTGGGAGATATTGGGCTATGTACTGTTTTTAAATGCGTCCCCCCGCCTCAGAAAGTAGATATATTCTACCTGTCACCATTAACGTCGAAATAGAGAATTTAGTAGACGCGAATCAACGACGAAACCGTATACTTACATAAATATATCGTTATGTTATTGAGAACATGAATTCACGTATAAAACCACAATGGCCGCCCACACATTCCTGAAATGTGTATTGTAGCGAGTAATTTCGGATCGGACATTTTGTATGCTAGTGATGGATACATTGTTCATGTAATGGCCTAATATAGAATTCTGGGCCTTATTTTCCGAACGGAAGGGCCCTGAATTATAAAGGCATTCTGATGATAGTAGTAATTGAATGCTGTATTAGATCAGGATAACATTTTACGATTAAAATTGATTGATAGAACGACCTCCGACCCCCATGAGCGCAGGCCTGGAGGTGACGGGTGGAGTCGCTTCATCCTGGCAGAAGCAGGCCGCGACGGCGGCGCGTCTCGCTCGCCTCCCCATTGCTGGGGACTCTGTGGTCCCCACACCCGAGGAGAGGGCCAGATCCAGAGAGAGATGGCCCTGGGTCGGCCGGGGTGCGAGGGATATGCCTGTTAACCTCACCTTCGGCAACCAAAAACGACCCACAGGCAGCGTGCGTTTTGGTCGATTCAAGTCCAACATAACTTCTTCCACCGGCTCCGGTAGGGGGGTATCCGTGGGTATTTTGCGCACGTAAAAAAGGGGCGCAGGTTCTATTGCCGCTCAGTGCAAATATTTGTACGCATGAATATGTATATTTGCAATGCTCTAGGTATTTCTGTGTATAATATGTATGCATTTACATTCTCGATTTCATAACACAAGCTAGATAAACTATGCTTACCATGGGTCTAGATAGCGAAGTGTAGAATGTTGTAGAATTATTTGTGTTGCCAATGTTTCTGGATTGGATTGGATTGTACGAGGATGGCACCTTAGCGCTCGTGTTGTTCTCAACACAAGTACTGAGCTGACATTCACATACAAGTGCAAATATTTCTATCATCATCATCACCATTTTAAAGTTGTTCCCGGTTGCAGCCCTACTACTCCCACCTGTTCTGTTAATATACATACTACTGGTATTTTTTTCCATTAGTTCTGTGATTCAAAAGACTATGGACTTTATACCGAACTTCTCTCAAATATTCCGTCTTGTTGTGTTGAGATGTTTCGGATTTTGGAGCCCAAGGTCTCTTTACACTATCTTTTCATTTTGGTTTGGCCTATACGGCTATTGTGTGAATGTGACCTCTCAACCTCGGGAAGAATACCTGCGCCTTAGTCAGGAACTTGTGATTACCTCGGCCTGATTGCAGGTAAAGTAGGCTTTCTATCTAGGACTAAATGGTTCTAAACCCTACTACGTTAGTACGTTTTTGAAAGCAGGATCATTAATTTATTTTTTATTTATTTATTCTTTATGCACGATGTACAGATGCTGAGCTAGTACGTGGTAGGCGCATATTAATGAAGGATAAGTTAGGTTCAATAAGGTAAGGTAGGACACGGCGGTATTTCCGCCCGATTGAGCAGTCCGACTGAGGTAGTACCTCCGCCCTACAGAATACCACGGCTATAATAACTTCGTGTTGTGTTCCCAGCGGTGAGTAGGGCAGCCAGAGCTCACTGGAGAATTTGTGCTGTCAGTGGGAAGACTAAAGGCTTGTCCTTCTTTGTCTTCTACTGACGGCACAGAAACTCTGTACTTATAGGGTTGGCAGCGCGACTGTGACTTCTCTGGTGTAACAGACGTCCATAGGTCACGGTAACCACTTTCCATCAGGTGGGCCGTGTGCTTGTCTGCCAACTAAGTAGTATAAAAAAAAAAAAGGTAATTTATTGTGATTGTTCGACAGCATGTAGATAATACTATAGATTAATTATATACACTTACATAAACAGTACATATACTTACATACCATAAATCGTACATATCTGATTAATATACATCAATCAATCAATCAATCAATCAATCAGCCCACCGCAGTCCACTGCTGCACATAGGCCTCTCCCAATGTGCGCCATTTTCTCCGATCATCCGCGTTCCGCATCCAGTCTGTCCCAGCCACCTTTTTCAGGTCGTCCGTCCATCTGGCTAGGGGGCGTCCTACCTTTCGTTTACATTCTCGCGGTTAAAATACATATATAACATAAATACAATATATATGAATATACATGAGTGGTAAAAACATTATTGTTGAGCCGATAACTCTGCCAATTCTGCCAATCATATACATATTTTCGCCCAAAAAATTTCTCTCACTCCAGTAAGTACCTAATCAAGCTACCAAGCCAACTGAAAATAAGGAAATCAGTCGTACACCACGATTCAAACGACTGATTTGGTCAATGTGCAATTATATTATTTTCAAACATGGTGAATAGCAGTTGGCAGCAACACACTATCATACTCATATAAACGGTTTCTGAAAACTAACTCTATTTCTGTCATTGCTGTGTGAAACTATCCGCATAACCACTTCTCAATATTTTTATAACGGTGCCAGAATAGCCTGACAGGCATCTATCATACACATCGTTCCAAGAACATGATGTTTACTTTTTAATTCCAAGAGCTAGACATCCATCAATACAATTATATCTACTAATTGACGTTCCACGAATACTTGCTTGGCATTCCTTTTCTATCTTATGACGTAGGTATTTTAACACTAAATAGATTTTAGCCTGCTTCATACATACATATAATCATGCTTTTATCCCCGGAAGGTTAGGCCGAGGTGTATTAACACCCACATTTCACCAATAATTGCATTCGGTCCCACGTAATAGAGGTGAGCCAATTGCTGTATTCCGAGCACTATTGCTGACTCGAGCCATGCATAAGAGGGTGAGTCTGGGCTGTATATATCTGTCTGATGTTAAACAGCCCTATCCCTTAGTCGCCTTGTACGACACCACATGGGAAGAGATGTGGTGGTCCAAATTTTACTCTGCCGGGAACCACGCGGCTTCTTCAAACGTGGCATACTTCAAATAAGATGGAAGGTTCTCCACTGGACAGATTAATATCAATTGAACATCCAAACCGTGTAGTCTTACGAAAAAATGGTGTTTGTGAGCAGCGGCTTCAATCAACCAATTAGCCCATCGCAATTCGCTGCTGGCCTCTCCCAATGTGCGCCATTTCGTCCGAGCCTTCGGCATCTAATTTGTCCCAGCCACCTTTTTGAGCAGCTTACTAATCTTTTATCTCAATTTTCACCTACGATTTTCTTGTGATTGATTTCGTAGCGGGTTCCAAGACAGATTAACTTTTCCTGGAACTTCCTGAGTGTCATTACTCGATGTGTTCATATATCGGTCTAGTGTTGTTGATCCTGGTGTACAGGAGTTACAGTAGTCAATCACTTATTTTCTGCACATACGAAAATCGTCACTGAACACAAAATGCTTTAACCAAAACAATGCTTTGTGTAAAATCGTCCTTAGCCGCCGACTTTAAGTGTAAATGAACAAAAACATCTTATCTGCAACGAATGTAAGATTAGCGAAACAACTTCATCTGCAATTATAATACAATGCCGTGATGATACGCCTTCGAGATAAAAGATTATATGCAGATTGTTTGATTGTGTTCCAAGCAATTAGGGATTAGAATATTCAGTAAAAGTTTCTTATCTTATTTAATGGATAACGACTAAAATACAAGCTGTCACTGAAATGAGACCTATTGCCAAGAAAGGCGATATGCCAGCTGCTTTTGCTCTGGGTCCCTGCCTGCCTTGGATTCGCCAGGGTGCGAGAGATATGTCTCCGGCAACCTACGACCCACAGACCACCCCCGCCTGCTCCGGTATCCGTGGTCCACATTTAAAAATATACAAATAAAAAAACCGTTTTGCTGCAGAAAAGGAGGAATGTATGGTCTCTTCTTTCTTGAAGTACGTGCGAGATAGATCTATTCTAATAGAATGATAACCAATCCACCACTCTCTGGTCTACACAGTCATTTTAACTTATAAACGTAGGCTTAGGTTCCAGTTTAACCAATTAAATATCTGTGCTATACCAATACACCACTCCAATTACCTACATTTAGAGGAGGTTTCCTTCCAGAAATACGTATGTACAATCGCGTACCGTTACGTGTCAGACCCAATTTGCGTAATACTATGCTTTGTCCATAAAAGATTTTGCCCAAAACTTTTATATCGAAACCTTTTCTGTTCCAAAAAGTACAAAGACATTAATGTAAAAGTTTTTTACCGAGTATTTTGGTAACATTATTGGTTTATAATCCTAAACAAACTTGCTTCATCAAAGTTAAAACTGGTACAAGTACTTACTGAGTAATCTTTTCTGCCATATTTAAAAACGCTTTTATCCTCAATAAATTCTGGACCACTGGTGTATTAATTTATACTCTTAAAATATTTTCAAACCATTTTGGCTAGGGCTTTTGTAAAAATGTTATTTCTTGCGTTTCATTATGATCTACCTGTCTTCAATAATTATTTGAGGTCATCATATTTATATTCCATGTAACATAACATAAACTCACGCCTATATCTCCGAAGGGGTAGGCAGAGGTGCTAGCACCCACATTTCGCTAGTTTATGTTTAGGTCCCTACATTGGGAGGGCCTATTACCATTAACCGGGCACTTATAAACCTGCGATAAATACACATATAACTACGAAAAGCATCGAAAAGTCATTGGTGTGTGCTCTGGTAAAACCTGGGATCGAACCCGAGACCTCGTCTTAGCAGTCCATTACCCATACCACTAGGATAAGATAAAAAATTTAAAAGGTTATTATAACCAACCTCATTTCTATTATTAATATATGTAGTTTCCTTTTTTTATTAAAAAGTAGTGTATTATTAGTTGATGGTTAGAGGAGGAATGAGGAGAAGCATTGGATTCGTATTTAAATTTAAGATTTAAGGTAATATAATCTATGTATAAACAAATAAAAGATAAGGTAAAGTAAGATAATTATAGAATAAGAACTATAATTATTGTAAGTAGTTGTAGTCTAAATAGATGACTCTTTCCGTTGTCGCACCATTAAGGCCTGGAACTCATTACCAGCTCACGTGTTTCCTTCTTCCTACTGTCCCGGGTCCTTTAAGCGGGGCGTGAAAAAGCATCTCATGAGGCCGTCAAGCTGAGTGCCACCATTGTGACATAATATATGTAAGTAATGGTGACCCTCTTTTCTGAGACTTTGCCTTCAGCTTACCATCAGGCAAGGCGAAGTCTAATTGGCATATGCTATATATATTAAAATATTCTATTATTATAATGGAGCACAAATGTTTAATTACCATGTTTAGTTGGAATTGACGATTCTTCACAAATAGATAATTGGGCTTACTATGACGTATTAAAACATCGGTGTTTCGAGCAAGAAACAGTAACGGAGCTATACATACATACATACATACATACATACATACATACATACATACATACATACATACATACATACATACAATCACGCCTTAATCCCCGGAAATTGAGCAGAGGTGACTAACACCCACATATCACCAATAATTAAATTCGAGCTCACCTATTGCCGTCGTCCGGGCACTATTATTGACTGAAGTCATTCATATGAGGCTGAATCTGGACTGTATATATCTGTCTGATATATGCAGCCAGATCGGGTGGTCCGAATTCTACTCAGCCGGGAACCATGCGGTTAAACATCCTATATAATTCCATCCTTCTTTCAGCTTCGTTATGGTAAGACCTAACTACGTAAGCACTGGCCCCACACATAACTTTCCAAAACACATCTATCCATTTACTATTTATCTATATAAGGAGGTAGGACACGGCAGTATTTCCGCCCAATTGAGCAGTCCGATTGGGAAGTACCTCCGCCCAATTGAGCAGTCCGACTGGGGAAGTTCCTCCGCCCTACAGAATACCGCGGCTATAATAACTTCGTCTTGTGTTCCCAGCGGTGAGTAGGGTAGCCATGAGCTTTGGCTACCTTACTGGACAATTTGTGCTGTCAGTGGGACGACTAAAGGCTTGTCCTGTTTTGTCTTCTACACTGACGGCATTGAAACTGTACTTACAGGGTTGGCAGCGCGACTGTGACTCCTCTGGTGTTACAAACGTCCATAAGCCACGGTAACCACTTTTCATCAGGTGGGCCGTGTGCTTGTCTGCCAACTAAGTGGTATAAAGAAAAATACGCTGAATGTCCTCGGGCTATAGGAATAAAGGCTAGACTATTTAAAATATTGATTAATGACACTTGATGGAATTTGTTGTTACACATATTGAGAACTCACAAGTGTACTTTTCCACATTATTTTTAATTGTTATTAGACCTGACCGGTTTCGCCTTACGGCATCCTGGTAACAATTAAAAATAACGTGGAAAAGTACAAGTGAGTTCTCAATATGTGTGATAAAGGTTAAGTTTATATAGGCCTTTTGTGTAAACACGATTTCATTATAATGTATCGACCTGTTCCATATGCCCTAAAGGCTCGTATATGGGATTTAGTGTGGGATGAAAGTGGGCGTATAGTCGTCGGCTTGTTTGAAGTGTGGGTGTTTATGGACATAGCGGGAGCCATTTGATGGAACCTAACCTTTAAACAAAGTTTTCTATTGTTAGAAGAGTGACATAATTGAAAATAATATGATTTTGAGTACAAATTAGAGAATTGAATCAAATTTTATAGCATTTAGTATGCTAACCATTCAAATCGATTAAGATATAGAAAAAAACTATTCGGTTCAGGCGAGATCCGAACCCGGTCTCTTTCCTTTACAGGGGGAACGCTCCGACCACTAAGCCACAGAACCTTCGCCCGAAACCATCCAAATTCTTCATTCATACATTTAATAGTTATTTTTTATTTTTTATACCACTTAGTTGGCAGACAAGCACACGACCCACCTGATGGAAAGTGGTTACCGTGACCTATGGACGTCTGTAACACCAGAGGAGTCACAGTCGCGCTGCCAACCCTGTAAGTACAGAGTTTCTGAGCCGTCAGTAGAAGACAAAGCAGGACAAGCCTTTATTCTTCCCACTGACAGCACAAATTCTCCAGTGAGCTCTGGTTCTCATAGTTTGAGAGGAGTCATCAAAAATCAATGTTTAAAAATGATTGCGACATCATTCATTGGTTCCTATAGTTCGTACGAATATCGGTAGATGGCTCTCAACCGTCGCCGTAAGACTGATATATGTATAGACGAATTCGGATGATTTCGAAGGTTCTGTGGCTTAGTGGTCAGAGCGTCCCCCCTGTAAGGGAAAAATGGCGGGTTCGAATCGCGCCTGAACCGATTTTTTTTCTATATTTTAATCGAATTCAGAGAATTGATAGAAACTTTACTAGAGTAAAACTCGCCGGGATATTTACCATGTTTTTTTTTTATATAGGACACGTCAATTGGACTTCGCCTTGCCTGATGGTAAGCTGAAGGCAAAGTCCCAGAAAAGAGGGTCACCATTACTTACACATACCGTGTGGCAATGGTGACACTCAGCTTGACGGCCTCATCATATGCTTTTTCACGCCCCGCTTAAAGGACCCGGGACTGTAGGAAGATGGAAACACGTGAGCTGGTAATTAATGAATTATTTGTATTGAGCAACTGATATTTCAACTAGCTCGGCGGCGCTCGTCAGTACCTTATGGTCATGGCGCTTGTAACAGCGCCGAAATATCGGTTGCTCAATAAAAATAAATACATGACAAATATCCCGACAAGTTTTACACTAGTAATGTGAATGACGATGTCAATATCAAATCATACAATGATAGAAACTTGCATACAATTTTAGTATTACAATAGTTACAATGTGCTGAAATGGAGCAAAACCTGGCTTGTTATACAGAGATTAAACATTAAACTGAGCAAAGTATACATTTAAAAAAATAATGACCACTAAATCCGAACATGATTATAGCCCAGCTCCAAGCAGTTTTCCGAGGGGATTTAAACACGTTTAAAAAGGGTACGGAACCCTAAAAAGATATCTAGCATAGCAACCGCATTCTGTACTAATGGCCTCCAAGGCTATTTCCCACAATCAATCAATAAATGAATGTTTAAACAGCTAGTTAACCACCGCTTTCAATACGCGCCCTTGACTGACGACCAATGAGGCATGATCGGAAGAGTTGCCACTAGATTACTAATTATCTACCATTAGTCATGGTTTTACAACATTTTGTAGTTTTTTACTTGAAACTGAAGTTGGTTAGAAACTATAATAAAGGGGAAAAGTTTTGCAATTAATAATAATTCTAAAGATATTCACACCGCAGAGCCCCGAGAAGAGGGCCAGATCGTAAGAGATGGCCCTGGGTCGGCCGGGGTGCGAGGGATATGCCTGTCAACCTCACCTTCGGCAACCAAAGCGACCCACAGGCGCGTCGTGCGTTTTAGTCGGTTCGAGTCCGACATAACCCCTTCCACCGGCCCCGGTGGGGGGTATACAAGCACGTAATAAAAAAAAACACCGCAGAGTTACTTCTGCGGTGTTAACATTTACATTCCATGAAATATGTTTTACGATCTTATGTAATATGAGATGAGTCTATTGTCGTCATTCAAGCCCTTTATCGTGGGCGTACCTATATGTATTGTGTATAGCCCTTCGATAGCAATATCGAAAGGTGTAACATTCCTTTGTTGTCTTGAAGACGTCCATGCTATTTTGCCTAAATACATAATTAAGAAACTTTGGCTCCTTGTGCTATCATTTTTACCCGACCACTGCGAAGCCAAAGGAGAGTTATGATTTTTACAGGCTGTGTATGTATGTAAGTTCATACTTATAATAATTGAACAAATGAAGTATCGTTAAAAGAGTCTTGATTGTCCGCTGGTTATAGGTTATCTGACGTGTCATTAAATTTAATATGGCGCTCGCTAGCAGTCATAAAGTATTGTGTTAAAAAATAAATTTGAGTGAGATATGCCGTGTTTGGTATTAAATGATAGGGCATAATAAGCTGATTTCAAAAATATATAAATTTGTTAAGTGTTTACTGAAAAATCACGCTCTAAAAAGTATTAAACAAGAAAGTATCAAGGATAGCCGTGGCCGTATGCCACTTTTCCCTGAAATACATTGTTTTCTTGATATTTTCTTGTTTAATACTTTTTAGAGCGTGACTTTTTGATAGTCGGCTTTTTGTTTTTTTATTGTTGTATTACTTTAGAGACTGAAGTGCTGCCTAAAGCAACATATGTAAATACTTAAGTTTATATACATATGGGGTTGCCTGAGGACAGAAAGGGAACGTAATTATGATATATTACTAATTTCAACTTTCACGTTCTTTATGCCGAATCGGGTTTTTTAACACACAAAGCTTTGTTAAAATGAAAGCCAGTCTTTGACCAGAAGCCTCGCATCACGATTTTACGTTCAAACACGAACGATGAAATGGACAATGTATGACGTACACAGAATATTGGAAAACCGCTTGATTTGCATCTAGTGTCTTTTATGTATTAATAATGGCACTGTAATGGAAATAAAACAGTGTATGCACTTTTTTCACATGAACCCGTATTCTGCTTGACCAACCGTAACCTAACTTTTTTTTTTTACGACTTAAGTGGCAGACAAGCACACGGCCCACCTGATGTAAAGTGGTTACCGTGTCCTATGAACGTGTGCAACACCAGAGGTGTCACTCCCGTGCTACCGACCCTCTTTTTTTTTTTATGTGCGCAAAATCCCCACGGATACCTCCCCACCGGAGCCGGAGGAGGAGGTTATGTCGGACTCGAACCGACTAAAACGCACGCCGCCTCTGGGTCGCTTTGGTTGCCGAAGGTGAGGTTGACAGGCATATCCCTCGCACACCAGCCGACCCAGGGCCATCTCTCACGATCTGGCCCTCTTCTCGGGTGTGGGGACTACAGAGTCCCCAACGCGTCCCCGGAATCAAAGAATCAAAGAATCAATTTCATTTATTCAGTTTAGGCACATAAAGAGCACATATGAACGTCAAAATTTTACAAATATGTATGTCAAGAAATAATATAAAAATATTAAATAATTAAAAATAAACCATTGGAAAATGATTCTTTCGCTGGTTCGGTAGATTAGTTCTACTGAGAAGATACCAGCAAGAAACTCAGCGAACTACATTAGAACTAGTTTATTTTTCTTTTATAAATTTGTTTTGTTTACAATTTATTTTGTGCGAGCAAGCAAGAGACTTATGTTGACCACGCATTAACATCATTAAGGTACTCATCCACTTTATAGTAACCTTTACTCATTAAAGTTTTTTTCACTTCTATTTTAAATTTATTTATTGGCATATTAATCAAGTCATGAGGAATTTTATTAAATATTTTTATGCAGCTGCCTACAAATGAATCACCAACCTTGTAAAGCCTAAGTTTTGGTACAACTGTCCCGGAAACGAGGAGGCGCGCCAGGCGCGCCACCGCCGCGGCCTGCTTCTGCCAGGGTGACAGGCGGCTCCACCTGTCACCCCCAGGCCGCCCGGCCGGCGCTCATGGGGGGCGGAGGTCGTTCATCGACCTCATACGCCCGAGTTGCCTTCGTACGCGGGCAGCTTGTCTTGCGATCCTTCGTCGCTCCAGCTGCCGCTCCCGCCCCGCCTCCTCCTTCACGAGCATAACTTGCTCGCAGAAGGAGGCGCCGGCCGCCCACGCATCCGCGCAGCGAACTATCGCCGCGAGCAAGGTGGAGAGCGTGAGAACCCTCACTCCCAGGGCCGCCACAAGCTCCCGCCTCGGCGTCTCCCACGCCGGACACTCGGTGAGCGTGTGCGGACCTGAGTCCTCGCTCGCGTCGCAGTGATGGCACTCGGACGTTGGCTCTTTCTCCATCCGACGCAGATACTTTCCGAAGCATCCGTGCTCGGTGATCATTTGCGTCAGACGGTACGAGAGGCTGCCGTGTGACCTCTCTAGCCACTCCCCCATGATGGGTCTTACCGCCGCTACTACGGCGCGCCCTGCGCCTGGTCGCCCAAGTCGTAACTCCCATTCCGCCACCATTTCCCTGTGGAGCCGGGATCTCACGGCCCGAATTTCTTCGGGCTCGGGATCGTGACCCCGCTCCTGCGCCGCCTTTCGGAACCGGTATAGCGCCGAAAGGGATCTCGCTTCCAGGATCCATGGTGGCGATCCGGCGAGGAGACTCGCCGCGTTGAAAGATATCGTGCGGTACCCCCTTATGATGCGGCACGCCAACTTCTGCTGCGGACGCTGCAGCAGGGGCATGTGCCGATCACTCAGGGTGTCCGCCCACACGAGACACCCGTACAGGGCCATGGACCGCACGACACCCGCGTAGAGTCTCCTGCAGGAGTCCTCCGGGCCCCTCAGGTTGGGCAATAGCCGCGCCAGCGTGCTACCGACCCTGTAAGAACGGAGTTTCCGTGCCGTCAGTGCAGAAGATACAATCAGGACAACCTTTAGTCTTACCACTTACATCACAACAGCTCTCCAGTAAGCTCTGTCTACCCTACTCGCCGCCGGAAACACACCACGAGGTTATTATGGCCGCAGTATTCTGTAGGGTGGAGGCACTTCCCCAGTCGGACTGCACAATCCGGACGGGAATACCGTCGTGTCCTACCTTCTGCGCACCTTTGTCCCGGAGGATTAGATAGAGGTGAATTAATACCCACATTCCACCAAACGTTGTATTCAGTTCCGCGTAATAGGGGGCTAATCTATTGCCGTCTTCCGGGCACTATTGTTGACTTGAGCCATGCATCTGAGTCTGACTGTATATATCTGTCTGATATTAAACAGCCCTATTCCCTAGTCGCCTTGTACGACACCGCATGGGAAGAGATGGGGCGGCCCAAATTCTACTCTGCCGGGAACCACGCGGCTATTGTAAATTGTTGTATGAGTAGTAGGTATTCCCGGAGACTAGACCAACTCTCCAAACCACCACCTCCCCCCTGTCATTCCCTCCCCCCGCCATGCCCTGTCTCTCGGCTGCAGGGTGGCCGTCACGGCTAAAAAAAAAAAAAAATTTTGGTGTCTATTCGGGGGTTTTCGGCCATGCTGAGTCGATTGCGCTAATCCGTTTTCGCGTACGACGCACCGTTACAAAGTTACAGAAACGTAATCTTAGGTAATTGACGAACAATTGATAACGGCCGACCCTTGATAACGACCAGCCGTCGTCGCTCAATGTTATCTCGGGTCTGTTGTCTTTTTTGTCAATGTCTGCGTCATAGCCAATGATGACTAAACCTATGATGTAAACGGGTATGTATATGATTTAAAAAAAAGTCCTTTCGCAGTACTAATGTTCTTTATTATTTTCAAAACAATATTTGAATAACTTACTTAGTATGATATCGTTATACAGCGTATTGTTAGTGAACAGGTGCTGGAAATCGGCTAATGACATACCATAATGTTTATAGTATAAATACATTAAACAATATTCGCCACATACTGGAGTGTAATCGTTTTGGATTCGATTAGTGTTGTAATTCCATACTCTGCAATTTCGATCTAAAAACGTACGATGGAAACCTGTGGGTGCTCTACCATAGGAATCAAAGTACTGACCAACTCCATTCGCGTCTATGTGTATAGCAACCCAGTGAGAACCAGGCTTATTGTCGCTATCTAAGTTGCTTATGATATATGTAGGCATATCTACATGAATCGGCAAGCGATTTGCGGCATAAACATTACATTCACTTTTTGAATCCACTTGTCTCAAGTATCTCCGTATTTCTAATGTATTCATGATCGCGTTACGATGTTATCAGGCTCGTAGATTATAAGCAAATAATGAGATCAACAATAATTTAACATATTATAGGGTCTACAAAAACTTTTGTTTTAACTGTAACATGACGTACGAGCTCCCTTTGCTCGCTCCCGCGCATAATAATTTCACTCATAATGAACATTGACCAAATTGGTCTGGTCTATGACAGAGTATCTTAACATACACTGCATTTCGAACATTCACGGTAACATAATATATACAAACACATTGTTAATAAAACAAAGAAATACTTTGTATGAATATATTTCATTGAAAGGATCAATATACAATAATGCAGACTTATTTCTAAAACATATTTAATTCTAATACGCGCTTAATTCTAATACACACTTAATTTTAAAACATTTAAGTTTACTTAACTACTATAGTCAACAGAAATGTTACGGTTTTTATCGATTTCTATAACATTATCAAATTCTGCATAGACAATACAATTAATAGTTTGTGTTAAAGCCGTATCAAAGCGAACTTCTATTCTTACGCTACCATGTTTTATAAGGTTCCAGTGATTAGAAGCATTCGCTGATAAGTCAGGTATTAAATCGAACGCTAGCAGACAAAACCCTTTGGAATATTGATCTCTAGATATCCCGTTGCCTTCATTAAGGAAATGTATACCTGTACCCGAGAACAACGTATGATAACTAGAAGTAAAAATATTATTCCCAAATGATGGTTGTAAAGCTTTTGAAGGTATTTGTTGTCCGTCTATGTATAAACAAAATGTACTAATATCAAAATTTTCAAAGTTAAATGGGTTTTTAGAGAGATTTCCATTGAATGCTGCATTATTCACAAAACCAACTATACACCGTTTAGGTACTTGACCAAGGAATATGTTATCAAGAGTTTTACCCTGAACACCTGATGGTATCGTTAAAACTTTAACTTCAGCTCGTGTGATAGGATATTTAGCTGTCGTAGATGATAACACTTTTTGATGTGCAAGTAACACAGTTGGATTAATTCGTGCTCTACGAACAATCAGGGTTGCATCTGTAATAGTAACTTTAAATTTAAGGTCATGCGAAGAAGCCATTAGATTAAAATTTTCCCTAGAGCGAACTAATTTTACACACATATCAACACCATTAATCAAAAATTTTTCTTGATTAAATATATCACCATGAAGATGACCAATCATTTCTATTTCTCTACTTTCACTAGCCATTTGTTGTCTCTTTGTAAATCCCTCATTTTTATCATCCATCTCGTCCATTTTCCCAGCTACGTCTTCATACCAAAGACTGCATGATAGATGCGAGTTTTTAGCTGCAGGTGCATAGTTCAATAGTGTTTCTATGTAAGCTCGATAAGCATATGTATTATTTGGAGGTGATACAAGTTTTTGGTTTAAGTACACATCGAGTTGACTAAAAAGCGAATGTAACCAATTGTTAACTGGAGCAACTACTGCACTAGTAGCAAGTTTTGTATTATCCTGGGTTAATATTTTCGCTTTTAGTTGAAGTAAAGTATGAGATAAATCAACGTAGTCGTCGCCTGCTCCGGGTATTTGAAATTCAATAGGTCCATCGTCAGCAAGGGACGAAATGGGCTTATAGTGTATCCATATTCCACTTTCAATACTAGTTTGAGTTGTTGGTAATGCAAATAAATCTAGTTCAGACTTAACACATTCACAAGATTGACTATGTAAAAAAGACATAGTTAATTCGAAAATATATCTTTAATATGATCACTTTTCAATTTTTTTGCGGCTTTCACTCTCGCTGTTATCGAAGGAATGAATGTAGAAAGACGTTTCCGTTTCGTTATATATCCTGATCCAGACATGTTGATGCTATTTATTTTCTTATCAGCTCTGCGTTTCAAATTGCTACCGACCTCTTTGAGTCGGGATTTAATTGATTCCTCCATAGGACGTGCACTGACCATATCCGACAACAGACCAACGCCAGCATTTAAGGCTTCTTTACCAATTGCTTTAGCTCCACTAGATAGTAATGGAAAAACAGATCGAAATAATCCCCCAAGAAAACTTCCAATACCATGTCCTTTTTGATATGGTGCTCCCCTATAGATCACTCCTATACCTGATCCAGCTTGATGGGAATAATAGTGTTGGTAAGGACATGAGATATTATCATGTAGAGAATACATTATAATTTTTGAAAGTGAAGTTTAATGCACACTGTCCCAAATTGGAATGGTATCTTTTGACCAGTGGTTGATCTTAAATCTATTTCAATGGTATCAAATTCTCTACGCATAACAGGCAAATAATGGGGTGGAGAAAAAATATGCATTTTATTAGCACCATAAATGTATTTCGAGGGATCTAATGGTATAATTCGCAGAAGTGGAGTCATCACATCCCCAACAATTTGTGGTTCAACTATATCACAATAAACAAATATTTGCGATGGTAAGCCTAAGTGTAAATTAGCCGGACATTTTCCTATTTTTTTTTCTACTAAGTTTCTATTTGGTTCAAAACCTAATTGAAGGGCTAATCTGGATGATAATGTTATGGATTTTATATTTTCATCTGATACACTAACCACAACAAACTTTGATATCTCATCATAACGAAATCTTATTTTTTCTCGAATATTATTCATTGCCTTTAAAATGTGATTAATATTGTCATAATTCGTTGCTGGAATGTGTATTTTGTAATATATTAGAGATTCTTTTTTTTCATTAGGCATTTGTGCTAATTTTGCAATGTATATAACATTTTCATGTTCTTGAACCGTAAACATGGTGCATGGATACTGGAATTCCACAACGCCAACCTTCCATTCTCCTTCTAGTATTATTGGTTTCGGTAATTTTGTGGAAAAAATTGATGTTTTGTTATCTGGAAAGTATTCCATGGAACTATTACTTAGTAAAGTTAGATAAAAGCTTTGTTTGTTCATATTTCTTTCAAATTAGTAGCCAAGACCCAGCTATTAAATTTGTCTGGATAACCTCTCCACTTGACTAACACTTCTTTTCTAACACCAGAATATCGAGAACGTATTATTTTATCTACTTTAAAATTGGCAGTGGGGTCAAAGATGATTTTCTGTAACTCTTTTTCATAGAAAGTTCCTATTATCTCTTCGCCCTCTAGGTCTTTAAGAGTGTATACTAACCATGGAGACCGGCGAATTACGGAAGATATTATGAATATTTCATCACTCCAGTTAGATTCATAACCTTTTTGAAAAATATGTTTATGTTTCGTTATTCTGACAAACTCACCAACGCGAAACTTCGATAAAGCGATGTTAGAAGGTTTGTCTTTTCCTTTCTTGTAATATAAATTTTCCCATACAGTAATGATATTATCACGATTAACTTCAGATGGACACATTTTGATACTAGAATGATAACTATGATTATACGAGTACAGCAAATCTTGTAAAACATCAATATATTTATGCGTGTTCTTATGTGTGAAATACCGCCACATTTTCATCTTTAGAGTTCTCTGGAATCTTTCTACAATGCTTGCTTTAATATCAGGATTATTAGTAGTATAATAATTAATATTTTTTGAAGTAAAGTATTTTCGTACGTCTTTGGATACGAATTCTGTCCCTTTGTCAGATTGTATATGTGTAGGTGTAACTTTAGCTTCCATGAATATACTCTCGAAACATGCTTTGATTGTTTCAGAGTTTTTCTTTTTCATTGGTCTCGCAAAGGCATATTTACTAAACACGTCAATAACACAAAGAATATAGTTGAACCCATCATTATAATTTGAGTAAGTTCTCATATCACTCAAGTCAGCCTGCCACAGTTCGTTAATATTAGATAAAATATATTTATTTCTTGAAAAGTTTCTTTGTACAGGTTTATGTAATGTATATGTTTCTTGTGACTTTAACCAGTTCTTCACATCATCTCTTTTCAATTTACCTTTCATTGCTTTGGTTAATTTGCTAAGGCTACTGTACCCTGCAGGATGTGAAGAATCATAATAAATCTTATTTAATTCTAATATGGGGTCCATTTTTCCCAATCTATTTTTCTTTTTATCTTTTTACGAAATTTACTTTCAGTTATTGGTGTAGAAAATAATTCATCTTTTTTTTTTTTTTTTTTTTTTTATATAGGACACGTCATTTGGACTTCGCCTTGCCTGATGGTAAGCTGAATGCAAAATCCCAGAAAAGAGGGTCACCATTACTTACACATACCGTGTGACAATGGTGACACTCAGCTTGACGGCCTTATCATATGCTTTTTCACGCCCCGCTTAAAGGACCCGGGACTGTAGGAAGAAGGAAACACGTGAGCTGGTAATGAATTCCAGGCCTTAATGGTGCGACAGAGGAAAGAGTCTCCGAACCGCTTGGTTCTTGATCGGATGTTTTGCACCGTGTGCGGATGACATCTAAGACCTGCACGCGTTGTCCTGTGTAGGAAAGGGGAGGGTGGGACTAATTGGAAGAGCTCATCAGAACACTCCCCGTGGTACAGACGGTAAAATACAGCCATGGACGCAACATCTCTACGCAGCTGTAAAGGTTCTAGGGTGTTCGTGATCTCGGGATTCCCAATGATGCGGATCGCACGTCGCTGCAACCTGTCGAGAGCATCTAGTAAGTACTTTGCTGAACCATCCCAGAGATGCGAGCAGTACTCCACACAGGAGCGAATTTGTGTCTTGTATAGAAGACACCGCTGCTCCGGCGTGAAAAATCGTCTCACTCTGTTCAGGACTCCGAGTTTTCGTGAGGCTGTTTTGATGATGCTTTCGATGTAGTTTTTGTTATTCAGGTTGCAGCGAACATCCATACCTAGGATATTGAGATTGTCCTGCAGCGGCAGTGGCGTGCTCTGAAGAGTGGGGAGGGGAAGGAAAGAAGATACTTTTGCTGTAAACGCACATGCCTGCGTCTTCTTGGCATTGAACTCAACCAGGTTCTCAGAGCCCCATTGAGAAATGTGATTCAGGACCCCGTCAAGCTCAGTGACAAGAAGCTGCCTTTTCTCTGCGATATCTGACTGCTTGGCCGCTGGATGTCCATGATAACTCCCATGTAAAGTGCTATCGTCTGCATAACAATGAACATTGCCGGTAGACAGCATGTCGTTGATATGCAGAAGAAAGAGAGTGGGTGATAAGACGGACCCCTGGGGCACGCCAGCATTAACCTGCAGAAACTCTGAAGCTCGTCCGTCACAAAGGACGCGAATACGGCGCCCCTGCAGGAAGCTAGCAACCCAGTTGCACAGCCTAGAAGGCAGACCAAAGGCAGGTAGCTTAGAAAGAAGCGATTTGTGCCAGACTCTATCGAAAGCTTTGGCGATGTCAAGACTAATTGCCAGTGACTCGCCGTGCTTGTCCATAGCCTCACCCCAAAGATGGGTAACGTATGCTAGAAGATCACCCGTTGACCGTTTCGATCTGAAGCCATATTGCCGGTCATTAATTAAGGAGTGATCCTCTAGGTGCCGCATGAGCTGTTTGTTAATTATGTGCTCAAACACTTTGCACAGCACTGAGGTGACGGCTATGGGTCGATAGTTGGCTGGCTCCGAGCGATCCCCCTTCTTGGGAATCGGCTGAACATTTGCCTCTTTCCAAGGCAAAGGCACTGTACCCGAACTGTAGGATAGCCGGTACAGGCGCGTAAGCATTGGAGACAACTCCGCTGCACATTTTTTCAAAACTACCGCTGGAATACCATCCGGACCACTGGCTTTCCGGACATCGAGTGATTGCAGCACTGCACGGACATCGCGTTGCCTGATATGGATATCAGGCATCGCGTGGTCACTGTCGGGTAGTGTTGGTGGCTGCGTACCACAATCATCGATTCGGGAGTTGGCCGCAAAGAGATTAGCCAGCAGATTTGCCTTCTCTTGCGACTCATGGGCCAGGGATCCATCAGGGTTACGCAGCGGAGGCAGCGAAGGCTGACAGAAGTTGGCTTGCACGGCTTTAGCCAGTCGCCAGTAGCCACGGCTTCCCGTGGGATGCATCACTAGCTCTTGACCAAGCCGCGCTATGCGCAGGGCATCCGCTCTGACATAGGCCCTTCTACAGACCTTTGTGGCTCTGTTGTACGCTGCCTTGAAGTGGCCCAGATTGGGATGGCGCGTGGCGCGCGCCCTTACCCAAGCGCGGTACGCAGACTGTTTTTGTTCAACAGCTTCCGCGCACTCGCGCCCGAACCAAGGGCGCACCCCGCGGTCACCGGTGACATCGGTGTATGAGATATAGTATTCCATACCCAGACCGATCTCACCGGCGACAGCAGTAGCACAATCCGATGGGTTCTTACCTTCAAAGCAGCGCTCAACCCACGGGATGGACGCAAAATAGTCACGAAGTCCATCCCAGTCCGCTGACGAGTAGTGCCAGAGACGCCGCTTCCCCTGCACGGGTCGTGGGGGCGCCATAATAGGCACCGTGGAACAGACCAGGCAGTGGTCAGAGTTGCCTAACGCGGCTCGCACCGATACACTGTACCGGTCCGGATCACTCGTCAGCAGAAGGTCTAGCAGAGAAGGTGCTTGGCCCGACCTTCTTGGTATCCTAGTGACCTCGTGCACCAATTGGGTCAGGCCGTGCGCCAGAGCAAATGCGTGGGCGGCTCTTCCCGCATGGTCTGTTTTGGAGGAGCCCAACCAGATCTCGTGGTGGGCGTTAAAATCCCCCAAAAATACCATTTCGGCATTCGGAAATCGCTCCTGCGCATCATCTGCCGCCTGACTCAGATATTCAAAGAGTCGAGTTGTCTCAGCATCTCCTGTATGGGAACGGTAGAGGCACACATAGATCTGACTCATAGGGCCATGGTCTACGTGTACCCAAAGGACGGAGAAGGATGGGTCCTCTAGGCAGCGCAAACGGCGACAGCAAACATCCGCCCTAACAAACACGCACACCCCGGCTTTTGCACGAAAACTTTCCTCAAGAACATAGCCAGGGTAGAGCAAGTAGGTCGTGTCGTCAGGGCGGTGTATTTGCGTCTCCGTTAGAAAAAACATGGCAGGTTTCGCCGTCTCTAGGTGTTGGTGGACGGCGTTGAGGTTTGCATGGAGCCCACAGATGTTAGTGGACTCCACCTCAAATAGCAAGCTTTTGGGAGTGTGACGAGCCGCTGTGTTGCCTTTTTCTATAAATTGCGCTGCCATGAGTTTGGGTGGGAGAAGGCGTGAAAAAAAGAAGTGATTGCCGCCGCAGCACCGTGTGACAAAGCGCGGGATATTGGTTTTATCTATGAATGTGAGGCATGGCGAGAGCCGACGCGCCGAACGGAAGGGCCCCCGTACCCCCCCGAGTATGGTCGCCGGGCTCCCAAATCCGGTCACCAACCGGCACGACGAACCATATCGGGATTATGCGCGGCCTGGTGAGGCAGCCTCCCAAGGTGGTTAACCCCAGTTGGGCCCCTGTACTATACCGCGGGCGGCCAGCGGCACCACCGTTTCTACAGGTCTCCCTGTTCGGCGCATCGCCCCGCGCCATCCCCACTAGACTACGCCAAGACCCACTGGTCCCACTAGTGCTGCGACAACCACCACCTCTGCCCGGCTATGCACATGCTGACCCCTGAACACAATCCAACCGAGATTGAATTGCTATGGAGGGTTTTTCGCAATAGTGCACGGTGGTACCTACCCGGTCGAAACTTGAGACAAATTTGTGCCACCAAGTTTCTACCACCAGTGTCATCTGCTGGGATTGAATCTTGATGCTCTTGTGATTGTAGCTTTTTAATATATTCAGATCTTTTTGTGTTACCAATATATATAAGCGGTACTTTGATTTCCTTTAAAGCTGTAGCGAATTTTTGCCATCCAGTAGGTTCACTATTTTTAAGTGTCCTCAATGAATCATTTACCAAATCAACAATATTACTTTCAGGAACTTTTTGACCATCTATAACCACAGTGCCTGTCTCATCCCAATTAATCTTATATTTATTCAAAGAGAGTAAGTTCAACAGTGATTCCCCCCTTTTTATATAGGATTTTGGTATAAGTTTTAAAATGTAATTAGATGTGTATGGTCCTTCATTAGTTTCTTGCAAACTTACTTCCTTTACTGATGTGTTAGAATGGACTGTAGATATATTATCTTCATCATCAGTAATATACTTCACCGATCTTTTCGAGTCTTGATTTATTATTGGTATTTCATAGGGCTGTCGCTCCTCTTTAGTGAAGTTTAAATATCTTTGTAGAGTTTGTAAATATAAAATACACTTCTTTCGATCATCCATATCGCTATTTAAAATGTTTTGCATATCTGTGTCTAAACGAGATAATGGAGTATCAACCGCGTTAGGTTGTTTTAACTTTTCTAATAGAGATGGATCGATGAGTAACATTTTTTTAGCATTATCCATTTTTCTTAGACAAGTGTACTACCCAAGGCACTTAGAACAGAACCCAATATTAGTGGTAGAAATGCACCACCTTTTTGTATTATTAAATGTTTTCTAATTTTGTGTGATCCCTTCCGTACTATTTTTCGTAGAATATTTTTGTATTTTTTCAATTTTGATCTTTCTTTTTCTTTCAATTCTATTTTTCCTTGTAAAACGTTATGAATACATTCACAAATACAATTTATTTCTTCTTCATCGCAGGCTTTTAAAAGAGCTTTTTGATATTTTGGTTTAAGTGTAATCAGAGCGCTTAATAGGCCTTTATGCGTCTTTGTGCTTCCATGCATTGTTAGTAACTAATGGATATCTGTTGATTTCTACTATATTTAAACCCTTTTGATGGTATGTAAACAGTGCAATATCCATCACATGGAAATATCTTTGTTTTAATACGACACATGTCATTTGTTTCTTGTTTTAAATCAATCATAAGATATCCATGTGCATTGTTAGTTGCGTCTTTGTAAGAATCTTCCAAGTATTTTGGATTTTCTGGAAATACTTGTCGTGCCAAGTATCGTATTTGTGTTTTATCTCTTGGATTTTTAAAATAAATTATATAACTTGAATTCAGAGATATGTCTCGTTGACCTTTTCCCTGATGAAATAAATTTTGTGATATGTAAAACACACTTAAATTTCTATGATGACTTCCTTTTGTGAATATATCAACAATACGTCCTTCAGACTCTCTCATTAAGTCATCAATTATTAGGAGTTGAGGATCCTTTCCACTAAACATAGTTAGATCTGGTATGCCTTGGATGTAATTAACATTTCGTATATTGTATAAAGGTTGCATTTCATCAAAACACCATGTTATTTGATCAAAATTTGCGTTACAAACATCTTTAACAAATTTTATAAAATTTGTTACAAAGACTGACTTTCCACATCCACTTGGACCAGCAACTATCGCAGTAAATGGATGATTGAAGTGGATCATTTTGAAAAACGTCTAAGTAAGTTACGATTTAGACAAAGAATGAAACAATTTGTTAAGAAAATAAGCATTTATATATTTTATTTTAAAAAATTATTACTTAAACAGACTTATAATGATAAACATTTATAACACAATCATATAAACAAATTTACTATATTTTATACATTTATTATACAATCTTATAATAGACAGACTTATAATGATAAAAATTTATGGCACAATATTATAAACAAATTTGTTAAATTTTATTTTATATAATTATTACACAATCTTATAATAGAGAGACCTATAAGGACAAACATTTATAGCAATCTTAAAAACATATTTGTATTACAATTAAAGCACGAAGCAAGCGTGTTGCGGCAGTAGATTGTAGAATATTTATTATTTATATTTACAACATACATAAAAAGTTAAATGTTCTTAATTTTATAGTGCCCCCAAGCTAGGGTATTGATAGCGTCTTCCAATATGTATCGTTTAG
Source organism: Eilema griseolum (assembly GCA_963662185.1). NCBI lineage: Eukaryota > Metazoa > Arthropoda > Insecta > Lepidoptera > Erebidae > Eilema > Eilema griseolum. The sequence continues at coordinate 5,361,441 of OY759230.1, forward strand.
TGTCATTGTGCGAAAGAGATATTTTATTAACTTTTTGTGTGTATATAGTATGTTTTATTGACTTAAATCTTAACATTTCACTATAATGTATTTTTTCTTCTAACAAACAGCTTTTATAATCATTTAAAGTAAATTTTTTTGTAACACATTTATTAACACCCTTTGCTTTAGCTATAAATTTATTTTGTACGTCCATAGCATACATTTTTGCTCGAAGTCCTACAAACTCTTTAAGAATTTTGCCATTGTTTTCGTCTTTAAAAAATCCTAATCGCTTTTTATTTATTAGAGGTAAACCATATATATTGTCAGGAGGATAATCGGATGTATCAAAGTAATTTTCTAAATTTTCTTTAATATCATGATAAAAATTATTGGTAAATATCTGGTATACTAAACTATCAGTATCTGTATATAATAGTTTAATATTTTCCATATATTTTTCTTTCATAAAATCATAATGAAAGTCATACATTAAAGTTTTTGAAATATCTAAAATACAAAATCCAAGGTAAATCGGTTTGTTGTATAAAACTTGTGTTTTGTTTAATTGTACAGCGATTAAGTCTTCTGAAAATACAGATAAACTATGAAATTCAGGTCTTGCTATTAAAGTTTCAGCTCCCTGAGTTTTCCCACAATTTGTCCAACGGTTCACTAATTTTACATTTACTCGTTTTAAAACATTTTCCATTGTTTTACCAAAAACAGAGTTATTCATTAATTTAAAGAAATCTTTTTCAAAATCTGAAGTTGCCAATGAACGCATGCGAGTGTTCAAATCTATATAAACTTTTAACCACGCTGATTGATTGAACTTAAGAATTTTGTGAATTTTAAGCAAACGAAGTCCTCTTTTCAAACATTGTTTAAGATTCCTATAATGAATGACATAGTTCTTTTTATCATTTAAATTTGGAATAAATTTTTTGTCTTTACTACCACCATAACATATATTTTCAGGACATAACGGCAGATCCGAATGTAAGTCGTGTAAATGTTTTGGATATTCTAAGTCCACTTCCAAAATGAAACCATAATCAGCATCGTCAGGAACATGAAAGTTAGTATTAACATCAACCCATTCAAATTTTCCAGTAGGGAGACATTGAGACATAGCCCAACCGTAAAGGTTATTTGCATCCAGATACATTAGAAAAGAAGATGGTACAGAAGGATCATATTCTGACATATAAGAATTATTTGCTTTAGCATGTCTGTTACTACATTGAGATATACCACCGCGAATATTTTTTGCAATAAAAGTAATTTTGTTTATATCAGTTAACAACTCTAAATTTATTTTAGTATGTACTAACATGGCATCCCAACTCAAACCCGGTGCTGTATAATAATGGGCTGGGTCTAATTCATATGTTTTAAGACACACATCTCTAAAATTTTCAAATATATCGGCCAACAATAAAACATCTGTTTTTAAATATAAATCAGAGTATTCTTTCATATTTTTACAATGGAAATGATGCCATACATCTTGAGCATGCTGGTAATCATTTTCAGTAACATGCATATCAGTTAACGAACTATAAAATTTGTCAGGAGTAGGCAGACATGTTAAGTTTAAACATTCGAATGAAGTCATATATTCATAAGGATAAATACCTTTACGTATTAAGCGCCGAAAGTCTTCCTCACATGGAAAATTTAATTTGAGTTCTTTGAATTGTTCCAATAATAAATTTTGAGCCAATTTTTCTAGACTACTAGACATGAATTTAAAAGAATCAAGAAATCTTAATTTCATAACACGGTTATTAATATTTAATATTTTTGAAAAAGAAATGTACTTTTCTTTATTCTCAGGAATGATTTCTATATTACCATCTTCAAAATTGAGACCATGAACAATAAAATGCGAATCATAGTTACCCAAGTTATGTAGAAATATGGGTACGAAGTTTGGTACTCTATACTTTTTAGAACAATGTGTATGTCCAACTCCTTCATATAAACCAGTAAACCAATTATAACAAATCTCAAAATTTTCATTTAAACTGTGATTACAAATATAACAGACTTTAGTTTGATTAGACATATTAATATTTTCTTCCGTTAATGGTAACGGACTTTTAACAAATGTATTTTTTTTACAGATATTAACTAAATCATCTTTTATCATTTTCATAAACATAAGTGCACAATCTTTACCAGTATGTGACCTATACTTTGAAAGCCTATCATCATATGAACATTTAATGTAATAGCCAAAGCTATACGTTTCATGTTTTTGGATGTTTTCGGTTGATGAATTATTTGGGTTATTAGAACATCCGTTAATAGGATTCAAAAAAGCTTCAAAGTCAGCGTATATTACGAAGGGTACTCTTAATTTTCGTTCATAATTGTTAAATGATATTTGGTTCGAAGGTGTTAACTCATTAAACCAATTACTTTTTTTATTAGATTCCGATGGTAGTTTTGTTGAAATGTGGAAACAATCTTTTTCTTGATGTTGTTTTAAATTATTATGCGATGTAAAGTTTAACAAACAACCATCACAAATATGAACTGCACATTTACTTGATGAAATTTGTTGAGCTACTAACCTTGAAATATTTTTTATATAACAATAATGACCTCTGTTAGCCTGAGTTATGTATAATAAGTTTAAATGGATGTTTTTTTTCTCTTTTGTAAAATATAACGGGCCAACCACAATATTTTTCTTTTTTCTAGAATCGTAATGGTTGCGCCGAAGTGGAAACTGTATTTTTGACACGGAAACCCACTCCTTTTATACCCGTCTCCTCTCCCGCACTAATCATAGATATGGCTTCCGTCCGCCATTTGTGAAATATAGACAGCCAGTCTCGCTTTGAACTAGCCAGCGTAAAGGCGATCGCGCGCGCGCGTCTCTCAGAAATGAATAATATTTGTTGTATTTTAACCGCCTCATAGACCTTTACCGATCGGATGGTGCCTCTCGTGTGTTCCTCAAGGGATCTAGTAACGCTGACGGCAGCTCCTGAGCAAGGAAGAGAAGATCCGTGTACCGGCTGCGATGAAAAACACGTGGGTCGTGAAGGTTAGTGCATCCTCTCCTAATTTCTCGGGCTGCATTCACTGCCTGGATCGAATCCGCGGCAGCCCGGCCACCTGTCTTGTTTTGTGTGTAAAGTGTCAATAGAACAGTTATCTGCTTCCCCGCAATACAGTCCACTCGCACACGTCGGCCCACGCGCCACCATTTTTGGTCCGGATCGAGCCGGATTCTTAGCCGTAGTTCGTATTTTGTTATTATTCTAATGGGAATGAGCGCACCGCACCTAAGTGCCTGGTTATTTTAGTAGAAAACCCCGCATCCAGACACTTAGGCTTAGAATTTGTTGTCCGTTCGCCGCTGGCTCGCATTGTACCTACCTAATACATAAATAGGTTAGGTATCATATCAACACTTAATCGTAGTTCACAATTTTCGCATCGCACCTAAGTGCCTGGTTATTTTAGTAGAAAACCCCGCATCCAGACATTTAGGCTTAGATCTTAGGTATACTCAGACACCCTAGTGCATAGGCACAGTGTAATACCTAACGCATTTGGCTTTGTTTTGTTTTTTTCAATTACGTTGTTCTCGGCTCACGTCGTATTTGCCTAGTACCTGCGTGGGTAGACACGTGGCTGTGCCTACCTCGCTCGCATCTCATCCCAATTCATACGAAAGTATTTTAATTTGAATAGATATTACGCAATACTTAATCTCGGAAATAATAGTTGAATCTAGACAGCGACCATCGCGCGGGTGCGACCTTGTTGCTATGCGCGTTTGTTCAAGCGTGCATTCACAGTTGTAAGCACCTACCTACCTACATAGTTAACGCTCGCGCCGCCTCGCTGCTCTGTACCGCTAGGATTAAGTCATTTCATATTTAATTGTAAACATGTCCCCAAAGGTTGATAAGACCGGTAAGGTTCAATTGAAACTTTTATACGCTAAAAAAGAAATGATTTACTCTCGCGTACAATCGATTTATGATAGTGCACTTAAAACCTCTGATTTGGTCATCAGAGATTCGTTCTTGTGTTCTATAGAAAACTTAGATAGTCTACGCGCGGATTTCGAAACCTTAGTGCATGACATCAACGTTTTAGAGTTGAATTTGGATCCCGATTACTCAGTGAGTTATCAAGCCTTGTCGTCGTTTGACGATTTGTATTGTCGTATCAAGCGCGTCGCGAGGAGTTTGGAGAAGCCGTCTGACCGACCCAACCCCACTCGCGACCGACCTAAGTTGCCACCAATTCAAATACCCGAGTTTGATGGTAACATTCGCAATTGGTGTCGATTTATAGATAGTTTTGAGAATACAATAGATAAGAACGATTCGTTGACAGATCACGAAAAATTGCATTATCTCGTTGAAAAATTGACTGGTAAAGCTATAACCGCTTGCGCTGGAATTACGTTTAGTGCCGGGAACTATAATTTAATTTTAAATACTTTGAAAGCTAAGTATGAGGATAAAAGATCGGTAGCTAACGCCTATTTAGATCAGATGTCTGATTTGAAATCTATTACGGCATGTAACGATCAAAACTTAGAGAAATTTCTAGATACTTTCGCGTCAGCTGTTCGCGCCGTAAAGAACTTGAAGATCGATGACCTCTGCGACTTCGTATTTTTGTATATGGGTTTAAAGAAATTAGATTCCGAAACCATTCGTTTGTTTGAGTCGGATCATCGCGGCAGTAAAATTCCTAAGTTCGAAGACTTAGAAAGTTTTGTTCGCGAGCATATAAAGGTATTGCAACGCTCTTCATCGAAACATGAAGGCGCGAAGAAGGTTGTTACTTCTGAACGCAAAATAGATGCGTCATCGAAGTCACTGAGGTCAACCCATACTTATGTTAGTACCGCACCAGCACGTGTACAATCACCTGTTTGCTCTTTGTGTAGTACTCATCATTCGCAACTGTACAGGTGTCCTGGTTTTCTAAAGTTGTCGCCTAGTGATCGTTATAAATTTGTTCGCGCTAATAATTTTTGTTTTAATTGTCTCGGTACTAAACACCGCGTTGTTTTGTGTAATAGTAGAAATAGTTGTCGCAAATGTCAAGCGAGACACCACACTTTGCTTCATTTTGGGAATAGTGGTGCCGCATCCAATGTGAGCACGGTTGGCTCGTCGAGCGGTGACACACGGCAGCCTGCGCCGCAGCCGCAGCCCGCGCTCGCGCGCGCTCCGGCCCGCCCGGTGACCGCCGCGGATGACGTCACCTTGTGTTCGTTCTCCGCTAGTGCTGCACTCACTACTGTGTGTCTTGCGACCGCTCGCGTTGTTATTGTTGATGCATTAGGTAAGCCGCGCATTGTTCGAGCGCTGTTAGATGGCGCTTCGCAAAGTAATTTTATTACTCAAGATTGTTGTCGGCGTCTTGGTTTCAATGTTGATAAGCGTTCAACCCGCTCAGTGGTGAAGGGTTTTGGAAGCTTACGGTCAGCTGTTCGTGGCACCGTTAAAACAAGGTTTAGATCTCGTTTTAATAATAATATTTGGTTTGACATGGATTCGCTCGTTATAGATAGAATAGCTGAACAGTTGCCTACCGTCCCGGTTGACACGTCTTTATTAACGAAATTTAAAGACTTGCCTTTAGCAGATGAGACTTACGCTGTTCCTGGAGTCGTCGATATATTGATCGGCGCTTCGATTCTCCCGCACCTCCAGTTATCACGTAAGGTTCAAGGGGGACCGACGTACCCCGCTCCGCACGCACTGGAAACAGTTCTTGGTTTTGTTATAATTGGTTCCGCACCCGCTTCTATAGATAGCTTTAGTCACTCGACTGCTTCGTTCTGTTGCACCGTCGAGCCGCCACTGGAGTCTACCATCCGCAAGTTTTCGCTCGGTGGCTCCCGTGTATCCGCTGAAAAACGCTTTCTTTGTTTGGAACGAAAGATGCAGGCGTCCCCAAAGTCGAAGCGGGCCTATGATGAGGTTGTTAACGAATATTTAGATAAAGGTTACATCTCACCTGCGCCTGCGGACACTGGCGGGACCCAGCCTTCGTACATTATCCCGCACCGCGGAGTTATTAGAGAAGATAAGCTTACTACTAAAACTCCGCGTAGTTTTGGATGGCAGTGCTAAGACTAGCACTTCCGTGTCGCTTAATGACATTTTGTATTGTGGTCGGAATCTTTAAGGTAATTTATTTGACATAATTGTAAATTTTCGCATTAATATTAGTAGAATTTTAGCTTTTAGGACTCAACAGTCGCTTTGTGTTGGGCCCACTCTTCGCCCCATCGTTGGGACACATTCGTCGCTAATAGAGTGGCAAAATTCAATCTGAATTGGCGCCACATAATCTCTTTCACGTTGCTGGCACCGACAACCCAGCCGATTGTCTCTCTCGTGGATTGCTTCCTTCGCAAATTTTGGATCACCCGTTGTGGTTTGGTGGACCGTCCTGGATTCATGCCGCGTTAGATGGGTGGCCAGTTAGTCAATTCAATCCCACTACGGTTTCCGAACCACCCGAGGAGAAGAAGCACTCGCTTGTTGTATCGGTCCCACGTGAAGAGACCCTTATTTTGTTGTTGGCTAATCGCGTCTCGTCTTGGTCGAGACTGTTGCGTTGTGTTGTTTGTTCGCCTCTGCCCGCTGCCTAGCCAGCAGTAGGCACGAGCTCCAATCTAGGTTTATATTTTAGTTGTTATTTCCCAAACCTAGATTTAGATTAGACTTTAGATTTGTTTCGCATTTGTCGTTTCGAAGGTAACCCTTCAAGCCGGGGGGAATGGTTGCGCCGAAGTGGAAACTGTATTTTTGACACGGAAACCCACTCCTTTTATACCCGTCTCCTCTCCCGCACTAATCATAGATATGGCTTCCGTCCGCCATTTGTGAAATATAGACAGCCAGTCTCGCTTTGAACTAGCCAGCGTAAAGGCGATCGCGCGCGCGCGTCTCTCAGAAATGAATAATATTTGTTGTATTTTAACCGCCTCATAGACCTTTACCGATCGGATGGTGCCTCTCGTGTGTTCCTCAAGGGATCTAGTAACGCTGACGGCAGCTCCTGAGCAAGGAAGAGAAGATCCGTGTACCGGCTGCGATGAAAAACACGTGGGTCGTGAAGGTTAGTGCATCCTCTCCTAATTTCTCGGGCTGCATTCACTGCCTGGATCGAATCCGCGGCAGCCCGGCCACCTGTCTTGTTTTGTGTGTAAAGTGTCAATAGAACAGTTATCTGCTTCCCCGCAATACAGTCCACTCGCACACGTCGGCCCACGCGCCACCACGTAATCTAAACCAAAAACATTTATACTAATATCATTAAGTTTTTCAAATTTATTAATGTCTTTCAATTTTACAGGAAAAGAAATATTACCAAATTTTAATTTATTTTTATAAGGAATATAACATGTTACCCTGTCAACATGGGTTTTAGCTGGATATAATGCTGATAAAACTGCCCATCGAAAACATTCGTTATCCCTATTTTGTACATTTATTACTGCTTTTTTAACTTTTATGTCTAATGGTAGGTCTATGTAGAAAGAGCCCCGCAATGGGTTAAATTTATTAACATTCATATCCATGTAATTTATTTTTAGTAAACTCCAACCACTATCTTTTTTTTCAAAATTTGAAATTTTAGTACTTATTTCAGAAGTTATTAAAGAAAAAATCATATCTTTATCATCACCACGACTGAAAACGTAATTAGTTATTTGGAAGTCGAACGTGTTACGTAAGTTTTTAGTTAGCTGTATAAAGTCTGCATTGAGGATAAAATTTACTTTTACAATAAAAAGATCTATGATACATCGTTCAAGTAAAGTAAATACGACATCTTTGATTTCTTTTAAAAATAATTCAGGTGTTTGAAAAGGTTGTGGATTGTTGTTAATAATGATATCAGATTTAATTCTATACGTAATAACTCTATTTCCGAAAGCACTTTCAACTATTTTAACATTTCTTAACTCTGAATCATTATTTAAAGAATTATTTTTATGTGTATTACTTTTCAAATGGTTACTCAAAATTATTTTTTTTATCCACACATTGCACTGTGAACATTTAATTGTATCATAACTTTCTGTACTCACAGTTTGAAAAAACACTGATGATGTGGATGGTGCTTCAAGATGTATTCTTTTCGCAGTTGAGTCTTCTTCTGTTGTTGTCACAGATTCTGATTTTCTTTTTCCTTTTCCAGTTTGTAATATATGAAATTCCTGGTTGAATTCAGATGACATAAAATCTAACGACACTTCCTCAGCAAGCACCACGAGTTCCGAATTATATAAATCACAGTTTAATGTATCCATGGTGTATCACTATTAATCTTTATATTTAACACAAGGATTCTTGAATACGCACTGTTTTACTAGATAGATTGTACTACACAATAGTTCATACACTATCAAAACTAAATTAAGGTAGAAGTCTCTGTGTATCTTCACTACTTCAATTATTCATGAAGTATTTAGCACAATCTTCGGTAGCAGCGAGCTGTTTAGTGATATCGTATATGATATCACGTACATTGTTTAGATTCTTGTCCCCATCGTTTACTGTATAATATTTTACACGCAGCTCGGCATGTTTCCATAGCTCCGTCGGTGCAATTTCTTTAGTCTTCTTCAGATCGTAAATTTCAATTTTTATGAGGTGGGATGCATTATCTCCATCGTCATTGTTTGTAGAGATATATGCTGTACCCCCGTTTGATAAGCGTCCAACAGTAGATGACTTTTTGGAGGCCTTCTTCTTCTTCTTCGATTTCTCAAAGAATTCCTCTATGTCTTTCTTCCTTTTTAGTAGAATGGCGTTCTTTACTTTGTACTCCAGAGTACCTTCTTCGTCACTGCGCTCATCCTCTTCCCCTGGATAGTAAAACTGTTTATATGTATTATCTAGAAACTGAAACAATATAAAATATCTTTTTGAAAAATTTGACATGGACACACGAATAAAAAAGTATAAATGTAATTAAGAACACTATTTGAAATATGATAATACTTACAGCCATAGTAACCACAACGTATGAACAGCACACTGTAATGTATGAAGAATACTATGATATTCAGTTATCAAACTTGTACTTTGGTCTTTTTATTATAGTGTACTAACTTATCCACTGTTGACGACAACGTTTTAACTGAGTTTAGTGAGAGAGAGGACTCTCTTTTATACACAGCCCATATCTCGTTGCTTTTAGAAACGTAGTAATGATATCCTCAGATAATTTACCTTCAGATAGCGAACCAATTTGTTTGAATTGTAAGCTAAATACCTTAGATAACTGAACTTTTTTGTTGTATTCGATAACCACAAATCCCTACCTACTTAGTCATATTCCCAGATAACAGAAATTTTGCTTATAACGAGTGGTCATTACTTTAGATGACACATACATTTTTGCTTTTTTTTGTTTTAGATAGCGACTGACTCGTTCTAATTGTTTGCTGACGACCTTAAATTTAAAGTTACTATTACAGATGCAACCCTGATTGTTCGTAGAGCACGAATTAATCCAACTGTGTTACTTGCACATCAAAAAGTGTTATCATCTACGACAGCTAAATATCCTATCACACGAGCTGAAGTTAAAGTTTTAACGATACCATCAGGTGTTCAGGGTAAAACTCTTGATAACATATTCCTTGGTCAAGTACCTAAACGGTGTATAGTTGGTTTTGTGAATAATGCAGCATTCAATGGAAATCTCTCTAAAAACCCATTTAACTTTGAAAATTTTGATATTAGTACATTTTGTTTATACATAGACGGACAACAAATACCTTCAAAAGCTTTACAACCATCATTTGGGAATAATATTTTTACTTCTAGTTATCATACGTTGTTCTCGGGTACAGGTATACATTTCCTTAATGAAGGCAACGGGATATCTAGAGATCAATATTCCAAAGGGTTTTGTCTGCTAGCGTTCGATTTAACACCTGACTTATCAGCGAATGCTTCTAATCACTGGAACCTTATAAAACATGGTAGCGTAAGAATAGAAGTTCGCTTTGATACGGCTTTAACACAAACTATTAATTGTATTGTCTATGCAGAATTTGATAATGTTATAGAAATCGATAAAAACCGTAACATTTCTGTTGACTATAGTAGTTAAGTAAACTTAAATGTTTTAAAATTAAGTGTGTATTAGAATTAAGCGCGTATTAGAATTAAATATGTTTTAGAAATAAGTCTGCATTATTGTATATTGATCCTTTCAATAAAATATATTCATACAAAGTATTTCTTTGTTTTATTAACAATGTGTTTGTATATATTATGTTACCGTGAATGTTCGAAATGCAGTGTATGTTAAGATACTCTGTCATAGACCAGACCAATTTGGTCAATGTTCATTATGAGTGAAATTATTATGCGCGGGAGCGAGCAAAGGGAGCTCGTACGTCATGTTACAGTTAAAACAAAAGTTTTTGTAGACCCTATAATATGTTAAATTATTGTTGATCTCATTATTTGCTTATAATCTACGAGCCTGATAACATCGTAACGCGATCATGAATACATTAGAAATACGGAGATACTTGAGACAAGTGGATTCAAAAAGTGAATGTAATGTTTATGCCGCAAATCGCTTGCCGATTCATGTAGATATGCCTACATATATCATAAGCAACTTAGATAGCGACAATAAGCCTGGTTCTCACTGGGTTGCTATACACATAGACGCGAATGGAGTTGGTCAGTACTTTGATTCCTATGGTAGAGCACCCACAGGTTTCCATCGTACGTTTTTAGATCGAAATTGCAGAGTATGGAATTACAACACTAATCGAATCCAAAACGATTACACTCCAGTATGTGGCGAATATTGTTTAATGTATTTATACTATAAACATTATGGTATGTCATTAGCCGATTTCCAGCACCTGTTCACTAACAATACGCTGTATAACGATATCATACTAAGTAAGTTATTCAAATATTGTTTTGAAAATAATAAAGAACATTAGTACTGCGAAAGGACTTTTTTTTAAATCATATACATACCCGTTTACATCATAGGTTTAGTCATCATTGGCTATGACGCAGACATTGACAAAAAAGACAACAGACCCGAGATAACATTGAGCGACGACGGCTGGTCGTTATCAAGGGTCGGCCGTTATCAATTGTTCGTCAATTACCTCAGATTACGTTTCTGTAACTTTGTAACGGTGCGTCGTACGCGAAAACGGATTAGCGCAATCGACTCAGCATGGCCGAAAACCCCCGAATAGACACCAAACTTTTTTTTTTTTTTTAGCCGTGACGGCCACCCTGAAGCCGAGAGACAGGGCATGGCGGGGGGAGGGAATGACAGGGGGGAGGTGGTGGTTTGGAGAGTTGGTCTAGTCTCCGGGAATACCTACTACTTGTATGAAGTATCACAATGCTTTTGAACTTTGTTACGAGTGTTAGGAACAATTGGAGCGTTACATAAGTCCATATCTGTGCCAAACAAACGTGTGCATGAAGTAATAAACATAATATGGCTAATAGCTACTAGTTTCGTATTTATTCGCATGTAATGGCAATTGCCGTGTTTAATGTGCCTTAATTGTTTAAATCTAACTGTGATGGTAGTTGTTACTTACAACCTGACCTAATTTTTTTTATACCTCTACGGTGGCAGCCAAGCATACGGCCCTTCTGATGGAAAGTGGTTACTGTGGCCTATGGACGTGTTAACACCAAAGGAGCAACACTCGCGCTGTCGACCCTGTAAGCACAGAATTTCTGTGCTGTCAGTGTCGAAACAAAGCAGGACGAGCCTTTAGTATCTCTCTCCAGTGAGCTTTGGCTAGCCTACTCACCGCTGGGAACACAACACGAAATAATTATGGCCGCGGTATTCTGTAAGTCGGAGGTACTTCCCCAGTCGGACTGCTCAATTGGACGGAAATACCGCCGTGTCAAAGTCAATGTCAAAGTCAAAAATCATTTATTTTGCATAGACCATTAAATCGGAACTTACAAAACGTCATTAAAAAAGGAACATGAAAATCAGTTTAGTAAATGGACCACCGCCGCCGGTTCGAAACGCGGCCCCGACCTGAGAAAGCAAGAAACTCAGCCGGGATTTTTTTTTGATCTATTTACAAACATACACTTAGTCTACTAAATCTAAATACAAAAATTTACTTGAGTAGCATAGTTGAGCGATCAGCTCATTTCCAAGCTTACAGCTTATTTCCAAGCTTGTTCTACCTCCTTTAACTAATTCATTTCGTGGCAACGCTGCCAGTCTTCGGGGTACGTTACCGGTCGGTGATGATGCGGAGGAATTTCATGACGCATTATGTATGTAATTTTTATGTTTATTTTATTTTAGTGTATTTTAGTAGCTATCTAATAATAGTTTTAGTTTTAATTTTCAATTGAATTGTATTGATTTGTATATGTATATTAGTTAAACAATAATTTTATATATCATTATAATTCAAAATTCATTATAATTTGTAAAATATTTGTTGCTACCAATAAATTTATTCTAAGATCTAGATTCCACTCAAGAAGCATAACAATCCAAACCTACATACTAATCACTATAAAACGAAAGTAACTGTCTGTCTGTTAAGGTTTCACACCTAAACCACTAAACCTATTTTGATGATATTTAGTACAAATGTGTTTGTAGACGCGTGATCAATCGTCGAAAAAACAAAAATCCGCACGTCATGTTGCACGACAACTGGCACATCCCGCGTGTTGCGCAACGTTGTCGACGAGCTACATATACTGCGTGTCAAATGTTGTCTAGTGTATAGAAGTCTTGTAGTGAATCAATTAAAATAAAACATATTCTGATAAAACATATTCTGCCACGTGGTTCCCGGCAGAGTAGAATTTGGACCACCCCATCTCTTCCCATGCGGTGTCGTACAAGGCGACCAAAGGATAGGGCTGTTTACCATCAGACATATATATACAGCCCAGACTCAGCCTCAAATGTATGGCTTGAGTCATCAATAGTGCCTAGAAGACGGCAATAGGCTCACTCCCTATAACGTGGGACCGAATTCAATGATTGGTGAAATGTGGATGTTAATTCACCTCTGCTTAACCCTCAGGGCATAAAGGCTTAATTATATGTATGTATGATAAATTGTACGAATTCCTAAATTGGATTCCAACTAATCTATTTAGGCGTCCCGATATAGAAACGTGATATTTGCAGTGTTGCCATTGACATTGAGTAAGTCGACCAACTTATTTTGATCTACCCACATGTTTGCTGCACGTTCTATCCAAGGTCTTTGAGACTGGTTGTGTGAGCATGTCTCGAATGACTGAAAGCGTAATATCCGTTTGAACCAGCATTTTGTAGTCTTCTCTGTTTACTGAGTGAACGAATATGTTAGTGAAGGGAGTCGATCGATCTAATTCACGGCCGTGTATTCAAATTACTATCGACATAAGCTGTATAAAATTTCAATTTTTGAGTTGTGTACGAGGACAACAAATCTTGTTACTTAAGTACCAATTTGAATAACAAGTACAGCAATTACAACCAAAATTGATAATTGAGTAATTTTCTTTTATTATGCGTACTATAACTGACACTTTATTATAAATATACTTATATATATGTAAAGGATGGAATTATATAGGGTGTTTAGTGCTTTCCGGCAGAGTACAATTAGGGCCAATCCATCTCTTCCCATGTGGTGTCGTACAAGGCGATTAAGGGATAATGCTGTTTAACATCAGACAGATATATACAGCCCAGACTCATCCTTAGATGCATGGCTCGAGTCAACAATAGTACCCGGAATACGGCAATAGGCTCACCCCCTATTACGTGGTACCAAATACAATTATTGGTGAAATGTGGGTGTTAATTCACCTCTGCCTAACCCGCCAGGGATAAGGCGTGATTATATGTATTTTATCCTCTACACTGACGGCACAGAGACTGTGCTTACAGGGTCGGCAGCGCGAGTGTGGCTTTCTGGTGTTACACACGTCCATAGGCCACGGTAACCACTTTCCATCAGGTGGGCCGTGTGCTTGTCTGCCACCTAAGTGGTATAAAAAAAAGACATTTATTTTAAAAACAACAAACTTGACTGCGTTCAACCGCAAATAAAATATAACTGGCCCCAACCACTTGTTTGTAGACATTTTAGTGCAGTTGAGTATCAAAATTATTTAAGAGCTATAGATGTAATATATACAGTCAGCATCAGATTGATATTGACGAGCAAAGTATTCAAAATTATTATTACCCCTTTGTTTTCACCCTTCCTGTTGACGGCTTGTTCTGATATTGCGAATACATCTTTAGTTCGGACAATAATACAATTTAAACCAATATGCCCCAACAGAGTAGAATTTGGGCCACCCCATCTCTTCCCTTGCGGTGTCGTACAAGGGGACTAAGGGATATGGCTGTTTAACATCAGACAGATATATACAGCCCAGACTCAGCCTCAGTTGCATGGCTCGAGTGCCCGGAATACGGCAATAGGCCTATTACTAGCCTATTACTTGGGACCGAATACAATGATTCGTGAATTGTGGGTGTTATTTCACCTCTGCCTAACTCTGTATCATGTATGTATGTAAAACAATTTGACTTGCTCTTAATACCTTGAAATTAAGATAATTTAAAGATTTTGTAGTCAAGATCATTTTGACGCTGACTGTACCTATCTATACAAAAATTCTTTAACTTTGCGAAGTTTTCCAATCTCACAGTATTAATAAGCCGGATATTATTCTTATGAAAAAAGTTTGTTCTTAAGACTGCAAATACTTGAATCTTGAGTTACAGCAATTTCATAAGACTTTGTGATCACGATTGAAGCGGGTCGTTATTTCAACGAAAGTGGTGTAAACTCTCGTTAAATCGTGATTTCGTCGCATGTCTCGGCTTCAACGTGATTGTGCTCTTCTGACATCATACCTGCCTACCCACTCTTCGATATTTCATCATTGTTATAAAAAAAAAGAGTTTTGCAATCATCAGTAAATATTTGGAAAGTAAAAGTGGTTTATTTTTTCCTACGAGGCGATGACAGGCGTTTTCTAGATCAGAACGCGATGACGTTTTGTTTGAGCTTAGAAAGTGTGTTTGACTTGTGAACTGTATTTTGAGAACAATCGAAAATGTGAGACGAATAAGGAAAATTTTGGAATGTGGGCAAAAATAGTGTGTCGAATGCAGAATGATTGAAATTTGGCATTAATCTAATAATACTCAGTAAAATAACCTACCTACCGACATTTTGAAATAAACATAACATAACATAAACTCACGCCTATAACCCCGAAGCGGTAGGCAGAGGTGCTACTTTTAAATTCTTTGCTTTTTTATATTGACATAGATAATGACGGTGTTTCCGTCCCAATTGAGCTGTCCAACTGGGGAAGTACCTCTACCCTACAGAACACCACGGCTATAATAACCACTCGTTGTGTTCCCAGCGGTGAGTAGGGTACCAGAGCTCACTGGAGAGTTTTTGTACTGTCACTGGGAAGACCAAACGCTTGTCCTGATTTTGTGAAATTCTTGAAATTCTTACAGGGTTAGCAGCACGGGTGTTACTCCCCTGGTGTTACACACGTTCAAAGGTCACGGTATCCACTTTTCATCAGGTTGTATAAAAATAAAAGAAATTAAATTGAGACCCTAGGTACTCAGTATCTATAAGCCTTCAGTCAAAGTGACGCACAAAATGTTTGTATATAGTAGGTACCTCTGAAATAATGTAAGATTGAAGTACGACATATTTCATTATTTTTAAACACAAAGTGAGTAAAACAGAGGAATAGCTTTGAAATTTTTTTTTATACCACTTAGGTGGCAGGCAAGCGTACGGTCCACCCTGATGGGAAGTGGTTACCGTGGCCTATAAACGTATGCAACACCAGGGGAGTTACACTCGCGCTGCCGACCATGAAGAAACCTTCTGATGCCCCTCTTGAAGAACCTCATATTGTAGGTGCTGGGGAACACCCGGTCACTCTATAGCTTGAGTGTGCGTGGGATGAATTTTCTTTCGCAGGTCGCAATGTGTAAGGATGAATTTCCTGCCTATGGCGAGAGGTGCGATGATAGAATGTAGCTGTGGGCACCATGTCAAACAGTTATTCCTAGGCATAAATTTATGCCTATAACACTTCAAAAGGCTTTGTTCCTAACCCGGAAATAGAATTTAAAAAATAATCCAGGCTTATATTAATTCCTTACGTAACTAAAACGAATCATACATTTTAATTAATCCAGCACATATTAAATGCAAAGCTAAAATTACTTCACCAAAGGCTTACACCTCTGTATTATATTACGTTCGTACAAAAACGGGCCCGAAAAGGACTCAAAGGCTTCCCCGTATTATATGAATATTAACTGAACCTCCTCAAAATATACAAAATGTACTTCAATTTTAACTTTAGGTATTAGACCTTTACTGCTGCAGCCACGTACTGATGTTTCCTAGCCATATATAATAATAAAGAAAGTAAAGAATAATAAAATAATCACCAAAATTATATTGTTTCAGTTGCCAGTTTCGTCACACTCGATTCTAGGTAAGTACTAACTTTTCAACCCACTTTTTTCAACCTACGAATATTTTTTCCGGTGTCATCGTCAACGGTATTCTGGTCACAATATATTAAATTTTATTTTTTTTCCGAAATTTTCCTAGAATATATTTGGGTTTCAACCTACTGTAAACTATGCCAAACAGTCTCAAACTTTTTAATCGTGGACTACCGACATTTTGCTGAAAATCAAAATACAATTTAAAATAAATTAAAGTTGCACTCTCCCTCTTTATTTAATTTTTGAATATATCGTAAGTATAGTTTTGTATATATTTTATAAGTAAGCATGTATAAGCATATACATATATTTTATTATAACAAATACTTAACACTAAGATAAAAAGCGTAGATATGTAATTAAATGAATATAAACTCTTATAAAAATACTTAATTTATCATGATTTTTCTAAATAATCCAGTACCTATTTGAAAATTATTGAGACCGCATATTAGTGACATAAGTCAGTACATTTCCTTTGTTTGTAATAGGAAGTGACAATAATTTAATTTGCATATTCATATGTTTTTATGAATATACATACATTATGTATTTTAGTATTTACGATAAAAAGTTTGGGGTCCATATTATAATTGCGAAGGTCTTTTATTTCAATATGAATACCTCGGTGACTGTGTACAAGGACACACATGAACACACACATGCACACGCACACACACACACACTCTTTATATGTCGTAAATAAGTGTACAGTCAGCATCAGAATAATCTTGACTATAAAATCTCAAACTTATTTTAATACTAAGGTTCCTGGCTGAAGTAGACCGCGGCGGCGCTGCGCTCCCCGTTTCCGAGGACGAGTTAGGGACTTTGTGGTTCCCAAACCCGAGGAAGGCCAGATGGCCATGTGTCGGCCGCAGTGCGAGGAATATGTCTGACAACCTCACCTTCGGCAACCAATAACGACCCACAGGCGCTGTGCGTTTTTGTCGGTTCGAGTCCTACATAACCTGTCCCACCAGCTCTTTTGGTCGGGGAATCCGTGGAGATTTTACACACGTAAAAAAAAGGTAGTAGTTAGAGCAAATTAAAAGGTTTTATTGATTTAAATGAGTACCATACTATATTCGTCAGGATCGATCTGATGCTGAATGTACTTCTAACACCAATGTAGTCAAGCTTCACAACGAAAAGTACATCTACGTCACGCTCTGCATTCGATGAAAGCGATAAGGTATCAGATGCGTAGGTACTTACACTTTTACTCGCAGTAATTAACCTAAATTTAAATTACTGGGCTATTCAACTAGAGAAAGAACATATTTAAAAGCACACAGCAGCGACAAGTTGTTGGTAATTAGTATATCCGTTGTTTTTAGATAGACTATTTTAGATAGATTACCACAGATTCAAAAATATTAATAAATTAATTAGAGTCTTGTTTATACAAACCTTAGTGGTTTATTATTATTCCTATACAAGTGTATACATACGTATTAACAACTTAGGTATTTATTTATTGGTCCACCAACAGTTATTTACATTGTACATGTTATAAACAAATATTATAAAGGTAAAAATTTCTTATGTATCAACCACTTATAAGTAGACACATCACTCAAAAACAACATTTCAAAGAAGAAGAAAAAGAGCTTACATACTATCACAACAACACAATATGTTTGACTGAGTTAGAATCTCAGTTGTAATAACTTCTATAATACAAAAAAAAAAACAAAAGAAGCCTATAGGTAACAAAAAAGTTATAATTACGAACCTAAGTCAGTTCTGGCTGCGAGTCATAAATTGACTTCTGTTTGCGAAGCGAATCGAAGTGGACGTAAACCAGATGGCTACAATATTTTATGATCCCACTCAACCTTGCATAAGGACGGTTCGTCTTAAGGGTGGACACAGTGGTGTGACTGGTTTGCATGGGATCCTTGAGGGTATGTGAAACTTGTAAAGGCCTGTAGAGGAGAGCTATCAATTTTGTTGTTGAGACATTTAGAGGCGAATACTGCATCGTTAGATTTCAATGTAGCAGACAAGTATACAGCCCACCTGATGGAAAGTGATTACCGTGATCTATGAGCGTGTACAACACCAGATGAGTCACATGTAAGAACGAGAGTTTCTGTGCCATCAGTGCAGAAGATACAATCAGGACAAGTCTTTGGTTTTCCCACTGATATCACTAAAACTCTCCAGTAAGCTCTGACTACTCTACTCACCGCCGAGAACACAACACGAGGTTATTATAGCCGTGGTATTCTGTAGGGGGAGGTACTTACCCAGTCAGACTGCTCAATTGGGACGGTAATACCGTCGTGTCCTACCTCCTTCCAATAATATTATATACTTTAGCAAATAAATATTAAAAAATGATTGATCTCAGACTACAATATAGTTGGAGGTCATGCGCGCCAGGTCATGGATACAAGAGGGTGCACCTATGTTCTTGTGAAAACATAGGGGTCAGATGACAGTCCCTTACTGAAATAAATCCATTTTTTAAAGGACACGTCAATTAGACCTTGCCTCCCCTGATGGGGGTCACCATTACATACATATACCATGTAACAATGGTGACACTCAGCTTGACGGCTTCACCATATGCTTTTTCACGCCCCGCTTAAAGGACTCTCGAGACCTACTCAGGTTCCATCCCAGGTTTTACCATGGCACACACCAATGACTTTTCGATGCTTTTCGAAGTTATGTGTGTATTTATCGCAGTTTTATAAGTGCCCGGTTAATGGCAATAGGCTCGCCACCTATTACATTGGGACCTAAACATAAACTGGCGAAATGTGAGTGCTAGCACCTCTGCCTACCCCTTCGGGGAATTAGGCGTGAGTTTATGTTATTATTATAATATAATCTGTGCCTAGGAACTCATAGATATATCGATCAAATGAATGATCGCACGCGTCTAGTTATTTATATACTCTATTTACTTACCTTTCGCTAAATGTGAAAATCAGTGTTGCTTCATAGCTGCTAAAGTGATTAGCGTCATTTCTAGGATGTAAATAATTATGTTAATTACCTAAAGATGGTAATAACTGGCGACCTTAGACTGACATTCGATCTGTCTGTAATAAACAATATTGCTCAATAGGAAATGCATTGAGTAAGGTTCAATTACATATTGAGTTAATTTATACATGGAGTGGGATGCAATGGAATGAAACGGAACGGAACGGAACGGAACGGAACGGAATGGAATGGAATGGAATGGAACGTAACGTAACGGAACGGAACGGAACGGAACGGAACGGAACGGAACGGAACGGAACAGAACGGAGCGGATGGAACGGAATGGTATGGTATGGGACTCTTTTGTCCGCACTTACTCTCCTTTTTTGGCTCAGGTGCAGCTCAGCCCAGAAACTCAGAAGTTTACTGGGGACTTCACAGGCTTCGACCTCACTGTTCCGAGGATTTGTGATCGTTGAGGGCCTATTGCCTCGCATTCCAGTATTACGTGGGCGGCCGTTTTCTCGGCAGCGAAATACCCCCTGCCAAGGTGTTATTTTATACAATACAGTATAGTTTTTTTTTGTAGAGCGACATAAACTAGGATTATATACGATGTAATTAAAACACAAAACACCTAAATCGTTTTTTCTTCTTCTGAGTACCAGATTCGATTACATTTGAGGATTGTACTTTGGAGCCTGCATGCCGCTCTCCAACAAGTCCATTATTATTATTATTTTATACAACTTAGGTGGCAGACAAGCCCACGACTCACCTGATGGAAAGTGGTTACCGTGGCCTATTGACGTGTGCAACACCAGGAAAGTCACACTGTGCTGCCGACCCTGTAAAACAGAAAGTTTCTGTGGCAACAGTGCAGAAGATACAATCAGGACCAACCTTTGGTCTTCCCACTGACAGTACAAAAACTGTCCATTGAGCTCTAACCTAAACCTAAGGTTTAGGTTAGTATTCTTCCTCAGTCGACGGCTCAATTGGGACGGGAATACCTTTGTGTCCTACCTCATGCAATATTTAGTTTTACGTAAGCGGCTGTAGTTCAATAGATGAGGGAAATTGGCATAATATAACAATTGGAGTCCTATTTCATTGATCAGTTGTCTTCTACTGACGGCACAGAAACTCTGTACTTACAGGGTTGGCAGCGCGACTGTGACTCCTCTGGTGTTACAGACGTCCATAGGTCACGGTAACCACTTTCCATCAGGTGGGCCGTGTGCTTGTCTGCTAACTTAGTGGTATAAAAAAAAAGTTAGCGTTATTTTAAATTGTCGTATCGATTCAATGTATCGAATCGAAACTGGGTGACGATGAAAATTGTATTTTTACCCATCTGTGTGTCCGAAAATACGAAAAAATACTGAGTAAACTGCACTTATTACATTTAACCACTGTTATATAATAATATTCCTTATCGCAACGCAGGAAAATACAATAGTTTCAAATTTAGTTGTACCAAAAAAATCTGGTTTACGTTCTCAATTGTGACCGTAACCAGTAAATTCCCGCGGACACATAAATATTTATACTATTGTTTATACTAGTTTGCATTCTGGACTAACGTATAGCATCGCCAATGTACAGGTAAAAGTCAGTAGTTTTAAGAAGCTCTATAAACGTACAAACTTAGTTAAAACTACACATGAAACTGCAGACACGCGCTGTGAGAACGTTTCGAACGATCGAATGGGTTTGACAGTTGAATTCGTGGTGTGGTTTCGATTGCGCATGCTCTATATTGGGTGACGTCACGTTAGAGCATGCGCAATTGAAATCTCGCCCCGAATTCAGGAGGCACATGCTGTAAAAACGTTTCCAATGATCGAACGAATTTAACGGTTGAATTCGCAGTGAGATTTCAATTGCGCATGCTCTAAATTTGGTGACGTCACGTTAGAGCATGCGCAATCGAAATTCGACACTTTTGTGTCTTCTGTGTTACCTATTTATGTACAAAGATACGTTCTAAAAGAAGAATAAAACCTCATACATTTTGACACAGCCGCAATAGCCATGCGAGTAATACTAAAACCATGACATTGTTTCTGATTGCTATAGTGCTAATATAAACCTTTTACTTCTTCAACTGTCATAATTTATTTTCATTCATGCATTTACGTACTTCTAGTCTAAAGACGACCCTTACTTTCAACTAACTTTCGATCCTTACTACCAATACAAGCTACTTAAGCTATACCATACCTACTTTGAGTCTAGGTAACGCTGTGTTTAATACCCTAGAATATTTATTTATATACATCACTAGCTGACCCGGCGAACTTCGTACCGCCTAACACTGTTTTCTTTAATTTTTTTTAATAAAAATTACCGGTTTAGCTAGTAAGATAAAAAAATAAAAAAGTTAATAATATTGACTATAAATGAGTCACAAACAAACAACGCATTATAATTGAATCAGAAATACACATTTTTTTAATTTTATAGAAATTTGCGGCTTTTAGATTTAGTTATATTATAAATTCACAGAGAAAAGACGGTTACATTTCAGGTGACTTTGGAGCTTTTACCACAGACAATTTGTTTTTAAGTAATGTTACCATCGTAAAAATATTGACAAATTGACAAATAGAACCATCCTCGTACTTCAAGAAATATTCAAAAAAAATAATTACGGAATCGGTTTAGCTGCTCTCGAGATTTGCGCTTAGCAACACATTCAGCGATTCATTTTTATATTACAGATTATTTATAAAGTATATCATCTGTTTCAATTTAAACTTCTGTCGGTCTGTCCTACTGTATGAACACTGTTTACCTAAAACATGCACATAGGTACGTTTTAGTACCGTTTACAAACACTGCTCTGATTCTTTCGTCCAACAACGTTCTTTATTTTTCACTTTTATGTCCGCTGTTACCTATTAATATACAAGATACGTTCTAAAATTGATTTGTGTACGTGACACGGATCTTATTGTTTGTGCAGAAATACCTTTCATTATTATGAAAACTATTATTGTGAAAATTAGCATGTCTATTATGAGGCATGTTTCCGTTTTCAACCCTACGAATATTTTTTCCTGTTCCAACCCAGAAGTGATCGGTTACGCGAGTTACATTGTTTAAAATAGGCAGCTGATTGGTAGTGCATGGACCTGGATGGATGGGAAGGTGCACGCTAGATAGGAAATCCCTGAGACTTTACTCAGCCTGAGCCCCTGACTTCGGTGACTCCTAAGTATTCATCATTATCATAGTGTTAGCCTAAATCCAAATCTTGTACTTTAGAATCTGAGGATTAGCTCTGTTTCCTCATGATTTGGCTTTCTCGGCTTTTGGAGAACGAATGCCGTCTGTCCTTCCTCGGTCTCCCACCTGGATCGTTATTTGGCAGGTGTGTACTGGCTTAGGCCCCAAAAGTCTAAATGGTACCTATATGCCCCAAGGTTATATCATCAGGGTACAGGCCTGAGTATAATAAGACATGCACTCTATATTCTCTATTCTTTGGTTTTACGGTGCGCTGAACATGGATCGATAAATTCCTTGTCAAGTGTTGACATGTCAAGGACTCCCACACAAATAAAAATCGATCAATTGTCAGAAGTGAGCTTCTAATTCCAGTAAGTAGGTTATACAGTAGGTAGAAAAGTATCGAGAATATACTGCATACAGGCACGCCTCATTCTCATTAGGGTAGGCAGAAGACTTTTTTTCTGTATTTTACCGTCTGTACCATGGTGAGTGTTCTGATGAGCTCCCACCCCTTTCCTACACAGGACAACACGTGCAGGTCTTCGATGTCATCCGCACACGGTGCAGAACATCCGATCAAGAACCAAGCGGTTTGGAGACTCTTTCCTCTGTCGCACCATTAAGGCCCGGAATTCATTACCAGCTCACTTCCGTATTTCCTTCTTCCTACAGTCCCGGGTCCTTTAAGCGGGACGTGAAAAAGCATATTATGATGAGACCGTCAAGCTGAGTGTCACCATTGTCACACGGTATGTGTAGGTAATGGTGACCCTCTTTTCTGAGACTTTGCCTTCAGCTTACCATCAGGCTAGGCGAAGTCTAATTGACGTGTTCTGTATATAAAAAAAAGACTTTTTCCTTTCTTTTATACCATTTAGGTGGCAGACAAGCACACGACCCACCTGATGGGAAGTGGTAACCGTGTCCTATGGATGTGGGGAGTGCAGTCGACCTTGTCTTCTTGTTCTTCGAGTCAATGGCTAGGTATTTAAGTTTTATTAACCCAGAACTTGGCCACAGCAACAACGCTCTCCGTTGCTCTACATAGGTCGTCGGTAGAGCAAATGAAGAGGCACAGCGAGCAGGAAAGCAAATGTGACATGGACTGAGATTGGGCCCTGCAGTCCCAGGACTTTTGCGACCGGTTGATAAAGCCCCATTTTACCATGTTTTCTCTGCAGCGGCCAACCTGGGTCCGCAGGCGGTTTAAAGATTTGTAAGAGTAGAGCCGACCTTGTAAGAATACATAAGAGTACAGAAGACACAATCAGGACAAGCCTTTGGTCTTACCACTGACAGCATAAAAACTCTTCAGTGACCTCTGGCCACCTAATGCCCCTCTTGAAGAACCCAACATTATAGACGCTTGAGAAAACCACAACATGGAATTCTATATGGGTACAGATGATATATAAACAAACACATTATGTTAATGTTTTTTTTTAAACATACATTGTGTTACATTACTAAAACATCGATGTCAGTTACGAAACAGTAAATAGGATACGAACCGGTATGACAACTGAACCAGGTGCAAACAGTTGTATAACAAGTGTAACAATTGATGTTTACTAACCTAGAAGACTAATTACAAGCGCTTCATAGATTGGCTTCTTGCGATACTTCTTGTGATAAGTAATTACATTGAAGTATCTATGAGATAAATGAATCAACATTGTTATGATTGATTTGTGTAAAAAAAGTTCACATTGTGTGTAGGTTTTTCCCTGAATTCCTCAGAAACGACTGAACCAATTTTGTACAACACACGTAATTTCATCTTTGGATGGAGATAAAAAACTAATAGTATCTATAGAACAGCTAGGTATGTACACCAGTGGTGATGCTGAAAATTTTGAAAAGGTGAGTCGGTGGAAAAAGGACAGCTCGATCTAGCTACTTCTTTTACTATGGATCATGTTTGTCATACACCATGCCACAAATTGGGAGGCCAGCAAGAATTGGGTTTTAGAATCCCTCGCAACTAGTGTATACATGTCTTCTTCTTCTTCATCTAAGCGTTAATCCCAGTCGCATCCCAGGCTTTCACCTCGAGAGTCTGAGGTCCAGTCTAACTGCGGATTCGGCTGTGTTTACCTCTCTTCTTTATCTGTTAATCCCTGTCGCATCCGAGGTTTTCACCTCAAAGTCTGGGGTCTAGTCTAACTGCGGATTTGGCTGTGTTTACCTCTGTTCTTCATCTGTTAATCCCAGTCGCATCCGAGGCTTTAACCTCAGAGTCTGGGGTCCAGTCTAACTGCGGATTTGGCTGTGTTTACCTCTTTTCATCTGTTAATCCCAGTCGCATCTGAGGCTTTAACCTCAGAGTCTGGGGTCCAGTCTAACTGCGGATTTGACTGTGTTTACCTCTCTTCTTCATCTGTTAATCCCAGTCGCATCCAAGGCTTTAACCTCAGAGTCTGGGGTCCAGTCTAACTGCGGATTCGGCTGTGTTTACCTCTCTTCTTCATCTGTTAATCCCTGTCGCATCCGAGGTTTTCACCTCAAAGTCTGGGGTCTAGTCTAACTGCGGATTTGGCTGTGTTTACCTCTCTTCTTCATCTGTTAATCCCAGTCGCATCTGAGGCTTTAACCTCAGAGTCTGGGGTCCAGTCTAACTGCGGATTTGACTGTGTTTACCTCTCTTCTTCATCTGTTAATCCCAGTCGCATCCAAGGCTTTAACCTCAGAGTCTGGGGTCCAGTCTAACTGCGGATTCGGCTGTGTTTACCTCTCTTCTTCATCTGTTAATCCCTGTCGCATCCGAGGTTTTCACCTCAAAGTCTGGGGTCTAGTCTAACTGCGGATTTGGCTGTGTTTACCTCTCTTCTTCATCTGTTAATCCCAGTCGCATCCAAGGCTTTAACCTCAGAGTCTGGCGTCCAGTCTAACTGCGGATTTGGCTGTGTTTACCTCTCTTCTTCATCTGTTAATCCCAGTCGCATCCGAGGTTTTCACCTCAGAGTCTGGGGTCCAGTCTGACTACGGATTTGGTGGAACTTCGATATTTTCTGTGAAGGGACTGCTATCTGACCTCCAAAACCCGAAGGCGATATCGAAGCATTGCAGTTAGATCAGTTGTTGGACTTTTTAGGGCTCCTACTAAATCGAACCTGCGCCCCCTGCGTAGTGGCCGCATTTACTACCGCCACGCCACAGAGGCTGTCATAATGTTTACCTCTATATGGTAGAAAATCCCAGGTCAAAAGTCCTTTACGTTACCATTGTAACATGGCACGTGTTCTGTAATGGTGACCCTCTTTCCTGAGACTACCTTCAACTTTCCTACATACATATCCAATTTAAAAAAAAAACAACACCAATAGACTTTCATAAAAAGTTTAATACCAGTATTGACAACTAGTTAAGAGTGTAAGGAGGGAAACCAGCTCTTGTGTCTGCCTACTCCACAGGCGGGAGTATGTACCTATGTGGTACAGTTTATTTTTAAAATTCTCGATTTTTTTAAATTGATTATATCGTAGTTCTCGGCATAGTAGAATTTGGGCCACCCTATTTCATCCCATGTGGTGTCGTACAAGGCGACTTAGGGATAGGGCTGTTTAACATCAGACAGATATATGCAGCCCAGACTCAGCCTATAGTGCTCGGCAAACGGCAATAGGGTCATCCCCTATTACGTGGGACCGAATAAAATGATTGATGAAATGTGGGTGTTAATTCACCTCTGCCTAATGCTCCGAGGACAAAGGCGTGATTGTATGTAAATTGAAAAATGTATTTAATAGTAAATTGTGCTAGAAAGGCTGTTATAATATCCAGGAATACTTAGATGATAAACAAGCTTAGAAATGAGCTGTTCGCTCAACTATGCTAGTCAAGTCAATTATTGTATTTAGACTAAGGAGACTAAGTATATGTTTGTAACTAGCTGACCCACCCCAGCTTCGCCCGGGGTATATTTTGAAGCTTCATATCCCTTTGAGCCCGAATGTTTTAGTCTTCAAAATTTGTATGAAAAATTGCCGAATTTGTTAACATTTATTATCAATGCTCCGCTCCCTTAAGTAGTAGCGTGATGATATATAGCCTAAAACCTTCCTCGATAAATGGACTACCCAACATTGAAAGAATCATTCAAATCGGATCAGTAGTTCCAGAGATTAGCGCGTTCAAACAAACAAACAAACAAACTCTGCAGCTTTATAATATTATAAGTAAATAAGTAATAAGTATTGATTAGACTTAAAAAATGCCCGCTGAGTTTCTTGCCTCTGCTTCTCTGCTCGGGGCCGCCTTTCGAACCCGGTGGTTCATTTACTAATCTAGTCTTTCACATTTCTTTTTGTATCGACATTTTGTAAGTTCCGATTTAATGATCTATGTAGAATAAATGGTTTTTCACTTTAACTTAGGAAGATCGTTAAGTTTGTAAAAAGGGAAGTGCCTACCGCGGAGCGCGAGAGGCGGGGGTATGTATATGTAACAACTTAGCTTAAAAATTCTCGATTGTTTCAAATCGATTATAGCAATCGATGTCTTCACTTGCGTTGAAACGTGAGTGTTAAATCGATTTCATGCTTTTACATTCAATTCAATGTGAAATAGTGCATTTGGTACACGTCACGTGTCTTGTTATACGTTTTATTATTACTGTACATCGCGTACTATACCTATTGAAGTATGCAAATCGGCTTCAAGAAGTTACAACTTATTTATTCTTGGTTCCCGACAGAATAGAATTTGGACCACCTCATCTCTTCCCATGCGGTGTCGTACAAGGCGACTAAGGGATATGGCTGTTTAACATCAGATAGATATAAACAGTCCAGACCCAGCCTCAGATGCATCGAATCAAGTCTCGAGTCAACAATAGCGCCCGGAATACGTCAATAGGCTCACCCCCTTCTACGTGGGGCCGAATAAAATGATTGGTGAAATCTGTGTACCTACTCAAATGCAACTGAAGGGATTTGCAAGCATTATTATATTAATACATACATACATTTACATACATATAGTCACGCCTTTATCCCCGGAGGGTTAGGTACAGGTGAATTAACACCCACATTACACCAATAATTGTATTCGGTCCCACGTAATAGGGAGTGAGCCTATTGTCGTGTGCTGGGCACTATTGTTGACTCAAGCCATGCATCTGAGGCTGAGTCTGGACTGTATATATTGGTCTGATGTTAAACATCGCTATCCCTTAGTCGCCTTGTGCGACACCATATGGGAAGAGATGGGGTGGTCTAAATTCTATAACCACGCGGCTATATTAATACTATGTTAAAATTATATGCTAAACGCGAACTAAACGGTATTTTTCTCACGAATTATAAACCTCCTTAAAGGAAGTCGGTTAAATAAAAGTATTAATTTCTCTTTAACCCAATAAAAGGTAATCCAATATATATCTGCCGCATTTGAGCGATAATATTACGGTCTTAGTACAGTTCGCAACAAAAGTTGCTGAACAAATTAAAGCATCAGTTCAAGCTTAGTTGTTGAGAATCGTTATTAAGGAGTTGGCCTTACGTTCGAGAAGCCCTTAAAATTAATAAAACCTTACAATTGTCGTCCTCTAAATTAAACATTATTTACGCAGGCACTTTAGCTTAAAAAAGGTGAAATATTTTATCTTTTATTCTAATTTATCTCCATTATAATTGAAAACAACCCTCATTTATCACTTTTACTAACTTTTATTTAAGAAGAGACAGGAGGTAGGACACGGCGGTATTTCCGCCCAATTGAGCAGTCCGACTGGGGAAGTACCTCCGCCCTACAGAATACCGCGGTTATAATAACTTCGTGTTGTATTCTCGGCGGTGAGTAGGGTAGCCAGAGCTCACTGGAGAGTTTTTGTGCTGTCAGTGGGATGACCAAAGACTTGTCCTGCTTTGTCCTCTACACTGACGGCACAAAATCTCTGTTCATACAGGGTCGGCAGCACGGATGTGACTCCACTGGTGTTACACACATTCATAGGTCATGGTAACCACTTTCCATCAGGTGGGCCGTGTGCTTGTCTGCCACCTAAGTTGTATAAAAAAAAATGACAGTGAAAAAGACATACATTTTTGTCAGCACGATTCCTTAAAATATTTTTTATCAGTACATTTTGCTATGAACTATCTTTTGTGTTTCGTAACGATTACCATTTGTAATTTATAACTGTCAATCGTGACGTCTTCTACTCGATCCCCTGTCACTCCCTTGTCTCCGATACTTTTATCCGTCAGTAACATAATTGTCAACATGACAATATTATGACACTGACATACAGACATGACAGTTACCGTATTGGTGAATTACTTGGGGCCAGGGGCATAAAC
Source organism: Eilema griseolum (assembly GCA_963662185.1). Classification (NCBI taxonomy): domain Eukaryota; kingdom Metazoa; phylum Arthropoda; class Insecta; order Lepidoptera; family Erebidae; genus Eilema; species Eilema griseolum. Next base: position 5,390,480 of record OY759230.1, read on the forward strand.
AATGTGACGTCGATTCTCCTTTAAGCGGGGCGTGAAAAAGCATCCGATAAGGCCGCCAAGCTGAGTGCCGTGCCACCATTATAACAGTACTTAGTGTCTGTAATGGTCACCAATGGTCTCTTTCCTGAGACTTTGTCTTTATCAGGCGAGGTGAACTCAAGTTGGCATGTCCTAGATATTAAAAAAAAGCGGATAATTTTCCGCGCGAGTCCGCATCGCTGTGAATACACTAGGATCAGTATTCTTGCTCTTTCCTCTCTGTGGATTAGACAGCAAACGCTTCTTTAAAAGCTAAAATAAACCAACTATAAAAAACTGTCTAGAACAGCGGATCTCGAGCTTTGAACTGCAAGCTTTACATGCAACCGAAGTTGAAGCTCAGATTAAGAAGAAGACCCATGGAGGATAGCGCTACACTCTCCAGAAATTCTCTCGGAGAAATCTGTCCGCGACAGATTCACAACGGAATTTCCGTTTTAACTAGCCTAAGTATTAATTATGTTACTAAATTGTTAATGCATACAAACTAATTGTTCCTCATACTTCTACAACGACAATGCTATAATGTATGGTTTTCACTGCACGACTGCGTACACAATTTATTCATTTATGCAAAACGTTTCTTACATGCGCCAGTTCATGCATTGAATTCTTTTTTAAGTAGCTATTTGTCTTCATTACCTACATACAATGTTGTGACGATATGATATACGTACTATATATTCAGAAACCTGCAGAAGCACCGCCTGTCACCCCAGCAGACGTATGCCGGAGCGGAGGTATGATGCGCGCCCTCCCTCTCCACGGCAAGAGTGGACACCGTAGTTACCACGCCTGAGGAGGCTATTTTAAAACTCGATATGGTCCGGGTTATCCGGGGTGCAGGAGAAACGCTTTTTGGGCCTCCTTATACTGCGCTATCTAAAGACTCAAGTTGGCGTTCGGTTTTAGTTGGTTTAAGTCCGACATCCATTTTTTTTATACCACTTGGTTGACAGATAAGCACCACCACCTGATGGAAAATGGTTACCGTGGCCTATGGAGTCGCACTCGCGCTGCCAACCCTGTAAGCAAAGAGTTTCTGTGCCGTCAGTGTAAAAGACAAAGCACTACAAACTTTTGGTCTTCCCACTGACAGCACAAAAACTCTCCTGTGAGCTCTGGCTACCCTACTCACCGCCGGGAACACAACACGAGGTTATCATGGCCGCGGTATTCTGTAGGGAGGTACTTCCCCAGTTGGACTGCTCAATTGGACGGAAATACCGTCGTGTCCTACCTCCTCCAGAGTTCATTCCGTCGACCATAAAAAAATACCCACGTGTTCGGTGTTATCGTCCAATGTCGTGACAGTATCAGTGTAATACTAATGTATAAAACAACTGTACAACACGTCCGTTGGTACCAGGAAACTATAAAAACGGAGAGGCGTAACTTTCCCTCGGTCCGATAGACACACTGTTTCAGAAGCTCGTTGGAGCGGACAGAATGCCTAATTAATCTATGTAAACCTGTCGATCTAAGAATCACTTAACTGGAACAATGATAAAAAGTCTGTGACACTCAAATTCAGGTTTGTTTTTAACAGGTTTAGGTACAAAATCACTTCTTTGTAATTAAATGAAAAAGAAAAGAATAAAACACTCCAAATTCAAATAGTGATGTGATTGCCATTGGTTAAAGTTAAAAAAAAACAATAGTAAATGTCAACAGCCGCGATAAGTACTAGGCTCACAGAGATGTCAGAGAGCTTTGATCAAGAACTAAGCGGTTCGGTGAAACTTTCCTCTGTCTTAAGGCCTGGAACTTATTACCAGCACACGTGTTTCCTTCTTCCTACAGTCCCAGGTCCTTTGAACGGGGCGTGAAAAACCTTATGATGACGCCGTCAAGCTGTCACCATTGTCACGTAGTATATGTAATGATTACCCTCTTTTCTGAGACTTTGCCTTCAGCTTACTATCAGGCAAGGCGAAGTCTAATTGACGTGTTCTATATAAAAAAAAGGAAGGGGGAGAAACCAAGGCATTAAGATCATTTTAAATACTTTGTTCTTCAAGATCTGAAGCTGACTATACATACATATCTTTTTTTTTTTTACGTGCGCAAAATCCCCACGGATACCTCCCCACCGGAGCCGGTGGAGGAGGTTATGTCGGACTCGAACCGACTAAAACGCACGCCGCCTGTGGGTCGCTTTGGTTGCCGAAGGTGAGGTTGACAGGCATATCCCTCGCACCCCGGCCGACCCAGGGCCATCTCTCACGATCTGGCCCTCTTCTCGGGTGTGGGGACTACAGAGTCCCCAACTCGTCCCCGGAAACGGCCTGCTTCTGCCAGGGTGACAGGCGGCTCCACCTGTCACCCCCAGGCCGGCGCTCATGGGGGGCGGAGGTCGTTCATCGACCTCCGACGCCCGAGTTGCCTTCGTACGCGGGCAGCTTGTCTTGCGATCCTTCGTCGCTCCCGCTGATACATACATATCTTAGATTTGATCGTTTCGACCAGATTACACCAGCCGTGGTCACAGACTGACCATGATTCACTTGCACTTGCAGCAAAAGTTGCTTTGCGAATAAATGTAAATATATCGTATTTATTAAGTGTCAAAATTGTTTTATTCGTACAGTACATTTCTTCTGACGAAGGCTTATTAATATTGCCAGAGGCATTGTGGTTCATAATGGATATTAATGTTTATTGTCAGGGGCTGGAAGAGGTTTAATATTTCATCAGATGGTGTGACTGTGTGATTGTGTGCCACCTTTTTCTCTCTCTAAACTTAAGAGCTGTGCTCTTGTCGGTGGAGTATCCTCACTCTTCTCTCTCTTCCGCCAATTCTTTCACCTCTTGATACGACTTCTATCTTTTTTTATCTGTGCCATAAACTTGCGTCTTGGTCTACATCTTCACCACTTTCCTTCTGCCTTCCCTTCTACCAACTAAGTAGTAGGTATAAAAAATAATAATTAAAGTATAACCTACCAAAGCCACACTTTGTATCGTCACATTGTCCTTTGTGTTCGGGGAATCTATTGTGTTCTACACAGGATATCCTAAAATTTTGGCAAAACATAAATACATAAAAGATCTGTAATTAAAACGGGCTGTGTGATAAAGAAGAAAGATGATTCAGAGTTTATACGACACGACATTGATGTAAACATTTTTTTTACAAACTGAGTAAATGCCCCCACAATCTGACATCAATATTATATCCTGAAAACTGAGTCTAAATTGCGAACAAAATATGGTGTCAATACATCATATTTGATTGACAAGGTCACGTCAGTCAGAAAACAATTTTAGGGATGTACTTAATCGATCAACTGTTTTATTGTAATAACTTGAAAATGTTACAATTGAAATTAACCACAAGACATTCCATTTTTTTTTAAATTATTACTTTACTGACGTTTTATTATAGACATTTAATTAATTTAAGACTGATTATTTGCTACGCAGGCTATGATAGGATTTATCGAAAATGCATTGCCTTTTAAATTGCAAAAAATCAAAGATAAATTTCAAAATGTGAATATTATACGTTTTGGAGATTAGCGTATGTGGCCACAATCGTTTTATGATAAATTTATAAAATTATGCAGACACGTATGATTCTTATTATTATGTATAGATTCCACATACAATCATGCTACGTATATTTTTATTTATCGATTAATGATTTTCTTAATCGAGATTTTTAACGTAATCGATATTAAAAATTTTTGTACAAGTACCATCTGTCTAAATTACAATAACAATGGAGGGGGTTTAGGTACATAACGACATACCTACTTGGTTAAGGTCAAAAAGAAATTTGAACTAACATTATTGCTAGTGCTAGATACCTAGTTCTTGAAAGTTCTTGAAAGTTTCGGGAGATTTAATTAGTATTGTTTTATGCTTACTCCTACTAATAAATACATTCTTTTTTTTTATACCACTTAGGTGGCAGACAAGCGCATGGCCCCACCTGATGGAAAGTAGTTACCATGGCCTATGGACGTGTGTAACACCAGAGAAGCCACACTCGCGCTGCCGCCCCTGTAAGCACAGAGTTTTTGTGCCGTCAGTGTAGAGGACAAAGCAGGACAAGCCTTTAGTCATCCCACTGACAGCACAAATTCTCCAGTGAGATCTGGCTACCCTACTCACCGCTGGGAACACAATACGAAGTTATTATAACCACGGTATTCTGTAGGGCGGAGGTACTTCTCCAGTCCGACTGCTCAATTGGGAGGAAATTCCGCCGTGTCCTACCTCCTTGTATAAGGTTCAAAAGGCATTCAAAGGTTATCTGGTAGATATCGCTCTTAACGATAAGACCGATTTTTTTCTTTTTTCCCTTTTCTTCTTCTTTTAACTCCCCTTTTCCCGTGCAAAGATACTGCCACCGACATTCTAATTTCAAGACCTGCTAAATTGTCTTTTATTTGCAATAAATAAGTACTACATTTGACAATCGTGGTTCCAATTTTAGACACACCACTAAATCGTTGGTTTTACAACACCTTCCCTCAAAGACTTGTGTCCACATGACTTTTACCGTATGGGTGGGCGGGTTACGTTCCATTATTATGCCCACTCATCAAACAGTGTGATTTTTATAATGCATTACGTATTGTGTATGTCCAATGAGCTGTGTCATTCAACAAATAAAACACTTTTAAATTAAATTTACGTAACGTTTACAGACTCATTTCATAACATGAGGTAACTTAATTTTATAATTTTGCTAATGACAAGCCTGCGTGCTTGAATTTTATCAATCAACATCATTATTTACTAATCATCGATGATCTGCACTAAGTACATTTATTCGCACACTAATGCTAATATCATTGATGACGTGCACTTATTTCATTTAGGTACACTAAGATTATGGATGATGTGCACTAAATACATTTATTCTTCTTCTTCTTCTTAAAAAAATATTAGCAACTGCAATTACTAAAATTCCCTCTGACCCCTCCAACTAAGCTAAATTGCTTGTGCTAGGAGTGGGTTCACATCGGTAGTGTAATAGCCAGAATTCGAACCTGGGACCTTTCGATCGTAAAGCTGACTGCTTACCCACTAAACTACCGACGCTACACTAAGATCATCGATGATGTACACTAAATACATTTATTCGTACACTTACACTAAGATCATCGATGATATGCACTAAATGCATTTATTAGCACACTAACACTTAATAATTTATAACTCTAACATTTTCATTTACTCCTACAGAAAGCCCTACCCGCTTTCTCAGTCTTTTCCGACTATTTTTCTAATTGCTCGCCTCTTAATTGGTCTGGTCTAGTAATGTTATACAACGTGTTACAGAAAGGTGTAGTCATATTCGAGGGACGCATTACGTGTGATATAAATAAAATTTCCGCGGGAGTATAAACACCGATTTACTTTGTATCACGTAGATAAATAATTTTCTTTTTTATCGACCATGTGTAAACTAGTGGAAATTGCCGACAAACGCACAACACTAAAAAACTAACCAGGGCTGCAGCAGCTGCAGCGCGCTGCTACAAATGAACTCTACAGTTTGAACCCGAGTAGGTTTACCAAACGATCTGATTTGATAGGCCCTGTCTCAATATCATCCTACATACTTACTTTCTAGCTAACCTATTTTTTTTTTATCGGGCAAAGAAACTCTGAAACAGCTTATAACTCGTTAAAATAGTATTAAATTAAAACAAAATTTACTTTAAGCAATAATAAAACATTTTTATGTTCCTGAAATCATCCATGCGAAATGTGAGACATGTCTCAAAGTTACTTTAGGTAAAGGTTAACCTACATTCAATACCAGGAGCCGTGGACTACCGAATTTCCAGCCACGCCCCTTAATATTATACTAATTAAAATTGGTTCCGTACCCAATTTTATTGATATGTGATGCAAAAAATACATTTTCGGTTTTTATACAACTTAGGTGGCAGATAAGCACATGGCCCACCTGATGATAAGTTAAATAGAAAAATTCCAAGTTGTTGGGTAGGTACACGATACATAGAGATACTTGGTTGCGAACCTCCGCAGCGCAACTGCGCGTGAAGACGGCAGCACCTCTACTCTCCCAAAATCCCGACCGAGGCAGGAATGCCCCTGTAAAGGGTTGCTGAGTGCCTCTTCATGTGTGCCTGAGTAACATAGGACACAATGGAGAGCAGACAAAGCCTCAAAGGGCTGGTTGAGGACCCGCCCCTTTCCAGGGTAAAATGAGGATATTGTACTTTTCCATACGGAATTAACATGGCAACAGGTTCGAAAACAGGGTTGTTTTTCTCTCGCATCTCCGCACGCTCTCGTCCTTCGAGACCAGCAGGAGGTTGGACAAGGCGGTATTTCCGCCCAATTGAGCAGTCCGACTAGGGAAGTACCTCCGCCCTACAGAATACCGCGGCCATAATAACTTCGTGTTGTGTTAGGGTAGCTAGAGCTCACTGGAGAATTCGTGCTGTCAGTAAGAAAACTAAAGGCATGTCCTGCTTTGTCTCTGTGATTACAGGGTCGGCAGCGCGAGTGCGTTCCCTCTGGTGTTACATACGTCCATAGGCCACGGTAACCACTTTTCATCAGGTGGGCCATGTGCTTGTCTGCCACCTAAGTGGTATAAAAAAGCAGCATCCGCAACACTGTGATCGTTGCACGTTTGCCTTAGTTTGAGTTTCGCAGTTAACGAACAGACAAATTTCAAATTTGTTCGTTACTTTTGGGAAACCAGGTTTCATGATAATGCGCGCAATTGCGCACAACATAAATAACGGCGGTGTACAAAAATGCACACAGAACTTACTAAGGTATATCATGTCGTACCCGGATAACATAGACTCTAAGAGGTCCTTATTAAGTGTTCGTTAAAGTAACATTCATTGCGGTACCCTAAAATATTTCATAATATTAAAATATCTTCTCTTTCACTCCAAATCGCCACGCCCTTTATTATGATTGGTTCCGTACCAATTTTTATTGTATACAAAACCTTTCTTAAAGCATAAAAAGGCATGGTAAAGTGAACAAAAATATGTTCAAATACCAGGATAACATAAAATGTAATAGTGGTTTCTTCAAAATTTTTGAATCAAGATTTTTTACGGTACCCTAAAATAATTGATAAGAAAAAATCATTTGTTATTTTTTTCCTATACCTAAATAGGGTGAACTGACTAGTATTCGACCATGGTCACAATTTTATTATTTTCTGCATTCTTAGTATCGGATGTATTATCTACTGAATTACATACTATTTTTTAATAACAATGTTGTTCAGTCAGTGGGTCGTGTGCTTGTTTGCCCACCCGTTATTGAATGATACGAAAATCACGGCGTCGAAAAAGTTGTCTTTTACATAACAACAGACAACGAGTAGATTGAATAGTAGTGGTGTTGCATACATCCATAGGCCACGGTAACCGCTTCCCATCAGGTGGGCCGTGTGCTTGTCTGCCAACTAAGTGGTATAAAAAAAAAGATACGATTTTTTTTCAGAGTAAGTACACAACTCTGATTATGATTAAATTTGAGCGCGATAGCCCATTCATTGTCCAACCCAAACTCAATGCGAGGGGGTTTCCGCACTTAAAGAAACACAAAGTCATAGTTGAAAAATCCAGATTTAAATATTAAAATAAAATTTTTAAATGGACGTAAATCAGTACCTCTACCCTAATTTCATAGGTAATACGTTCGGCCGCGGAGTCCTTTGATGAGGCCGCGATGCGTGGCGGCGCTTTTGATGCCGACAATCGGTGCCGCCGTGCCGCCAAGGACATAATATTTGGCGCCAAAGTGCGTAAAACAGTAGGCATCAATGTTGCCATAACTGATTTTATAAAATCTGTAGATGGCGTGTTAAAAATAGTAGAAGCAGCGTAGATTTCAAATGAAAAAGTGGTAAATTTATTAGTAGAGTAAAATGTATTTTTACGAGTTTATGCTTTTTAAAAGATAGAAGACGAAAAGCGGTTCGTTTGTTTTGCGTCTTGTCATCCGCAGAGTAGGTAAGTCTTGTCATATGCAAAGAAAATATCGTGACAATTTTATGTATTAATAATTTCCTGATTCCTCAACTTTTTTCTCCTCTTCCTCCTTTCCTCCTTCTCCTCTGGCTCTATCTCCTCTCGGTATGATTAAAACTTGTGATTTTCAGTAGCAAGGCCGACCTTAACCACTGAGCACGAAGCTATCATTTAAGTACTTTTAAGTTCAGATTTTTAGCGCGAACTGATAGCAAAATGTACCTAGGCAATGTACTTTTTAGTAGAAATAGAATATTGTTCTGAACAAAGGGATTGATTTAACCATTAATTACTTAACTGCAGGTTTTTCAGTCATATTTACTTTAAAAATGAAAGGAAGGACTGTGGATTTTTCAAAATTCTACGTATTAAATTAGATAATTAGAACTCGATAGATTAATGGTTGGCAACATTCGTATGTACCTACTTGTGCCGACTTCTTTTCTGTAGGTTGTTTACATGTTATTTGTAGACTAATTGTTGTTCTGTTGTGCAGTGAAAATGTCGGTTTTTAGTAATAGCGAATATTAGATGATGCTTTGTGTTGGCGCAGCTGATGGTAGCTTACGAAAAGCTCGTCGGCTGTACAGTGAGAGATTTGTGGACGGAAGACTAGAGGGTGACCGTCGGCGGTTTCCCTCTTTGGAGTGTTTTAGGAAGATGGTGGAAGTTTTCGTGGCGACCTTCTACGACGCCCACTGCTTTAGACGATCGTATTCTCGAGCATTTTGAAGTAGACCCGAGAACGAGTAGGTACCCGGCGAGCTGGAACGGTTATCGGAGTGATACCCGTTCATTTCAAGAGGGAAGTTCGCGCGTATTTAAAGATGCGTTTTGATCAGAGGATTGGGCGTGGCGGTGAAGTGAGAGTCGCTTGCCCGGCGAGGTCCCCGGATCTCACTCCGCTCGACTATTTTCTCTAAGGTTACGTGAAGAAAAAGTGTACAGTACAGCATGTGACAGCAGAGAGAATATGGAAGCCCGAATATCAGAGATTTTCAGTAGCGTAACCCCAGATATGTTTCGAAGCGTGCGTGGTAGCATGTTACGGCATTGAGCAACGAGGTGGTCATTTTGAGCCGTTGCGCGTTGCTATAATTTTTTAAACGTAGGTATGCCTTGGAGTTTCACGCATACTGTGGCGTCATAAACTCTTCATTCTTGTGTGCATGTACTCTTATGTTTTTGTGACCTACATAAGTGATAGTTGTAAACTCCTTGTGTCGCGATCGTGAAGTGATAAATTAGTGCGTTCTTATGCCTGTACCAGATCAGGTACATCACCGTTTCGCTGTAAGGAGAACACGCCCCGGTAAGTGGTAGTCAAAATATCTCTGATGTAACATATCTCTAACTGTACCTACGCTTGGTAGGCCGGCTACCAGGCGCACAGCTGAGATTAGGGATTTTGCAGAGGTTATTGGACTCAATTGAACTTATCGCGAAAAAACAAAATACAATAGTGTTGTGACCTACCGCTTTTGCTAAATATCGAAAAATTTAACGAATTTAACAATTTTGTAAGACGATTAACGATGTCATCACTTTATTACTATTTGTACATTGGCCGGTGCATATCGACTGGTTATCAGGCATGTGTAACGACCCTTAAATATGACCACACCTTTCTGTAACACCCTGTATAACCTATAAGTATTTACAAAAGGGAAGCTTTTTCAAGGTGGAAAAAAAATCTCACCTCGGTTCTACTTTTCTCACGCACCATGCGGTCCATTATATTGTTTTATACCTAGCTCAAATTAAGAGGATTTTTTCCTCATCTCTACAAAGAAAAGCCTTTCCTAAGAACTAAGCTGTCAACTGTCAAAATAATTTTTCATACAAGACTTTAGTCCCAGTGATTATACGAGTTCAAAGAAAAACAAATTCTTAAGCTTGATTGAAGAGTTTAGAACCGATCGGTACCTAAGACATTTCGTCTGTTATGCTATCTATTCACAGTCTATTACACTGATGACAAAAAGTTGGTAACAGAAACGTGTGCGTGAAACAATTTGCTCCCAAATGACTCAGTGGATACGTATAGACTATCTGTATAGTGGGCGATGAACTTGACTTCAAATGTTGGGTACTTATACTACTTACTGAGCAAATGATGGTGAATGATGGCTACCGAATGAACGGGATGTTTCCGATTACATACATATAATCACGCCTTTATCCCTGGAGGGTTAGGCAGAGGTGAATTAACACCCACATTTCACCAATAATTGTATTCGGTCCCACGTAATAGGAGGTAAGCCTATTGCCGTATTCTGGATACTATTGTTGACTCCAGCCATGCATCTGAGGCTGAGTCTGGGCTGTATATATCTGTCTGATGTTAAACAGCCCTATCCCTTAGTCGCCTTGTACGACACCGCATGGGAAGAGATGAGGTGGCTCTGATTCTACTCTGCCGGAAACCACGCGGTGGTTTCCGATTACAAGCCACTTTTTATACAACCTAGGTGGCAGACAAGTACCCGACCTAGAAAGTGGTTACCGTGACATATGAACGTATCTAATACTAGGGGAGTCACTCCCGTGCTGCCGTCCCTGTACGAACAGAGTTTCTTTGCCGTCAGTGCAGAACACAAAATCAGGACAAGCTTTTGGTATTCCCACTGATAGCATAAAAGCTCTCCAGTGAGCTCTGGCTACCCTACTCACCGCTGGGAGTTTACAACCCTCAAGTTGCCTTACTGAATTTATCTCTGTAAGTACCACCTAGTGTAGAGAATACCTACCGTATGATCATAGTTATTAAGTCTGCTTATGTACTTGTGCATAAAGTTCAATAAATAAATAACCGTTCTCGGCAGTCGGGTATAAAATAATAATAACAATTCAGTTTTTATCCCAATGCAATTTCTTTTCATTATTATGAACATACGTACATACATATAATCAGGCCTTTATCCCCGGAGCGTTAGGCAGAGGTGAATTAACATCCCCATTTCACCAATCATTGAATTCGGTCCCACCTAATAGAGGGTGAGCAGTATTGCCGTTTTCCGGGCACTGTTGTTGACTCAAGGCATGCATCCGAGGCTGAGTCTGGGCTGTATACTACTCTGTCAAGAAAGTACCGGAAAAAAATCAATAATACACAAAAAAATTGTTATTCATCCAAATTTATTTTATCACCTTCAAAGTATGCTCCTTCAGAAACGATACACTTACGCCAACGAATAATTCAATCATCAAAACATTTTTTAAACGCTGTTTCCGGAATTGAGTTCAGTTCTCGCCGCGAATTCTCCTTTATGTCTTCTACTGATTGAAAACGGGTGCCACGAAGTGGTAATTTGAGTGTAGGAAAAAGAAAGAAGTCGGCTGGAGCCATATCTGGTGAATATGGTGGTTGCTCGATGGTATTTGTTGAGTGTTTGGACAAAAATTCGTTTACAATGATGGCCTTGTGCGAAGGCGCATTATCGTGGTGCAAAATCCAAGAATTTTCTTTCCACAAATCTGGCCTTTTTCGTCGAATTTGTTCTCTTAAACGTCGCATAACGCTTAATTATTATTCTTTATTTACCGTTTGACCTTCCGGCAAAAATTCCGAGTGCACAATACCGGGATAGTCAAAGAAAACAGTCAGCATGACTTTGACTTTTGATCGACTTTGACGTGGCTTTTTCGGTTTTGGTTCAGTTGGAAGGCGCCATTCCGAAGCTTGTTGACTAGTTTTTTTTTTTTTTTTTTTACGTGCGCAAAATCCCCACGGATACTTCCCCACCGGAGCCGGTGGAGGAGGTTATGTCGGACTCGAACCGACTAAAACGCACGCCGCCTGTGGGTCGTTTTGGTTGCCGAAGGTGAGGTTGACAGGCATATCCCTCGCACCCCGGCCGACCCAGGGCCATCTCTCACGATCCGGCCCTCCTCTCGGGTGTGGGGACTACAGAGTCCCCAACTCGTCCCCGGAAACGGGGAGGCGCGCCACGCGCGCCACCGCCGCAGCCTGTTTCTGCCAGGGTGACAGGCGGCTTCACCTGTCACCCCCAGGCCGGCGCTCATGGGGGGCGGAGGTCGTTCATCGACCTCCGACGCCCGAGTTGCCTTCGTACGCGGGCAGCTTGTCTTGCGATCCTTCGTCGCTCCCGCTGCCGCTCCCGCCCCGCCTCCTCCTTCACGAGCATTACTTGCTCGCAGAAGGAGGCGCCGGCCGCCCACGCATCCGCGCAGCGAACCATCGCCGCGAGCAAGGTGGAGAGCGTGAGAACCCTCACTCCCAGGGCCGCCACAAGCTCCCGCCTCGGCGTCTCCCACGCCGGACACTCGGTGAGCGTGTGCGGACCTGAGTCCTCGCTCGCGTCGCAGTGATGGCACTCGGACGTTGGCTCTTTCTGCATCCGACGCAGATACTTTCCGAAGCATCCGTGCTCGGTGATCATCTGCGTCAGACGGTACGAGAGGCTGCCGTGTGGCCTCTCTAGCCACTCCCTCATGATGGGTCTTACCGCCGTTACTACGGCGTGCCCTGCGCCTGGTTGCCCAAGTCGTATCTCCCATTCCGCCACCATTTCCCTGTGGAGCCGGGATCTCACGGCCCGAATTTCTTCGGGCTCGGGATCGTGACCCCGCTCCCGCGCCGCCCTTCGGAAGCTTGTTGACTAGTATGCATGTCAAACTCGTAAACCCACGTCTCGTCACCAGTAACAACGCGTTTCATGAATGTTGGGTCGGTATTGACCCGTTCTAGCATGTCCTCAGCGACTCTCATGCGATTTAGTTTTTGAAGAAAATTCAGGTCTTTTGGGACTAGCCGGGCAGCAACACGTTTCATACCCAAATTATTAGTTAAAATAGTACGGATCGACTCGTGAGATACAGAAAGTTCGGCGGCCATCTCTCTCAAACTTGAATGAGGATTTTCAGTCACTATTTCCTTCACTTTTGCGATGTTAACTTCAGTTGCAGACGTTGATGGCCTACCAGAACGAAGCAAATCTTCCATCACATCTCGACCGCTTTTGAACGCTTTGTACCACTCAAAAGCACGTGTTTTTGATAAAGTCGATTCACCGTAAGCCTTCTGTAACATTTTCAGTGTCTCCGAACATGAAATTCCATTGGCGATGCAAAATTTAAGACAAACTCTTTGTTCGATGTTTTTGTCCATTATGAAATTCGCAATACACACTAGATATTATAAAACTAAAAACAGCACTGTTTTTAACATAAATGACAGATGCAACTCAAACTCCGCGCCAAAATGGAAAGCAGTTGTGCCAATCAAACAAGAACAAAAAAAAACAAAAAAATTAATTTGGAACCATGAACAAAACATTCATTCCCGATACTTTTTTGACTAAATGTATATCTATCTGACGTTAAACAGCCCTATCCCTCAGTCGCCTTGTACGACACCGCATGAGAAGAGATGGGGTGGTCCAAATTCTACACTGCTACACAACACAAATAGATACACAATATCAAATTCTGCAAAGCTAAAAACAAAAACTGAAATATCTCGAGCGTAATCACAAATAATGCAGAATAAGCTATATTGTGAATACCAAACTGAATCATGTATGATGATGGCTTCAATTCTAAAAGTATCCCTTACTACCACTTATCGGCTTAGAAATAAACGTAATCCACTTTATTTGTTGACGTCACTGCGCACATGGCCTCGGTTACAAATGCTACGTCACTATGTAATAATCTTATGGTATTATGGACAAGGTTAACAATGGATACTCATAATCCCCTGTTCCATACATTTCTACTGATATATTATATCCATCGGTGGTGATACAGTTTTTTTAATGTGCGCATAATCCCTACGGATACCCCCACCACCGAAGTCGGTGGGGGAGGATATGTCGGACTTGAACCGACTAAAACGCACGCCGAATGTGTGGGCCGCAGCTTACCGGAGGAATATCTGAGACATACCTATCCCTCGCGCCTCGGCCGGCCCAGGACCGTCTCTTATGAGATGGCCCTTTTCGGTTGTGTTGACCACGGAGTCCCCATTACATCCCCGGGTACTCCGGTGGTAATATAACATAAACTCACGTCTATATCCCCGAAGGGGTAGGCAGATGTGCTAGCATCTACATTTCGCCAGTTTATGTTTAGGTCCCAATGTAATGGGTGGCGAGCCTATTACCATTAACCGGGCACTTATAAATCTGCGATAAATACAAACAAAACTTCGAAAAACATCAAGAAGTCATCGGTGTGTGCCATAGTAAAACCTGAGATCGTACCTGAGACCTCGTCTCAGCAGTCCATTACCCATACCACTAGGCTACCGCGGTTATAATTATTTGTTTTACTTGGATTTTATTTCTAATTAACTCTATCGGTAAGGTTATTATAGAATCTTCTTTTACATTATGTCTATTGATCCGCACTAGTAGATTTGTTGCCATCTCGTTTGTATTGTAAGTGCAAACAGAGGTAGCTAGCCCATCTAAAATTGCAAGCGACCGATTCAATATCGGGTGAACTTTAAAATTTAGAATTCAACAGAAATACTTACGTAGTTAATACAATTGTGGGTGAGTATCGATATAAAATTCCGGGGGGAATCGTAACTAGCGAAAACTATTTGGGATCTGACACCAAAAGCACATAACTATCATCCCAGGAAAATAAATTAATACCGATGATTCGCTATTGCTTTCAAAATTATTGGAAATACATTTTTGAGATTCGTATATCCATTAATAAAATATGTGCCATTATGGATAGGATAGGCTAGAAAGGTAAGGCTAGGCAAAGCGTAGCAAAGTCTTTCTAGGCCTACAATTCTCACGTAGTCTCATATTGGCGTCATGAATATTTTCTTCGAACCTAGAATTCATTATTCAAAGTAATTCAGGTACAGTTCGCACATTAAAGTACTAGGCAAGCATAAAATGCGAACAGTCGCTGAACCGGGTCAGGGACACTGCATAGAGTTAGCGCCAAAAACACTTACCTTCTTCGAATTTCGAACACGGCAATAGGTAAGTACGGTACAATGGAAATGCTCTAAAAAGATACCACGCAATGCGATTTTTTAATATGGCAAGTTTCTAAATTCGTCGCGTTGAAAATGTGGTCAGATTAACTGGATGAGAAATTCCTATTCATTATTTCACTCTAACCATTCATTCGTGTTAAGATTTTAAATTTTATTCGCCTATTGTTAAAAGATTTTCTGTAGATAATCATCATTAACGAGTATATCCCATTGTTCCATGGAAACCATTATGTCATCAAGATAAAAAAAAATATCAGCTCCCCGCGAAACTAGTGTTTCCTTGTGCTCATTAGTGTAATAATCTGCGGTGTAAACAAAAAAATATCACGTTTTATTAGTTCACGCGACACACGGTATTATGACATGAAATTTTGTCTCTACAAATTTCTATTTTCACCCTCCATTACTGTTGGAGTTTATCGGATTTGCTTAGAATAAATTGGTAATGTATGTAAATTGCTAAAAAAACTGTTGACAGACAAGGTTCATTGGTTTACAGTACAGCCGGCGAGCTTCGCGCCGCGAAGCGGAGCCTGTCTGTCCGTCACGTCAGTCGCGGTTTGGCGCGCAAACCGAGCACACGCGTCGTCAGTGTTGCCGTGTTAAAAACCAGTTCGCGGTGAATAAAATATGGATTAAAGTGTTGTGTGAATGATTATATTAGTGAATTGGATTTGACTGAATTGCGTGTTGGGACATAATTACATTACACGTAAAAGTAGAAAGGTAATTTTTATTGTTATTTGGAGATAGTTGTTTTTACCCAATATACTAGGTTCGTGTTCATTATTTCTGTCATTTGAATGGAAGCTAACTGAGACCTAATTGAATAACAATGATATGGTAAATATTTTGAGAAAGAAACAAATCGGGGCTACCTGTGATTACAAAATATACCCACACCTTTATGCCCAAAGGAGTGAAGTGAGCAGAAATGTATTCTGTATGTTTGTTCATTAGTAAAAAGTGCCTGCTATATTTTGTGGTCGTACGTTTTGGGCTATAGTGTGTCTGGGTAGGCATAAATTCTACCAATAACAAAATAATTTATTCATTAGGTTGGCTACCTAATCCTATAATTTATAAAGTCGTAAGCTATTATTATTTCCTTACTTTCTTAACCATCATCGTAGTTTATTTAAGAAAAAGGTGCGGATATTACAGGATCGAAATATTTGAATTTGATTATCACATTCCTGCCCTAACCCCATATTTATTTGAGGGTTAGCGCAACATGTTGTGTAATTTTTCAATTCATCTCTTCAGTCAACATCACTCCTTCCTCTGCTATGGTTTACCAATAGAATATCTAATTTGACGTTGGTAGCCCTTTCAAAGTGTGACCAACATCAAATTTAAAATCCAGCAATTATTTTTTTACATTTTTTCAATTTTCTTAAATAAGTGAGAAAATTTACAAGTTCTGTCTAAGTTGCGGGTACAGGTAGTAAGTAAATTGTAATAATTATTAATACAGACAGTCTTGTCCGTTCGCAAACTTTTCATATTCCAATCACTACGTAGATACCATCGGATAGCTATTCCATGCCTACCAAAAAACGCCAAAAGAAAATTCCGATGTCCAGTACCACATACGAAGTCTAGCTTCGCACAACGGCATTACGACTACAGTGCACCGCGAATATATAACTCACTCACTAACAAAGATACACATAAACTCAACAACCACACTTTTAAAAAATTCTTACTGAATCGTCTTACAAATAACATGGACTATGATCACATTGAATCTATCATCACGAATCAGTTTAGTTAACTACTAACGATGATACTCTGCACTGACATTCTTAGGACACTGAGGTACACTCAACACATACACACGCCATTCACACTTCACTCACACACACACACACACACACACACACACATATAAAATACCCTCACAAATACACATCGAACAAACAGGGTAATTTATCCGTAAAATGTAACATTGCATTGTTTGAAAGGTCTTTTCTGTATTCCTTTTTCTTGTACCAATTTTTTTTTTTCCCCTTTTATACATTTATTTTATAAGCCATATAACAGATTCCACAGTGTGAAACCTGTAATTTGGAAGGAACTGTCTCCTGAGATACAGGTTGAGGACCTAGTTCGGGAGACAGAGACTGTATGTACCTAGATGTATAACAAAATGATGCAATAAAATTTTATTTTATTTTTATTTTATTTTATATAATCACGCCTTTTTCCCCCGGAGGGTTAGACAGAGGTTAATTAACACCCACATTTCACCAATTACTGAATTCGGTCACGTAATGGGGGGTGAGCCTATTGCCATCTCATACTCAAGCCATGCATCTGAGGCTGAGTTTGGGCTGTAAATATATGTCTGATGTTAAACAGCCCTATCCCTTAGTCGCATTGTACGACATTAATAATGACATCAAAAAGTGCTTACAGGAATGGCAGTGGCCCTTGCAGGCAGTTGTACACCACAGTAACTGTTTCCCATCAGTATTAAACTGAATAGAGAAGAAGGTATTCGTAGAAATGTAGTTAAGAAATGCTCATCCAAATAAAATGCAACACAGCACATAATATCAATAAATCAACCCTACTTTATTTTGTACCGATATAACACGAAGCTATAATAAAACATGTCATTTGTACATCGACCCCAAGGGATATTTCCCGGGAATGGGGCAAAAAAAAAATAACTACTAGGTATTCAAGTCACAAACCCTTCGTTCGGTGAGGGCACGCGACGTCTTCGTGAATGCGAGGGTTGGGAATTCCTACCTGTTTGATTACTAGCTTAATACGAATAGAACCGTGATAATATGTTTAATGTTCTGTAAAATATTCTATTTATTTTATTTTATAATACTTTGTGTAAAATCGTATATTAATTTTATTTTACTTATACTTCTCTTTCTTTCTTTTATTTTTAATACACTATTTTAGTTTAGCCTATAACTACACCACATCTTTTGTTTTTTTAACATTACTGTCCATCCTAAGGTTGCCTGGAAGAAATCGCTCCAGCGATAAGACCGCCCATTGTACATTGAACTGTAAACATACTACCCACTTGTCCTACTGTAAATATATTGGTATACAATAAAAAAATACCTATCTATCTATAATGCCATTTGCTGAAAATCATAAGCACGAAACGTCGTTGGTATAAAATAGCCGTAAATATGTAAATCACACGTATTTGCGTAAGTAAACGTTAGACAAACCGACTACAAAAAAGGTCTTTCGTCATTATCTCAGCGTTGAGTAGTTGAGTCCCATTCCAGTTGCATTCGAGGAATTCACCTCAGAGCAGAGGGTTCCTGTATTCTTGCTTTTATTCTTCCATCTAGTCTCCCTCTCTCTCTCTCTCTCTCTCTCTCTCTCTCTCTCTCTCTCTCTCTCTCTCTCTTAGTTTAGATAGCGTTGTGTAGAATATTGTAGAATATTTATTTATTTCAAACAGTCCTCGGTATTCGTGGGATTTACACCAGAAATCATTGACACGCGTATTATCTTTTATAACGCCGAAATGGACGAGGTGGAGAAGACATTACTGCAGTATGCGGCATGACTAGAGATCTCTTACCCACCTACGTGAGTTTAACTCAAATAGACGATATCTGTAAATCGTGGCCATGTAATCAGAGAAGGTGATTCTCCTGGAGTTTACCTGCTATGTCACGGAAATATAGACGGATGTAATAGTTCCTCTGTTTCGCCACACAATCCTTACGCGTGACTCCTCACATCCACGGCGGTATTGAATTAAATATATTGAAGACTTTGGACATTAAGCTGAGTGTCACCATTGTCACATGGTATGTTTAAGTAATGGTGACCCTCTTTTCTGAGACTTTGCCTTCAGCTTACCATCAGGCAAGGCGAAGGCTAATTGACGTGTTCTATATAAAAAAAAAACAGATTAACATCTTGAGGAAATTTCTGAGAGCTCTCCAATAGTATTCGTTAAAAGAATATATAATACTTCGATTTAAATCTATACTTAATATTATAAAGTTGAAGAGTTTGTTTGTTTAATTACTGGTACGAATTGAAATTTAATTTTTGTCTGAATTGTACCTTTATCGACGAAGGCTATAACATCACGTTCCTACAAAAGGGAGCGGAGTAGTAGACAAGTGCGACTAACGGAAAAATACACAGACGATATAACTGTGAGAGAAGGAAAAATCATAATAAAACCCTGCACCAACCCGTCTAGCCAGTGTAAAAACAGTAGGTCAAAGTCTCCCAACATTGGAAGAGACTTATTTCCAGCCACTGCTACTGTCCACTGACTGCGATGGGTTAATTGATTGATTAAAACAAGTATAATTTGACTGTATAAGCCTACAACAAACATGTCTCTAAAACCCTCCAACAGTTTTAATTTTTTGCAATTCAGAAATTGTTCATTTCTGTAATCGAGCGATCTTAATCGCCTAAAGGCAATGCAGCGACCGCTAAAGCTACACGGGCACCTTAAAAGCCCCTTCAATACCAGCAAACATTTATTAAACCGTATACAAATATTTAAGGATCTGTGTACACTATTAGCATTTGTTGCTCATAACAGTAACGGTTATGACCCATGAATGACGTAAAACGTAGACCTACGCATTGGAAGCGCAACTATCCATGCTCATGTTTACTTGCTCACTCATCTCATGAGTCATCTTATTTACAACAACCTACTGTTTCTCGCTGTACCAGATTTT
Source organism: Eilema griseolum (assembly GCA_963662185.1). Lineage (NCBI taxonomy): Eukaryota > Metazoa > Arthropoda > Insecta > Lepidoptera > Erebidae > Eilema > Eilema griseolum. The sequence goes on from OY759230.1 coordinate 5,410,198, forward strand.
TCTCTTTAATGTAATATATGCAAATGCATACGGCGCGCCTGTTAGTAAGTTTTCCTTTCTTCCTGCTTTTTTGTTGCTTTTCTGTTATCTTATCTGTTGTTTTACGATTTGGCTACAAATTTAAATTCAGAAACTTGATTCTAAGATCGTACGTATGTATAAGTATTACTTTGTGACCTAAATAAATATAGATATTGGAATTGTCACACTTTGAAGATTTTTGAAGAGGAGGTTTGTAAGTGCCCGGTTAATGGCAATAGGCTCGCCACCTATTACATTGGAACCTTAACATAAACTGGCGAAATGTGGGTGCTAGCAACTCTGCCTATCTCTTCAGGGATATAGGTGTGAGTTTATGTTATGTTAACTATACGTCGAGGTGTTGATCGGCAAGCCCGGTCAGCGTCTCTGGAACACCCTTTTGTAGGGTACAGTACGCTAAAAAAAGTATTTGAAATCGTGCCCTGTATCTTCTCTCTAACTTCATAACATACAGCGAAGTGTATTAAATTTACGTAGTTATGCTAAAAAAATACGTTCAGTACTTAATTATATTGTCGACAGTTTATTTGAAGGTTATCTACAGCAAAGTTACATAATGTTTAACTTAACTATATAGGTGACTCGCCCACCTGTATAGTCGCCATTGTATTGCAAATAGACTTCCAACTTAAATATGTTTTAGGTCTTTTCGTTAATTTACATTATAGAGTCAATACGGCCATCGCAAACTAAGGTCGTTTTATCAATTAACGAAACATAACATCTCAAAAATATTTTGCCATTTTTCAACTTTAATGCGCAAATGGAGAATCAAAAGGCCTTGTACCGTGTATTATTCTCAGATATTTGTGATAAAACCTTGTCTTACACGTGTATCCTTGTTGACATAAGCTTCATGTGTTCTATTGTTGAAATGGTCTTTTTTTCTGCCATGAATTACCACATCCGTATACTGCGGGACGTGGAGAAGCCGTACGGGTATATAGAATCCTCAGCACAATAAAACAATCTCCGGTGTACTTTACCGTGCGCCTGAATTAAGTAAACCGTTTGAACTATAGCGTAAGATGTTAGTCGTGATTCTCCCTGATTTCATTTGCTTTATAAGAGCGTGAATTTTCGGAGGGAATTTAGAACGCGTGGAATCGCAACTAGCCCGAGTAAGACGGTTTTTCTGTCTAACGCACTTGACGGAAATGCCGTCACGGATCTGCCATATCGGGACGCTTGATATGAGTTGTTAGGTACATTAAATGACCAGTAACAGGCACACTGCATCGGTAAATAATAATCTAGATATGTACTTACATGGACGATGGAATTTGACAAGGATTCGGTCAAAAAGTTTGATGATGTTGAAGATTCTTTTTTCTTTGAAATTTCGATGACGCTTGTACCCTTTGTCTTTCAACCGTGAAATAAATTATTCACAAGATTTAATAATGTCTTAATAGGTGATTGAAATTATCAGTCATGATTTTTTATTAAGTTTTTTTCGGGTTTTGTGTCTTTACCATTTTTTTGTTAGATACTCGTATATGATTAGCTTTTAATAAAACAGTTTTTTAGATTGTTAAATCTGAACAAAAATATCTATAGGTGTCCTAAAAATATTAATCAATGGAAGAACGACCAAATTACAAAAAAAAAACACTAATCATAACGAACGTTTTTCCTTGAAATAATAAAACTGACAATCCTGTAACAATCTATATTATCGTATCTCATAAAAATGTATAATAATATGGATTTTTTTGATATTTTTATTTTGTATGGTGATTCAACTTTTTAAAATTTGGCCACCTATCAAAGGTAATGAGCAGAGCACTTGCACATGTTATGTAAATATTAAACTACTAAACAGCCCTTTGTACCTGTCTTATGCAAATGAAATAATTTGAAATTGAAAAATAAATAAGTAACCTCTTTAGAAATGAGCCAGAAGTAAAGTTTAACTATGTAATACATAAATGAAAATGGACGTTGATAGACGATCTAAATTATGAAAAGAGGTCTTAATAAATGGAGCGTTTGGGCAATAAAATTTCAATGATCATTTAATTGTACGCTAAGATTTGACCCATAAAATTATGGACTTATAAAATATAATGACGTCACAAAGTAATTGTTCCAATTAAGATTTCATCCAGTTTGTGATTATTGTACACATTCTTACGGAAACAGCCGTTAACTGTATCATTATCACATTACGTCTCTTTCCCATTGGGATAGGCAGACACTAGATTTTTTTCACTTGTTACAAGTTGGGCATGCATTTTTCGCTTCCTCTACTCTCATAATAAAATAAATGTTTTCATACACGTGTGCTGTGTTGTGCTGGTATTACATATTACGTCATACGTAACTTTAGGATTCGGCTCCACTGTAGTATTCAATTATTATTTGAAAAATAAACGAGTTGATGATTTTATCGATATTTTTATTAAATTCGAGCAAAATAATTCATATTAGTATCACATCTCTATCAGCTACTTAGAAACACCTGCTCTTCGAGGAATAAAATTTAGTTTTGTTTTTATGCCGCGAAGAGCAATGATCTAAAATACGAATCATTGCTCTTCGAGGAATGGTATCGTTGCTATTCGAATCATTGCTATTCGAATAATTGCTCTTCGAGGAATGCATCTTTATATCTTAGCTAATGGAATTATTTTTTTATTTAGGACACGTCAATTCGACTTCTCCTTGCCTGATGGTAAGCTGAAGGCGAAGTCTCAGAAAAGAGGGTCACCATTACTTACATATACACACAATGGTGACACTCAGCTTGACGGCCTCATCATATGCTTTTTCACGCCCCGCTTAAAGGATCCGGGACTGTAGGAAGAAGGAAACGTGAGCTGGTAACAGTGAATGGTAGTTTAATACCCTTTCACCTTCTAAGTCTTACCTATTCAGTTTCTTTTTTATTAAAACGTCAATTTCTATAGAAAATTTATGAAACCATCCCGTTCCGGCTTAGGGGGGAAATTTCTAATAACGGATTGTTAGAAATTTCCCCCCTAAGCCGGGGATGCTTATTCATAAGAAGGTATCGACTGTCGATATTTCAAGTTTGTGACTCTAACGGTTTAGGCCCTGCGTTGATGAATCAGCCAGTCAGGACAAGTTATATGTATAGATAACGTAGAATGACGTCATAGTTAGATACGTCGGCATTGTCAATTAACAGCTAATGATTAGATAGATAATTACAAAAGAATAACGACGTAAATAAGAACGAACTTAGTTTATAGTGTTTACTATTATTATTGTTTATTTAGTAAGCGTATACTTATTTAATTATTTATTACAAGTATTGTGTCACATTTTCCCTTCATGCAATGCCTTCATAACTAACTTTTGTCTTTGCATGTAATATTAATTCCTCGTGGTTTCCAGCAGAGCACACCCCACCTCTTCCCATGCGGTGTCGTACAAGGCAACTAAAGGATAGGGCTGTTTAACGTCAGACAGATATAATACAGCCCAGACTCCGCCTCAGATGCATGGCTCGAGTCAACAATAGGTTCACGTCCTATTACGTGGGACAAAATACAATGATTGGTGAAATGTAGGTGTTAATTCACCTCTGCCTTACCCTCCGGGGATAAAGGCGTGTTTATATGAATTATTTCTATTTTTTTATCTATCTTGTGAATAATTCCCACGGATACCCAGCCGGTGCCGGTGGGGTAGATTATGTCAGACTTGAACCGACTAAAACGCGCGCCGTTTGAGGATCGTAGGTTGCCGAAGGCAAATCCTTTGCACTCTGGCTGAACTAGAGAGTATTATTTCTATCAACCGTTTTAGCGTAACGGAGTAACAAACACACTAACACACCCACATTCAAACAAACACTCATGATAGTACTGTTGCTAAAGGTAGTGCGTAGTTAGGAATGGGAACAATTTAGGCTAACACAAAGAGAATAAAAGGGGAATTCGATCGATTGTTACGAAGGATGTACCGGAAAATGGGCGCTTCCCAATTCACAATAAATCTGTGGACGCCAGTTACTTGATATTGTTCTGTTCGCTTTTTGTTTGGATAAATAGGATACTCTTTTGTTTAACAACAATGTATTGAAATGTTTAGGAGATAAACAATACATATTTCAAATACGATCGGCAAAGGGAGCGAATATTTATTGACCCTTTAAAGTCAAGGGGTGGTTAGAATTGTTTTATCATCTTTTGGTACAAGATATCAAGTACCAGGTATTTGATGAACTACTAAGTGGTATAAAAAGAAAGTATTTTTTTTACATTTAGTTTCTATTCATCCCTTTACATCTATTTGTGTTCCACCGATTTTTCGGAAAGGTTGGATGTTTGTGGTAGAAATTCTCATTACCGAAATATTGGAATATTGGACTTGAGTAATATTATGCAGGATGTGTTTTACCGTAAATCGGAAAGATTTCGGTGGTCCCGTTTCCTGGTGTTTGGATTTTTCTGGTAGAAATTCTCATTATCGAAATATCGAAACGGTTTGGCTGGTACCGGTTCCTTGTGTTTGGAATTTTTAGGTAGAAATTCTCAGTAACATTTCTTCAGCTTTAAAAAAAAGTCATTTGGATAAAATACAGTAAACCTTGTTATAGATAGGTACAACCTTACTTTGACTTGAGTAATATTATGCATGATTGAGTGTTACCAAGTCGGATACTTACTGAAAGAAATCAGATATCTCAATCGAAGGTGAAGTGAGCCATGAAATGAACTGCTGGAGAGCTTAATTACGATATGAGGTCATAGGTCAATCGGAAGTAACTTTAACCTTCAATACACATTCAAAACAGTAAAGACTTGCCAGGATGACAGGCGGTTCCACCAGTGGCGTAACAGCGGCTCCTCCCCGCGCTTATGTGAGGCGGATTTTTTTTATTTTACGCTTTGTGGTTTAAGTCCGCTTCACCCCCTGGTAACAGGCATACATTTTACATTTACCCTCCTAGGGTTACACCAAAGAAGAAATTTACCTACATTTACGCAACAAATACTTCTTCGGTAAAAATACTTCTTGACATCTCTTGTCAAGAAGTATTTTTCTTGGCAATTTGCTGTGTGCGCAGCAAATACTGCTTTGGTGTGTGGTCCCTCTTCTCCCTTACTCAGCAAGTGCTTCTAGACATCTCTTGCGTAGAAGTATTTTTCTTGGCAAATTACTGTGTGTGCAGCAAATACTGCTTTGGTGTGTGGACTCCCTTCTCCCCCACGCAGCAAGTGCTTATTGACATCTCTTATCAAGAAGGATTTTTTCTTGGCAATTTGCTGTGTGTGCAGCAGGCTAATGCCCCTTAGTTTATATAGTTTACACAATTTTGGAACAACAGAATCAGTATAAAAGCCTAGTTCTCCATAATGTTAATTTTGTTTGCTTCATTCAGACTGAACAAAAACAAACTTCTATTAACGAAGAATTTAATAAATCTCTCTCTTAAGGATTTATGATGTTCTAATTTCAAGTTTGTTAATAATGTTTACCGAGGGAATAACAATTTGAATGCTTTGCGTCTATAAATTAGAAATTTCATTTGCCCGACTTTAGTCTGTCGAATGTCGAACCATTCTGTATTCAAGTCTTCTGACGAATGACACGGTTTCAATCTTAAATATAATACAATTTCGTTTAGGAATATTTTTTTTTTGTAGAAATGTCCTTTGGTTTCTGGAGAAATAGAATAGGGAAAAATTAACTCTTCCCTTGGGTATCGTTGAAAGTGAACGACAGGGCTGTTCGTACGTCGCTCTGTTTTCGACGGAGTGCCCGCTTCATGGTAATAGTTGGCGAAGTATGGGAATACAACTAATCCTACTCTTTCGGGAGCTTTACAATGAATAATGATAAATAAGTATATCCTTATGATAATGATTTAAAAAGAATGTTAACGTGTCTTTGTTACTTCTTGATAGCCTTATTCATTTGCCTAGTAGATACCTTGTCCCAAATAAAATTGAGGTCGAGGTTATACGTTTTTTCCTCCCATACCTTTTAGAAATAAGACGTTATCTATGTATTCACTTCTATTATTATCATGTCATCTTTCAACACATCTATCTTTTCATGTATTTTGCCCTATTTATAACGCATCCCACCCGACAAAATATGGGAATTCTTCGTCATAAAAATTCTTCTTACAAAATTGATAGACACTTTCTTTTGTCACTTTTGAAATTCCTGTAACATATTTTTATTCATTCGTTCTATAGTTCATTCTCAATAAACATTCCTTTCAAGATTTATGATCGTCATTCGCAAGCGTATTTAATTAATTTCTTTACACACATACTTTATCCCCGGAGGGTTAGGCAGAGGTGAATTAACACCCACATTTCACCAATCATTGAATTCAGTCCCACGTAATAGGGGGTGAGCCTATTGCCGTCTTCTGGGCACTATTGTTGACTCGAGCAATGCATCAAAAGCTGTGTCTGGCCTGTATATATCTGTCTGGTGTTTAATTAATTTCTTTAAAGGAACATTAATAATGTGCTATGCGGTATGCTGATATATAGTCGATGTTCTATCTAATATTATGTTATCCATTTCTCTAAATCATTTTTATCTTCACAATTTTTAATTAAAACTGTCGTTTAACTTTGAATACGAGGTATTTTGTCAGTTCGTTGTAAATCAGCAGACTATATTTCTCAGTTCTAAAAATCTATATTGTGTACCCAATCTAGACTGCGGGCTATTCTGAGTCAACTTTAAAACGTGTTTTTGAAATGAATATTTCTCTTTAGGCGCTTTTAAATAATTTTTTGAGATACAAAAGTGTTAATAATATTTCATTAATTTGATTTCAATAATACCATACAACAAAAAGGAGTATCGGTATAGCTGTCATTCATTAATTAATAACCTTTTTGAGTTGGCGCAAAAGTAAATTGATATTTTAACATTGTCTTTGTACCCCTTTGTTATTGACGATTGGTTTTATTTGTGTGGCGTTCCGTAAAATTTGAATGGGAGTATGAATTTGGGGTTATTTTTGTGCTGATTTTGGTGATTTCTTGTTTATATTTACGAACAACCAAAAATGTTGATGAGTTGCTTACGAGATTCAAGCGGTTGTATATACTGCACTTTCCAATTGTTTTTTTTTTCGGTATAGGTATTGTAAATGTATAATGTAGGTATATAGTAATGTGTTAATCTTATCTCGAGTATAAATTTCATGCAAATCCGTTCAGCTGTTAAGCATGAAGGTTGAAATTCCAAATAAATTTCTTTTTATACAAAATGTGAATTTGTATATGCTTAAAACAATGAAAATTTAGGTTAACTTTTTTTATTAGTTTTCCTTGATAGATGATCCGTATAATAATAAAGGACGTATACGCCAAACTGTTTACACAAACATTTAAATATGTGTACTTATCTATACTTAATATTATAAAGTTCAAGAGTTTGTTTGTTTGTTTGAACGCGCTAATTTAAGGAACTTCTGTTTTGAATCGTAAATATTTTTGTGTTGAACAGTCTGTTTATCGAGGAAACCTATACATAAACATAACTCTTTACGTTATTACATAAGGTAGCAGTAATCATAATATTATAACATTACAGAGATACCCTCTATTTCAACAGACTACTAAATAAGGAGGAGGAGAAGAGGAGGTTGTGGACGGATTTAAAAAATCTTTTTTTGTTCGGAAGGGGTTTATCCGAAATTGTCCCATTTTTAACATGTCAATAACACTTCTCAAACCCAAGCGTCCTAGCTAGACCCCCTCTCAATATTAGGTAACAATAACATTCATCTGACGTACTAACTAATTTATAGAAACTTGCAATGGTGTATGTCTTACCATATAAAGTTACGTTTACCCATTAACCTTGCCACTCTCGCCCGATATGTCATCGCATACATTACACGGATTAAATCGATTATTTGACTTTGCCGACGTAATGCTAGTTGAGCTGATAGCCCAGATTTTATACGATGTTGGGATGCGAATATTATTTTTTATTTAGGACACGCCAATTTGACTTCACTTCGTCTGATGGTAATCTAAAGGCGTAGTCTCAAGAAAGAGGGTCACCATTACAGACACTAAGTAATGTTACAATGGTGGCACTCAGCTACGCTCATCAGATACTTTTTCACGCTTCAACTGTCCGGGACTGTAGGAAGAAGGAAACACGTGAGCTGGTAATAAATTCCATGTCTTGGTGGTGCGGCGTGGAAGAAGTATTCGTTGTATTAATAAAGATACACTCTATGGAATAGATAGATAGTATAAAAGCCTACCACAATGGTACGACTATGGCACGAGAGCTTATCCGCGGATACCCAGACGAAACGAAATGAGGAGATACACTACTTATTTATCCCGATAGGTGGCGCATTATCGCAGGTGTTGTATTGCTGTCAAATTTCATACAAATTGATTAAGATATAGAAAAAAACAAATCGTTTCAGGCGGGATTCGAACTTGCGGTCTTTCCTTTTCAGGGGAAACGCTCTGTGTACTAAGCCACAGAACCTTCGCTCGAAACCATCCAAATTCTTCTATACGTATCTCCGTCTTACGGTGACGTAATACAAATTGTTAGTAAATAAAGGAAAAATCTTCTGTAAAATAAACAATGACGCTGTGTAGTACATTTCAGTGTAAAAAGAAAGGTCCTCATCGTTTCCCTACTGGTAAGAAGAAACGGACGCTATAGATTAAAGCCCTATTTCAAAGCGACTATTTCAAACCTGATGATTTTTATATAGGTAAGCACTTCTCTTCTTCAACTCTTCTTTTAAATTCACCTCTGTCATGCAGGAGTCAATTTTTATTAATAGTTTTTGTTGTATGATCCCAATGCAAATGTCAACGACAAGATTGACAAGCACCTGTGACAGTCTGATGTACGAAACATAGGATTATAGACTCTAAGACAAGCACCAGTGAACGTGACGCCATTCGAGATTAGTTTTGCCTGTACCTCCTTATTGCGAGCGTAAACGTATTTACAAGAATATTTATAAATATCTAAATTCAATCGACTCATTAATTGCTAGTTCCGAGTTTCAACTGTTGCGAGTTCCAACTGTTCCGAGTTCCAACTGTTCCGAGTTCCAACTGTTCCGAGTTCCTACTGTTCCGAGTTCCAACCGTTCCGAGTTCCAACTGTTCCGAGTTCCATGGACGATGCTCACATTGCGTGCTTGCATGTGAATTGGCGTGCGTTTTCGTTCATGTATTTACTTGGTGGTTGGACCTTTCGCCTATTAAACATAACTCCTTTATTTATTTTTCGTTTGTCCCGATTCATTTATTAGGTGATTATGTCGGGGTCCAGTTGAGATTAAAACCGTAAGCCGTTTGGAATCTCAAGTACCAGGTAGTAAGGACCTAATAAGGACATTTTTCTCACGCTCTAGCTAACCCTAGGCCATCTCCGCCTTTGAGATTCCCTCTGTGAGGTGCTGACTGTAATCGCTCTCTTAAAAGTCAAATTAAACGAAGTTGTAAAAAATACTAAAAGTAATTTTTTTTTGGTGATTGTTTACAAACAGTATAATTACTCATAGCTCGCATTATTTTTTTATAATTTTATTCCAACAATAATAAATGTTGTCATTACCAGTTTTATTAAATTAATTTGACGCGATACTAACATTTCGTTTTACTTTTTTGAACGACGGCGTCAATTTGTGCAATATTCGTTTTGAACTGTCGGTTTAATGCCGATGTACTTAATGTCATTGACTTGTGTAATGCGGCGGTGCATTGACCTTGCTCTGCGCAGGAGTGGAAGCTGAAACTAGATATTTCATAGCTTATAATACATACATACATATAATCACGCCTTTATCCCCGGAGGGTTAGGCAGAGGTGAATTAACCCCCACATTTCACCAATCATTGAACTCGGTCCCACGTAATAGGGGGTGAGTCTATTGCCGTCTTCCGTGCACTATTGTTGATACAGGCTGACTTGTATCGTGTCACCTGTGGTCACTGTGTGTCCAGTCAGCCTGTGACCACTACCTGTGTAACCCAGTTGAAACATCAGGCAAACCAAAGGTATGTTATGTATCTACAGAATACCGCGGTTATAATAACTTCGTGTTGTGTTCCCAGCGGTGAGTAGGGTAGCCAGAGCTCACTGGAGAATTTGTGCTGTCAGTGTGGCTTGTCTTCTGCTGACGGCACAGAAACTCTGTACTTACAGGGTTGGCAGCGCGACTGTGACTCCTCTGGTGTTACAGACGTCCATAGGTCACGGTAACCACTTTCCATCAGGTGGGCCGTGTGCTTGTCTGCCAACTAAGTGGTATAAAAAAAAGAATGTACCTCTGCCATGATCGCATTAAATCCGGTTAACATTATTGTATATCATGGAACGCGATAGTTTAAAAATTATACCTATAGTTTGTTTTTATGCCGAGGTTATGTCCATAATTTTGTTAGTTACGTAAATAATTAAGTTTTATAAATGAAATAACAAATATAATTTTGATAAAGTATAAATGATATGAGGATATGATAATGAATATGAGGTTCCGAGTACAATTCTATGTTAGAGAGTCGTGACAAGAGAGGGCTATAGTAGAGATACGTAGATACATATTGCTCACTCCTATTTCCCTCCAGGCATAGACAACAACCCGCCATCTGCCACTATCCTTACCTACTTGACACTTCCTCTATTGTCAATTGTCATTAACATATGAATAAATAATAAAGATGTCGCTGCTCTGATTGAAATCCTATCTCTCATTGTTCAGAACTCGCATGAAGCAGCTATGATGACGTCATCAATGTAATTTTCCTTGTAAAACTAAGTTGTTTTATCCTCATAACATAATTAATTAAGAACAACGGTAATTTAATTACGCGAATTAGCTCAGCCGCCCTCATAACATATATTATACAATTGTTTTCAAGAATAATAGTCTAGTCCAAGGATGTGAGACTGAGGAACGCTTTCCGTTGATAGGCGAGTACCTACTCAATGTCGGCGGTCATTGTTATCTGTTCAAGTAAAACTTCATTACCTTGTGCTTCATTCGCTTTTTAAAAACTAAAAGTACTCATTATATGATTTGAGATTGACATGGTCATTCACATTAATAGTGTAAAACTCAGTGAGATATTTCATCATCATCATCATGTCAGCCACACATAGTCCACTGCTGAACATGAGCCTCTCCCACAGACTTCCAGAATGATCGATCTAAAGCAGCCCGCATCCAGCGCTTCTCGGCGACCTTCATGAGGTCGTCCTTCCACCTGGCCGTTGGGCGTCCTACGCTACGTTTGGGATATTTACCAGGACAGTATAAAGAGCGTCGCGTAAAAAACGAGTGCGGGAACAGGGTAGACCGATATGATCTGCCCAATAGCAAATAGCTCGACAGTCGCCGATTTGTTTAAAGCGAAATATCCCCACGAATGCCCCCTTTTTTTAATATGCTCAATATCCTCACGGAGGTTATGTTGGACTTGAACCGAATAAAACGCACGTCGACTGTGTGGGCTGCGGGTTGCCGGAGGTGAGATTATCAGAGACATATTCCTCGCACCCAGTCAGCCCAGGACCGTCTCTTATGACACGGCCTTCTTCGGGTGTGGGGAGGCGCGCATCGCGCACCGCTGCCGACGGATACCCACCCTTCAGGATCCACGTTAGTACACAATGATCATGGCGCTTGCAACAGTCCGCTTGCAAACGCCTTCTTGGGTTACAGTACGCGCTAGCAGAGTTATAGCTGGCAGAATAACCAAGCTGAAGGAAGAAAGACAAAACACATGAGTAAACTAAAATGTATTATACTTATGTAAGTCCTTAAATATAAACAATGATTAGGGTCTAGTTCAACATGTGCCAGGCTAGTGTTCAACCAGGTCCTGGCTTTAATAGGCTGGCTACATCTGTCGAAGGATGGATGGCCGCTGGAGCATACGAGTTCTAGAGTGGAGATAGACGAATGCCCCTAGCCACATGAACTGACGACCGGATAAAGGTGGATGGGATATCCAGCAGAAGACTGCGATAAGCTGCAAAAAACGCTTTTTTTCATTTGGGTGCCATCATTTAGGTGCCAGAAAAGCACACGGCCCACCTGATGGAAAGCGGTTACCGTGGCCTATAGAGTCACCTTCGCGCTGCCGACCCTGTAAACACAGAGAGTTTCTCTCCCGTGAGTGTAGAAGACAAAGCAAGACAAACTTATGGTCTTCCCACTCTAGTAAGCTCTGGCTACTCAGACACAACTTGAGGTTATTATGGTCGCGGTATTCTGTAGGGTGGGAGGTACTTCTCCAGTCGGACTGCTCAATTGGGCTCGTGTCCTGCCTCCTACGCAAAGGGTGACGAAAAATATAACTTGAAGAACATTGTGATATTATGAAATCATCTTCATAGTCATTCATAATCATTACATAAAATAAAATCACTTTTAACCATATGTCTGCTTCACCGCCCACTTTTTTCTAAATATACATAATGGATTTTGAAACGGTGTAACTGACATTTATATACGTTTTTACGGGTTTGTATTATAAACATATTATTTCAACATATTATGAACTGGCTGCCTGTTTGTTATGCTTTTACGCCTAAACTAAACTAATGAACCGATTTTGATGAAATTTAGATAGATAGATAGATAATTCTTTATTGTACACCAACAGATTTACAGTAGGACAAGTAGGTGGCATATATACAGTTCAATGTACAATGGGCGGCCTTATCGCTGAAGCGATTTCTTCCAGGCAGAAAAAAAAAATTGTACAGAGCTAGACTAGAACTTGAGAAAAATTATGTTTGATCGCGACGACATCCACGCGAGTGAAACCACTGGCAACAGCTAGCCCTAAGTAAAGTTTCGGCTTGCCAGTAAACCCGATTTGACCACTGATACACATTATGAAGAAATATTATCCATGTACTCTCTTTTCATACTTACACATACATACACTTTTTCACACATACATAAACACTGACTCACTAAAATATAAATATTAATACATTTATTTAAATCGATTAAAATATTTAAAAAAAAATGAATCGGTTCAGGTGGGATTCGAATCCGCGATCTATCCCTTACAGGGGAACGCTTTGACCACTAAGCCACAAAACCTTCGCCCGAAACCATCCAAATTCTTAAGCCACAGAACCTTCGCCCGAAGCCATCCAAATTCTTCTATACATATGGTTGCTGCTGCTATACATATGGACTGCGAAATGTGGGTGCTAGCATCTCTACCTACCCCATAGGGGATATAGGCGTGAGTTTATGTTATGTTCTGTAAATTTTATTCAATAATATATTTAACCTGTGACGTTCATAATTATTATTGTTAACAAACTCGCGGGGCCTGGTAAACCACAACTCAAGTTAAATCTTATAGTGGGTACCAGTCCCAGGGTACTATATAGGTATTTAAACTATCATGGTCACTCACATTAGTAACAAAGTAATCGGGATATTTACCATGTTTTATTGTTTTGTTTTACTTGCAACAACGCCGAAATGTCGGAAACTCAAAACAATACAATATGGTAAATATCCACCAGGATACTAATTCGCTTTTTGTCATTTTTATCTTTGTCACCTCTAAACTTCTATAAAGTATTGTACTATTTTTGGTGAATAAATAAAAATATTATTATGTGTTTTAGTTCGTTGCGTGAAACTAAGCTTCTGTACCTGTTTGTATTGTCTCCGCTGTCCGCACCAATTGATGTAGACCCTAAAGTTTAACCTACCGTCAAACTGTATTTAATAGTTTAATGTTAGCGGTTTAATGGCAGCTTGGCCAATATTCCTGAATTTACAAAGCAATTTAGGTTTACGGCGTTTGTTAATAGGACATTATTTCCTGCTAAAACGATATAGAGCAATTGTAAATAATTTGAGCATGACGAACTGGAATGCTCTATACAAAATAACGCTTCTCGTGACCATAGATAGGGCTGGCCTGCCAAAAAATTGGCATTGCCATTCAGCGTGGTAATGCCACCCAGCTTTTTGGGGACGGTACCAGTAGAGATCGATGGGGAGATATTTTTCGATTCTTAAAGTTGCAGTCTTCCTCTATTTTATTTCATTTTTGTATAGTAAGTACAGTTTTGTATATATTTTAGCAGTAATTGCATATTATTATATTTTATCTGTATATTATACAAAAATAGAATTAGAATGTATGTGCTTATACTCCTTATTACCCGTGGGTCACTTGCGAAGTTCACCTGGGCCACGGGTTATTTTTCTGCCCATGATTCATCTATTACAAAAAAAAACATTTTTTTAAATTATGTCTAGTTGTTCGAGCTAATCTCTAAAATAGTTGTGCCGATTTTGATTAGACCTATGTAGTACCTTAAATCATAAGGCTTAAATTAGGCTACTTTATATTAAAAAGACACAAGAAAGTAGGGAATGTATCTATATGAGCTATCAAGTTTCGATCTCATATGTAAATAAGTACCTTTCATCTTTATTTGGTTTGGACCACTCGAACAAATTCCCGGGCCCAGCTATAAAATAAAATGGTCCATTTTATTATGAAACTTGACAATAAAAGGCATTGTATTTCCTTCCTCAAGCCTCGAATATAAGTGGGGTGATACCTCTTGTATTTTTTGGGTAGGTGTTCGTCGGCAGCAATCAATCAAAACTGTCCGCTGCGACCTTTAGCACATTGACCTATCCCTTGTTTGTGGTGAAGGTAACATAAGTCATACAAGAGTAGACCTTTTATTTTATACGACTTAAGTAACTGACAAGTGCACGGCCCAGTGTTTAAAATGTGGAGCACACTGGAGAATTTGTGCTGCCAGTGGGATGACTAAAGGCTTGTCCTGCTTTGTCCTCTACATTGACGGCACAGAAACTCTGTGCTTACAGGGTCAGCAGCGCCAGTGTGGCTTCTCTGGTGTTACCCACGTCCATAGGCCACGGTAACCACTTTCCATCAGGTGGGCCGTGCGTTTGTCTACCACCAAAGTAGTAAAAATAAAAATGTGGTTACCGTGACCTATGGACGTGTGCAACACCAAAGGAGTCTCGTCTCACTCGTGCTCCCGACAGAACAGAGAGTTTCTGTGCCGTTAGTACAGAACACAAAATCAGGACAAGCCTTTTATCTTCCCATTGACAGCACAAGAACTCTGGCCACGCTACTCACCGCCGGGAACACAACACGAGGTTATTATATGGCAGAGGTACTTCCCCAGTCGGACTTCTCAAATGGGACAGGAATACAGTCGTGTCCTACTTCCTTTTTGATAATTTTTTTTTTTTATTTTTTTTTTTTTATATAGGACACGCCAACTTGACCTCACCTCGCCTGATGGTAAGCTAAAGGCAAAGTCTCAGGAAAGAGGGTCACCATTACAGACACTAAGTGCTACAATGGTGGCACTCAGCTTGGCGGCCTCATCAGATGCTTTTTCACGCCCCGCTTAAAGGCCCCGGGACTGTAGGAAGAAGGAAACACGTGTGCTGGTAATGAATTCCAGCTATATTATTAATATTATTTTTTTTTTATGCAACTACGGAATAGCTGGATAAATTTCGCTGAAATTTTTGTCGCTAAGGGCCGAATGGCATGTGGTATCATCAATCAATTAGCACACCGTAATCCACTGCTGGACATGGACCTTCACCCAATGTGCACGTTATCTTACCTATTCTAAATTCTATGGGGGTACTTTAGTATCGTCGTTTGGATTTTGTAAGTCAGATGGCAGTCGCTTTATGGAACGTATCGAAGTATAGCTACTTCATATTTAAACTGGAAGTCGAACCTAACTTAAACTCGATCAGTTACGTTTTTGTAACACTAAATTGTTATTGGACAGTAGCGTACAAAAAAATGCACTTTTTATTTGATAACATTTCACATCACCATATAAATTTATTGCATACTAAAACAGCACTTAAAAGAAACCAATATGTTTACACAATAACAATCACAATCCTTATGTAAACTTTTTTAAGGAAGTTCGAATTGATTCAAGGAACAGTGACACTTATAATGGTGAATATCCTTTGCGACATTCCCTGAATGTCGAACGAAGTTCCTGGTAAAATGTGCCCGTTTAAATCACTCCCGTGGGAGTGTCATTATTGTTGCAAAAATCAAAGGTCGCGTGGAGAATTTATCTTGTTGTTCCACTTATTTAGGTTGAAGAGTTCTGTTTCGTCAAACTACACTGGTATGAAATTCACGGTATAAAATAAAACTATAGTGCAGACTTTATCTACTGAAAGAAATGGATATTTAGAATACAAATCTGTATTCTTTATTGCTTTGTTGTTGTGCTATGAAAAGATTGGATAAGTTGAAAAGAAAGATCGATTACTGAAAACAGCATCGATTCAGATTGGATGTTTTGGATGCAACTAATGCGAACGCTCTAATTATAATTTTACCGTTAATGCCATCGCTAATGAGCTCCTCACTTTGGAGTTCAGGGTTTGCTCACCGCATTTTGCTCCTCTCTCGTCCACTCACGCATAATGACCCGAAAAGGTAGGCTAAGTGCGGGCAAGATAGTCCCATTCCATTCGCTCGTCCACTTCGCACTCGTCTTAGGCATCCATAGTAGTTAGTATATATTAACACGCATGTCATTTTCTATGCTACTTTAGTGTGAAATTTAAAAATTAATTAAAGTGTAAGGTAATTAATTTTGTATTATCTTTCCTTTCAGGTACGGTACCAGAGTTCATTTGGAGTGCCATCTGTAGGTCATCATATTCAGTATTAAGTAATATATCAGTATTTTTTACGTATCTAAGGTAACTTTGAATTCTTCCACTGGTGTAACATGTTCACATAAAATTCAATTGTTATGTGTTCAAGGTATTGTTGTGACTAAAAACAAACTATATTTGCAATTTTTCCTTTAAAATAGCCAGCAAACCAGTTACGTCACCACTGGTGACAGAATTATTTTGCTCATTTATCCTCAGTGGTACCAAAACCAATAGTCACAACTGCAAATACACTTTCAAGAATGCCTGTAAAGGTAAATAGGTGCTTTTTTTTTTTTTTTTTTTTTTTTTTTTTTTTTTTTTTTTTTAAAGAACACGTCAATTAGACTTCGCCTTGCATGATGGTAAGCTGAAGGCAAAGTCCCAAGAAAGAGGGTCACCATTACTTACACATACAGTGTGACAATGGTGACACTCAGCTTGACGACCTCATCATATGCCTTATTATTAGTAGGTATCTAGTAACATATGGCCACTATCCCAATATTTATTTATTATGTACTTACTTTATTGTACGCCAATCATAATATTAATAATATAGAAATTATGAAAACAGCAGCAGGCAGATGCTGTAAGAACGTTTCGAACGGTCGAACGAACTCGACAGCTGAATCGGCGGTGAGATTTCAATTTCACATGCTCTAAATTTGATGACGTCACGTTGTTGAGCACATAAACATAATATCATTTTCGACTTATGCTCGACAACGTGACGTCATCAAATTTAGAACATGCAAAATTTAAATCTCACCGCGGATTCAGCTGTCGAGTTCGTTCGATCGAAACGATCATACAGCATGTGCCCGCTGTACAAAGTTCTGCCTTATCGCTGTACGCAATAGGCAGGCAACCTTTTTATATCATAGCTTATTGGATTGAATCCCAAATCTAAGCTATATTTTGGTAACTTACTTTAAAATTGGCTCATAATTGTAATTGATGACGGTTATCAAAGTGACATTATACAATGATAGATTAGGGTTTAAACCACATCTGACGGCACCAAATCGCTTGTGTCTGTGCTTCTATCCTTTTCTATTACTCAGAATCGTCATTCACTAGAGCGAGAAAGAGGAAGTCATAACATATTTTTGTACTGTTGATATTTACTACATATATTAAAAGCAAAATAAAAACTTTTATTTTGATTTGTAACCAAGGCAGCGTGAAATAATTTGAATTCATTAAGTTAATATTAATTTTATTTACATATAAATACAATTTAACATAATCATTGTAATATTATAAAGAGCTAGTATTTTGTAATCCGGTTCCGAAAGGCGGCGCGGGAGCGGGGTCACGATCCCGAGCCCGAAGAAATTCGGGCCGTGAGATCCCGGCTCCACAGGGAAATGGTGGCGGAATGGGAGCTACGACTTGGGCGACCAGGCGCAGGGCGCGCCGTAGTAGCGGCGGTAAGACCCATCATGGGGGAGTGGCTAGAGAGGCCACACGGCAGCCTCTCGTACCGTCTGACGCAGATGATCACCGAGCACGGATGCTTCGGCAAGTATCTGCGTCGGATGGAGAAAGAGCCAACGTCCGAGTGCCATCACTGCGACGCGAGCGAGGACTCAGGTCCGCACACGCTCACCGAGTGTCCGGCGTGGGAGACGCCGAGGCGGGAGCTTGTGGCGGCCCTGGGAGTGAGAGTTCTCACGCTCTCCACCTTGCTCGCGGCGATGGTCCGCTGCGCGGATGCGTGGGCGGCCGGCGCCTCCTTCTGCGAGCAAGTAATGCTCGTGAAGGAGGAGGCGGGGCGGGAGCGGCAGCGGGAGCGACGAAGGATCGCAAGCCAAGCTGCCCGCGTACGAAGGCAACTCGGGCGTCGGAGGTCGATGAACGACCTCCGCCCCCCATGAGCGCCGGCCTGGGGGTGACAGGTGGAGCCGCCTGTTACCCTGGCAGAAGCAGGCCGCGGCGGTGGCGCGCCTAGCGCGCCTCCCCGTTTCCGGGGTCGAGTTGGGGACTCTGTAGTCCCCACACCCGAGACGAGGGCCAGATCGTGAGAGATGGCCCTGGGTCGGCCGGGGTGCGAGGGATATGCCTGTCAACCTCACCTTCGGCAACCAAAACGACCCACAGGCGGCGTGCGTTTTAGTCGGTTCGAGTCCGACATAACCTCCTCCACCGGCTCCGGTGGGGAGGTATCCGTGGGGATTTTGCGCACGTAAAAAAAAAAAAAAAAAAAGTATTTTGTAATATTACAAAGCTGCGTGGTTCCCGGCAGAGTAGAATTTGGGCCACCCCATGTCTTCCCATGTAGTATTTTTTTATACAACTTAGGTGGCAGACAAGCTCACGGCCCGCCTGATGGAAAGTGGTAACCATAACCTATGAACGTGTGTAACACCAGTGTAGTCACATCCGTGTTGCCGACCCTGTAAAAACAGAGATTTTGTACCGTCATGCGTCAGTGTAAAGGACAAAGCAGGACAAGCCTTTGGTCATCCCTCTAACAGCACAAAAACTATCCAGTGAGCTCTGGCTACCCTCCTGTACTGTACTGTACTGTAGGGTGGAGGTACTTCCCCAGTCGGACTGCTCAATTGGGCGGAAATACCGCCGTGTCCTACCTCTAGTATCGTACAAGGCGACTAAGGGATAGGGCTGTTTCACATCAAACAGATATATACAGCTCAGACTCAGGCACCGATTCAAGCCTCGTGTGAACAATAATGCCCGGAAGACGGCAAAAGGCTCACCCCCTATTACATGGGACCAAAAACAATGATTGGTGAAATGTGGGTGTTAATTCACCTTCACCTAACTCTTAGGGAATAAAGGCGTGATTATATGTATGTATGTACCAGTATTTGCCAGTAACTAAACACACATATGTCGTGTAATTTATTTTAATTACAGGAAAATACTCAATTGCCACTTAATTAGGATTTTTTAAATGTAGTATTTTAGTATTAAAGTTATCGGGATATTTACCACTATTTCTGTGGCTCTGTCTATATAGAACATTTCTAAGTCCGAATTTATTCATTTTAATACGCCATTTTATTATTTTTCATTAGAACCTACAAATTATTAGAATAAAAATATCAATGATATCGTTACAATCGTTCCAACAACTTACAGTTGTGCTGCAAATAAGTACTTTCAATTTAAATAAATTGTTATACAATAATGTTAACGGGAATTAACGCGATCATCAGTCACCCCGTGTGTGACCACGGCCGGTGTAACCTGGTCAAAACGTCAAGCAAACCAAAGGTATATATGTACTTACCTATACCATGATCGCGTTAAGTCCCGTTAAAATTATTGTATATCATGGAACACGATAGTTTAAAAGTTATGTTACAAAATAGAAATAAAAAATCGTTTATAATTTCATCACTATAGCCATTATTAGTTTTATATGTCGATGAACGAAAGTATTGTGTTCACACACGTGCGTTGTTACCATAATGGTGTGATCGAGAACGGTAGCCGGTGTAATTCGTTTGTAATCTGTATTTAACACTCGCTATTACATTACAAAAGCTATTTATACAATGTACTCGTAGTTGTCCACGAATACGATACTTTTATACAGATCATAGACCTTTCATAATTGTTCATGTTGGTGGGCATTATACCTATGTAGTAATAGTAGATCAAAATATTTATTTGTTTCTATGGGACAAAATTTTGCCGAATTTATCGTGTCAAAACTTCTTTAGGTGAAAAAGTTAAGAAACTCGCATCATCGGTATGTGGGACGATACCGTCCCACACGTAGTCTCACTGACGTCACGACGATACGATTCATTTTTTTTTTTAATTCTCTTACGGCCAGTAGTACTTATTTGACAGATTGTGACAATTCACCGATTATGAACACGTTAGAACTAATACATCGCTTAATCCAAACTTAACTTTTATGCGTAAACATTTTTATGCATCGTACGAACAGATTTTAACTTCAATTTAAAAATAATTAGCATTCGTTCTGATAACACGACACGACTGAGGACACAATGGTATTTCCGTCCATTTGAGCAGTACGACTGAGGAAGTACCTCCGCCCTATAGAATACAGCGGCCATAATAACCTCGTGTTGTGTTCCCGGCGGTGAGTAGGGTAGCCAAAGCTGACTGGAGAGTTTTTATGCTGTCAGTGGGAAGACCATTAGCTTGTCCCGCTTTGTCTTTTACACTGACGGCACAGAAACTGTCTGTGCTTAGATGGTTGGCAGCACGAGTGTGACTCTCTTGGTGTTGCACACGTCCATCAGGTGGGCCGTGTGCTCGTCTGCCACCCAAGATTTATGATTTCCACATATATGTAGTACTTTTACTTTACGCATTTTCTTGTAAACGTATTGTGATTTAGGGCAGAGCATTTTTATCTCTGTTTTTATTTTAATAACAGTTGAGTGCTGAAAATGGCGGTGTCGCATCTCTAACAATAGGTTCAGGCTGTGTCACATCGACCGCAATCCGCTGTAGCACTTAGTAATATCTAAAATAGTGATTAAAAAACTTTGTACATATAGTAAACGAGATAATAATTACCTTGACATACAATTTTATATGAAAAGGTTGCTACCTCCATAGTTCAATATTCTAGACTCAGATATT
This sequence comes from Eilema griseolum, assembly GCA_963662185.1. Lineage (NCBI taxonomy): Eukaryota > Metazoa > Arthropoda > Insecta > Lepidoptera > Erebidae > Eilema > Eilema griseolum. Next base: position 5,431,522 of record OY759230.1, read on the forward strand.
TCGATTCTCTTCAATCTATCCTGAAGCATCAAGATATCCCTTGGCAGTCACTGCATCCGGGCCTTTTACCTCGGAGCAAAAAGTAAAGATGAAACATTAATCCAGTTGCAGCAGGTTTCATTAGTATTATCGGGATATTTAAGAAGGAACTGGAGTATTAGCGGTGAACAGTTTCACTATTTACCGCCAATACTCCAGTTCCTCCGTGATCATGGTGCTTGCAACAGCGCCGAAATATCGGAATCTCGGAACAATATAACATGGTAAAGTTCCCGATAACTTTAATACTAATGCGAGTGACCATAAAGGTTTCTTTAGACTAGGCAAAAACCTGCAATTCGAACATTATCTCCGGTGGCCAGCCTTTAAGCCATTAAATCGTTTGCCGCATGACTAATATGTCAAATGGGGCTATATCGGCTGATTGCAATAACCTTGGGATGACGTGGTTCAATTCCAGTCTATGTCACATATGTTCCTTCCTCACTGTGCCCCTCCATATGTACTACCAAGGATTTTTTTAAAGCAAGAGAAAATGTTGTAGCTGTATCCAAATTTTGGGTCGATAAAATTTAATAATAAATTCGCTCACGATATACCAGATCTAGCCATTGACCTGGTAAATAGTGAGCATTAGAACATCGAAAGTGTTGTCATATTAGGACTAAAATATTCGGAGTTGCTTAGTGTATAAGTCGTCAACACATCTCTGTCTACACCTTTGGAGATATACAGATGCGAGTGTATAAATAAATAAAGAGAAATACGCGGAGGTTTCAATTATTTGCCCTCAGAAAGTGGGTCAAGTGTTAAAGCCTCTAAGAAGTACCAATTTGTGTTCACATAAGCTTGTTTCATGTGCTCACCTGTCTATAACAGAGTGTCTAAAGGCACGTTTGTTACGCCTTAGTGAGCCACAGCTAAAGTGGCAATAGAAAACAGATACAGATTCGTAATACTTTTTGCAAACACGAGTTAAGTAATATATCAACGTACTTCAAAATCTGCGTAGGAGTTTAGATACTATTAAGTACTTGTTTATTTAATTACATCACCGCCAAACTCGACCTTCATGCCCTCAAAACTTTCACGTACATGCGCTCTTTATACTAAAAGACTAGCTGGTTTTACATGCGCTCTTTATACTAATAGACTAGCTGGTTTTATATGCGCTCTTTATACTAAAAGACTAGCTGGTTTTACATGCGCTCTTTATACTAATAGACTAGCTGGTTTTATATGCGCTCTTTATACTAATAGACTAGCTGGTTTTATATGCGCTCTTTACACTGCTGGAATACCTGGTTTTATTAAACTCTATACTAGCGGGCTATCTGATTTTACATGCGCCCTTTTTTTTATATAGGATACATCAATTAGATTTCGCTTCGCCTAATGGTAAGCTGAAAGCAAAGTCTTAGAAAAAAGTGTCACCATTACCTACATATACCATATTACAATGGTGACACACAGCTTTAAGGCCTCATCATATGCTTTTTCACGCCCCGCTTAAAGGACCCGGGACTGTAGGAAGAAGGAAACACGTGAGCTGGTAATGAATTCCAGGGAGGTTCTGAACCGCTTGGTTCTTCATACCACTGCACTACCTGGTTCTACATGGTTTCTTTAAACGTGACTTCTTTCACAGGTTTGCGCTTCACACTTCATCAAATTCTATAATTAAATTAAAAACATTAAATTTCATATTCAACTATTGTTAAATTCCTTCGCAAAATATTATGCATAATAACTATTATTCTAAACTCTATGTAAGCATTATAAAATAATGCACAATTGTTGGATAATTTCAAAGTTATATTGTTTGCACATATGACCTTCAGATAAGTATTGCAACTGCAACGCCTTTGTTTAAAAATGTCTCACCAAACAGTAACCATAGCCTTTTATTTATAGTTTTATTTATTTCGTCAAGGATTTTTCTATTGTATTGAGGATTTGGATCCAAATGGGACCATAAATTACCTCATTCATAAGATAATCCCGTGGTAAATTGTTTTGAACTTTTTGTTGTGTAAGCTTTTGCGTTATTACTCGTGACAACATCTGCCTACACAAAGTAAGCCCAATTTTGCTTTTCATAAAGAATCTGTAAATTTTTATTTTTTGTAAATACATACATACAGACATACATATAATCTCGCCTTTATCCCCAAAGGGTTAGGCAGAGGTGAATTAACACACACATTTCCCCAATCATTGTGTTCGGTCCCACGTAATACATGAGCCTATTGCTGTTTTCCGGGCACTATTGCTGACTCGAGCCATGCATCTGAGGCGGAGTCTACGCTATATATCTCTAACTGATGTTAAACAGCCCTATCCCTTAGTCGCCTTGTACGACACCGCGAGATGGAGTGGTCCAAATTTTGCTCTGCCAGAAAAATGTACACACTAACCAGAAAATATTAACGACAGAAATAACTTAACAAATTCTAATTTATTGATCACTAAACCGAAACTGGACATAAAGTAATAAAGTTATCATCACGTACTTCTTTTTTACGTGGGAAATTATCCCCACGGGTCCAACCCCTCCTCCCTCCCCCCGGGAGCCGGTGGGAGGGGTTATGTCGGACTCGAACCGACTAAAACGCGGCGCCTGTGGGTCGTTGTTGGTTGCCGAAGGTGAGGTTGACATACATATCTCTCGCATCCCGGACGACCCAGGATCATCTCTTCGGGTTTGGGGACCACAGAGTTCCCCAACTCATTCCCAGAATCGGGGAGGCGAGCACCAAACACGTACTTAGGTATATTATTTACGTCTTCAGATGCCGGTGTGTAAGTGGCCCAGAGCAATCACTAATCTCGAGACGGTGCCCTCGAGTGTGTTAACCACGGTGTCCCCAATTCCCCAACTTGCTGCCGGAAATTGGGGACATCGCGCCGCCGCCCTGGATCGCTTCTGCTAGGGTGACAGACAGCTCCATATGTCACCCCCAATTAAGCATTTAATTGGTATATTTTAACTAGTCTCACACGTATTACATTTAGTACTAAGCTTGTTTTCTTTTATTTTATTTTCCAAGCATGTAGGTCAACATCACGCGGTCTCACAAGCACTTTCCTCAACAGTTCAAAACTTTTACTCGTCTAATCTTAATTTTTATGAGACCAGAAATGTTGTCGCCTTATTTACAGACGTTTTCTATTTCAAAAGGTGCATTTCAATGGTCCAATTATTTATATTAGTACTACGATATAATTCAGTATTTCTTTAGAATTGTTACTCAAACGCCAATTGTCTCTCATTATCTCGATTTATAAAAAAAAATCAAGTCAAGTCGGTCGAGGACGTCGTTTCAAATTAGTGATGGTTTCAAAAAGGTCATACTCATAAGTACGTACCTCAAAATGGCGGACTGCTCAAAGTTTTAATGAGAGCAGAGGAAGTTCTTAAGTTGTATAAAGACAAGATGCAAATCACTAGTACCATGCCTACTTTGGATGTTATATAGTTATACCTATAACTACACTGTTTTGTAAGTTATTTTAGTGAAGAAGGTCCCGAGGCAACCCCGAGGACCAAAGGCTTGTCCTGCTTTGTCCTCTAAACTGACGGCACAAAATCTCTGTTCTTACAGGGTCGGCAGCACGGATGTGACTCCACTGGTGTTACACACGTTCATAGGTCATGGTAACCACTTTCCATCAGGTGGACCGTGTGCTTGTCTGCCACCTAAGTTGTATATAAAAAAAACTTCATCAGATTCAGATGATTTTTTTTTTTTTACACATGTTGCAAAGCGCGAATGCGTGGGCTGCCGCCGACTCCTTCTGTGAGCAAATAATGCTTGAGAAGGAGGCTGGGGAACGGGGCCGGAGGAGACTTAGGTCCCCGCCGTCCCGCATAGCCCGCAATGCGTGTCTCTCTGGCATCGGAGGTCATTAGTCCGTCCTCCATGTGCGCAGGCCTGGGGGTGACAGGTGGAGCCGCCTGTCACTCTAGCAGAAGCAGGTCGAGACGCGATGCTTAGCTGCTCTTCGTGGACAAGATTGTAAAAATAAACTCATATCCACGAATTGCACCTGCCAAAAATTTTAATAGGTGCTTTCGTGGTCAAGTCTAGCTGCTATCCAGGCAGGTGTTCTCCGGCTGGGTGCTCTAAATGAACTACCTACACCGAATTGCTCCTCATCAACATTACTTACAGTAAGTATTTCTGATACACTTAATACATGAATTGTTTACTGTTCCGTTTGAATTACAGTACTGTTCACAAAACTACTGCTTATACCTGCACAAATGTGTAAATATCGCACATGTTAAACACATATGTTTACATGTTTGTAATCAATGTTTATGATATATAATAATGAATGTACTTCCCATTGTTATGTCTCCATCCACCTTGAGGAGAAAGCTGTAAGTATTGTGTGTTATTGAAGAGACTCAAATTGGTCAAGTACGAATTGCCGATGCGTTGATGCGAGACGGCGATTACATAAGGTGCTAAAGTAGATGTAGTTGTTAGACGTTACGTTAAAGTGTCATTGTGATGATTATCATGTATGTAATACCTCAAAATTGTGATGATAATTCTAATACAAGAGCACTGCCTACCCCAAGCTATACATAGTATTGGGTCCCCACATCCGAAGAGGGCCACATCGAGAGAGATGGCCCTGGGTTGGCCGAGGTGCGTGCAATATGCAACCACTCTTTCGGCAACCAACAACGACACACAGGCGCCGTGCGTTTTAGGCGGACATAACTTTTTCTACCGGCTCCGACACAACTCCCACATCCGTGGGGATTTATCACACGTAAAAAAAACTATACTTAGTAGTAACATTCGTTCTAGAATATATTGGCGTATTGGTTGCCATTGGAATATTGGGTCACTTCCACTGGATTTGTAATAGGGGTGTCTTCCATATGACAGTAAACATACAGCCCATGACAAACAGTTCGCTTGATGACAATAGGTTCGCGCCCTATGGGAAGGAACTTCATAGTTGGTACTGTGAAACGGCTGACCACGAGGTTCGAATGTGACTACACCCCTGCCACCTCTTCGATGATATAAACGAGATTTATTTTGACTGTCGTACATTACACGCAAATACATTCAGAAATGCATTACAACTCTTAATAAATTTCGTATTCATAGAGATGTTGATACCATTACATACCGAACATTGAAAGTGATACACGTAAAAGTATCGTTACCCTCCATTTCTCTCGCAGTAGGGTAATCACAAAGCGAATTCGCGTGCCATGTCTCTGTCAGTGAGTGTCATTAGCATGCGCTTGCGCCGAAAATGAAGACAGAATGGTCAACCGATCGGTATTATCTAACTACCGCTTCCAATATTCGATCGTCAATCTAAGATTATTTTTAATCCCGATTTTTGGCAATCGAACGATCGACGCAGAATCGGTATTTCAACATGTCTATCCCACCACCAATAACATAACATTAACTCACGCCTATATCCCCAAAGGGGTAGGCAGAGGTGCTAGCACCCACATTTCGCCAGTTTATGTTTAGGTCCCAATGTAATAGGTGGCGAGCCTATTGCCATTAACCGGGCACTTATAAACCTGCGATAAATACACACTTATCTTAGAAAAGCATCGAAAAGTCATTGGTGTGTGCCATGGTGAAACCTGGGATCGTCTCAGCAGGCCATTACTCATACCACTAGGCTACCGCGGCTAACCAACCACCAATACCCTAACAAAAAAAACTGTCGCTTTGGCGATCTAAAAGTGTCGAATAGATTAGATTCGGCATAGCGATCTAAAGATTGTTTATTGAAATAGTAAAATCAAGAAACGATTTAAATTATCAATCTTGTATTCAGAAATACAGATTGCATTGATTGAGCGCCTATAAATTGTAAACGCATAACCATCACATTTCACCAAGTATTGAATTCGGTCCCACGTAATAGGGGGTGAGCCTATTACCGTCTTCTGGGCACTATTATTGACTCAAGACATGCATCTGCTGAGTGTGAGCTATATATATATATCTGTCTGATGTTCAACAGCCTTACCTAGTCACCTTGCTTGACACAATACGGTAAGAGATGGAGTAGTCAAAACTCTTCTCTGCCGGGAACCACGCGGCGTAAGTAATTCTGAGTAAGCCAAAAAGTAAATCTGACGTCATCAGTGCGATGTGTCATGGCCTCATGGGACGCACCCGGTTTGTTTACTTTCACGGTATGCTGCTAATTTCAGCGCATAATACTTATACGCAAAGCTAAAAGTATTATTATAGTTGTAATTAACCTCCCTCCACCCCTGTACAAGGTCACATACGTCATTACTGCTGACCTTCAAGTATCACAACAAATGGTTTATTCACCTCAACAGCACGAAAGAGACGCATTTAAAGTAATTTTGCAATTGCCTACTCTACGACTTCATTTATTTTTTGTATAAAGTCCTGTACAAAAAGTATATTTGCAAAGAATAAATAAATAAATCTATGTATTTAATGTTATATATTACTACTTTATTGTTCGAAATTTAAAAATAAATTTAAATAAGTAATAAGTTAAATTCATAATTTTGTTAATATTAAATACAATAAAAATAAAATAACTATTATACAACTTATAGCTAAGAACAATTAAAATGCGTCGTAGAATTCCTCCGCATCGCATGCCTCTTGTGGTAGCGTTCCCAGAAGACTGGCAGCATTGCCACGTTGTATGGCAATGCTTATTCTCTGTCCTAAAAAGAGGCCAGCCTTCTGGTCACGAGAAGCGTCGACCATTCGCTTCGCAATCTCACGGAAGAGGTTGCGAGCGCTCGGACCCCATGACCCCAAAGTCTCGACTCCAAACGGCACAAATTCATAATCTCCGATGAGATTGGAGTATTTGCGCCGCTTGAGAGCCTCTGCAGAAGCAGCAGCAGCACCAGCACAGCCAGCCGTGCTAGTTATATGGGTAGGAGCCATGGTATCAACGCATGTGGCGTCCCACACCAGAGTCCTACCCATCTTCCATGGCATTAACGACATGCCATCCGGTCTCTTGCCATCGTCACGCGCCAAACCGTTTGGTTCTAGTACAGCTGGTACACCGGCGGTGACAAGAGCACGGCGGACTATGTCGTTGAGGCTGGCGTGCCGTGGAATTCGCCCAGCGCTCCTGCAGCACGACAGACCATGGTGTCCGAGTCTGTCAACGGCTTCTCCACAACGGCATTGATGCGGAGAAACACACGGCGCACCTAAACGGAGAAATAAATAAATAAATAAATAAATAAAAAATAATTACTAGTACTAATTTTGTGAAAGAATAATTTATTTACTGAAATTATAGATTACGAGAATATCAGATTCCCTTTAACCCAAGCTTAACTAAATTGTGTTAGGAGTGAGTACACGTCGATAGTGTGATGGCCATGATTTGAACCTAGGACCTCTCACTCGTACACCCGATTCCTTAACCACTAAGCCGACATTTTTTCTCTTGAATTATTCATGCAAATATGTCGGCACCTTAATGGTTAAGGGTCGGCCTCACGGTAGTGAGATGCAAAGTTAAAAGTCTGTCAAGGCGTCTCACTCTTTCACATTGTTCGTTCTTTCTTTGTCCTTTTCCATCCGAACAACCGAACTACACAAAAAGAACGAGAGGTCAAAATTTCCTTTATATTCGAATTTTGAATAATGAATTTTCTTAAATATGGTTATCATAGACGGCACGGCACTCCTTCAATTTCAAACTACAAATTTAGCTGTACATCCCACAGAATCTTTTAGATATCTTATTTCATTGTAATAAGGTTCAGAAACAGTTGATTATAATTTTAAGAAGTGAATAGAGAACTTTGTGTGAAGCCAGTTATTGTGCTGGCGCAGTGATGCGAAGCCTGGTTGTAATAGGAACGTGATCAACCAAGCAGTCTATCTTTTGTATGAACTACTTACCTAATACTGGATACAAATGATAATTATACGAGAATATTCCCCCGTACCTTTGTTAGGGCTTATGGAACTTCACTAGGATCCTCGGGGTTCAAGTCAACCTTTCGTCAGCAAACCGGTTCATCTACTGAAAGGTGGATCAGGCTCTGGCGCTGGTTATCCTCTGAGGGTGGGAGGAGAAAAAAATCTATAGCCTCGATATTATAACTACCTAATCTAAAAATTTATGAACCGGCGGCGGTACGTTTGCTAAACGTTTATTAAATATTTCTTTTTAATGAGTATGACAGAAGAAATTATATTAATCATTTTATTGCCTTTTTGGCGCTATCTTACCCCTTGTTTTCACCTAAGTATATAACATGTATTTGACAAGTTACAACATGTCACAGGCTACAGTGTTTTATACTTGTTTACAACTTGTTGGCTGTACATACTTTGTGAACGAAAAAGTGTCTGAGTCTCAATACAATTCGGCGGCGGCGCGCCTCGCGCGCTTCCCCATTTCCGGGGACGACTTGGAGACTCTGTGGTCTCCACACCCAAGGAGAGGGCCAGATCGAGAGATATGGCTGTGGGTCGGTCGGGGTGCGAGGGATATGCCTGTTAACCTCACCTTCGGCAACCAAAAACGACCCACAGACGTGCGTTTTAGTTTGGTCAACTTGTTTCGTTTCGTTTCTTTGAAAACGAAGGGATAGACCCTTGTACAGTAACTACCCATACATTATACAAATCTGTGGCAGACAATTACAATGCTCTATCATATATCACATAGTCTCTCATCGGGGCTAGTAGGTCGCACAGTATAAAGCTAATTCGTTATGTATACGTACGAATGGCGGTCTGTAATCAAAAGTGTGGCTGTTGTTCGTATTGTGTGTCGGAGATATGGAGAAAGTGTTTTTTGGGAATTTACGTGTCATCGTGTTTTGTATTGTTGCTGGAGAAATATGCAACTCTCTTGGGGTCTAAAGCTTTTACCTCTAGGGATAGAGAGGTTAGACGGCAGTCTCCCGCAGAAGCCATTCAGTAGGTGTACCGTTGTCTCCGTGATGGTGGCTTCGGCTCTGAAGATCTTATCGTTGGTTAGGCCTACCATACAAAGACACCGTATTGATTTTTTTGTGTTTTCTACTTTAATCTGCAATCAGTCCTTTTTTTTTTATCAACTATGAGCAGATGTGTATGGTCAACAGGTATGTGGGAAAAGGTATCGTTCGATTTCTTTTTTATAAATTATAATTATTATGTGGTTCCTTTTTAGCCGCTTGGCGTAGTTGATATTCGTGAGATCTACAGTCAGGGGGTTTGGATGCATGGCTATTCGCTGTTTGTAGGTGACTGAGAATATCTTGATTTCTTCGCTGACGATACTTATATTGAGTTCTTCGTGAGTTCACTATTCCTCAGTTACCATGCAGCATTTGCCAAATTTCACAGAATGCCATTCTGTGCTCGGTATTATTGCAATTTAGATAGCTGAAAACCAGGTACGAAGAACCGAAACTATTTGGAATTTCTTCACGAGCAGCTACAACGTAACGCTATCGTTAAATTCAAGTTAAAATAAACATATTTATTCTAGAAACGATAACGCTAAATCTACCTATAGTTGTTCTCAATGGGGTACATACATCATTGCGCATTTGCGTCCTTTGTGCGGAAATAAAAGGTACGCCCTTGACAGTTCCGCAGGCAGGGTTGTCGTGCGGGAACATCGTTACGGTCTGTTTACTGGGAATAGGTAGATATATACCTATTCCCAGTATACAGACCGTAGATAACTACCTGTCTTTTGCTTCTGTACTGGTAGTATCCTCTGCTGTTATTAAACTTCTCCAAAACATTATAAATTGAACACGTCAAGGCCCCGAATGAGGTTCACTTGCTGATTGGCGGGTGATGTGCTGACGTGGGATTTTTTTTTTGATACCACTTAGGTGGCAGACTACAGCCCACCTGATGGAAAGTGGTTACCGTGGCCTATGAACGTGGGCAAAACCAACGGAGTCACTCTCGCCAACTCTATAAGCACAGAGAGTTTCTATGCCTTCAGTCTAAAAGACAAAGCAGGACAAGCTTTTGGTCTTTCCGCTGACAGCACAAAATCTCTCCAGTGAGCTCTGGCTACCCTACTCACCGCCGGGAACATAACACGAGGTTATTATGGAATCGAAACCGAGCCTCCTGCGTTTATTTTTTTAAAGAATATTAGCAACAGCAATTACTAATATTCCCTCTAACCCCTTCAACTAAGTTAAATGGGTTCACGTCGGTAGTGTAATAACCAGGATCCAAACCCGGGACCTCTCGATCATAAGGCCAACTCCTTAACCACTAAGCTACCGATACTTTACCAAAGTATCCAACTGTCCATTTGTCATATCATAAAGTATTAAATTCTATTCTATTCAAAGGTCTTCGTTTATGAATATGACATAAGTCCGGCAGAGTAGGACTAGGGCCACCCCCCACCTATTGCCATGCGGTGTCGTACAAGACGATTAATGGATAGGCCTGTTTAACATCAGACAGATATTGTATATATCTGTCTGATGTTAAACAGGCCTATCCCTTGCCATGCTCCCATGCTCCGCCTCGGATGCATGGCTCGAGTCAACAATAGTGCCCAGAAATCGCAAAATAGGTTCACCTTGGTGAACACATTTCACCAATCATTGCATTCGGTCACACGTCATTCACCTCTGCCTAACCCTTTGGGGATAAAGGCGTGATTATATCTATGTAACATAACATAACATAAACTCACGCCTATATCCCTGAAGGAGTAGGCAGAGGTGCTAGCACTCATATTCCGCCAGTTGATGTTTAGGCCCCTATGTAGCGAGCCTATTGCCATTAACCGGGCACTTATAAACCTGCGATAAATACACACATAACTTCGAAAAGCATCGAAAAGTCATTGTTGTGTGCCATGGTAAAACCCGGGATCGAACCTGAGACCTCGTCTCAGCAGTCCATTACACATACCACTAGGCTACCGCGGTTATCTATACTATTATATTATATTATTATCTATACTAATATTATAAAGCGCAGAGTTTGTTTGTTTGTTTGTTTGTTTGTTTGAACGCGCTAATCTCTGGAACTACTGGTCCGATTTGAATGATTCTTTCAGTGTTGGGTAGTCCATTTATCGAGGAAGGTTTTAGGCTATATATCATCACGCTACTACTTAAGGTAGCGGAGCATTGATAATAAATGTTAACAAATCCGGCAATTTTTCATACATATTTTGAAGACTAAAACATACGGGCTCAAAGGTAGGTATATGAAGCTTCAAAATATACCCCGGGCGAAGCTGGGGTGGGTCAGCTAGTGTATGTATAAGTATATTTCTTCTTAGGGAAAATGTATAATGAAGTCATAAATCACTCTAGTGTAACCTAAGCCGCAGACATATACTTCCCCAGCATGAATGAACCATTACGTCAGCAATAAAACCCTACTTCTCTGTTCCTTGAATAAACCTATGTAAGGTAACAAAGTACAACTTCCCACGCTGACATTTCATCGAAATTTACTACAAAATCTATTCCTCACAATTACAACAGTAAAGTGCCTAGCAATAGTACAAGTTCGCGTGTCCTAGATCAATTTAGTGACCAGTATAGAAAGGCAGGGAAGTCGTTATAACCGATGTAGTATTTGCGAAAATATTACAATTTCACTATATTTCTTGGAATTGTTACAGAAAATTTAATATTTATTTAATAATTATTTAATTCATGATTTTTATTATTGTTTCTGTTTTACTGTGGTTATTATTAGGTAGTTATACCTAGAGGTGTTAAAACCAATTAATCGTAACATTATATGAATTGTGGATAACGAACACACGAGTGTTTCACTTAGACTGACGTCAGCTTTTGAAGATAGACTGTCGACCAAATCCTTTAGATTACTGACAATACATTTGCCGAATAAAATATAATAAATTGACCAATATACCCCCATAAGATCCGATTTTTTTAACCTATAAATTAAACTAATATATTAATTATTTTCTTTTTTACATACACATACATATATAATCACGCCTTTATCCCCGGAGGATTAGGCAGAGGTCATTTAACACCCACATTTCACCGTTCATTGAATTCGGTCCCACGTAATAGGGGGTGAGCCTATTGCCGTCTTCCGGGCACTATTGTTGACTCACGCCATGCATCTGAGGCTGTGTCTGGCCTGGTATATATCTGTCTGATGTTAAACATCCCTATCCCTTAGTCGCCTGGTACAACACCGCACGGGAAGAGATGGGGTAGTCCAAATTCTACTCTGCCGGAAATCACGTCTATTCAATTCTTTTAGGCTCTTGTAGTCTCTCGATCATAATTATATATCGAAAAAAGTTGTCTGAATAAGGGACATTAAACATTACTATTAATCAATCATTGCCCGACAGTTCTACAGATAAGGACTAATCAAAATCCAATTACATTGATTTATCTTCGTTATTGCCCCTTTTAGGTTCAGCTGTCTAGTCTAAGCCTTATCAGCTATCTCTTTCTAGCGTCAGTGGCTATTAAGACATATTCAGATATAAATCTTATGATCCAAACGATGCTAATTGAAGCTTTAAACTACGCCTCTGGATTATTTTCCTTGGTTTTGGGGGAAACTTCAGTAGGTTATTTATCTATGAGTACTTTATAGACGTTTAAGATTATTTATTTATGTATAATTCTGTACGGTTCGTGGTTTAGGGCCACAATAGCCGACACCTACGTGGTCAACGCCACTTAATCCGAAATTGTATTATTTATTTTTATTTATATTTTATTGTTTTTTTTATACACCACTTAGAAGAAAGGAAGGAGTAGGTAGAGGTGCTAGCACCCACATTTCGCCAGTTTATGTTTAGATTCCAATGTAATAGGTGGCGAGCCTAATGCCATTAACCGGGCATTTATAAACCTGCGATAAATACACACATAACTTCGAAAAGCATCGAAAAGTCATTGGTGTGTGCCATAGTAAAACCTGGGATCGAACCCGAGATCTCGTCCAGCAGTCCATTACCCATACCACTAGGCTGCCGCGGTTGATGGTATTTTATCAGACAACAGTATTTACAGTTCAATTTGAAGTCGTCTAACGCAAGAACTAGCTCCCAAGTCACGACTCCTAAATAGCAAATATCTTTGTATTTTTTTAAAGCAATAAATAAGCGACTACACTTAACAATGATAGATTCTTTATATTCCTAATTGAATGTCGTAAAACGTGAGAACTCACTACCTTTTTCAGGTCATTCGTCCGTCTTGTTGGGGGCGTCCCACCTTTCGTTTGCAGATTCGCAGTCCGTTTGCCGAATATAAATATTCAAATTGATTGTTTCTGTAGAATTAACGGCACTTCTATTCTCACCTACTGACGTGTACCTACTGCAAGCCCATATACCTACTTAGACATTGGAGGACCTTGTGAGCGCCTGCGAGAACGCAATCCAGTTAGAAGCGCGGTTTTTTGGCGGTAGGTGTCAAAAAGTCAATACACCTCAAAATATCTAAATTTATATTTAATTAGAAAAACTTAAACTAATTATAAATTTTTTAGTGAATCAAGTGGCAAATAGTTTCACTAAACACTACTAACGTTTGCAAGGGTTTATGTAATATAAATCTTGGATACACCACCTGCCAGCACAACAGCAATATATTTTCACATCATGTCTCAACTAAGCACTATTGAGTCAGCACAGAAGACATTGGAAGAATGTTTTGCAAGGAGGATGCAGCAATTGGAGGCACAGCTTCAAAGTGGTGGACCGGCCAAAGACACCGTTGCGAGAGTGGCTGAGGAGTTCCGGACCTTCAGGGAGCTTATGTATGGTATGCTTGGTTTACTACGTAAACAAATAAATGAATGTTCTAAGACCATTGACACAATTGAGACCAGACACCGGCGTAAGACTCTGTTATTCCTGGGTGTTGCAGAGGCAAAGGATGAAGATTGTACGAAAGTCATCATGGACATTCTTCACAAGAATCTTGCTCTGAAGGACTTCCCATCGGCCTCGATTATCGCCTGTCACAGGTTAGGAGCTGTCAGTAAGGAGAAGCATCGGCCAGTACTAGTACGCTTTTCCACCCTAGAAGCCAGATCAGCCATATGGAGAGCCAAAACAGCTTTGAAAGGCTCACCCGTCTCAATCAGAGAGTTTCTGACCAGGGTAAGGCAGGCGGTATTCACCAAGGCAAGGTTACACTTCGGCACTAGGGCTTGTTGGACTCAAGACGGTGTAATCGTGGTCAAGGTTCCTGACGGCAGCAGGCAGAAAATAACCACGGCAGAAGATTTACAGTCCCTGACTGAGGCGCATCCCATGGCCCCAGTTGCCCATTTATCCAGCAAAGTCAAGAAAAACATTATGCGTAGTGAGTAGCGTTTATGTCACACCCATGCTTTACGTAACCCGTTGGATTTGGAATGCAGGTATCACTACACACAGTAATAATTATTATTAACTCCCAGTTACTATTTATCTCATTCTGATTACCCCTAATTTTTAGTTTATTCTACATAATGTTAAAATAGTCGTAGGTTAGTGATGTTATTGTATTACTGACTGACAGCTGTCAAAAGAAGTGTCAAGAGTCGAGGTGAAATAAGGGTTGCGTTCCATAATTCTGATATTCATTTTAGATGTACGTTACACTTTAATGATTTCACTGTTTTCTTTTTTTTTTTTTGTTTTCTTTTTGTGTGTTTTGGTTGACGTAAAAAAAATGTATTTTAATATTAAATAATATATTGTTGGCTGGCGGGTGGTGCAGAGAGGTTGTTATAATATAACATAGTAATCACTTTTATTATTTTATAATTTGGTTATAAATATTTATTCTTTTTTTTAAATTATTTATCTATATATTAGTGTGGCACTACGCTTATTATATAATTTATTTATTTATTATATAATTACTTACGTTATAGGTACTATTCATATTTCATTTTATCTAATTAGTCTAATTACTGTCACTGTCGTATTATGAACTATTCTATCGATGACAGTGTCTCCTATCGCTCAATCCATGAGTCAGACACTTCTTCTGAGGAAGACAGTTTCTGTTCGGCCACCGATAGCACACTCGGCGACAGGCTCCGTGAGACTTTTCAGGAATCGGGGCAGACACTCAATGTGTGTCATATAAATGCACAAAGTGTGCCCTATCATTACAGTGAACTGGTTGCAACATTTGCTAACTCCCACATTCATGCCATCCTGATTTCTGAGAGCTATCTCAAACCACATCTGCCATCTACCTCCTACCCACTGCCCGGATATATCTTGATAAGGAACGACAGGATCGGTAAAGAAGGCGGAGGAGTAGCGATATACCTACGTAGCGACTTCCCTTTCAAAATAGTCGCTTCATCTCCTTCTGAGTACTCTGCCACCGCTGAGTTCCTTTTTCTCGAGGTCTGGGTCAGGGGTGTCAGGGCCCTTGTAGGTGTTGTCTATTGTCCTCCAACTGTCAACTACTTCACCGATATCGAATTGGTTTTTGAATCCCTGGGGTCTGATTACGAGCATTACATCATCATGGGTGATTTCAACACTAATCTTCTCCCTAGTCTGTCATCAAGAGCCAGAAAACTTCTGAACATAGTCGAGTCAGCTAGCCTCCAGGTTTTACCGCTTCAGGCCACACACCACAACAAAGATGTCGAAGACACTTGGCTCGATTTAATACTTACATCGTCGCCCACCCTTGTTCGAACACACGGTCAGTATTTAGCTCCGGCATTCTCCCATCATGACCTGATCTACATCTCCTACATTATTAAGACTCCTAAAGTCAAACCTAAGGTGTTGTACAGACGTTGCTTTGGACGTATGGATGTCGACAAGTTGTGCAATGAAGCTGCAAAAGTCAGTTGGGAGCATTTAGCAGAGGCAAGCACCATTGACGACAAAGTACGTGCATTTAACGAAAAAGTTATTGGCCTCTATAACATTCATGCACCCGTTAGGAGGGTGAAGTTGAAACATAGACCTGCTCCTTGGATAACGAGTGATGTTCGAACTGCTATGAAACGGAGAGATCGGGCTTTTCGTAGGTTTAAAAAGAATCGATTGGATACTAACTGGGAATCTTATAGAACTGCTAGGAATCGGTGTAATCAGGTGATACGCAACGCTAAACGCCGACATATTCTCGATAACATATCCTCCTTGACATCTGTTGATGTCTGGAGGTTTCTGGGGACACTGGGCATTGGTAAACCCAGACAGCTGGAGTTACCCAAGACAATTGAGTTGGATGCCATTAACCATCATTTCTCTACCTTGCACACAATTGATGGCCCAACCAAGTGTCAAACGGTTGACTATATAGCCGGACTGCCCAATCCCAATCACGTACCTTTTCAATTCACTCCAGTCACGTCAGAGGAGATCAAAAAGACTATTGTTGCAATTAAATCAAAGGCAGTTGGCAGTGATGACATAAGTCGCCGTATGATAACCACTGTCATAGACCAACTCCTTCCTGCTATCACACACATTATCAACTTTTCGCTTGATTCTGGTCAATTCCCTGACTTGTGGCGTAAGGCCTGCGTACGCCCTCTTCCTAAGATCTCCAATCCTTCTCTTCCTAATCACTTTCGTCCTATTTCCATCCTCCCTTTCCTGTCCAAGGTGCTGGAAGCTTGTGTTCATCGCCAGCTGTCTAACTATGTGCAAGCCAATGGGATACTAAGTCCTTTGCAATCTGGATTTAGACCGGGACACAGTACCACAACCGCACTCCTTAAAGTAACGGGAGATATCAGAGACGGAATGGAGAGAGGTTGTGTCTCAGTGCTAGTATTGGTGGACTTTTCTAATGCATTCAATTGTGTGAATCATGACATCCTTCTAGCAATACTGGCACATATTGGAATCTCAGCTGACGAGTTGGAGTGGTTCTCTTCATATCTTCGTGGACGTCAGCAGTCGGTTTGCGCAGACGAGAATTCATCTGGTTGGCGTAACCTTGGTTCTGGCGTTCCGCAAGGCGGTATTCTTTCTCCTCTTTTATTTTCTATATTTATTAACCTCATTACATCTGAACTTCAGTGTGCGTATCATTTGTATGCCGATGACCTGCAGGTGTACAGCCAAGCTCGTGCGGAGAATCTTTCGGCGGCTATCGATAGGGTTAACGCTGATTTGCAATCAATAGGCGGTTGGTGTGACAGGTTTGGTCTTTCTGTCAACCCTGATAAATGCCAGGGTATCTTAATTGGCAGTAGCCATATGATGAATAGGGTAGACAATGCAACTCTGCCATCATTAACTTTCAACGGAAGATTGATTCCTGTCACGCTGAACGTTAAAAACCTGGGATTGAATATTGACTCCAACCTGAACTGGCAAACTCAAGTCACAAAGGTCTGTCAAAGGGTTACAGGGATGCTGCGTAGTCTCTATCGCCTCAAAAACTTCCTACCAGCTAAAACCAAGGCAATGCTTATGCAGACCCTGATATTTCCAGTAATGGACTATGGTGATGTTTGCTACCTGGACCTGAATGCAGATCTACTCAATAAACTTGACCGCCTTCTCAACAATTGCATTCGATTCACCTTCAACCTTAGGAAATATGATCATGTCTCAGCTCATCGTTCGGAGTTGGGATGGTTGCAGATACGTCAGCGCCGCAGCTTGCGGGCGGTAACGATGATCCATACTATTTTAAGATCCCCTAATATTCCCACTTACTTATCAACTCATGTTCAGTTACTTGGCTCTCATCACAACAAAAATCTCCGATCAGCTAACAACCTTCTTCTGCACTGTCCCACTCATAGTTCTGGTCTAGTTCATTCTTCTTTCCTCGTGCAAGCTGTCCTCCTCTGGAATGCGCTTCCTCTCGAAATCAGGATGACTACCAACCGTGCTTCATTCAAATACAAGGTACGTCAGCTCTACAGTGGCTCCTAGTCGTCATAATGGATATAAATGGATTATTATATTTTATGATTGTGTATCTATGCTTGATTATATGTAAGTACATACCATGTATAATATGAGTATATAAGTAGTTTATGTAAATGTTTGTGTAAATGTATTATGGTTGTGTATGTATAGTATATGTATATATATTTATATGTATATATCAATATTGTGAACAAATTTGAGTAATTCCTTATCGTTGATAATGGTTAATTTTTTGCCTGCACCTACCTCAACGCATCTCTGCATCACCCTAAGGTAGACTGTCAGATAATGCCTTTGGCATTAAGTCCGCCTTTGTACAATAAACTGTGCATAAAGTTAAATAAATAAAAAAAAAAAAAAAATAAGCGCACTGGAAAAACAATAGCCGCGTGAGTATCAAAATAATCGGGATATTTACCATGTATTGTTTCGAGTTCATGATCACGGACATGCAACATGCGACCTGAGACGGTGCGCACTGTGCGGTATGAAAGAAACTTCATCCCACGCACACTCAAGCTGTGCCTCCCTGCTGCGGTTTTTTCAAGCACCTACAATATGGGGTTCTTCAAGAGGGGCATCAGAAGGTTTCTTCATGGTCGGCAGCGCGAGTGTGACACCCCTGGTGTTGCATACGTCCATAGGCCACGGTAACCGCTTCCCATCAGGTGGGCCGTGTGCTTGTCTGCCAACTAAGTGGTATATATATAAAAAGGTAAATATCCCGATTATTTTGGTACTGATGTTAGTGACCATGATAGTTTAAATACCTAAAAGGTAGCCGCGTGGTTCCCGGAAGAGTAGAAATTGGACCACCCCATCACTTCCCATGTGGTGTCGTACAAGGCGTCTAAGGGATAGGGCTGTTTAACATCAGACAGATATATACAGGTCAGACTTAGGCGCAGATACAAGAGTCAACAATAATACCCGGAAGACGGCAATAAGCTCACCGCTATTACGTGGGGCTGAAAACAATGATAGGTAAAATGTGGGTGTTAATTCACCTCTGTCTAAACCTTCGGGGATTAAGGCGTGATTATATGTATGTATATATGTATTTATTTACCGGCAGAGTAGATTTTGGGACACCCTATCTCATCCCATACGGTGTCGTACAAGGCGACTAAAGGCTGTTTAACATCAGACAGATATATACAGCTCAGACTCAAGCACAGATACAAGGCTCGAGTCAAAATAGTGCCTGGAAGACGGCAGAAGGCTCACTATTACTTGAGGCCGAATACAATGATTGGTGAAATATGGGTGTTAATTCACCTCTGTCTAACCCTTCGGGGATAAAGGCGTGATTATCGTCAATACGTCATAAGAATCCTATTCAATGTATTGAAGTCATCGATCCCTCGAACTTTTGTCGTAAATAAGTACTCGTTTCGTAAATACTTGCGCAGAATCTTAATAAAAAAAGAAAGAATAAAATATACTTGATTTGAATGGTTTCACGATTAAGCTCAGTTAAAATACGGTATTCGAACGATGGGGCCGTTCAATTTGTTTGTAATAGGTAGATAATTCTTTTATTTCTGTGAAGCCCTCAATGCTTTCCCGGGGGTGGTACATTAGCTTTTTGACTGAGATTCTATAAATTAACAGGAGGCACGCAAGTCGTTCAAGTTTATTGTTACATCAACCTTAGCCCAATGGAACTGAATTAATTAACATTGCGTTTTTAAAGCGTGTGATTTCAAAACTCATGAATAATTAAAAGAGAAAAATCGAATTCAAATCGAACTATGGTTATAGTTTGATTGTGAAGGTTTAACAACCTCAACGATAACGTATGTAGATTTTGATTTGACTGATCAAAGTCAAAGTCAAAAATCATTTACATCTGCATAGACCATTAAATCGGAACTTACAAAACGTCAATAAAAAAGGAAAAATGAAAACCAGTTTAGCAAATGGATCACCGGTTCGAAACGCGGCCTCGACCTGAGAAGACCCCGGCAAGAAACAGCGGGCATTTTTTTTGGTCTATTTACAAACATACACATAGTCTTAATCTAAATACAAAAATTTACCTGAGTACCATAGTTGAGCGATAAGCTCATTTCCAAGCCAAGTTGGTGCTGTCAGTGGGAAGACTAAAGGCTTGTCCTGCTTTGTCTTCTACACTGACGGCAAAAAAACTGTGCTTACAGGGTCGGCAGCGCGAGTGTGACTCCACTGGTGTTACACACGTACATAGGTCACGGTGGGCCGTGTTCTTGTCTGCCACCTAAGTAGCATAAAAAAACTGCCAGTAATCAGTTTGCGGTGTACACTAAGTCATAATTATTTAGTATAGCATTTAGAGAACAGTAGTGAATACAATATGCTCATACATAAACTTACATACATGAACATAGTTTGCGAAATGTGATATACCTACCAACAGGTATAAAAAGATTTATATCATAACACTGATTTATCTGTATTCGTAATCTTGATTGAATCATATCCATTTATGTGATGAAATTGTACTGAGTCATTTAAGTGACTCATGCGTTGTCTGCAACGAAGATTGCTCTAACAGCGCCGGCGCGCGCTGTATGATCATTGATCAGGCGCAACATTTGCTACTGGCTTTTATTACCAGTTTTATGATAAAAGAAGCTAAAAAAGTAGGTTTTCCTCTGACGTTGTGGTGTTTAGCAGCTAGTTTTATATATTAGGTCGATGAACGACCTCCGCCCCCCATGAGCGTAGGCCTGGGGGTGACTGGTGGAGACGCCTGTCACCCTGGCAGAAGCAGGGCGCGGCGTCCCCGTCCCCGTTTCTGGGGACGAGTTGGGGACTCTATAGTCTTCACACTCGAGGAGAGGGCCAGATCGTGAGAGATGGCCCTGGATCGGCCGGGGTGCGAGGGATATGCCTGTCAACCTCACCTTCGGCAACCATAAGCGACCCACAGGCGGCGTGCGTTTTGGTCGGTTCGAGTCCGATATAACCGTTCCACCGGCTCCGGTGGGGGGGAATCCGTGGGGAATTTGCGCGCGTAAAAAAAAACTAGTTTCATATATTAACAGTACTCAAAAGGGTTAAATCTCTAGTCTCCCTACTCTAAACTCTTATATATAATTAAGTTAAATATATACATAATGTAATTTCATCGTTAATTTCATTTATTCAGTTTAGGCACATAAAGAGCACATATGAACGTCAAATTATCTAGGAATCTATAAAAGAATTATCTAAATTAAAATATCAAAATAAAATACGTAATTTACTTATCCAAACCTGCAGATTCAGGCTTAGAAGAATTCTTCCCATCGAAGTCAAATATATACCAGTATCACTTTCCACCAAGGTAACAAAGCATACCGAATTATTCAACCAATATATAACAATTCTATAGAAATTAGCATTATTAAACTATAATACATGTCAAATAAGTAGTACAATTATATCAAGTAGAAAGTCGATTGTAAATTCAAATACAATAAAATTTTAATGACACTAACAAATTAAAATACACTGTTAAAAATATTCTATTGAAATCACATTTATTTAAATGTGAAAGAAACCGTTAACTTTCACAGTTCATTTGATTGGGTGATTATGAAAGGACTATTAAAGTGAACCAACTAAAATGAAAGGTGGATGGGAGTTTTTGAAACAAATAAGTATTCTCACAAATCAATACTCAATACATTTATTGCATTCCATAATGTGATACAGATGTCAGATTAAGATTAAGTTACAATTATGGACCCTGTCGGGCACAGCACAATGTTTGGAGAGAGGGTTAATTTGCCATTATACAGTTTCATTACAATTTTAATTTTTGCTATATATTAAGTTTTTTATACCTTGTCATTTGAAGCGTGATGATATGTGGTGCGAGGGATATGCCTTTCATCCTCACCTTCGTTTCTTGATTTCACTATTTCAATAAACAATCTTTAGATCGCTATGCCGATTCTTTTTTCTAATCTATCTTTGGAAGGACGGATCGACACTTAAATCGCCGCTTGTACCAAAGTGACACCTTTTTTGTAAGGGGGTTGTTGGTTAGTCGGACATATTGAAATACCGATTCTGTGTCGGTCAAAAATTGGTATTGATTATAATCTTAGATTGACAATCTAATATTGGTTCGAGTCCGACGTAACCTCTCCCACCAGCTCCGGCGGGGGGTATCCGTGGGGCTTTTTCGTACGTAAAGAACTAGTCTTCGGAAGCTGGTCCTTTTTGTTAAACGAACCATGGCTCCACCGACAGCCATAGATAATGTATCGTTTAGATATCGTTTACAGAGTTATATACCGTTCTAATTGACATATCCTTTTCCAATCAACCAATCTTAGTGTCGTACTGCGAACGGAAATCGAGTGCCAAATTAAGTCATGTTACAAATTGTCCTTAGCAGGTATACATTTCCTGTTCGCAGCCTTAATAGCGAGGTTGTTATCTTTGCCGTCGAGTGTTTGGCCTTCGTGATATTGGATAGTCGCAAATTATACTCCAAAGTCTTACTCGACCGAAAATAAGAAAGAAAGAAGAAAGAATTTTTTTTTAATAACTGTTCATTCATACACATATAAAATTGAAAAATAAGCAAAAATTTGCTTTGCTTGAATAGCCTGATCGTTACTGAAAAAAAAAGTTTTAAAACTAAAACCTGACTACTGAAATATCCTATTTCACGCAATCCATACATCTGTTCTTAGACCCCTACACCTTAAAATGTTGAAAATTGATACAGCCTACATTTTCATAACAAAAAAAATTAAAGTAGAAATATATTTTCTCTTAATTAAATTGTTTGTTATTTGTATCATAACAAACAATATAATAAACACCTCAACAAAGTCTAGGGAACAAGATGACCCCAATTATTTTTTTTCGTGTAAATCTTGTTTTGCAAATAACTGGCAGCAAATAAATAAAAATAGAATAAAGTAGATTACAGAGTTGTTCGAAATTTAAAAATAAATTTAAATAAGTAATGATTTTCGAATATGGAGGTAAAACTTTTAAAAGTGTTTGATTGTGCAGTTTCTCTGAGGCAAAATAAAAAATATTTTTTTTGATTGTAAATAACGTTTATTATCAATAATACATATTTTACGTATGGTTTGTGCATTTTTGTGACTGTAGTCATCATGTCACGTCGTCATTTAAGTCGCGAAGAGATGTTAAGGGCTGTTGGTATGCTGCAAGCTGGACGAACTCAACGCGACGTAGCGGATGCTGTCAACACCCAACCAAGCGTAATTTACAGATTATGGGCACGCTACAGGTCTACAGGGGATGTTGCCGAACGTCACAGGAGACGAAATAGAGTTACTACCCCGCGACAAGATCGTTTCTTGCAAAATTCCGCAAGGCGGCAACCCACGATTACTGCTCGTCAGTTGGTCGCAGGCCTCCAGTCTCAGCATCAAGTGGTTATTAGCGATCAAACTGTCAGGAGAAGACTACACGAAGCCAATCTTCATGCTCGCAGACCGCTTAGGGTACCAGCTCTTCGACGTGGAAATCGAGATCGTCGCTTATTGTGGACTAACGCACATTTACAGTGGACCGACCATCAATGGGCACGGGTTCTGTTTTCCGACGAATCTTGCTTCGGTTTTCATCCTGATTCGAGAAGAGTGCGTATATGGCGAGTTCCTGGACGTCGGAGTCGTCTCCAGAATCCGCAAGAAGTTCATCCTTACCAAGGTGGAACAATCATGGTATGGGCTGGAATTCGCCTTGGTGGAAGGACCGACCTCGTTTGGATACGGGGCAATTTGAATGCAAACCAATACATTCAGGAGGTTATACACCCCATGGTAATCCCTCATCGACAGCAGTTCGGTCAAGGTTTTATGTTCATGCAAGATAATGCACGGTCACACACCGCGAGGGTAGTGGTCAATGCGTTAAGCGAGCACAATATGACGACGTTGGAATGGCCTGCTCAGTCTGCCGACCTCAATCCCATAGAGCATGCCTGGGATTTGCTTGGGAGAAGAGCTTTCAGTGATTCTTTGGAAAATCTGAACACTGAAGAACATCTTTTTTTACACCTTCGCAGTGTATGGAGCCATATTCCACAGACGATGATTGACAATCTCATACTAAGTATGCCACGCCGTTGTCGAGCTGTTGCTAATGCTTTAGGAGGTCCTACAAATTATTAAAAACGTTTAAAGTACGGTTAATTACTGTATTTCTTACTACCTCGTTATTTTTGTGCCTAATCATAGAAGGTTGTAATACTCAATATTGGCACTATTCAATTCTTTCTTAAAAAAAAACAAAAATTGGTATGAAAATGTTTTTATTAAAATTAAAATTAAAAACGGTATAAAAATACCCTTCTATTGATATAAAACACTCACTATTACAAGAAAGGGTTTTTAAATAAAAACTAGAAATGTCCTTGTTCCCTAGACTTTGTTGATGTGTGTATAATCACGGTAAAATAATCACGGAAGTGCGGAAGACATGAAGCCCTGGAATTTAGCAAACCGCTAGAATTCAGATTAACTGTACAATTCATAAATAAAAATTGTTTTGAAAGCTATTATGTCAAAATAACTGACGGGGGTATTCACTCTATTATTTCAATCTACCCTCTAGTATTTTAATAGTTTCTTAGTCTCTTTAGGATAGAACTTCACTAGCAGTTAAGTACAATTAATCCCCAATAATGATACTAAAAACCTCCGTATATTATTAATATCTGCCTAGCGGTCATTTTCGAGTCGCATTCAACCTTAACCTAGCAGGCAATTGTGTCCATATTTGGACCGAACAAATACTGGTCCACGATCGAATGTTTGTGTTTGCGTTAGGCTTACTACACAAGTACACAACTAATATTCACACATTCGCTTGTTAGTGGTATTTTAGCACGTATAATTTTATTTATTTGCAGTAGTAGGTCACATTGGATGCGAGCCCTTTAACAAATATTACAAGTGGTTTTATTATCATATGTACGGTCGGCAAAAGAGATACGCTTACACTTTTTACCTGACAGCGAGGGTAATGTTTTACGCGCGTATGTATGTATGTATGTATGTAGTTTTCTTTGTTCCTCTCTACAAACCTAACGGCTGGACGGATTTTGATGAATGGGGTCTCAAATTAGAAGGTTGGATTTTATGTTTTGATAATTTACTTTTTTTTTATTAATGCGAATAAATTATTTTATTCATATAAAGTTGTATGTATGTAAAGGTGTAACCGTATCTCCTTTGTCGACTGTACCTAGCAGCATGTCTGGTACATATTTTTAGATTTACTTTCCATACATTATTGACTTATCGAAAAAACACTTACGTTATACGTATATATACGTACCTACGTTTATTACTTAATAACCTAGTGGTATGGGTAATGGACTACTGAGACGAGGTCTCGGGTTCGATCCCAGGTTTTACCATGGCACACACCAATGACTTTTCGATGCTTTTCGAAGTTATGTGTGTATTTATCGCAGGTTTATAAGTGCCCGGTTAATGGCAATAGGCTCGCCACCTATTACTTAGGGACCTAAACATAAACTGGCGAAATGTGGGTGCTAGCACCTCTGCCTATCCCTTCGGGGATATATGCGTGAGTTTGTGTATTGCTAGCAAAGTAAAATAAAAATATTATTATGACAAAGAAACTCAAGCAACCCGTCAACAGGACCATCATTGAATGAATCGAACTCCGTTCATTCATGTGTGTGTCCCACGAACACTTAATATATCTTGCTACAACACGACTCTTGCCTACATTCTGAATGTTAATTTGGATAAAGAGTGACACAACCTGTAGCTATGTGTGCAGGCTGCCTTAGCCCGGTCCGTTGTCAAGCAACGTTTGCTGAACCCACTCTGTGTTACGAGGTGTACATACTGTACATATTACGTTTTGTATTTGCTCACCAAAGGCTGTTCCCATGGACGAATATTTGAATCAACGCTAGCGAAGCGAAGAGATTTTGTTTGTTATTGAATATAGAAATAGTAGTAATTTAGTTTCAGCGTAATGAAATTTTATATCAGATGGTTAATGCTTTTTTTTTTTACGTGCCCAAAATCCCCACCGATACCTTCCCACCGGAGCCGGTGGAAGAGGTTATGTCGGACTCGAACCGACTAAAACGCACGCCGCCTGTGGGTCGTTTTGGTTGCCGAAGGTGAGGTTGACAGGCAAATCCCTCGCACCCCGGCCGACACAAGGCCATCTCTCACGATCTGGCCCTCTTCTCGGGTGGGGGACTACAGAGTCCCCAACTCGTCCCCGGAAAAGACGGTAAATACTAGACAGGTCCCAAGATCATTATTGAGGAGGAAGGACACGGCGGTATTTCCGCCCAATTGGGTAGTCCGACTAGGGAAGTACCTCCGCCCTACAGAATACCGCGGTTATAATAACTTCGTGTTGTGTTCCCGGCGGTGAGTATGGTAGCCAGAGGTCACTGGAGAGTTTTTGTGCTATCAGCGGGATGACCAAAGGCTTGTCCTGCTTTCTTATCTACACTGACGGCACAAAATCTGTGTTCTTACAGGGTCGGCAGCACGGATGTGACTCCACTGGTGTTACACACATTCATAGGTCATGGTAACCACTTTCCATCAGGTGGGCCGTGTGCTTGTCTGCCACCTAAGTTGTATAAAAAAAAAGAGGAGAATTTCAAGTGCTCAAGACATAGTTCAGGTAGCTCAGTAACCAGCGCATTCCTCCTTTAGGGGACTGGTCGCGGGTTCTTTTGCGTCCCTTTTTCCAATATAAATCTAATTGGAATTTAGTGTCCTATCACTTACTAATGTAATAAATACAATTTTTTTTGCGTGCGAAAGATCCCCACATATATACACTCACCACCGAAGCCGGTGGGAGAAGTTATGACGGCCTCGAACCGACCAAAACGCACCACGCCGGTGGGTTGTTTTTGGTTGCCGAAGGTGAGGTTAAGGAATATCCGTCGCACCCCGGCCGATCCGGGGCCATCTCTCTCGATCTGGCGTTCTTCTCGGGTGTGGGGACCACAGAGTCCCCAATATAATAAATACTAGCGACCAATTAATAATTAGATAGGGAAAAAAATCTGAAGAAAGTTTTCATTGGACTGTGAATTTAATTATGACTATACAGAATTTAATTTACGTGACCTCATAAGCCACCTGGCTTGGATAGTAGCCTACGTCTATACACGTATCCCACAAGGCACTTTCAGCACTAAATATAATTTAAACTTTGAAACGATGAAGTTTTGAAGTACCGACGATATTATACGCCTTTCGCCGTATGAACGTGTAAAGAACTCAAGTGACGCGAACCCAACAGACGTCATAACACGTCGCAAAGCAGCGTTTAGTCGCTTTTATTGTTCGTGGAGTAGCCACTTAAGTACCCCCTCAGTTGGGGACTCTGTGGTCCCCATACCAGATCGAGAGAAGTGGCTCTGCGTCGGCCGGGGTGCGAGGGACGACCCACAGGCGTCGTGCGCTTTAGTCGGTTCGAGTTCGACATAACCTCTCCCACCGGCTCCGGTGATGGGGGTACTTCCTACTAAACAATCAATGTTTAATGAATTTTGTCGCAGTCAGGCAAACCATGTAGGCATATTGCAGTTTAACCTACTTCCTTTACTATTAGTTCACGGCTTGATGACGTTTTTAAACATCCACTGTTTCGTCATTGAAATTTGTTTACTTTTCGCTTACTTTTTTATACCACTTAGGTGGCAGACAAGCACACGGCCCACCTGATAGAAAGTGGTCACCGTGGCCTATGGACGCGTGCAAAACCAAGAGAATCACACTAACGCTGCCAACCCTGCAAGCATTGAGAGTTTCTGTGGGGTCAGTGTAAAAGACAAGGCTTGACAAGCTTTTGGTCTTTCCATTGATAGCTCAAAAACCCTACAATGAGCTCTAGCTACCATACTCACCGGTTGCACAACACAACACAAAGTTGTTGTGATATTATTGAAATGTACTGTCCACTCTCGTTACGATGACGATTGAAATTCCTTGTCAAGTACAATAATGCCCCAGGGCAGCTTGGTATTGTAAGTTATCGATCATGAAGTCAAAATCGCAACTCGTTCAGTCTAACTAAAGTCTTTAAGAGTGAAAGTAGATCTAAATCACAAAGATATCCAGATGACTCTCCAGTGTTGGAATTAGTTATCGTAATGAGCATGACCGCCGGAAATAACATGTACCTATTATTAATAGTGATCAAACACGTCATGCTTTCCATTACGTAAATTTTGATTAATTTGATATTCGCTATCTAATTTCTCTGGCGTTTTCTCAGGTCAGAGAATAAGCATTATCATACAACGTGGCAATGCTGCCAGTCTTCTGGGAACGCTACCACAAGAGGCAAGAGGAGGGTGTCACATTCGCGCTGCCGACCATGAAGAAACCTGATGCCCCTCTTGAAAAACCCCATATTGTAGGCGCTTGGATTCCAAAATGTTCTGTACATAACTTACAGAAACTTTGATATATTTATTATTGAAAAGCATCATAGAGATGAAATCTATAATAGGTATAAGGTCCAAATCAACAATCAGCACGAAGTATGTACAGGAGAGCCAGATTGAGAGTGATGGCCATTGGTCGCACGTAGTGCGAGGTACATGCCTAGCAACCTCCCATAGACGGCATGTGTTTTAGTCTGTTCGAGTCCGACATAACCTCACCACCGGCGAGGGCAGGGGGGATCCATTGAGATTTTTCGCACAATAATTAAAGGTACGGGTGTTTAGTGAAGATATTTGGGTATTTTTTATTTAATTCCTCTTCAACAGCTGAACGGATTTAGCTGAAATTTGGTACAAAAATGGTTTATAGTCTGGAAAAGCGCATATGCTGCTTAATGGGTAACTAGTTCCCATGGGAAACCGGGAACGGGATCATCAATATATACGCGGGTGAAACCATGGGCTTGGCTATTATTTCAATAAAGCTCATTCAAATGAAACTTGATCTTTTATTTATACCACTTAGGTGGCAGGCAAGCATACGTCCCACCTGATGGAAAGTGGTTACCGTGGCCTATAGACGTGTGCAACAACAGAGGAGTCACACTCGCGCGGCCGACCCTGTGAGCACAGACTTTCTGTGCCGTCAGTGTAGAAGACAAAGCAGGACAAGCCTTTAGTCTTCCCACTGAAGCACAAACTCTCCAGTGATCTTCTTCTTCATCCTATTTTTATACAACTAAGGTGGCTTTTTATCCTAGTGTTAATAATTAGTTGCATCCGAAGCTTTCACCTCTGGAGTCTGGGGTCCACTTTACCATTCTAACTGCAGATTTGGCTGAACTTCGAAATTTTCCGTGAAGCAACTGCCATCTCATATCGAAGCATTAGTTAGTCCAGCTGTTGGACTTTTTAGGACTCCCAACTACCCGTAACAACTGCCATAGATGTAGGTATCTATCCGGACCATTGCCAATACCCATATTCATGCATACAAATATTTGCACTGAGCGGGGATCGAACCCCCACCTTCTGCATAGCAGTCGCGTTCACCACTGTCTCGCCACAGAGGCTGTCTATAATGAAACTTAATCATTATCTGTAACAAATTTATTGCTTGCCGAATAAGCTAACTATGAAACTATTGTCTAACAGAAGTTACTTGATTCTGTCTACGGTATCACGCAATCAGGCTTGCAAACTTCAACGTTCACTGAGATATGGTGATTGCTTTATAGTTCGAGATTTCGTTAGGTAGTTGTGTATCAGTGGAATTGGATCTGTGCGATATTCAAGGACGAGGCCTAGATACTCAATGATATGTAAAGCAGCGAGAGCTGCTGTATTGTTACTGCCGCAAAACGTAATACACACGCATATTATTATTTTTCTGTCAGCCTCCGTGGCGTGAAAACCGTGGTAGCCTAATGGTATGGGTATAGAACTGCTGAGACGAGGTCTCGGGTTCGATCCCAGGTTTAACCATGGCACACACCAATGACTTTTCGATCCTTTCGAAGTTATGTGTGTATTTATCGCAGGTTTACAAGTGCCGGGTTAATGGCAATAGGCTCACCACCTATTACATTGGGACCTAAACATAAACTGACTAAACATGAATACTGCCTACCCCTTAGGGGATATAGGCGTAAGTTTATGTTATGTTATGCTCCGTGGCGTGACGGTAGTGAACACTACCGCTGCCCAGGAGGCGCGGGTTCGATCCCGCGATTATACCATACTCCAATCAGCGAGTGGTCACTTGCTTCCCCTCTAAACAAGAGAGCATAATATGTTCTTAAGGTCCTTCGAAGTCAACCCTAGTTTGCCCGTCCTCTTGTATCTTATCTACATGGTGGACTGGATTCGTTCTACGTGCCCAAAGCAAATAAATTGCCAAGTAAAGCGAGCGAGTTCAATTTATAACGACAATTATTTACAAACCGCAATAAGGGTACCGTTGACTTTCCTTTACAATCATAATAAAGTGTTTATTAAAACACAACTTCCGCACACATTCACTTTTACGGTTTTGTGAGTTGTTCTTTAAGTTTAGTTTTTTAATTAGACTTGATTGGGCGTACAGATTTTGGTACTGTTTGCACGACATGAAGTCGCTGCCTTCTACGCATTAAATACGTTTACTTCATATTGTAAATGTATTCAAGGCCCGTAGTTTGTTTTGCACGAAAAAAATAAGTTTAAAACTAAATTTCGAGTACTGGTAAATAGTACTTTAAAAAGTATAAAACAAGAAAATATCAAGAATAGTCATATGCCATTTACTCTAACAAAACTATACATTCTATGATAAAGTATGTCCTTAACTATAATTCTAAACCTTTAGATGGTAGGACACGATGGTATTGCCGTCCAATTGAACAATCCGACTGGGGAAGGACCTCCGTCCTATAGAATACTGCGGCCATAATAACCTCGTGTTGTGTTCCCGGCGGTGAGTAAGGTAGCCAGAGCTCACTGGAGAGTTTTGTGGGAAAACCAAAGGCTTGCCCTGTTTTGTCTTCTACACAGAGACTCTGCCAGCAAGGTCAGCCGCGCGGCGGTTATTTCAACATTACAAACAAACACCTAATTCTTTATTTGTATTTGTATACATAAGACATATGTATGAGACAATCCTGTCAATTGGTTGACATAATATCTAAGGCATATGCTTGTATTCTGTCTTGAATTGAACTTGCAGCCATGCACAAGCGTAACCGATCCATCAATTACGAATGACGTCAGTAAAAAAAATCGGTGTACTTACTATAATTATGATCGAGAACTAAATACGGTGAACACGCGATACTCACTAAATACTGACCAGTTTACATACTAATGTGATTATTTTTCTTTGTTCTAGGTGCGCGTCTTGCGGTCCGACGCGAGCATATGATCGCGCGGTGAAGGAACTCGGCCGGTCGTAATCGGTAAGTACCCTTACGCTGCAATTCCCCGAAGGGGTAGACAGAGGTGTATTGACACCCACATTTTGCCAACTATGATTTTCGGGCCCACATAATAGGGGGCCGTCAAGTGGGCACTTAGTCATGGGCTGTATGTTTGCGAGGTCACTGGAAGCTCCCTCTAAATAAATCGTAACCCAAACACCCACAATATTACCCCTAGTTTACACCACGAAACACGTTGTAAAACAAGTTGTAAACTTGTTTATAAAAAACTTGTTGAAGACTTGTAGAAGACTAATCAAAACAAAATACTTGTTCACATAGTATGTATAGCTAACAAGTTGTAAACAAGTATAAAACACATTTGCGTTCACACTGTAGCCTGTAACATATTGCAACTTGTCAAATACATGTTTTATACTTAGGTGTAAACAAGTGGTTAGGTATCTAGTTATTTTTTCAGCTTACCTACCCTACAAATACTGACAAAAAGCTTTTTCTACCCTTCGCTACTTAACCCTTTCCTACGACATAAAAGCCTACACGCTTTTATAAAAACATATTACCTCTTGGCTGTCTGCCAGTGTTTCCCACAATTTAACTCATCAGTACCCGGCTTAATTATGTGTACTCTAGAGGGACCATTCTCATAATTTGACGAACATATAACGTAAAATATATGGATATGTCGGAGTGAGTTAAGCGGATTATGTTGACCTACCCTTGAGTATGTTATAACGTAACCGCCAGGGTACTAAATTATCATGCTAAGATAAATTCAGTTAGATGGGAACCTTTCAAGTAATTTGGGACAATTATACGGCCGATAAGCCTCAAGGCAACGCATTTGGGATAACAAAAGGCGAATAGGATCTGGGTCTGTTTTATTTTCCTTTCTTAGAACTTTCGTTCAAATGTGTTTAGTTGTTTTTAGGATGTTTTATACTGTTAGCGTTCATTCTTTGTCTATATTTCACCTTAAAGTATTTTAGCTTTTCGGTATGATTATTTTTTATTTAGGACACGCCAATTTGACTTCACCTCGACTGATGTTAAGGTAAAAGCAAACTCAAAAAATAGGGTCACCATTACAGACACTAAGTAATATTACAATGGTGGCACTCAGCTTAGCGGCCTCATCAGATGCTTTTTCACGCCCCGCTTAAAGGACCCGGGACTGTAGGAAGAAGGATACACGTGAGCTGGTAATAAATTCCAGGTCTTAGTGGTGCGGCAAAGAAAAGAGTCTCCGAACCGCTTGGTTCTTGCTCGTATATTCTGCACATTGTGAAGGTGACATCTGAGCCCTGCACGTGTCGTCCTCAGCGGTCGAAAAGGCTCGAGCCTTTTAGCCCTAAATTTAAAGCTTACGAGTCTTTTTTAAAGGCGGACTCACAAAACAGGAATTCTATAATTGTTCACTAACAAGGTATTTTTAGGCTTAGGCTTTTTTTAAAGCTTAAGCCTTTTTTGAAGACTGGCGTCGTAATTAGAGTTCTAGTCTTCTAGCTTAAAAAACTATTAAGCCTCTTTTGAGGATCAGGTTAATAGAAACGTAATGAATTATAAATTAAAGTTATGTTCGAGGGCTTGAGAGTTATTTAGCCTTTTAGCCTTCTAGCCATCGCTATAAAGCGACGAGTCTTAAAAAAGGGCTAAAAGGCTCAAGCTTTTTCGTTCACTAGTCGTCCTGTATAGGAAAGGGTGGGATTAGTTGAAAGAGCTCATCAAGAACACTCACCATGGTAGAGACGGTAATATCCAGATTTGATGTGATTTTCATGAAACATCCTCCATCCATCAACAGCAGTCGAATGCTCCACCGCTACGCCACGGAGGACGTAAGTAAGTAATACAATCTGGTCATATGGCTTCAGAACATTTTACTACGTGAACATGTTTATTCACAAAACACGAAAAGCAAAATAAAACTTTCGTCTCTCGCTTCTCGGTTACCATATAACAATACGTGTGCTTCGCAAACTTTGTGTAGAGTAGCATCTTGTGATTGAGGTAGGGATTCACCACACAAACTGTACCTACAGAACAAAGAAACTCCTCTACTACAGAAACTCGAAGTGTTCTAGTTTTGAACATCATCACTGTACGGGCAAACCCGAACATTTCGCATCGAGCACCGCATCATATTCATTTTACTACATAATTATGTACTTTAAGTCAGCGCCAATAAGTGCGTCATTCTGATCACATGTGTTTCAATCAAGGAAGAACTCACTAGCAGTCATCCCAGTAAAGATCATATATAATTTAAAAGGTGTTAGGAATCTTCAGTCACTGATATTGAGAACACACTCGAACTTTTTCCACAGTATTTTTTTATTAGACCTGACCGGTTTCGCCTTACGGCGTCCTCAAAGGTTAACAATGACAGTTGGTAGTACATATAATTCATTAATAAGAAAAAATCTTAATATTATAGCTAAAATGAAAAAAATATAAAGAAACTGTGTACATTAGCAAAATTCTCCCTCTCTCCAAACATTGTGCCGTGTCCGACAGGGTCCATAATTGTAACTTAATCGTAATCTGACATCTGTATGACATTATGGAACGCAATAATTGTATTGAGTCGAAACCGGTCAGGTCTGATTAAAAAATACTGTGAAAAAAGTACAAGCATAATAATAATAATAATAATAATTTATTTTCGTTAAAAATAAGTTACAGTTTAAATGTACAGTGATCGAAGTCACCTTTTAAGCAAAATTTGCCTGTGCGTATGTTCTGAATATGTGTAACATATTATTATATCCCATCAGTCTGCAGTATAAATAATCGTCACTGATACATTTATCAGGTTAATAGGTGTATTAATTATCAAGCATTAGATATTACACACTCAGTCGGTTTTGTGTCGGTGGTGCAAGATTCGCATTTTTAGGACGTTAAAAATATTTACTGGTGACTTTAAAAAAGAGGTAGGACACGGCGGTATTTCCGTCCAATTGAGCAGTCCGACTGGGGAAGAACCTCCGCCCTACAGAATACCGCGGCCATAATAACCTCGTGTTGTGTTCCCGGCGAAGAGTTGGGTAGCCAGAGCTCACTATAGAGGTTTTGTGCTGTCTGTGGGAAGACCTAAAGCTTGTCCTGTTTTGTCTTTTACACTGACGGCACAGAAACTCTTGTGCTTTCAGAGTTGGCAGCGCGAGTGTGACTCCCTTGGTGTTGCACACGTCCATAGGCCACGGTAACTACTTTCCGTCAAGTGGGCTGTGTGCTTGTCTGCCACCTAAGTGGTTTAAAAAAAAGAAAACATCACGGCGCACATAATGTCCATCTAAAGTATATCTAAATGATTTTGAAATCTATTATATTATAAATATACAAAAAGAAAATGAAAACTGTCTACTTTCGAGTTACAGTGGTATCCTCAAGCCGCACTGCACTCATACGGCTCTAAGACAGAAGATTGAGAACTACCCTCCCTATGAGTGTATGTTCCTCCGCGATGAATGCAGTGTTTCTATTTCTGTAGCTTTTGTTTGCTGTGAGGAGCTGAATGGATTGCCAAGCTTTCTTTTTAATAATCTTTTTAAGAGTTTTGGCTTTGCTTCTATTGTTTTTGCTGGTTGCATCGAAGGTTTTCACTTCCAAAAGAAAAAGTAAGCTATTTTTTGCTATTATTGAGTGAATACCGTCTGACACCGAGAGAAAAATTTGCTCTCGCATCTGAGGTTAGATTGGCCCTGAGATCTTGATAAGAACCTACACACCCAACAGATACAACTCTATTCAAGCAGCTCCAAATAAGATCCTGGTCTACATCTCCTTAAAGTATTCCTAATCTTTATTGTACATAAAAGAGTTTTTGTGCTGTCAGTGGAAAGACCAAAGGCATGTCCTGATTTTGTGTTCAGCACTGACGGTACAGAAAATCTCTGTACTTTCAGAGTAGGCAGCACGGGTGTGACTCCCCTGGTGTTATATACCTTTACAGGTCACGGTAACCACTATCCATCCGGTGGGCCGTGTGCTTCTATAAAAAAATGTAAAAGCAATTACATGTACATTAAGTAGGTATGTAAATTAATATACAAAGCCGAGTTTACCTCTAGCAACAAAACAATGATGTCATAATTTTGCAGCTTGTTTCTTAGCCGTCATTCACCAGTAACCCTTGTGGAGTACAGACGGGTTAAGCCGGTCGCTCTCTAAGCCAGGTCATGCGCAACCAAGCATGGCTTGCACTACCAAATAGCATAATTGCTTCACGCTCCGTACAAGACGACGAGCTGTAATTGTGCTGTCTTTGATGTGATGATTCAGATGTTTAAGATTACTTGCTGTTGTTTTTATAACGAACTAGCGACCCGTCTCGACGTCAATTTCAACCCGCGTTTTTCAACCCACGGATACAACCCAAACGGTATTCCGTTTTCTACCCGTGATTATATAAATTTAATTATTTTTTATAAAAAAAAACAAAAACCTGATTGCACCAGATACATCAAAAAAATTGATATACTGTATGATCAGTTGAATTGTTTGAGTCTAGTGGTATGGGTAATGGACTGCCTGTGACGAGGTCTCGGGTGCGATCCCAGGTTTTACCAATGACTTTTCAATACTCAATACTCAATACATTTATTGCATACCATAATGTGATACAGATGTCAGATTAAGATTAAGTTACAATTATGGACCCTGTTGGGCACAGCACAATGTTTGGAGAGAGGGATAATTTGCTATTATACAGCTTCATTACAATTTTAATTTTAGCTATGATATTAAGTTTTTTATACCTTGTCATTTGAAGAGTGATCATATATAATGATAATGATGTGTATCTTTTCGATGCTTTTTGAAGTTATGTGTGTATTTATCGCAGGTTTATAAGTGCCCGGTTAATGGCAATAGGCTCGCCACCTATTACATTGGGACCTAAACATAAACCCGCGAAATGTGGGTGTTAGCACATCTGCCTACCCCTTCGGGATATAGGCGTGAGTTTACGTTTATGTTACGTTCAGTTGAGACAAAACCTAGCTACGGTTTCTTGATGTTTATTAAACCTTCAAAATGACTCATATTTTGATTAGTTTTCAGTTATATTAGATTTATGACTAGTATATTTGTATCTAATATGATGTAGGTATGTTATTTTTATACTATCGCGGTGTGAATTTATAATTATAAAACAATCCGTAGAAATAGTAAGTTCCATGATTTAATAGCGACAAGTCCCGAACCATTGTATAGTTTTGGATGTAGGTATGAACCTTACAGCTTATTTATTATGTAGTTATAGTAATAACCTAGTTACCTTTCATAATAAAATTCACCTAGGTACTTTGTTATTCTCTGCACCACCTATAAAGTTGACTGGTAGAGAATGCGTCTGTGTACATATGTGAATTTTTTTATACCACTTAGGTGGCAGACAAGCGCACGGCCCACTTGATGGAAAGTGGTAACCGTGGCCTATTGACGTGTGTAACACCAGAGAAGTCACACGCGCGCTGCCGACCCTGTAAGCACAGAGAGTTTCTGTGCCGTCAGTGTAGAAGACAAAGCAGGACAAGTTTTTAGTCTTCCCACTGACAGCACAAATTCTCCAGTGAGCTCTGGCTACCCTACTCATCGCTGGGAACACAACATAAAGTTATTACAACCGCGGTATTCTGTACGGCGGAGGTACTTCCCCAGTCGGACTGCTCAATTGGGCGGAAATACTGCCGTGTCCTACCAACTCATAGAGTGCTTGAAGCTTAAATAAAAATACGATTCATTAATATCGATAAAACTTTGGTTAGCCGATTGGTTCACGTCAGAGTAGAATTTGGACCACCCCATCTCTTCCCATGCAGTGTCGTACAAGGCGACTAAGGGATAGGGCTGTTTAACATCAGACAGATATATACAGCTCAGACTGAGGCACAGATACAAGGCTCGAGTCAATAAAATGCCCGGAAGATACCAATAGGTTCACGCCCTATTACGTGGGGAGGAAAACAAGGATTGGTGAACTGTGGGTGTTAATTTATCTCTACCTAACACTCCGGGGATAAAGGAATTATATGTGTAGTGAAAAGTACTCGGATGATTTTAGATAAATACTAAAATATTTTCACTGGTGTTGTGAAAAAAAAAACACGTATTATTAGCAAGGAATCGGTTGAACCCGTTGACTTTTAAACAAGGTCACACATTTAATAGTGTCGCTAATAAGGAACACATGGAGGAAACTTAAGGAAACAACTCTTCATTCCTTGAGTTTGCCGTATGTTATTCCCAGGATTT